>JAWWNH010000058.1:6330000-6930000 GCA_034641385.1 Darevskia mixta
TAGTACTACTTAAATGCCTACCAAAGGAGGCTGTGATCTGAAGCATATATGTTTGGAAGCAACTTCCATCAATTATAATGCACTTCAAAACAGAAATGGTTAGAACTGGAATGCCAATGTGTAATATATAGTGATGCTTTAATTTAGCAGATTAGGACTCCCCTAGGTGATTCTAAGCACATTTCAGAAAAGCTATGGCAGCATCTATTGCTTGCATACAAACTGTACTGACAGTAGACCTTTGTAAAACTGCTACCTGGGCATAGATCCACATATTTAGAAAACATTTTTCTTTGGCTCCTGTTCATATGCCAAATTTGGAAGAACAATTTTACAGTCGCCGTTTGCCTTGTACTCCTCAGTCACCATCTGGAAAGTATGCTGCTCTTTGATCCTCCATCTGTGCGACTATTAAGAGGTTGTCAATGAAAGGGAAAAATTGTTACTGATAACTGCTCTTTTAATGAGAGATACTCTGTATACCATTTCAGAACCTTCTAAGTTAAAGGTTGCTCAGTTTAAGACTGAGTTGAGATATGAAAGAAGTGAGATACAGTATAAGCACCCAACTCTTCCCTATATTTATTTGCTCTTACACATGTTTGAAGGTGAAGGGAATGTTTTCTAATGGATATTCTGAATTGGCTGTGGTTTCAAGCCGCAGAAGAGTTGATGTTAGAAATTGTGATGGCTATAAAGTCATTTTTGAAGACCAAGCATCATGTGGTAAGCACAATTGCTGCATAAACATCCAGAACTACTTGTGGCTACTGGTCATTACTTCACTGACCCTTCCCCATATTCCTTAGTGACCCACCCACCCATTTAAAGTGATACATCCTGGCTGTCTGGATTCTTGAATCTTAAGAAGAACTTCTGCTGGGGAATCTTTTTAGCATATTAAGTGAAGGGGAATACTCCATCATCACTTAACTATGGGACACTGGTGAACACAGACTTTTGCTAGAAGCTGGTGCCCCAGATGCTAGTGAGAAAGCTTTTGAGTTCCCCATAATTATTTTAAAGTTGGATATTAAGCAAAACAGCAATAGTGGGGGGAGGAGAGAACAGCTGGACGTGATGTAAATGATCCCAAGTCTGCAGTCTGTTACAGTCTTAGGACAAAGTGCAGGAGATGCTACAGAGACATAATAAGACCTAGGGGCAAAACAGATTTCAGGTTGCACCAAGGACAATTTTGATGAAGAAGCAACAATGGCTGTTCCACTATCTGTATGTATAAAGACCAGCAGTTAGTTGGATCTACTTCCAGCACTCAACTAGTTCTACAGTTTTTGTGTGTATTGGAGAACGCCAAAAATAGTTGACCAAAGCTACTACTTAAATATGGAATTTAGCTTTTGAGCGTTTAATGGCCTCTAACCATTAGATGGCACTACCCAATTTTGCTTGTAATGATTCTTTAGAAAGTACACCACCTAAAATTATTATCCAGCTCTACTGCTGCTTCAGAGAATCTCTGTATGCAGAAAAGGTGTCCAGCACAGTGAAGTGTATGTTTGATTTAAATAGAAGAACGGGAGTTCCATGGAAGAAAGTAAACTATGGACATTAATCTATGTATTTATAGAAATATCTGTGGTTCTAATTAGTGCTTAATCGTCATAAAAGTTTCATGTTCTCTCTGAAACTGAAAACTGATTACAGAAGATCCATGTCTTCATAATGAAGTTACCGGTATATCCTCTGTTTCACAACTTGCAACAAAGGTATAAGCTTAATATTGAGATATGAATTCAAACTTGTTTCACACAGTATTTCCTTTTCCTGGATATTTTACAGTGCACCAACTTTTTCTGGGTAGGCTGACAAACAACATTCCTTTATTACGTATTCAGTGACTCGACTTAATTGTTTTGGTATTAGAGTCACAGGCATTTTGGTCTTTGGTATTTCATATGTTCATCACATGGTTTAACATTTGAAAAAAATATGAATAAATAAAGAATCCTAATAGGAGTTCATAAAAATAGTTGCAGCACTGATTTATTTTGCCCTTTGAATCTTAATTTTAATGCTTTGATTTTTAACCTTTATGCTGAAAAAGCTAAGATTACTGTGAATAAAATTACCGGTACATATGGATATGTAGTTAAGAGGCTGATCTTAAACTTCGTATCCCAACTTCCAGCAGATTCGCATTTAGGAGGAAACACAACAGTAGCTATGATTTTACAAAACATTCTATTATGGCAGTAATAGAGAAATATTTTGTTGGCACGACAAGCCGACCTGCTAGATTACAGGTACAAATATTTTGAGTCCATGTGTCAATATAATTAAATAATACACAGTGAAAGGTCAAATTAAGTGTGTGCAAGTAAAAATTTGACATTTTCTGACTTTCAGATGATTAATCTTACAGTATATTTATTATTATTATTTTAAGTATAATTTTTCTTCTTTTCAAAATTAGAAATGATAGAATTGCAGTGCTTTCTTTCCTCTCCACTCATGAGATTCATGAATCACCAGCTGGTCTCTTTTTTACAGTCTTAATTATAACATTTACTGCCTGAAAGTACTGAAATAATTAACACTCGAGACTGGGATTACACAACAAGGTTCTTATAATAATGTAACTTTTACATAATGTGTTGTTATATGAGCATGGCTGCTGCCTTCCATTTCTGATTCTTCAAAGTGATCTGTTCTAGTGTATCCCTCTGTGGCACATCACCTGAACACCTGAATGCCCACTTTAGGCTGCAGATCATTTGCATGCCCAACAAAGTCTGACTGAGAGTGTATCTTTCCATAATACATCTCACTTCTGAAACCTTTCCTTTTAAGCTTACTCTTTTTTTCTTAAAAAAAAAAAGTCATTTAGCAATTCGCAATAAAAGCCACAAAAGGATATGGAATGTCTCCCATTCTTCCCTACTGCCTGTCTTCCATACGCATTCCTTTGAAATGGAACCAATTGTGTTATTCTTAGGTGTTCTCAAAGTAGTGCTTTTCCTTTTGTTCTGAAGTTTGAATGAGGCCTCTAGGTGTTTGTATTCAGTTATTATTCTGAAATGCTGCCAATTTCCCCCTTAAATTAAAACAAGACTCAGATTTTTACCAATTCATTATTCACGGTAATGTCTTGAGGACACATACAGTATTGTCATTTCCAGAGACCTTAAACCTAGCGAATTGTCAAGCCTTCTCCTTGAAGCAGTTTTCTTAGGTGCCAGACCTATGGACATGATTTTGTGAGAAGCATGATAGTCAGTGTGGAAACTGCAGTGTCACAAATAGTCACCAAGGACCTTTAAAAAGAATATGTAAGTTCATGTTCTGTGCATGAGGATATGGGGCACAGCAGCTATATCTGAGTCTCATTCTTACTCAATGAAACATGGTTTGTTTGTTGTTTGCCTTTTGTAGATAGAATAAGCCTATTCATTGTAAGAAGTGGCACTTGTGTGACTCGGATCTGACTAGAACATTTCTTAAGAAGAAACTTTCTCAGAATCTCAAGGCAGACTTCAAAGCTATACAGTGAGCTAATCACTGTAAATCAAGTGTGACAATATGTTCAAACCCTGTCAAATGGTTTAATATTAATGAAGAGCTTAGGCCAATCAGTCTGATCTCGATGTCTGACACATAGGTGCTAGACCTCAGGACGCAGTCAGTGATCTAGAGTTTCCTCCATGAAGGACACCTCACTGTAAGGTGGAGTTCAAGTTGAGGTCTGAGATTCAGACTCTGTGAGAATGAGTGAACAGGAGATATCTGGCCACATGTTACCCATTGGCTATCTGATGCAGATGAATTAAGGTAGGCTAGCAATGGTTTTCAGTTGGTGGGTTGGGATTCACTCACAGCCTGATCTAAGGTGGGTCACAACAGCAGTACTGCCACCATACAAATAGATGGTAAATAAGAATAAGAATAATAATTTTACCCTGCCTATCTGACTGGGTTGCCCCAGCCACTTTGGGTGGCTTCCAACATATATAAAAACATAATAAAGCATTACACATTAAAAGTCCACAAATACATTTGGGGCCACAAATTTGGGTCTATAAATATATAGGTTAGAGGTGGGTACCAGGTCAGGAAAGCTTGAAGGGCTTATCCTAGTAACAGCCCTTTCCCCAGCCAGGAAGGCAATACTTTCTCACCAGCAACATGTATGCAAGTCTGCCCATCTCCTTGTTTGCATTACTTCTTTTTCCTTGTTGTTTTCTACAAAATGTTTTTGCTGGCATTTCAACATCAAATTATACTAGCTTTCTTCTTGTTTTGCAGCTTGTAACTTATGACACTGAAAAAATATGACACCTTGTTGTGGCCCAGGACTTGTAAACATTTTCTCAGACGTGATCTAGTTTTAGTCTGGCATGCTCCCAGGAAACAAGATATTCCACATACCTGCTCAATAGAAGAGGGCTTTTTTTGGGGGGGGTGTCACAGTAGGGATTGCTATAGAAGATATGCTAGACCAACGGTAAAGAGTGTTGTAATTGAGGGGAGGAGTTTGTTAGTAACAGGTAAAAGTACCTACAATAGAAGAGTTTTGTATTCAGGAGAGAAATGAGCAGCATTGCAGTACTTAGGCGTTGGTGAATGCTGAATCCTAAGTATGCTGGTAAGAATTGATTTATTTAAGAATAGAACTTCAGTTGGAGACTTAAGTATGAGTCTCTGCCTGTCTCTCTTTTTCTCACTGGAATTCTACCAAAATAATGTATGTTTTCAAGGATTCTTGGGCTACAATTCTATACCTACTTACCTGGGAGTGAGCTCCATTGAACTCAGTGAGACTTACTTCTCTCTATGTGTGATTGTATTGTTAATCTGAGGTGAAATAGTTGAAATATCTGTTTCCTTTTGGGGCACAGAAAAAAAAAGAATTCTGTATTTATCCAGTGATGAAAGGAGGAAGGACAACTTCACTACCCAAGAGGATGGGAATCAGCTGAAAAGTAGAAGTTGCTTTTTCCATTCAGCCATTGCTAGGCTGGTCCAGGTGCATAGTTGTGTTGAAAAGAAGGATTTGATGCCAAAGCATTTTATGTTTGAGTATATCACTACTAGAATATATCTGGGAGAGCTACAACCCTAGGCAAAAAAGGGCACACATTCTATTAAGTGATAAATCTGTGTGTTCCAGAGTCATACAAGTAACATCTAAAACAGCAGAAGCACATCACAATTATAACACTTCAGAGCCTGTCCATATTGCAGCATTTGTAGAGTTGACAGTCTTTAACTTCACTGTTACTAAGTCTTTGTTACCTTTGTTTGGTATCAAGGGAAAGAAATGCCTCTAGTTCCAGCTCTGCATTGTTATAGCCAAACTAAGCCTTGATAAAACAGGCCTAGTTCAATAATAACAGAGTCTCTTGTCAGTTGTGGTTTTTCTTTTCTCCATAGAACAAGATTCTTACTAGTATTTCCATAATTATTTATTTAATATTTGTTTTTCAAGTCTCAGGAACAATACTGAAAACTTATGCTCGAGTTACATAAAAGAATGGAGGCACGCTCCGGTACATGCCAAATGGCTATTGCAGAGGCAGTTCAGGATCTGTCCATTGTTTCCATTGGAGTTCTGCCAAGCTAACCAAACATTAAACATTAGGCACTCCAACATTGCTGTAGTGAGGGAGAAATTACTCTTTTTGTACCCCTGGATAACACTAGCTTTTGTGGTCTTTATATTCATGTGGCTTCAGTGAAGCTCCAATGGACATTGCTCAGGCTTCGAGGATATTATTTTTTAGAAATAGAGAATTGATCTAGGTTTCGTATGAACAAGAACTGTGCACGGCAGGGGCTCAAAACTGTTAAGGATTGTGAGGCCCATTGATTTCAATAGCAGTGACATAAGCATGCTTTAATTTTCTCATTAGCATCAGAGCAACTTAAAACACTTCGGTTGAATCATGCCATAGAAGTTTTTGTATTAATAAACAACAATTTCACAACATTATACTCACATTCATTTATCTGGAATAACTACGATATTATCTCTCCATGGCAGAGAGTGCCTATCAGCAACTTCAGCTGGTACATCAACTGCACCCTTTCATAGACAGGGATAGCTAAGCCACTATGATACCTGCACTATTAACCTCATGTTTAGACTACTGTAACATGCTCTATGCAGGGCTTCCCTTAAAGTTAGTTTGGAGGTTGCAGCTGATTCAGAATGCCACAACCTGAGTGGTGGGTGGTATTCCTTTTGGGGCACAGATCATACTCATAGGAAGGGATCTGCAGAGGCTAATTTTAAGGTCTTGCTGCTTACATATACAGTACCGGTAAATCCTTAAACAACTCTGGACTAGGTTACCTGAAAAGCTAGTTCCCCTCCATTGCGCTATAGAGGCATTAAGATAATCAAACAGAACCCAGTTTGTCTTGCTATGACCTGATGATAACTGACTTGTGGTGATGTGGAGGCAACCTATTCGCTGATGGTGCCAGTGTTATGGAATGCAATCCCCACTGAAATATAGAAGGCCCCAAATGTATTTACATTCTGCCAACTGTTAAAGATCCACCTGTTTAGACGGGCCTTCCCTTGATCTCTCAACTTGAGTCTTCTGTTTTAATGACTAGGTTCTTTTAATGGGATTTTTATTGTGCATTTTAATTATGAATAGTTATATTTTAATGCTTGTGTAATCAGTTTTTAAACAACTTTGAAGCCTATTTTGGCCCATGATGTGCAAAATTCATCTGTAAATACTTCCAAATATTGGTTATAAAGATGTTCATTCTTAACATACATAATCTGAAAATGCTAGCTGGTGCATAAAGCTATAACGTCCATCTTTATAAGAGAATCATTGCAGCGTCACTGGCTGCATTGTTGCTCCTGTGTTTTGGAAGGCGACATCCCCCATTCTTGAAGAAAGGCGAGGCTCGGAGCAGCTTTGTACTAGGCTCACCTTGAAGTAATTAATTGTGCCAGCCTCTCATGGTTGTCATATTGTATGGCTGCCACAAACAAATATCGTGCATCAGCTTGTCAAGGGCAGACGGGTGGGAGGGGGGAGCAGGCTTTCCAAATCAACACAGTTAAAACTTCTTTCTTGCAAACTGAGGAGGGTAGGACAGGAGCAGGTGGCTCTTCCTTAAGCTGCTTCAACGCCTAGTGCAACAGTGGCCACGAAGCTCAGCTGGGAACTGCAGAGTAACTCTGCAAGAGATAGGAGCCCTCTGCTAGACAACCTTTGAAAGAATGTCAGTGTGAAGCAATATTCTGGGAAGGCAATCATCTTAACAGGTTCAGCCTATTCCCTACTTTGTTTGTTTATACCCTCTCCTGGAAGCTGTAACCCTGGAAACTAGTAATTGTGAACTGGACTAAGTATTTTTGTCATCCCTCCCCAGAGGCTACGCTCAGCCCAAGGACTGAGCAAAAGCCTAATACCACCCCTTTAAGGTGGGGCTTTGTAGAATCTAGTTCCAGGAGACTTTCTAGCTCATTTAAAACTGTAGTCAAGATTTTACATAGGTCTGCAACAATAATAAATTAACTGAAATCACTGGCAGTATATGATAATAAATCCTTGAGAATTGTTACTTTTGCATTGTCTGTGATTTTACTATATTTATACAGTCAGGCCTATTAATTAACATTATTTATAAACCATATTTCACCCAAAGGTCCCAGGGAAGCGTACACACACATATTTATAGCCAAATAGTATGTCAGCTGAAATCAAAATAAACAAATCACTATACAATTTCAGAGAGAGAGAAAGAGAGTTAGTTGGCAGTGGGAACCAGAAACAACATCTTTATAGGGATAACCATACTTCACCTTTCGTAAAGGCTGGGCAAAGAGATGCATCTTCATCTGATGCTGGAAGGAGAATACTTTTGAAGCATGACGCACCTCAGAGTGGCACATCTTAATACATGAAGAGGGACAATAGGGGAAAGGGTGTTCATGCAGCTATTTGGGGCCTAAGATTTTTAGGATGTCATCATGAGGGCTTTGAATTGGGCCTGGAGGATAATTGGCAACTTATGCACATTGGCCATTATCAAGAGATACATGCAGTGTATGATGCAATGGAGATCTCATTGGATGACTTGCCTCTAGCCATAGGAGCCAACTCCAGTGGGCTGTGGGTGCTTGGGCACCCACAATAATATAATTGTGGGGGCTGGGCACCCCCAAGGTCAATCAGCAAAGCCAGAGAGAGGCAGCCAGCCAGCCTCTGCGGCACTCCCTCCAAGAGAGCAGTTCAGCTCCGCCCTCGACAGCCAGCCAGTGAGTTACCCTTTTCTGGAGGAAGGCTCAGATGTGGGGGCAGAGTCTCTTTGCCTCTGAGTCTGAGCCCTCTCCAGAGAAAAGGGTGTCTTGCTGGTTGTGGAGAGAAGGAAGAGGAGATGCCACCGGCAGCTGCAATGCAGGCGTGTGACGTCACATGCACATACCTACATGTAGCCCCCCCTCCAAAAACACGATGTGATGTTGTGTCTTGCGTGTGATATCACATGCAGCGGCGGGCACTCACAATCCTGAGGGTGAGATGGTGCCCCTGCCTCTAGCTGCCCATCGTAATGCAGATTTATGTTCGCTCTATACATGCAGTTTCATTCAAAAGAAACCTGTTTCAGTATGTGGATCTCTTTTCAGGAGCAATTTTTAGTCAAATTTCCATTCCATTTTATCTAATCAGCTAAAATGAATATCTGTTTTCAAAAAAGCTTTGAGTCTCTAAAGCATCATAAATAATTTAAAGTTAGAATTCTGAGCACTTGATGTAAATGGAGACAAATGATTCTTAACAGAACTGATTTATATTTACAGTATTTTTTTAAGAAAACATCTTAAAAAAGCTTTCTACTTTTGGAAACACATATGGCAACCTTACGAAAAATAGACTAGGATTCTATTACAGTGGTATCTTGGGTTACGAACTTAATTCGTTCCGGAGGTCCGTTCTTAACCCGAAACCGTTCTTAACCTGAGGCGTGCTTTCGCTAATGGAGCCGGCCACTGCCGCCGTGCCGCCAGCGCGCAATTTCCATTCTCATCCTGGGCAAAGTTCGCAACCCAGGGTACTACTTCCGGGTTAGTGGAGTTTGTAACTTGAAGTGTTTGTAACCCGAAGCGTTTGTAACCTGAGGTATCACTCTATCTCTGTGTGAAACTCATAGGCTCTTATGGAGGGAGTACAGTTTCTTGTTCCATTATGATCTTCAGTTCCTTTTCCCAGTTTTTAATTAAGTACTAAATAAGAAGTTTCTTAAGTCTAGGAAGCACCTTTAGATGCTTGCAGGTTGAAAATCTGTTTATTTTTCATTGTTGCTTCACATCATGAATTCAGACTGTTCTTCCTAGGATTTCATTATTCATTTGGTGTTAAGAACATCTATAATAAATTATTCTGAGCTAATGATCTTGTATCAACACAACAAAAATCGCATTGCAACCCTATTTCTTTGGAGATACAACAGTTCTATTCTGAAATGTTCTTCTGTAACATTCCTAATATTAGGTAAAGGTAAAGGGACCCCTGACCATTAGGTCCAGTCGTGACTGACTCTGGGGTTGCGGCGCTCATCTCGCATTATTGGCCGAGGGAGCCGGCGTACACCTTCCGGGTCATGTGGCCAGCATGACTAAGCCGCTTCTGGCGAACCAGAGCAGCGCATGGAAACTCTGTTTACCTTCCCGTTGCAGCGGTACCTATTTATCTACTTGCACTTTGACGTGCTTTCGAACTGCTAGGTTGGCAGGAGCAGGGACCAAGCAACGGGAGCTCACCCCGTCACAGGGATTCGAACCGCCGACCTTCTGATCGGCAAGCCCTAGGCTCTGTGGTTTAACCCACAGCGCCACCCACATCCCTATTCCTAATATTAATGACCTGTAATTGATATTCTTCATTTCACAATATTCTCCAATCTCACTATTTGATTCACTGCATTGTTTGTGTGGGATCTTTTCCTTCCAAATGCAGTATTCTAAATGACAGTCACCTCTATTTCCCTCTCCTATCTCGAACAAAATGCTTTCAGGGAAGGTTTGTCATGCACATGTTATAACTTGAGCAGTGCATTTGGATTTTTTTTTTTTTTTTTAGCTGACGTACCTTATGATTCAACTGTCTGTGGACAAACGCTGGCTCCCTCGGCCTACCGTCTTTCCCCCTTTTTAAGACACTGTCTTATAATTTTTTCCCCTCAAAAAAACACAGGGTAGCTTATTTTCGGGGGGATGTCTTATTTTTATTACGTCAGTATGGTACGGTACAGCCTCTCCCTGCGCGCTGAGCAGGCGGGGCAGAACTCCGCAAGAGGCGGGTTCCCCCCCCCCATGCCTCTCGCTGGTTCGCTGGCTCCCTGCGCATGGGGAACAAGCGGGGCAGGAAGAGGCGTCTTCCCCCCCCCATGCCTCTCCCTGCACGCTAAGCAGGTGGGGCAGAACTCCGCAAGAGGCGCGTTTCCCCCCCGTGCCTCTCACTGGTTCGCTGGCTCCCTGCGCACGCAGGAGGGGCTGAGGAGGCAACGGGAACAATGGCGGCACCACAGCTTACTTTTGGGGTACGTCTTACTTCTCACAAAGGTAAAAAAAACCTGCCATGGCTTACTTTATGACTACGTATTAAAAAAGGGGAAACAGGGTATAGAATAGAATAGAATAGAATAGATCTTTATTGTCATTGTCCCCTCGCGGGAAACAACAAAATTCCTCAGTTGCTATATAGAGCGAGATGAGCGCCGCAACCCCAGAGTCGTCCGCGACTGGACCTAATGGTCAGGGGTACCTTTACCTTTACCTTATGATTCAGGGCCTCTTGATTTCACTGCTCATACAAGTAGAATCAAAATTGCCATCCTCATCTGTTTTCCTTTAACAGTAACACATAGCTGTTCATATTTCTTGTTTCACAAGCTGTGCTCATTAAATTACAATTACTTGATGGCAGAAGATTATTGTGGGGAGTTGGAAAGTTGGCTACTGAAAGTGTAGAAACCTGCTCCAAGAAGTTGAGTGAAGTTGAAAAATAAGAAGACAAAATGGCTTCTCAAGAATCTTCAGTTAGACTTTCACTACACAATCAGTTCAAGCACACTTGTGAAAGATCAGTCACGAAAACAATATAATGTATTATACTTGCTCGTCTACTACTGCTGCTACCGGTACTACTAGTAATAGTAATGATGACAGTGCTTCATAAGGCTTAAATTATATAGTGTAGCATTGAATTATTTGAACCTTCAAGGGAAGTACCGGTAAGTCAATTTCCATTAAGTTTTACATTTGGATTTTAAAACGCTCCCATTGTGTACTCTAGGGGGCACCAGAATAGCACCCGTGAGTGTGTGTGCTAATTCCTTAAATAGCACCCACATGTTCTTTAAGTCAGGCATCCCCAAACTTCGGCCCTCCAGATGTTTTGGACTACAATTCCCATCATCCCTGACCACTGGTCCTGTTAGCTAGGGATCATGGGAGTTGTAGGTCAAAACATCTGGAGGGCTGCAGTTTGGGGATGCCTGCTTTAAGTATTCTCTTAGGAATCTACCATGCATGGGATATTATTCGCTCTTCTTACTCAGTTCCCATTTGCACTGGCTTGGTATCTCCTACACTGCACCCCTATTCCTTAAACATAGCCACATTTCATTGAATACCAGGATTGGATGCACACCTTTCCTTCCCCATTCTGGACAGAGGGGAGGTGCAAATAGCTTCTCTTTGTGAGCAAGTGCAGTTGTTCCTTTCTCCCATTGATGGGAGTAGGGCATGCAAGTACCATTTTTGTGGCCCTGTTTCTTTCTCTGCTCTTTTAGATGTGCAGCTATTATGTGTTATGCCACAATCCCATGGCAGCAATTATGCAACTGGCATTGACACCACTCTCAGGAAATTTCAAATGTGTCTACTGACCCTCCAAAGGTTGGTGAACAGTGTTTGAATGGGCCATGAGCAGCAGTCTGAAGAGACTCAGAAGCTGAGAACTAGGAGCCAGGACCGAAGGGCAATCAGGATCTTAAGGCAACCAGGAGGAAGGGCTGGAGAACAAGCTTAGAGCCAGGATGAAGGAGCAAGAACAGAAATGCAAGACCAGATAGTGTTCATGAACGCCTTGTTGCTCTAAGCAAAGCCCAGCTAGGGGGTGGGGGCTAGTTCTTTATAGACCTTCCTAGCCTGCAGGAGATAATGGCCAACCTGGGCAGGTAGAGCCAGACCAGAACTGGAAAGTTCCTACTTGAGAGGCTGCAGTTACGTGGCTCATCTCATTGGGCAGTGCTCAGCAGTTCCTAAAAGTGGCCATGGATGTTGACCCTTTGGCAAGGACAGGTGACAGGAGAGTGGAATGGGAGTACGGACAGCTGACTTGGAACTGTAGAAGGAGCACTCCACATGGCAACATGTTTAAAACAGCACAACCTATACGCTAGAGTGAGGTATCAGCAAGCATGGGGGAACCTTGAGGTTTGCAGAAGTACAAAATATCTTTAGAAACCCCCCCCCCCAAAAAAAGCAGACCAATAAAGGCTGAGGGTACTTAGCGGACAAAGAATGCTGGTAGAATGGAGCTACTTAAATCCTGCACAGCAGCATACCACACACAAGGTTTGGTTGCACACCCAATTGGTTGCCTCCTGTTAATAGTTCACAGCAGAGGAACCTCTTGGTATGCCCCATATGCCTCAGTGTAGAAGGCAACCAAGCTTGAGGTGAATTTCAGTGTGCATTCAGTAACTTTAGCTGTAAAGGCAACAAATTTGATATTTTATGTCATCAGCCAAGTAGGGGTGGACAGAACCAAGTGGTTCCCCTCCAGAAAATTCATGCCACTGCATGGAATGGATTGCAGAATAGCTAGAATGGATTCTGTAGTTAGAATAGAATAGAATATATTTTATTGTAAAATAACCTGGTAATTTCCACTACCTCAAGTGAGTACTCTTATCAGCAAAGGTGATCAGCTCTAAAGACAATTGAGAATTCCTTGGTTTCATTACGGTAGGCAGCAGTTTATAGCCTTCTTGTATAACAACACTTTCAACCTGATAATATCGGTGAACAGATTAGCAAATGAGTGGCAATAGGCTTTAACCCAGTAAGAAACTTATAAACATTTGGTTAACAGGTGGATTTATTTTTTTTACTTTAAAAATGGAGGAGCAGCTGATGTAATTTCTTCATTCCAGCAGTCAAGGGTGCAACCTGAAACCTACATACCAACTAGAAGAGCCTAATTTAAATGTCTCCTACTTCCCACCTTCCATTTTAAGATTGCAACTACCGGTAAATGTAGCCTCCATGCTTTCAACACCAGAGGTTTTTTCCCTCCCCTCCCCTGCTTTATTTTGCCAGCTTTCCTGATAAAGAGTTATCAAGAACTCACAAACTTCTACATTATTCTGTGACATTTTGGTTGGTCTGATACGTGTATTAACCTAATGTGGATTTTGGAACGATGCATTTAAATATCCACTTTATGGATCAAAATGAAGACATAATTCTTTAAAGCAAAGAAATTAATCAAAAATATTCATAGCTAACTCCTGATTAGTGTTGGAGCGTTAAACACGCATATTTAACATTTCAAACTCCCATCATTTGAGCTAGTAGCCAAGGCTCTCTTGCATTCTCCCTGGGTCACAATTGGCAGAGCAGAGAGAATAAACAAAAATCCCCTTTGAGAGCAGGAATCCTAATGATGGTTCATGTTTGGCAGTTGTTCAATTTTAATGCAAAGCTACCGGTACTTTAGAGATCTAACATGCTGACATTATTGTTCTGCCAGGATTGTGGGAGGAACGAAGCAAAAACTTAACTGTCCAGGGATCCTTTACCTACCTTATATTTTGCATACATTAAATTTTACCTTTACCTACCTTATATTTTGCATACATTAAATTAATTTGTAAAACTATCATTTTTAGGTTCAAGGAGCAGGTTTTCGAGGTTGGAAGGAAGTAACATCCATATTTAATAAGGATGATGAACAACAGTTACTAACAGGCTGTAAATCTCCAAAATCTAAAGGGTATGTATATAGGGGAGTGGGAAGTGATATAAACATGGAGTAAATTGTGCAAGTACCAAGGCTGCTAGAGGTATTAAGGCTAGAATCAAGATAATCAGGTAAAAAAACAATTTAAATTCTAGAAGGCAAGACAGTTCTTACATCATATTTATATTAATTTTCAGCTTGTAAGATTCTGTTTAAGTTAAGGATCCACATGGGACAGAAAAAGCAGTTATTGTAGACAATCTACAATATGGGATTTAAAAAAAAAAGACAGTTGGGTGGAAGCAAAGTACATAATCTTTGAGGGCCATCAGCACCAGTCAGTCTTTGTCTTTCAACCATCTGATACAAATTCTACAAGTTTCAGTTGAAACAATATGCTCATTATGGTATCAAATATTTAGAGGAGCAGATAAGCCCAAAATGACAGACACATGTGCATTGCCTACCTTACCTTTGACACACAGATCATCAACACTATTCCTTGTAAGACTTACGCTGGTTGCACATAGGAATCTACAGCTTCTCTTTCTCCTTTGAGAGAAAGGGTAGGATACAAGTTTAATACATAATAATGTATTCCATTCTGATAAATTCTGCATTATTTTATTCTCTGTTTAGCCATTTTTCTAGAGTAGAAAAGTAAAATGTTTAAATAAAAATACATTTCTAGTGAGACTTGATCAGTTATACAAGGATAACGACAAAATTGTTCTGGTCTTCCTCTGTCTTAAAAGTAAATATGTCAAACTTTCTTTATCCGAAATGTGTTCCAATAAGAACAAATTTTTATTGTTCCCTAGAACAAGCTTAAAATTAAAAGAGGATGTGAAATCTGAAAAGAAAGCTGGATTTTGGGACAGTTTGGTGATAAAACAGAACATCCAGTCCAGGAAGCCAGACGAAATTGAAGGATGGGAGCCACCACAGATCCCTGCCAGTGATAACCTCAGCGACGCAGGAAGTACTCTGAGTGACTATCCATCTTGGTCAGGTTGGGAAGACGAAACCAAAGGCTCCACAAAATACACCAACCTAGCAAGCTCAGGAAATAGCTCAAGATGGAGCATCAGATCAGCTGGAAGGTTGGTTAGCATAAGGCGACAAAGCAAAGGCAACCTTACTGATAACTGGGAAGAACTAGAATGACATACAAAATGTGAAATGTTCTATAAGTGATGATAAGCGACATGGTTATGTATATCTTCAAACCAAAATCAAAACTGCTTAATATTGCACCTTTACAGAAGAGTATTCAAATTGTCCAACCATCTGCTCACCTTATCCTAAGTTTCTTAGTTCTTCCGTTTTCCATATTGAATGAAGTCGAGCACCTACTTTGTGCCTATATTTCACACATATTCTATAGCACCTTGGCTCGCTTTTTTAAAAAAAAAGAAAAACAAAACCCCCACAATTTAATGAATGTATACACTGGTTGAATATTTGACTGCCTTACATAAGAACTTCTCTAGTTTGAAGTTCTCTCTTTCCTAGTTTTGAGACATCAAAGATCTATATTTTGAATGCTGACCCTGTTGTGTAAAAGTGCTGATTTGCTGTTCAACACTGCATTGTTTCAGCTTGATACATTGCTTTCCTTGTCCTGAACATGAACACATGATTCTCAGGCTGGAATGTCGAAGATCCTGCATTTCCCCTAAAGTCCTGAATTGCACATGACTTGTAAGAACCCCACACGTACGTGTTTCTTCTTCCGTTACAAAATCTTTGCTGATGAATTTCAGGCTTCCATGTATTATGTTGATTAATCAATAATACGGCTAAAACAGGTTTGCAATCACCCCAAACTACATAAACACAGATGAATGAGGTGACCGCTAAGATCTGATTTATGTATTCCCTAAATGCTGTAGCAGGCAACAAAAGTAGCTTTTATATGCTTGGGCTTCACACTGCATTAACAACATACAAAAGGAAACCATCGCCTCAATAACCTGGGTCACACAGGTACTTTCTATACTAGTACAGTCTCAAATGGGTCTCTGTGTGTATTACCAATGCAGTAGGGAGCCTACCCTCATGACTATGAGTGTTGTCAGCAGCTACTATATCATTTAGGAAATGTAGGAATCAGGCCCAATTGTCAGAAAACTATCTGTTTGAAGGGTTATCATTGCTTTTTCCCTTCTGTCTCCATTCCCTCAAACTACGATTCCATGTTGCTCTTTTGCAGGACACGTTTGATGTTCTCTTGGCATTTACAGAATGACAGTAGTTAATGCTCTGTATCTGCTATGTACAAGGGTTATTTAAGTATGTGTATTTGCTGTTGTGAGGTTCATTCTTACTGGTTGCTGCTACTTTTTTATTAATAACAAAGAGCTATGCATTATAGTGCACATGAGAAGTTGGAAATGTGCTATAGGTAAAGTTTAGGATATCTCCCCCCCCCAAGAGTACTTTTACCTGTCCATTTTATTTAAAATTGTCCAATTTATGAGATTGGAGTGACATGAAGGCACTGTAATTCAGTGTACTCACACCACTGTGACAAAAGTAGTCCAATGCATCAATTTAACATCTCTCAATCATAACATAAGATATACACATATGTGTTACATGTGTGCCACTTTTGCATCTATGATAGCCAAATTCTAACATTTAGCTATATGATACAAGATAATCTTTGCTGCATAGAAGACAAATTGTTAATGGTCAGAATAACCGAGCACCACAACTTTCATTTCTTATGACTTGGCTCTGCGTACAACTTCCTTCAGTGGCTGGAGATCTAACTGGCTCAGAATGATTTTGCCCAATTCTTCAGTTCTTGCAAAAG
Source organism: Darevskia mixta (assembly GCA_034641385.1). Classification (NCBI taxonomy): domain Eukaryota; kingdom Metazoa; phylum Chordata; class Lepidosauria; order Squamata; family Lacertidae; genus Darevskia; species Darevskia mixta. The sequence continues at coordinate 6,346,786 of JAWWNH010000058.1, forward strand.
GAAGTCTTAACCCTGACACTACTGGAGGAAAGTAGCAAATTGTCAGTAACAGAGTAAAAATAGTAGACAGGAGTCACCAGAGAGCTATCTGTTCGTCTAGCTGCCACTATTACTGAACTGAATATGAAAAAAAACCATGTTAAAAGTGCCTTGTTCTATAATACTACACCATAAATGCTCAGACCTTTTAATTACTTCCTTGTTCCTTGTGGACACTTGTTTAATACTCTGTAAAACGAATATCAATCCAAGATGCTAGACTTACCTATTTCTCCCAAATTATGAATCTTTACTTGACACTGATGCTGAGCCTATGTACCACAGCTTGTGTAATACCTTATTCAGCAATATGGACACCTTTAAAAAATTCAAGATTTGCTTCCAGTGAGATCAGCAATTTTTAAACAAAATGAAATGTTTTATAACTATGCAGACTATCCATTTTATGTTTTCATAATTTAATAGCCCATTCCACATAAAAAGTTGTCACCCAGTGACAACAGCTGATGGTAAAGTTTCTGTCAGCAGATGAAGGAGGGAAGGAATGAATTTTCAGCTATTCCCATCCCCTATGCCATGCCTCTAAATCTGCTCTGGAGGGTGTCCCAACCCTCTGAAACAGATTTAGGGTGTGGGGAAAGGGCTAGGGAAGAATTGCCATAATTGCTTCCTTCCCTATTGCACAGAAGGAAGCGTTAATGTCAGGTGAGTGACACTGGTGGATACAACCCAAAGATTTTACAGTACTCTTGTGCAGGTTGCAGGATTCTGTGGACTCGTCTGTCACAGCTAGAGAGTGCTTGTGGAACAAGAACTATCTTCCTGCTCTGTTCAAGTAGCCTGCAGCTTGGAATTGCACTATTAGTCCAACTCTTATTGCTCCCTGCCTCCCCGCCCTGAAATGTATTTGAAGCCCGTAGCATTTGTGCTATTTTGGCAGGAGGCCACAAACAGCTTGTATCTTTTTCAACACCAAACTGTACCCACTTGCTATGGCAATACAATATTGTGCTTTGTAGGGTTGGGATTTTCAGCTGTCACACAACTGAACCTGTATTGAAAAATGCCGATTTGTTTAGGCAAGTTAAAAGCAGAGGATGCAAACCAGTCAAAGTTGACGCTTGTAAGTCTCATTCGGTTGAATGGAAAAGTGAAATGCATGTTTAACTTTCACACGTAGAAATAAGTAAGACTTAACACTGCTTAACTTTGGCTAGACCATGTCCTGAATTTTATGTCTCAGATATAATTGCAGAATATAGCCATTTTCTTTATGCAAAGATTTCGATAGTTTACAGTTCTTTGGAGGGCCTTCATACAGCAGGAGCTGAATTGTGGGACGATGGCACTGAGCTCTGTCTTGGAAAAAACCCCCAGGAATGATGGGGCAAAGGTGGTTAGAAGCTCAATGTTCACCACCTGTGGAAGCTTCCTTATACTGTGATAGGTAGGGGTTATGCCTTGCACATTATACTGTCAAGTGCCTGTACTTTACCTTGATGACATGTCCGTGATGCTACGGCATGATTCCACATGAAAGAAATGTTCACACATTTGTGCTGCATTTAGATACCAATGAAGACAAAGAAACATCCATCATTCTAGATCCTGTGTGTTGGCTTAAGCTGTTAAATAGTCTCATTTGTGCTAACGCAGTGCGAGCTTATGCACAGATTCTGACCCACTTCTCAGAAAACAGTTCCCATTGCTCCTCTCAGTCACATGACAGGCCAGCCTTTGCTTTAGCGTCTACAAGGCCAGCGGACCGCAAGGCGTGCCTAGCCCTGCTTTTCTACCTTCCCACCACAACCTATGCTGCCATGAACAGCAGGAGCTCTGAAGGAAGCACTAGCAGCCTGCTGCTGAGCTCGATCCTGTCCCAAGCACTGATGTGAGGGGAGATGTTTCCTTCTTGGTCTGTGTGCTCTGGAGGTGGGTGGCAGGCCCACAGGATCAGGCCTCAAGCGGGAATCTGAGATACATGAAGTATCGTCTGATTTTTAAGCTAGGGGAGATTTTTGTAAAAATGGGACACAATCCAACAAAAGTTCTGCACTTTCATACCTCATTGATTTCCCATGCTATTTAATGTGTTTCTCTCTCATTGAAATCAGTGAGATGCAAGTGTCCTTCAGTTTGGCTGCATCATGCTCATATTTTCCTAAAGCATCATTCTTTAATTTTAAGGGCAGTGGTTAAATTTTAATGTAATTTATGGTTGTGCTTTTGTAGGATTATTTGTTTGAAATGAGATTACTCTTTTGTGGTATTTTACGTGTTGGGCAAATTTTTATTCTTTCAATTCTTTTAAAATATCCACAATGTAGATGTCTGTGGACCTTCCCTTAAAAAAAAAAGGCATATATCCTTCTTTGCTTTGTAAACATTTGATTTTACGTCCACTGGTTTTAAAGACACCATTACGATTGTATTCCAAGATTGCACATATGTAATGATTTAAATGTTTATATTGCCTTTTTGCTGCACATATGCATAAATCTTGGCTTGAACTCCATGAAGGTGAAAACACTTTATGTGGCTGTAACAAGTCACAATGCTCACAGTTTCTCTAGTATTTTATTAGTTTCACTTCAAATATAGTATTTTCACAGATGAATTAAAAAAATAGTTGAAACCAAGCTGTTGAATTATTTCATTTAAATCTATTTTTCTTAAGACAGGAAAACCTGTCTGTATTAGTCACTGAGGCTTCCAGCCTAAGATCCTGCCCACCCATCTGACTGCCATACTTCTCAAATTGCCATTGGTCAATTTGTTTGATTTCACAGTAGAGCTATAGAAGTCAGTTTCATGGTCCTAGAGTTTCCATATCTGCAAAAAGAACAAAGGTCCAGGGTATTACTTCCCCTGTGGTTACCATAGGTTTAGGTACTCCAATGTCAAATACTCAGCTGCAACAATGCATAAGTGTTTGAGTAAGCCATGGGCTTTTAAATCACCTCCGGCAAATGCGGATTAGTTTAACAGAGCATTTTGGAAGAAAACTACAGATCACTTGCTTATTTTCTACATTTATTCTTTGCCTTCAGCCTTTCACTTACATGAAAAAAATGGATACACATAACAAACACAATAAACCACACTAATTTGAAAATAGCTGTAAGACATGGTAGATAAAGGCACAATAAAATACGCTACCCTCTTCTGCTTACAAGATTAAAAAGACTGGGGGGAAAGGTATTTGTCCGATGTTGAAATCACATCAAGAAAAGCACCGAACAAAGTCTCCCTAGCAAAAGCATTGCAGAAGGTGCCACCCTGAAAAATACTCTCTCCCCATTCATATTGGCACTAATAAGAGAACAGCCTCTGATGATGTGAACAGGAAGAGGTTCAGTACAAGGAGAAGTCCAACAGATACTGGGGTCCATAGCTGTACCCTGCTTACGACGCAGGGTACTTAAAAAAGTCACATAGCTCACAGCTCTCAGCTTAAAAAAATATGATTAAAAACATTTATCAGTTCTGAAAGATGCCCTGCATAACTTTCTTTCTCTGTTCAAGAAGGGCAGAAAACCTTGCTGATTGTATTTATTTCTTGTCTGGCTTTGATGGGAACTTATGTAAATACTGGTCAAGGTGCAGTGTTGTTATGCCTCCCCTTTGCACATAGCAGCAAGTGGCCATTTATCTCAGCCAGCCATATTGTGAAGGGTTTTGCTTCCCTTAGCGTTAGAAGTCAAAAATCCCCACCAGGGAGCTGCGATGTTATCCCTGGCTACTTCGTTCTTTTGTACATTGCAATAGCTACTGGGCAGCTTGTCTGAAACCTGCTCTGGAGTCACCACTATGGGGGTTTGCATATATATCGAAAATAAACCAGAGACTGATGGTTGCTTCATGACTATGTATGCAAATAGAGATCTGTGGCAGCTTAAAGGCTGACAGATCCATTATCTCAAGGCAAGCATCTCCAAACTTCCAGAGCAAATATTTGGGGTGCATGTGGGATTGCAGATGAAGGAGAGAAAGGAAAAGTCCCATTGCCTCAATGGAACTCAAACATAGGCAGCACTGAAATCCACCCAAAATGTTAACTCCCTGCCCATTCCAATATTTAATTAAAAGTTTAATGTTGCGGTTCCTGCCTGTTTTACTGCTTCCTTTTTTGAGAAAAAGACTTTCCACAACAAACAAGCTGGTGCTACAATTGTTTGCAAAAGTATAATGTCCCACCCACCAAAAGAGTCAACATGAACAGGCCTGAAAAAAACATAGGATGACAAAAACACAGAACTGCGACAATTTGACAATTTCTTCATCGTCTGGACCCTATAAAAACAAGAAGATGAAAGACAGAGAGCTGGTGTGGCAGCCACTGAGGCCCTTACTAATAATGAAATTATTTGCCTTAAAATAAGCAATGCTGACTACTGCACCCATGTGCACAAAACTACAAACTAGAGCTTCATACACACATTCAAAGCACATTCTTTCCCTCAAAGAGTTCTGGGCACTGTAGTTAACCCCTCAGAATTCCAATTCCAAGCAACCCTTAACAACCTACAATACACAGATTATTTGAGGTGGGAAATGTCCTAGCATACTTTAAAGGTATATCATGCACACAGCCTTTTGCCACCGGGTTTCTTTGCAGGAACATTTCCTTGGCACTGCAGAAAGATGCCAATCACAAAGGTGCTACAATTATTTCTCCTTGGGGTATTGCTAAACCGAACTGCTCTTTGACCAACCGTTATGGATTAAACTACAGCCCTCGGCTATTCAGTGTATCTCAAAAGACCCCAGAATGCCCTAAAAATGCTTCTTGAGAAAGAAACCCTCTTTAAATGATCTCCATAAAGATTTCACAATGGTATTTTGTACTGTGTGTGTTATAACCAATCCTATTTCTCCCTCTTTGCATGCAAACTCCCTTTTGAAACAAGTTTAAACAATTGGACCAGCACTTTTTAGAGCTGTCTGATTTCCCCCCACAAAAAAAAAATCACAGCAGAATATATAGCTTGGTGAAATGTGGGAAAATTCACTACATGATCGTGTACCCAGGGACAGTTTGCAGAGGGAAGGGAAATGACCATATAAACCCAGAGAGAAAACATTACCTTGTGACCCATTTTCTGTGAACAAGAAGAAAAGTTAAAACAAAGACCTTCTACTGATCTCCGATTTTCTTTATCTCTCTCTCCCCCCCCCCGCTGCTCAAGGACCTCGACCCTCCTCACTTTCGCCTGCTGTACACTGTTTAAGGTAAACAACAGACTCATGATAATGACTTGGCCGTACAGCATATGGCAGCTGTAAACAAAAAGGAAAACAAATCAGTCTTCGCTTCCCATTAGGAAGCAAGCTATTGTTTGATAAAGATCTATGGGTTGATTCCCTTCAGCTCGAAACAGTCCTACAGAAGATTTATTTTTTTCCATTTCCCCACCCCAACAGCAGAGTAATTAACATTCCTAATGTAAATAAGATTTCATATAAAATAAATCAGTTGCCACTCCTAAGAAATGTAAAAACTATTCAGATTCGCGGGACGAGGTTGTGGCATTGTCAAACATGCCCTGTTACTATTTTATTCTTACTGTTCCCAGCTGTGTATTGGGACTTGAGCCAGGGTCAATTCTAGGTGAGCATAAAAGCCTCTTTTCCATTTGTTGGTGGTTTTTTTCTAATGAGTTTGTCCTTGAGAACTTTGATTGGCTTCGCAGAGGAGAGAGAAGAAATGCCAGGCTAGCCGGACCGGCAGGCAGCTGAGCTCAGCCGTCTGTTTTAGCCTGAAGTCACCTCATTCAGATGCCCACAAGAAATTTCACCCACCTAAGGCCATCCTGTTTAACTAACCCCAGGCAGCACTGGGGTTTTCAGAAAAAGACTCTGAAGCCTAGTTCCCAGGACCAAAACGACAGTGGCTTGGGCTCCAAGTAAGTCATTGTGCGAGTGGAACGACTTCTGTTTGTGCAGTGGAACTTCCTCTCCTACGCCACCACGCATATGTGCCTACACACACACACACACACACACACACACACACACACAGCAAATATACTCCAGAGTTTCCTTCACCCCCAAGAGCAAATTTGGGGGGCAGGGTGTTCAGGAGAAGTCATTCCACTCACATAATGATTTAAGAGTCAACCCTGTTAACTGAACTTAAGTCCAATTGATGTGAATGGCTCCCACTGATTTCAAAGACATGATATATTGGCACCCATTGAAATCAGTGGAACACATCTGGAGCCATTGGCTCATACATAAGAATCTGGTCTGCCAGAGAATCTCTATAAAGGTGATGGCGTAGGCTTGGGCTGCTATTTAGAAGAAGAAGAAAGATCTTTATTGCAGCTATAAGCTCATACAAGGGCTGCTATTTAAAGTGTGTTAGGCACTGATAGGAAGGTGCTCAAATCTCCCTCCTTACCCAAACTGCTATTTTAAAGTAGTTTACACCACCCTGTATGCCATCTTGAGATCCTTGGAATATAAAGGTAGTATACAAATGTAGTAAATAATAAAATAATGTAATCAATAAATTTTGCCTCCTGTGGGTTGTCCCAAGACTGGAATTAATCCCCATGTGAATAAGAGGGGCTGTAAAAGAAAAGGAAAACTCAGGCTGGAAGGGAGGTTTTAGCATCTTCCCTTCTCATTGTAGGGAAATCCCATTGGACATGATGGAAATTCTCCAACATTAACTGTGATCTGAGCAACTACAATACCCTACCAGAGCAGTTCAAGCCCAACTTTTAAGTGTTAATTACTCCCACACACTCCTCTGGTTATTCCAAGGCCATTGGAAGAGCATTTCTTTCCTTCTTTCTCTTCTTACCAAACATGGTAGGAAATGGACATTATTGCTGCAGGAACTTTGGCACAATTGCTGGAAGTCATGTGCACATGAGTCATCCAACTCTGCTCACTCATGCCTTCATTGTACCAGGTCCAGAGGGCACACCTCTGAAGACCTTAAAAAAAAAAAAAACTAAGAAGGGTGCATTAATATCTTTACTGTGGAAAAAAATCGCTCCGGTTTCCACCCTTCTCCACCCCACTGTCTTTCAACCACTGCTTCTAAAGATGGTACAGACTAGCTGACTTCATGTGCTAGAAAAATGAGTATCACCCCTACTATTGGAAGGCCCACAGCTTTGTGATAGACCTAGCAGAGTTTGCATGCATATTATGAATACTGTAAGGTTCAAAACCATCTGCCATATAGAAACCACAGCCAGTCTCAAGAAACAATACTGCACCAGATGCACCAATGTTCCAAGAGATTAGATTTATACAGACTCAGAGACACAACATGACCACATTCATACATTCATGATAAACCATGGTTCTTAGCTTGCGCTTTACTTTTTGAGTGATACATGCTACCTGATCACTCCTACTATGCTCCTCCCCTGGAACAATCAAGAGAAACAAACCAGGAAGGCGCAGTTAAGCTTTGCTTCTAGTTACAACCAAACTAGGGATCATGGTTTCTTGCTCTGTAAACCAACCATGGTTTAAAAAGGTGGCTAGCATTTGTGGCTCATTTCAGAGGAAAACCTATGATCCCAGGTCTGGACGTAATAGGAAGCCAAGCTTCTGATTGTGACTTGTAAATGTGGCCACCAACTCAACAGCAGAAACACAGATGCAATGATGTAGGCTTTTGTTCCCATACCTTCAACATTCCACATAAAGGAGGGAATGTGCCATAAATAAATGCACATCAAGAGGCTGCAAACAGTAGAGTGTACACTTTGTTGTCCAGGCTTGCCTTCTCTCAAGTCATCTTAAGCCATGCCAAAACTTTACCCCAATGTCCTTTTATTTTGTAAAGAGTACCTACACTCTAGGCTACCAAAGTAGTTTCTCCTAGGTATATGAGAAACTATTGGTCCTCAGAGCCATTATTAGACACATCTCAACTTGGAGTTAATCAAAATCCATTTTTCGGGACCTTGCCAAAACAAACAAACAAGACTTTGCTGTGGTTAAGACCATGATAAAGCTTGCTTCTTCACTTGAGTATTCTCCAGATCTTGTTGGACAGCCATTCCCACCACCCATAGACACTGATTATGGAGATGCTGTCAAACCATGCTGGGGGTGGTGTGCACAGGCTTCCTATCCTAGCTCTATCTCAGGAGTAGCAAGCCTGTTGGCTTCTGGATGTTGTTGGGACTCCAGCTCCCATCATCCCTCACCACGGACAATGCTGGCTAGGACAGATGAGAGTTGGAGTTCAACAAAATCTGAACAGCACCACATAGACTACCTTTGATTTAACTTCCACCTTCTTCCACTGCCCTTGATTGCTCCAGTTTGCAATCAGTTTGCACCTTGGATTATTCATATTTTAAGCCTGAAAACAAGACCTGCATTTTATACTTTAAGGTATAGCACCGTGTTGATCTAAAGCAATGTGGGTTGTGGGGAAACATCTTTTATTTCCGATCAGGCTGCAACATAAGACATTTCTTATAAGGCAAAGTTAAATCCACACATGGTAAAATTGCTTAGGCAATTGCTGTCATCACTTTTCTGTCACACAGGAAATTCAAGCTGTGCTTCGTTTCTTTCTTTCCTCTGCTTCAAGCACTTCCCAGCATTCCCTACAGGCTTTTGTTTGCAGTTCACAAGATGGAGACATAACATATAACTGTGACCAGAACATTAGAAACGGATTGCTCCAAAATACAATCTAATTGAACTCAAACACAATCCAAGTCAGCAGCACCCTTTGTGGCCTCCAGGGATAGGAAGACCATTAGCACGGAGGACAGATGACAACATTTTAGAAGATAAGCCCTAACACCACCTTCCAGGCATAACTGAAGGTTGCTATTTTTACTCTCAGCAGCATCCCAACTTTGGTATGTTTTCCCTTCTGAGGGCAAACAAAGCCTGAATCCAGGTATCTTGCAGGAATAATAAAATAACTCATAAATCAAGCAAGCAGCATTTATGTTGGAGATAAGCAACAGGTTCACAGTACAAGTAGTTCTCTCTCGTCTTTAGACACTGGTAGGTCACACAACAGAATGCTAGATGCCCAAAGGCCTGGGTTAATATATACTTGTTTCCACCATCTTTTCCCTCAACCATACAGTCCTGCTTCCAAGTTGCTATAGCCAAGTATGACTGTAGTTGCTGGGAAACTGGAATGAGCCAGACAGAGGGGGGCTAATGGGCAGTCAATCCCCTTCTTTCATGTCAGCATTCATCAAGAAAAATTGTTGTATTAGGGTTGCCATATTTTTGAGCTTTTTGAGTTCTGGAGCATTTTAAGACATTTTTGGCATGATTTAACCCATGTTGCCAGTTTTTCAGGACATTTGCCCCACTTCTTAAAAATAACCCAGGACGCCATTTTCGGAGGCCAATTCCAGGACATGTCCTGGAAAATCAAGACATTTGGCAGCCCTAGCTGTATGCTAGTATTAGTGAGAAGAGATACATATTAGGGGGCACTCATAGGGTCTAACTAAACTACATAAATGCATACAGCAAGCATCCAAATACTTTAAGAAAAGATTGTTGTGAAAAAATGGGGTATCTAACTAGAGAAGCAGCCTGCTGCTTCTCCATTCTAAAACCACTTCTATTTTGGCTATTAAAAAGCCAAAGACTTGTTTGAGCTCTTAGGCAAGCCATTCTCCTTCCACTCCTCATATGGGGATAATAGCGACATCTCATAAGTGAATGTGACATGCAATTATCAAGATGCAGAGGATTGTTATTACATGACCAACTCAGCCACTTTCCTGTAGATCCAATAGCCACAATAAGCCAATATGATGATAGATGCATTTTTAAGCATTCATGCTTGAAGAAAATCACATTGATCTCAATCAAATCAAATATAAAGAAGAACTGGGTGCCAAGACAAAGAATTCCAGACAGGAATTAATAGGCAAAAAACATGATTTATTTGTGTACAAAACTAGATTCAAAACACACTGTGGTATGCAATGTAAAGCCTGTACTCACATGTATACTACATTATATTGGAATGATTGTTTCAAGATTTTCAGAACACGCTGCAAGTTGTTTTAAGTTTGCCCTTTCTGAACTACATTACATATTGAGGTGGGGTGGGAGAGTAGCATCCAAGAGAGTGCTAGCCAGTATTAGGCTATTTTCAGTTCCTCTGGAGTTAGCCAGTATTTTCCACTGCAGTACCACGTAGCATTGCTACACCACCATAGAAAAGGATGGGACTACCATCAGAAAACTTCATCACACTGCAGGAGCCAGCAATCAGCAGCTCACATTGTTTAGGACACAATTAGGTTTGACATAATTAATAAAATATATTTTAAGAAAAATAAATATTCTGCATAATGTATTTACAAAATGGAGTTGGCTTCTTTCACAAGAGGATGCACAACAGGTGCACAAAACTATGTTTTTTTACTGATGTGCAGCACTCAATAGCTGACATGGTATGTACAAAGAAGCCTACAGAGAATCTCTTAACATTTATAGGATGTGCAAATTGTGCACAATTGAAATAGGATGTGAAGGGGATGAAGACAAAGATCAAATAAGCAGGTTGTTTTTGGTCACCAAAAAGGAAACTGCCTACAGTTATCAACTAAAAAACCACTATAGCCCTAACAAAAATGTTGTAAATCATCGATGTATTAAGAGTTCCAAAATTTGACTAAAACTCCAACGATTCCTTTTGTGGACACCTCTTCCTGCTTCCATAGTACATCTTCCCTTGCAAAATGAAATATTCCTTCGGTTTGCCTAGTACAAACTGAACATCTTACATGATGCTCTGGTCAATATTCTCTCCTTTTGACCCTATGACATCCCTTTATAACTACAAAGCACATTCCGGGAAATATTGCACAAAAAGCATTATACATATACTGCATGACTGTACAAAAATATATATGAGGAAATCACCAAGAATTAATGGATTGCACTTAAAATTTGAAGAGGTCTATGAAGTGCTGAGGAGAAACTGGCATGAAGCAGCTGTTGGGATCATTGGCTGTGCAGGGATGTCCTGTATCCTAAAGAAGAAGAAGAAGGGCACAGTTATTCTCTCTTTGCATAGGCAGGCAGACTATTACTGGTCGTGAAGCAGTATCCAAAGCCAATGGTTTATACATAGTAGCTGCTACTATTTATAGATATCAAAATATTGCAACAGCAGTGCCGTTTTGAGAGAAAGACGCATATCTTGTTCAAGGTCTCCTGCTTCTATCTTTAAATCACATATGAGGCAAGGCCTGGAGCCTCTTGGGAGCTCCAATTGTACCCAGTGACCAATCCCATTGTTGCTCATGAAGGAAGTGCTTTTGTGACTGTAAGAACATAGTAAGCTGCCTCTTACAGAGTCAGACCCTTTAGGTCTGTCTAGTTTTGTATTGACTATATTGACTGGCAGGGTCTTGAACCTTTGGGACATTTACATGCAAAGCACAAGCTCTTCCACTGAACTATGGTCTTCCTAAAGTGCACTTGTGCATTATACAGTACACATTTTTCTTTAGATAGGCAGTGTAAAGAATCATGCATCCTTGCTTACTGACGTATCATGATGAGGAAAAGGGTGCAAATATAAAGGTAAAGGACCCCTGACAGTTACGTCCAGTCACAGACGACACTGGGGTTGCGGCGCTTATCTCGCTTTACAGGCCGAGGGAGCCGGTGTTTGTCCGCAGACAGTTTTCCCGGGTCATGTGGCCAGCATGACTAAGCCGCTTCTGGCGCAACGGAACACCAAAACCAGAGCAGTGCACGGAAACGCCGTTTACCTTCCTGCCGGAGCGGTACCTATTTATCTACTTGCACTTTTTTGGCGTGCTTTTGAACTGCTAGGTTGGCAGGAGTTGGGACTGAGCAATGGGAGCTCACCCCGTCGTGGGGATTCGAACTGCCAACCTTCTGATCGGCAAGCCCAAGAGGCTCAGCGGTTTAGACCACAGCGCCACCTGAGTCCCGCGGTGCAAGTATAGGCGATGTATTTGCTCTACAGCTTGCTTGCTGGAGTGCTATGCACCCTGTTCTTCATCTGAAACACACAATGACTTTGACAGTGTAGGGTGAGGTGCAGGAGACCTGTGGTGGTGATGGTGGTCATCAAGATTAGCCCTTTTGTGCAGGTGGTCATCAAGGTTAGCCCTATCGTGCAGCAATCTGTCTTAAGACAGATGCAGAACAAATTAAAGGGATTCCAGTAAAAGTTTGATAAGGTGCTACAATGTAATGCTTATATGTCCTTTTACTATTTATGCCGAACATTTCTTCTTCTTCATGTATTGTATGCACATTCCCTTTCTGTTATATAGTACAGTGGTACCTCTACTTACGTTCACCTCTGGTTACGTATCCTTCAGGATACGTGTGCAGCAAACCCGGAAGTATTTTTCCGGGTTTCGGTGTGCGCGCATGCACAGAAGCACTCTACGCACCATGCGCATAAGCGGCACCTCCAAATACACACACCTTGGGAACCGACCAGAGCTGCGGAACAGATCCTGTGCGCAACTGGAGGTACCACTGTAAATGCGCATGGATATAAACCTTGTAAATAAAAATGAAACCATGCACATTTTTTGCATGTCTACTTAAACGTAAGCCAGAATGAGTTCAATGGGACTTTCTTTCTCCTGTATAAGTGCAATATATAGGATTGCAGCCTAAATAAATGAAAGCATTCCTGGTCATTGGCAACCTGAAAAACACAGCCTTTAAACATAATACAGCTTCTCAGGAGAATTAGCTACGTTCCTGAGGCAAAGTTTAAGAGAGGAGTTCATTGGAAGCTTCATTTGATTACATCAGACACTAAATCTTTTTTATGTAAGATTTAAAAAGCAGCATTTTATAGCCAAGAAAAGAATTCTATAAATCTCAATTAAGTGAGAGAACAACATGTTCAGGGCTGTGACATTACATTAACAAGGAAACATCTTATTTGCTTCAGCTATGTAACATGGATACAGAAGAAAGGCAGGATGAAATGCACATAAAGTACCTTGAGTAACAAAGCAAGGTGGTAGTCCTTTTGAGGAAGTCATGAAGGAAGAAACAGGTAGAGGGGCAGAGATGCAAAAGAGAGGAAGATTTTATTGGATAGAATGACAAGCAGCAGAGTTCAGTACATGATATACAGCAGCTTTCTGCAGGGCATTCCTATCTAGACAATTTTACTGGTTAGAAAAGTTATCCTGCTTATAAGAATTTTAAAATGGGGGGGGGGGTCAGGGGGAATTGGCATCAATCACGTGAAAGCATTTTGTTGCACTGTATGTCTGTGATAATTAAAGTCCTTGATCAGGAAACAAAAAGGGAACATTTACTTTGCCATTCTGACCCCAGCAGATATTTAAAGAATTCAGCCACCTTCATTATCTCAAACACCAAAGATTTTCTCACGAGATGCCCATAGGCGGACATCATATCCTCAAAGCAGTACCTGGAAGCATGTTCTGCTGAAAGCAACAGAGCTTGAGTCCAAGAAAGCAGACATGAGATCTCATTGCAAATATCTTAGAACACTATGAGAGTTAAACATCAGCAACTGTGGATTAATTATATCAAATACTTCTCCTCTCATATCTTTATCCTTTTCAGAGTTTCTTTATTATCACATTTCCACATGAGGTTCTTCAACTACCTCTGAGCTTGTATTGTATTGTGTTAAAAGTACAATAAGTGCCCATACAGATAGACATAAGATTCTAGCACATCCTCTTACTGCAAACATGATTCAAGCAAGAGCTGCTGTATGCCACATGTAAAAACACTCTTTGGAGCAACTTCAGTTGCTGCTAGATGTGCTAGTAAGTGGGATACTGGAGTACCTTGAACGTACAGCTTTTGTGAGTTTCTAATGTAATGATTAAAGGGAAACTCACGCTGGAAAAATCTACATGGTCCTGAAGCTTGTACAACTGGCACACCTTCCTTAAGAGTTTGTAAAATTGCTATTTTGCTATTTGACACCTCTGAATAAGGATAGGCAAATGTCAATTTTTGTTTCTCGTTTTTCCAGTCTTACATTCTCCACATCAGGTTGTGATTTTTCTCTTTAAAAACTTCTTTTGACAATCCATCTGCATTTTAGTGCTATTTTCTCCTAATATACATATTTTTTGCAAAGAAATTTTCCCTGTTCTACTGTATTTTTTGTTTGTTACTTTCACTAATATATTCATTTCTATGCACTTTACCCTTGTATATGCATTTTTGTACGAATTACTTGGCTGGAGAACTGCATTGCAAAATTCAGAAAAGTATGAATTTGGAAAATAGCTACATTTATGTTTGCGTATTGTTTCATAGCATTACTTAGATTTCCCTTCAAACTGAATTAAAATCTCTCCCCCCATCTCTATATCTGACAAGAAAGAATCACAACCAGGCAACTGGAAAGGAAACTTTTTGCAAATGCCCATTTGTCTTTTTAGACCACAAATTATTAAAAAGGAAAACACAGGAGCAGGCAGCCTAACAAGAGCTAAGGAACGACTAACTTTTTCAGACCTATCTATAAGTCAAGTTCCCCCACTGTAATCCCCCTTTTGGCTATTACGCACAAGCTCAGGAAGTGGAAGCTTCCATTTGCAAATATTTAAGTTGCTTTCAGTGTTGTCTTTGGCAAGCCCCCGATGTGCTCAAAATAAATCCCCCAAATATTTAATTGCTAAACATAGTACAAAGCTGAACTTTTACATTCTGAATTTGTTTTGAAAGCTATTCCTATTTCAGACCAGCAGACTATTCTAGTTTGTGAAACGGAAACACTATATATGACTGCCCCTCCCTCCGATTGTTTCCTCAGTTGCTGAATAGTTCCCAACCTAATATTCTAGGTATTTCATTTCTTACCTTCCAGAAGAGAATACTGCAATGGCGACAGAAATGCAAGGTATCTCCATATTGTTCCTTTATAGGGTAACATTTCTGAAGTGCAAAGTACATCAGCTTCCAGTCAATATGACCTTTTTCTGACAGAATAGGGTGCCTATAGAACTGAACAGAAAGGTAACATTTGAAAGCTATTGTACTGTTTTAACCAGCATCTGACTCAGATTTTTTTTAAAAAACAAACTATTTAGCTATGAAAAGTAATGGAAAGTCATATGTGAAATATTTTAAGAGACTGTGCAGATGTTGACCCCCATTTCCCATCATTTTTGACCACTGCCAATGCCTGTTGGGGTGATGGAAGTTGTAGCCCAAATTCTGGAGGGCTATAGGCTATAGTCCCTGTGCTAACAAATATAATAATAAATAATAATAATAATAATAATTTTTTATTTATACCCCGCCCTTACCAATTTAAAAACCGGGCTCAGGGCGGCTTACAACAGATATAAAACATTGATTAAAATTGACTTTAAAAAAAAACAGCTTAAAAACAGCATAAAATAAAATTAGGTTATTATTTACAAATGGTTATACTCTACTTATTTGATGTGATCAAAGCTAATTGTAGGACTATGCATGCTTATTACAGAGCAGGTCCAAATTCAGGAAGATTTACTGAGCAGTAAACATCAGACTGTGCCATGCATTTATACTCATATGCACTCTTAATTGGAAGCAGTTCCATTGAAACCAATGGGATTGATTTCCAAATACATTTGCTTATAATGAACACATGAGAACACCCCCCATGTGTTTTCTGTTGGTATACACAGCCTCTCTCAACCCTAAAATAACAAAGTTCCTCTAACCTGTTTTTCAGCAAAATGGTACAGGCAAAGCTTTTTCCATAACTGCCTGTCTTCACTGAGCATATACAATGTGGGAGACACTTGGCCCAAAGTGATAATGTCCCAGCAGTCTGAGAATCTATACAAGATGTTATTCAGCATATGTAAAGGGAGATCGCAGAGTGTAAGTCCATTGGTGACTTGCTGAAAAACAAGTTAACAACAGTTAGTTATAAGTTAAAAAGTAAACTCACTATTTCAATTTGTTCCAGTAGCACCTTAGAGACCAACTAAGTTTGTTAGGTGTGTTTGTTTTCTCCCCCCAAACACCCAAATCTAAACAGCTAAATTCATCTGAAGGTTGCAATCCTAATGTCACATAAAGGTAAGGTAAGGTAAGGTAAATGACCCCTGGACGGTTAAGTCCAGTCAAAGGCAACTATGGTCTGCAGCGCTCATCTCGCTTTCAGGCTGAGGGAGCTGGCGTTTGCCCACAGCTTTCCAGGTCATGCAGCCAGCATGACTAAACCACTTCTGGCGCAACGGGACACTGTGACGAGTGCCAGAGTGCACGGAACCGTTATTTATCTTCCCGCCTCAGCAGTACCTATTTATCTACTTGCACAGGTATGCTTTCAAACTGCTAGGTTGGCAGAAGCTGGGACAGAGCAACAGGAGCTCACTGTGTCATGCGGATTCAAGTTGCTGACCTTCTGATCAGCAAGCCCAAGAGGCTCTGCGCCACCCGAGTCCCCTAATGCCACATACCTGGAAACAAGCCCCAGCAAACTCAATGGGACTTGCTTCTCAGTAGATATGGCTAGGATTGCACTGTAATTCATCATAAAACTTGTTGAGTATACGCTTTATTGTAAAAAAAGAAAGAAAGAAAAAAGAAAAAGGCAACAGTTGTTAAAGCCGTCCCCAATTTTGGATACATCTGCCTGGATCCAATGTGGTGCGGCTTGTCCTGCACCCACTCTGCTGCATCCAGATGTTGTGGAGGATGCTGTCCTGTCACTGTCTGCCAGTCTGTATGCAGAACAGGGAAGGGGCACCATCTTGCGCTTTGCCTCAGGTAGTTAAGTGTCTTTGGGGGTGGTCCTAAATGCCAACTATTAATGCATTTTTAATGGTTCTGACTAAACCTATAAAATATAAGAGGACCAAATGTATATTTTAATACAGCCACAATACATTTTTGAAGGCTTAAATATCAGCAGATACCCAGTACTTTTTGGGAAGCAACTTGGTACAGGATGATGTCTTGAAATCAGGCACTGAAAACAAAACATTGCCTATTTCACCATCACAGTTTGTTGTCCGCTCTACTCAACAAATGTTGATTTTTTTTTATTAAAAAAATCTATTTTATGCCTGTTTATAATTCCATATCAGAGAGGAGGGGGAGGAGAGAGAGAGGCAGACAGATGAAACCCTGGTGCCATCCACAGGTAAAAGGATTTCACAGCTCAAACTTCACATTTAACACAGACATAAAAGCTGGGTATACCTTGGGTATTTGAAGATTATTGAGCTGCTGCTGCCACAGAAGGATGGTTTCCAACCGGCAAATCCAAATATTGATGTTTCCTACTAGCACCGATTTCCCCACGCCCCTTATTAATATGCACAGCGCAGAACTCAGCTCCTGAAGAAGGTCTTTGATTAGACGTGGGTTGTATTGGTCCTCCAGAACTTCAAGTGGGAATTTAGAAACACACGTGAGAATTCTTGCTCTCCTACTACACTTTACATTTATTTTAAAGAGCTGAAAAGCTGATCCACTGTCGTTTTATAATCTTAAAGGTAACAGCCAAGAACTGCTGCCCCAGCAAATAAATGCATATGGGAGGACCCAGGACCTGGGGTTTCCACCATGATGGCCTTGTTCACACAACATGGCAAGCTGAACTATAGCTGAGCTGGACCAACTACCGGTAGATGTGGGAGCTCTTGGAGAGGAGCATGCAAATGTGGTGATCTGCCACTGTCTTTTTTATTTCCACACTGCACTAAGCTAAGCCACTGCATTCCTCCTCCAACAACCCCGCTCACTGACCTATATGCAGTTTCTTGTTATCCATGGCTACCAGGCAAGTGCTTTCTTAAAACCTAAACAGCAATTGATCAAAATGCCAAAGTGTCATTTACAGCTATGGAAATTTGCGTCCTTACCTTTTCGAACAATTTTGTCCAAGATATTGAAATAGTTCTTTTGAGCTGCACCGCTCAATGAAGTTAACTGGGATTTTGCTATTAATTGCAAAAGCTAAAAGATAATAATTGTGTATTAGAAGATGTGTAAAAAATAAGCCACAATTAGTTATGTTCTTTAGATTCCTCAACATACAGCATACTGCGGCTTACCTGAATGGGGCAGGGTGGCGAGATCAGTGCTGTGCAGATGTGACAGCATGTTTACTCATAAGTATCACTGTGTTCAATGGGGCTTTTTATTACTCTTTCTAGGCTTCTGATAGTATATGTTTAAAATAAACACATATAAACATACTTTCTCAGGTAACGTTCACATTTAAGCATGAAGTTCAGAGTCTGTGTTGTGCCAATGTCTTCTTAGCCCTAACTGTGATTACTTCCGCCGCCAGTGTAATAGTTGGCTTGTGGTCAAGCTCTAGAAGGGAGCTGGTTGAGTCGAGGAATGTACAACCTCTCTATTTGGCTTAGCTATGGTTGAGCAAATTATTATTATTAAATTTGTATACCACCCTTCATTCCAGGATCACAGGGTGGTTCACAACATAATTGTTCCTTAGCAGCATTAGCCTACAAATGTGAGCTGCATTCAAAACAAAGCTGCTCCCAGGAGTCACATTTGACAGAGAAATCTGACCACCACCATCCCCATGTCTATGGGAACATGACTAGACACTAAACAAAAAAAATAAGATCACATTTGGTGACTTGAAGGCCCATTTTGTTTGTTGGCAGAAAGTGGCAGATAAATTATAGTAAAACAACATGAACTAAAATGCAGACTCCTAACTAAAGCTGTTTAATACATCAGTTTACAGAATGGAAATGAGTAAAATAAAGTCCAGTATCCAAAGAGATGCTTTAGGCAGGCTCAAAGGTTTGTGTACAACCGATTCTGACAAATTTTCATTTTCTAGATGTAGCTTGCCAGGTGACACATGGGGAATGTCACTGGAGAAACAAATCTAAAGCCCTTGTAGGGAACACAGGTACAGCCAAGCAGTCCTTTGGTACTGGTCTATAATAGTTCAGAACCACAAAGAGCATCATGGTAAGACTCTCTCAGAGATATCACACAAAGGACCCCTCGGAGAACTCTTTTCTGATTGCTTGAGACATTGTCAATTTACAATAAAACCCAATATCAATTTTTAATCCGAGAAATGGAGGCAATTCCTTGGCTCTGAACTCTCTAACGTTAGCAACCTTCTGAATGTTTTTTTTTACAGTAAGTTAAATTCAATCACAGAACTACATAGTACAAGAGCATCTTACTTTTACCACGTAATTGAACCTTCTGATGTCCTGAATTGCACTTGAGAAATCTAAGCGATTAAAAGCTTCTCCCAGCGTGCAATAGCCATGCCTCTTGAAAAGAAAAATGGGGGAGGGGGAGAAACATGTTAGAGTCACAAAAGAAGCCTTCCCAGAGAGGATAAATGTGCAAGCCTGGAATGTACCACCCACACAAATAACATAGCTGCTAATGTCCCACAGTCACCTAGCTACCCATTTCCCCAATACTCATGACATATGGGTTGGAAAGTAGAAGGAAATAAATAAGTTGCTGCTTTGAGAGCCGTTGTTCATGCTGTCTCCTACATTCACCAGTGGCCATTCTCTCCATCTGTCTACATATGGAAAGTATTATGCAGTAGTATTGTGCTTTAGTATGTTCAAGCTAGCATGTGGAAGGTATGAGGAAAAACCCACAACACTGAAGCCTTGAAATCTGAATTACTCTTCCCTATGCAACTGCTATCTGATGCTGACTCCCCCCCCCCAACCGACTAGAGCTAAATAAATAAGAGTGCAGCTAGCTAATAAATACATTAGCATGTGTGGGTTAATTAAATGGATAATTACCAAAAGCACATAAATCATGCCCACCACTTACTTCTTTAGTACTTTCTTTATGAACATATATCCATTTTTCACGATAGAAGCCTGGAAGCAAGATAAGGAACACCTTTTTTAATATTCTGCTGCAGATGTATTGATTTATGAGTAAAGAAGACAAAGATTCCCCATCAAAAACTAGTAGGCAATCATATGCAAATTCTTTTGCAAAAAGGTTCTAACAATCTTTAAAAATATGAGAGGGACAGGTTTTCCACCAATTTTTTAAAAACCAAAACTACTGTCCTGCCCACCTGTGGCACTATGCATATGAAAGCAGCTTTCTCTGTGTGTATCCCTGCCTAAAGCCATGGTTTAGAGTTACAAAGACAAGTCAGTGATATTTCTATCTCCTCTTCCAGTGCAGCTACAGAGGAGTTTGGAAGCTTCCACTTCTGACTACTTGCACCCAGGTTAGCAGAAACAAGTCCATTTCAAACCAAATTTTTGATGCTAGTTGGTTTTCTCTAAGTGTAGTTAAGATTAGCCACAATTTAGGGCTCAGACACAACACTGAACTGTAGTTAATGAAGAATGGAAGTAAAAACATCCAATCTCAGCAATTTTGTGGGATAAGCATGGCCAACACCACATTAATTACCGTGTTTCCCCTATTTTAAGACACTGTCTTATATATTTTTTTTCTCAAAAAAACACAGTATGTCTTATTTTCAGGGGATGTCTTATTTTTCTCACGTCAGGAGCAGCGCACCTCTCGCTCACTGGCTCCCTGTGCGCGAGGAGCAGGCGGGCCATGACTTGGGCGAGAGGCGTCTGTTTGTGCGTGCCGCTTGCTGGCTCCCTGCAGGGCGGGACTCTTGACTGAAAGAAAAGGGCGGCCAACAGCCACCGCCAAGCACCGTGAGAGAGAGTTTGAGGGAAGGGAGGTGTGTGTGTCGCTGGCGTTGACTTCCAGCCCTCTCCCTGGCCCTGGGATGTTCCAAGAGGAGGGAGTGGCGGTTGGCAAGGGAGGGAGCTCCTCTGAAGGGCTGCTCTCTCTCTCTCTCAATCTCTCTCCTCCAAGCCGGCGGTGGGGCAGCTAAGGCGACAACGGGTAAGTTGCCTGCTCTGCGCCTCGCAGCCGACTGGCCTCCAGCTCTCCCCTCGGCAGGAGGGCATTCTCCAGAGGGGCCTGGTGAGCGTGGGGAGAGAAAGAGAGGACGCGGTCCAGCAGACTCTCCTTTGCTTTCAAAGCCCCCGTCCCCTCCCCCATCCCCACCAGCTCTGGAGGGCAGATGCTGCTTGGTGCAGCGAGGGGGGCCTCCGAGGGCTTTGTGGGGGCTTTTGGCATCCTCCAGAACTGTGCCTATCACTATGGCTTATTTTCGGGGTACGACTTATATTTTGCAAATGTGAAAAAATCCTGCTATGGCTTATTTTATGACTACGTCTTAAAATAGGGGAAACAGGGAACAATCCCATCAGACACTGTTATGTGAATGATTGCTTGGAAGAATCATGAAAGCCACTGTGATGCAAATAATCATGCAAGAAATAAACCAAAATCTATCTGATTTAAGGGAAGCACACTTTCAAGTAAATTTCTGTAAGTCCTGGGTACATTTTAGAAATATTTGAAATGAGCTCGATTTTACCTCCCACCAGCAGGCTACATACACCCACAATCAAAATTGCACAGATGCTAGTTTACTAAAGTTCACTGTTGGTAAAAGTAAGCCTCCCTATTATTATGTTAAGAACAAAACCCTCAACCAAGATTATTCTTTCATTACCTTCCCTTACCATTTTTACATGGAGTGTGTGCAAATGATTAGCATGTTACACATATGTCATTTGTTTCCACTCAAATAATTCTTAGCTACTCTAGCATTCTCAAATACATAAGTATTTGCATTATGTATAGGTTCTGCTGAAATACACTGGAAAGCAAACTTACACTGTCAACTATTATCAGAACTAAAACATAGTTTAATCTTACACTGAGATTTTGCATTGTTCCTAAAATGATCCTTTTTCCTTTTCTTGCTTGCAAATTCACAATCATCAGCACAGTATATTTCTTCATCATTATCTAAGATGCTGAAAGGAAAAAAAATCCATTTAAAGAACCAATCCCTCAGATACAATTGAACAAAGCACAGTATGTGAAGGTAGGAATGAGTCATTTGCATTTCAGAGTTTCGTGTTGTTTCAATGGCTGTTGGTTTTTCCATTGCAACAACTCAATCTTATGCATGTATACTTGAAGGTAAATCCCACCATGTTTAGTTGTGCTTATTCTCAAGTGTTTGTGATTTCAGCCTAAGGGTTTATGTACACTTATCTGAGCATAAGCCCCATTGAACATAATGGGCCTTTATTTTCAAACAAACATGTAAAATCACACCGTTGCTTCAAACACCTAGACCAGTAGTCTGTTTACACCATGGCCAAGATGACGCCTATGGGAAGCCTGCAGACAAGACATGAGCAAAATACCCTTGCCTCATTTCTGTTCCCAAGGAACTGGTACAGAGAATCATGCTGCCTCTGCAGATACCATTCAGATCCTTATTCACTGAAATCTGCCATCCTGAATAATTACATGTCATCTGAAAACTGGACCACCTCACACCAACTCCAGAAAAATAAAAATGAACACATTAGGCAGTATAATATTAGTAGATTAAAATAGAGGAGGAAAGATGGGTAATCGTAGGAAAATATGCCCCAAATGAACAAAAATGGTCTTTCTACAAAAAAGAAGAAGAGAGTCTTTGAAGGCCCACACCATGTCTAGTCTATTGGAACTATTTTGATATCTTGAATGGAAAGTACAGACACGTTCTGTTAGGTGTTTAAATCTCCATAGATCTATTAACTCCATATTCCTTCCCTTCATTGGACTTTATCATTTGATTTGATCTATCATATTCTGGGAATACTACCCTATTCAAGTCTCCAATTATTATTATTTTTCCATTGTACCATTCAAATAACCCCTCTTCTAACAAATTGGATGATTAAAAAGAGGTGGATCATGTGGAGTAGTAGAAAAGCAAAAGGAACCAGGAAAAGTGTGGAAGGACAGTCATATGGTATATGTAGATATGCTGTATTTGGTATGGTTGTAAGTGGGACAGGGACAGGGGAAGGAGGGGGTTAAATATGCTCTCTGTTCCCGTTTTTGAAAATGCAAATACATTTTTTTTATATGAACAAGTTAGAAAGCACCCATCTCAATACAGATCCTGGAGAACCCTACCCATTTACATGCAATTGTGAAATCTGCCTGTAGGTTCCTACTCTGCTTCCTGTTCTTTAACCCATTAGTCTTCAACCTTTTCAGACTCAGGACCCACTTTTAACGCAAACATGCATTGTGAGACCCTTTTCCTAACCTTTTAACCATATGTTTGCATGGTGGTAGTGCTCCTGTTATGACCCACCTTTCGATCAGGCCATGAAGACCAGTGCTTTAACCAATTACTATTCCAAAAGGGGACCCACCCTCTTATCCCATAATAGGATACTATCATGGAGTCTTGGGTGAGGGACTTGGTTTAAAAACATTGAAAGTCTAAGTACAGAAGGTCTCCTAGATCACCCCTGTCCACATGCTTGTTGACTCACAAAGAAACAAATACATGTGTTTATTAACAAACTGCTTTTATGTAGCCTTGTGAATCAATTACTAAGGAAGCAATTTCATTTATCATTCACATACGTAAAACACAGAAAATATCTGTGGTAAATAATGCTAAAATAATCCATATTTTTCTGTTGTGAATTGTTTTGAATTATTTTAATAGTGTTGTTATATTATTGTAAATCCTCTAGATATGCTTATAAATTCTACAACTACTCAGACTGATCCAGTCCCAGTGATCACTACTTTAAAAATCACCCACCACCCAAAAAAACCCCCTCATATGCAATATGTTAGTTTTTTGCAAGCTACGAAAGGGTTCCCTCCAGATGATCAGTATTTTGCAGGAGGGGTTCAAGGACATACCCACACCATGCTAAGCCTCTTCAGCACTCAAAATCAGGGGTTAGCATTACACTACCTGTAATATGTCAAGTCCTCTGAAAGAGATGACAACCCAGTCATAATGTCCTAGAGGCTCAGTTTATTGACAATCTTTTTGCAAGTATAAAAAGAATCTAGGATATAGAAAATAAAATTGCTAAAAATGAGTTTGATGTGGAAAGCTATTTAGAAGGTTTACAACAACTTGTAAATCAAAACGTTTTATTTTCACACAGAAAACTGAAAGATGCAGTAGTTATATCAACACAAGACAAAGCACTCAGTTTTCCAAAACACTGATAACCCGAGATTGTTTCCTTTGCAAAGAACTTAGCCTCACACAGATAAGCAAAACTGCTAAAGCTTTACAGCACAAAGTGTACAAAAGGAAAGTAAAATTACTTTATCTTCCCATCTTTATTCTGACAGGAAAATTGTATACATGCATTTCCCCCCCCCCACTCACCAGTGTTCACTTTTATTAAAACAGCTGAGTTTGTCAAATGAAGGTTATTTATCACTGTCAACTCAAAGTTTTAAAAAGCACCCACAGTATAGCCTGGATGTTGTAAATCACCAAGACAAGAAAAATAAAGAGGGGGGAGGAGGAAAATCACACAGTAATTTGGAGGATTAAACAGCAAATATTAAAATGGTATTGCACATCAAGAATTTACCGGTAACAAAGCATCTCACCAACTTTCCAAATGAATCAGAGAGATCTAGCATAATATTGAATGACTTTTGAAGTCTCTTCTAGTTGGGGATGGGTCTTTCTTTACAGTGGACTAGCCACTATCTGATGAGCTGTCAGAGAACAGAGCTCAATTTAAAGGAGACCTCTATTTGAAAGACTGAATCATCAGAAGGGAGATTATGGTCCTTGAAGTTGGCTACCAATAGTCAGCGGTACCTGGACAGCAGACCGAGAAGGCACATAGGCCACCTGGTTCCCACAGACTTTCCAGTGATGGCAAGATGTATCTCCACTTAAATTATGGAAAATATTTCTAAATTTGTATATTCTCTGCAAATTTTTCCAGCTAGAAGTGGCCACCCTTGTCCAATAGAAATCTGAATTAAGCAACAGCCTACAATCCACATCTGAACAAGTTTAACACAGTCTTGCACTGGCAAAAACTTGTATCAAAGTCGAATTTCCCTGATTTTCTAAGACAACTGAGGCAGAGTGATTCAATTCTACCCTGCTTGCATTACATGACAAGTCATGTCGCCACAGCTGGAGGCTGTGAGCAGTATGCCTGTTCAAAAGTTGTTTCATTGCAAGTCACCCAGGCAAGAAACTACTTCAGTGTAGGAGCACAATCCCTTCTATAGATCTAGGTCTGAGCAGCACCTGGCACACTGCTGACACCAAACAGATATACTGTAAGGGCTTATCTTTTGCCAGCTTGGGGAAATAACAACACAAACTAAGAGGCAAGACAAAATACCAGCCCGTGATTAGAACTACCATTTTATTATGAATACCACTTTACCATTAGAATTGTCTGTGACTGTTAACTATGTGGTTTATGCGAATGCATGAAGTGCTTATTTAGATCATCGAATATCTGCATGCCACAGAATATAAAAGCCATCCTAATATACACACTTCCTGATTTTTTTCCTGAAAGAATGCTTGATTGGCCTGTTTGTTGCCATCCGCAAAACAAGTGATTAGGTTTTCAAACATCTGCATCCTTCATGCCCTTGTAGTGAAGATCACAGAGCAAGTCCCTCCAAGCCCGTAATTTCAAGCTTTTTACAACAATGACCTAGTTTTACCAAAATGGATCTAATAGCCCACCTTATATTTAAAACAGGCAAGTCTCCATGACAACACTGCATCAAATAATTAGGTTGTTACATTTCTTCTGAAAGCCATATTATTTTAAATAACTAAAAAGCAGCTTTTAGTTACCCTGCTCTTAAATAAAAGGTGGTGTCCCTTCTCCACAGAATCAGTGCATGTACCACCACACACTATCCCTACTACATAGGCAAAATAACAGGATATTATTTTGCAATATTCACAGCACTGTTACTTGTGTCATCCCACAAAATCCCACATAACCCGATGCAAAATCCAAAAGCAAATTATTTTAAGTCAGTAACAGTAAGACTAGGTACCTAACATTCTTTGTAGCTAGATGCAAAGTCCAAATGATTTAACAATGCTGACAAATGTTTTACCTGGAAAAAAAATTATCCTGCTACAGTCCTAAGGTTTGAAGTCCAAAAGCAACAGCTTTACTTCTAAAATGATTTTCATCTCAAATCCTTAAAACTATGCTTACGGTAGTTTCTAATTCCACAAACTACTGCATTTCAACTTTCTGGGTTTTAAGTGGGCATAATAAATTGTCTCTACACTCTTCTCTTACCTCCCATTCATTCAACAAAAGTTTTCAGTGCTATTTGTTTTGTATCCTGGTGGCAGTAATGGTTATTTTTTTTGTTTTTGTAAATCTAAGTGCCAGCTATGCAACACTTTACATAAAGAGGACATCAGAAACTGCCCCTGCATGGCTACTGTTCCTGACTGTACCTGTAACTTGAGCATCAAATCACTACATGGATTTGAGAAAAAGGTTCCTGCCATGATTAAGATAAGGAAATAAACAGATGGTTTCCTCTGTGTGCTAAAGATACATGCCCTACATGCCCACCTAGAGAAATATAGACATTTATTTATAGCAGTATTAAGATAATGAGAAGGGGCCCCTTCTTTTTCTTCTCTTACACATTATGACTGATGTTGTTAAGCTGATTGTTTTCATCCTCAAGTTCTGAGCTGCAGGGCTCACATCGCTTCCAACCATCTTCTGTCTTCATCCATCTCCACCCTGGAGATCGCCAATCCTGGCCCAGAAAAGGCATGATTTCCTTAAAGGCAAAAAATGATCAATGCGACTTTTAACAACGCTGTTGTTATGTCAGCAGGATGATATTTAGAAATCAACATCAAGAGAAACATTGTGGCAAAAGATGGCAACAAAATAAAAGACATAGCCATGAAGATGAGAATATAAATGGCAATTAACCAATTTGGTCAGAGCATGCCTCCTTGTGTGCAGTATTACGCTAAACATTTCATTGCAAGAAGATGGGAGGCAACATGAAAGGAACAGAGGCCATGCCATTAATATCCTGAACTAGTGCACACTTTTACTAGCACTGATCTAAATGGCATTATATGCTGAACACACAATACTGTTATGTCAAAGTAATTTGTTTCACTTAACATTTTACTCAGACACCTCGTAATACGGTTTTGCTAAATAAAACAGAATACAGTGGTACCTCGGGTTACAGACGCTTCAGGTTACAGACTTTGCTAACCCAGAAATATTACCTCGGGTTAAGAACTTTGCTTCAGGATGAGAACAGAAATCGGGTAGCGGCAGGGGGAGGCCCCATTAGCTAAAGTGGTGCTTCAGGTTAAGAACGTTTTCAGGTTAAGAACGGACCTCCGGAACGAATTAAGTACGTAACCAGAGGTACCACTGTATAAATTTCATTAAATAAAATAAAACAAACAAATAATAGGCTGTTTCAGGAATGGCTGCATATGGGTAAAGCGGATTCATCAATCCTAAGAATGCTATCTACTATATGTTTTAACCCACCATGTCCATCACTCTGACATTCCTCTTCCACCACCTCACTTTTCTTTGAACATCAAAACTCCTGCATATAGTCATAATAACTAGTAGCCATGGAGAGTCTTATCCTCCATGAAATCTCCTAAATAGCTTTTATAGCCATCTAAGTCAGTGGATTAATGATCAGAATATTTTGTAATACTTGCCAACAAAATAAGTGTTGCAAAATATTTATTCTGACTAACCCCATACACATACCTGTATATGTCTTTCTTCCATTATGCTAAGTAATTTAGTGATATTAATACATAGATTCAATGGCAATGAACAGAATATTCAGGCCGGTGCTATTTTACACAACACACATTTCATAAGATATAGAAATAAAATTCAACAATGTTTTAGTTACACAAGCAACCACCTTGCCCTTAGTTTTGCTTACCACAACTCTATTTTCCACACTTCTATAACCTCAGTGGATGCCAAAATAGATTCTTAGACTCACACCACCATTCCATCTCATATTCTTTATAGCTACTCCCTTCTCCTGGCAACAAGCAAAGATGCAAACACAATTCTGACAGTCCACACTCCTATCACCTGCTATCCAACTCTGGCCACAACTCTTGACCAAGAACAGCAGTCTCTGTGGCCCAATTCCAGACTTGTGTCTTTGTGCTTACTAACAGACACAGTCAATAAAATTATATATATATATATACACATATACACATACACACCTTTAACATGTAGTATTTGAAATGAGTTTAACTTATTTAAGATACGATGGGTTGTTTTTGTTTGCCTTCTAAAACTGAAGTAAATGAAAATGACACTTTGGTTAAAGAAGGGAACTTAACACAGAACTCCATTAAAATCTCCTATATTTAGTTATCAACATTTGTGACTAGTAGGCCCTGGACTCCCAACACTGGGACCTACTTTCTCCCCTCTTACTCACCTTCATGAAAGAAGAGTGATCAACATCACTTGTTCACAAACACCTGCTCCAGGCTTTTAAGGTACATATTTATTTTACCAGGCCTTTTATGAACCATAAGACTGGATATCATTATTCGTATGAATGCTCTGAATCTGTTTCACTTGATTTTATATTGTTCTTAGGTTATATTTCTGTTTTACTTGATATTTTTATACTGAGCACAGTATGCATCGCTTGGAGGATTTTAAAAACATAAATCTGTTTAGAAATGTTCTTAAATAAAGTTTCTATGACCTCTACTCCTGGCGATACACACACATATACATACATTCATACACACACACACACACATACATATGAATATGATATATATATATATATATATATATATATATATATATATATGTATATATGCACAGAAGAGAAGCGAGAAGAGAAGGGCTCTTAAGCTCTTTGGGGGGAAAGTGGGGGGAAACACAGTACTGTAAGGCAAAAGACTCCATTCGAAACAGAAGAAAAGGGAGAAGTGACGGCGCTGCACTGAAATTATTCGAGTTCCAGTGCACTTCGATGCCACCATTAAGGAAAACGTTACAGCCGCACACCTACACAAAAGTAAAAGGGGTCCTACATCAGAGTAGAACCACACCTAAGGACAGAACTGTAAGGGGGGGGAAACCACCCCACCCCCACTGCTATGGGACATGTACCCTTCCCAATACCTTTGAAGGGGGCACCACATTCATTTGGCGGGAGGGGGCTATACTACAGGCAAGGGGCTTAGAGGCAGTTGTTGTTTTTTAAGAGAGACCAGAGGATTTGTGTAAAACCGGGGGGGGGGGCTAGGGGAGAGAGAGAGAGGAACAAACTGAAGCCCCCCACCCATTGGAAGGACTCTTGGCCAAAATAATGAAGACACTAAAAGCAACACACACACACTCTCTTGGCAGCCCCTGCCAGACACAGCCTCCCCCCTGCCAGCCCCTTTCTCCCCTGAGGGGGGGACCCTCCTTTGACAGTTGGCCTTCCAACGGCCGCCTCCCCTCCCCCTCCAACGGCTCCCACACAGCCTCCCCCCCCGCCCCCCACCTCGCCTTCCCGGCTTCCTCACCACAATCGCTCCCAGCCAAGGCTGATACTGTCTCTATTGACCGAGACGTCGACGACAACAAGGAACTTCGGTTTCTCCGCCCTCCCCCCTTTTTTCGCTTTCCCCCCATTGGCCCGCCTGAGCGGCGCTTGTTGCCACCCGGCATCCCGGCCGCCGGTTGGCTGCTCGTGGCGTTGTGACGTCCCAGGTTCCACCTCCCACAAGCGTCACGTGACGAGGAGGGAGAGGAGCACGTGTCAATGTTTTGGTCAGGAGGAGGAGGCTGGGAGAAGGAGGCGGGTTGGGGGCGGGGCCACGCTCCTCCCACCGGGCGGCGTTTTGCCGAGAAGCGGCTTGAAGCCGCATTGCATCGGATTGCAATTCATACAACCCGCTTTAGGAACAACGTCCCGTAGAAGTAGCGCGTAGTAGGATGGAGCTCCGCTGAACATATGCACCAGCAAGTTGCAGAGGCTTGTGTGTGTGCTACATTTCGCAACCTTACGGGTGTTTCTCTGTAACCTTTCAATTTTCTTCTTCTTCTTCTTCTTCTTCTTCTTCTTCTTCTTCTTCTTCTTCTTCTTCTTCTTCTTCTTCTTCTTCTTTCCCACCTTTCCCCCAGACAGGGACTGAAGGCGGTTTGCAGATAAAACATATAGACAGAGAGAAAACAATCATTAAAAAACAATTAGGCCTAAACATTAATAGAATGTATGTATGTGTGTGTATATATATATTTATATATATGTATATGTATATGTATATGTATATGTATAGGGACCCAGGTGGCGCTGTGGGTTAAACCACAGATCCTAGGGCTTGCTGATCAGAAGGTCGGCGGTTCGAATCCCTGCGACGGGGTGAGCTCCCGTTTTTCGGTCCCTGCCAACCTAGCAGTTCGAAAGCACGTCAAAGTGCAAGTAGATAAATAGGTCCTGCTGCAGCGGGAAGGTAAACGGCGTTTCCGTGCACTGCTCTGGTTCGCCAGAAGCGGCTTAGTCATGCTGGCCACATGACCTGGAAGATGTACGCCGGCTCTCGGCCAATAAAGCGAGATGAGCGCCGCAACCCCAGAGTCGGACACGACTAGACCTGATGGTCAGGGGTTTCTTTACCTTTTACCTATATATATGCAGGGGCGTTCCGTGCCTCTCGGCTACCCGGGGCGGGAAGCCAAGAGGCACCCCCCGGGGGCGGGGCGTCGTGGCGTGTGCGTGCGTCATGACGTCATGACGCACGCGCACAGCGCGATGCCCCGCCCCCGGGGATGCCGGGCGGCGGCTTTGGGACTCTCCCGAAGCCGCTGCTCGGCACCTGTTGGTGCGGCAGCTGCTCGTGCTGCCGCTCCAAGGGGGTGCCGGCCCGGGCCGGCAGCGGCTTCGGGACTCCTGAAGCCGCTGCCGGCGGCACTCCCTTGCAGCGCCGGCACGAGCGCCGCTGCTGCAAGGGGGTGCCGGGCTGGCAGCGGCTTCGGGACTCCTGAAGGGGGTGCCGGGCGGGCAGCGGCATGCAGGAGAGGGGCGGGCCAGCAGCCAGGGGGGTGTCACCCTCGTGGCTCTGGTCCGCCCCTCTCCTGCATGCCGGAGCTCCGCCCAGGGAGCCCAGCCAGCGGCGGGAAAAGCCGCTGAACGGGGGAAAGGAAGACAAAGCAGGCGCTTGAAAGCGCCTGCTTTGTTTTCCTTTTTCGCCCCCTTTCAGTGGTTTTTTTTCGCCGCTAGCTGGGCTCCCTGGGCGCAGGCTCGGAGCCCCGGCATGCAGGAGAGGGGTGGACCAGAGCCACGAGGGTGACACCCCCCTGGCTGCTGGCCCGCCCCTCTCCTGCATGCCGCGGCGCCGCAAGCCAGCCAGCGGCGGGGACTGGGGAGGAGGCTATTTTCGGCGCTGCGCTGCGGGGCGGAGCCGCAGGGGCGGCCAGTGAAGGGGGGGTGACACCGCTCCTCGCTAGCCGCCCCTGCGGCACCACCCCGGCAGTGCCGAAAATAGCCTTAAAAAAAAAATTTAAAAAAAAATAATTTTTTTTTTTTTTTTTTTGCAGATTTTGTCACCCCCTGCTGGGTGGTGCCCGGGGCGGCCCGCCCCCCCGCCCCTCCCTTGCTACGCCCCTGTATATATGTATATACATACACACATATATACATAAATACACACACCAGTTTTAATGAACACATCAAAGTAAATGATAGTTAAAGCCTTATATATCAACCTTTTGTGCTCTTTCACACCCGCCCAGTGTTCCTGGCCCTTCTTTTGGATTCTTTTAGCTTCTTTTAAATTCTTACAGACTTTTATATTCACCTTGTGTTTTAATACATTTTAGCTTTCTAAAGCACTTTTTAGATTTTAAATGCTGGTCTATGACCGTAATAAAATTTTGTATTGTATTGGGGGGGGGGGGCAGGACCAAATTTTAGTTAACTTTTTTCTTCTTTTTTTTAACTTGATAGGTGGTGCAGCTGTATGTGTGTGTGTGTGTGTGTGTATTTATGTGGGAAATTTTGTTTGTTGTTTGTTTGTTTGTTTGTAAGTCACTTTGGATTGCCCTGACCAAGACAAGGCAACTCACAAATTTAATAAATAAATAAAATAAATCTATTAAAAACACACAGTCACAACAAAAACAGCACAGCGCCAGCCCCTCTCATTAAAAACTACATAGCAGGCAGGGATTCAGGAGCTATGGCATTTCTTATATTGAGGTGTGACCATAGGAAAATGAGCCTCGTTGGCAGTCATGCTGCAGTTAAGAGTACAGGGCCTCTAGGGAGGTAGAAACATTGGCAACGCTGATATCCTGGCAAAGCGTAGTCAGATCCAGTTTGTATTTGGTCAGCAGTTTATTGGGATATATTCCTAATTTTGCAGCATCATGTATTGCCATACCTGCCCACCTGTATAAACACAAGAAGCAATGTGAGAAGAGGGCACTACATATGATTGGATTGGAATTCAAGGGAACTTTCAAGCTGTCCGTTGGTTAAGGCTGCAGTTCTTAATCCCTAACCATTTGTGGCGCTGGCTGGGGTTGATGGTACTTGGAGTCCAACAACTTCTGAAGGGACTCAGGTTCCTCATCCTTACCATATACACTTACATGGGAGTAAGCCCCATTGAATTCAAGAGAACTTCTGTGTACACATGGTTAGGATTATGCTGTTAGGCAGTAATTTAACTCACAATTTTAAACTCATTTTACTTGGAAGTATATGATTTCCTTGGAAGATTCATGGAAGCTTACTACCAAATACGTGTGATATCAGGATTTGCTTCCTGTAAATCCGCATGCATTCCATTCTGCCCCAGAGAACCTTTGTTTTGGCAGACAAATTTGCCCAGAGGTCAACATGATTTATAAATGAACTTGAATGTCTTCTTTCTGTCATGTATTTAAATCTCCGACTTTATAAAATGTATTCACTGACACTAGGCATTAATTATCACTGTTAACCTCTCCCATCAGATTAATTCTTTGGCTTTAGAAGGATGCTCCAATTACATATTGATCAATAGATTCATCATGTCAATGGACGTCCACCCCAGGGATCAGTTTAAACAACAGACAAGGCCAAGGATATTAAGCAAGGCAGCTAGATAGGTAACCCCTTTATTTACTGCTGCAGCAGGACAGCACCCCTAGAGTAAGGCTGAAGAAAACTGTCTCCAGAAAAGGGTTCTTACAGCTTTTATACATTTCCATAAATGGCAAAATAAATCAGAGCAAGGCACACGGGCACATCAGTTCCCTTTGCATTTGTTATATGACATCTCTTTCCTGATGTTTGAGTTTCTCAACCTTTGCCATACGTCATCCTCAAGGCCTTCAGCTGGTACGTGGCACAAGGTACTTGATTGTGTACATGACAAGCAATAGACCTTTAGTCAGAGAAGTTAAACAGAAAGTTAAAAATTAAACAGACAACCGCACAGGAAATTTTCTATTCTTCGCTTCACAATCACATCTTTTTGATTTGCACCTTGGAAAGATGTCATATGAATGAGCAGAAATGGGACAGAATAGCTAATGCCAAATTAGAAACCAATGGCTGCTTTCTTGAATTAATTTGAATTAATTCAAACACCAATGAAATATGCACCAGACCTCTTTAGTGTTTGGTGTGTATTGTATGTATCTAATGCAGCTTTGCACCCCCACCAGCAACTGGCACGACACTTGACCCTACTTACAGCAGCCCTGTCCCCATGCCTCCCAAAAAACTGCTCCTGTGGGTTTGAGGATCTTGTGGAATAGTCAGGGATCTGACACAGACAGTTGAAGAAGGTAGAGGGGATTTGGGGAAAACCAGGTGCCCTACTTATTGTAGTAGAAGCAGCTATAGAAAGGGAATAGTACCTGCTTAAGCATTGTGCATAATACTATATTTTAGTTTTTATATGCCTGACTGGATTGGTTTGTCTGTTTCCTTGTTTTATAGGTGTTAGGGGAGGGGTAGTACCTTTGGTCGGGGACACATTTTGCTCCTTCTGGGGTAGTTTGCCCACCTTTGTTCCCCACCCTGCACTCAGCTCTCACCTGTGGCTCCTAGAAGCTGTCAGCATGTGACAGCACCCACACCCCAGGAATAATGGCTTTGACTGACCGGCTAAACCAGGTAAGGGTAGCCAGTGGGTGTCAAACCCTCAGCAAGTTATGGACTTCTCCTGCCTGTGAAGACAGGCTCTGGTGGATTGAGTGGGTGAGACTAATAATGGGTCCAATGGACAAGAAGGAGGTTTCTACACGTGCTGTAGAGATATGTGAGGGACAGATGGGTCTCGTCAACCTGGGAGGTAGGAGGTAGCCCATCTAGGAGAAGGAAAACTCTGATCCTAAACCTCTGCTGCCTTGTGGAATATCTTTGGAAGAAGAAAAGACTAAGAAGTAAAGCCTACAGAAAACTGGAGTGGAGTCCCTAAGATGGTTGGATGGTCTCTTGTATGCCTCCTTCCAGTAACTCCTGCACCCAAGCTGGTGCCAAGCATATTGCTCTGCTTTCCTTTAGACCACACCAACAAACCCATGAGTGGGGTATTGTCGCTTGGACAACCTAGAACCTCATACACTGCCCAGCCTTGCGCACCATGGAAAGTCACTTGATGTTGCTAAAGCAGCCCTTGATACTGGTCACTGACCGTAATAAAATGACTTGACTTGACAAAGCAGCAATTTGACTTCACTCCATTGTCTCTCAAGAAAGATGGATACCAGCAACATACCCTGTTACAGGTACCGTAGGTAGCCGTGCTGGTCTGCCATAGTTAAAAAAAATAAAAAAAAAAATCCTTCCAGTAGCACCTTAGAGACCAACTAAGTTTTTTTCTTAGTATCTGGGTATCTGAAGAAGTGTGCATGCACACGAAAGCTCATACCAAGAAAAAACTTAGTTGGTCTCTAAGGTGCTACTGGAAGGAATTTTTTTTATTTTGTAGCAACATACCCTGACCCTCAATAAAATTATCAGAGCAGCCTACACAACACAAGAAAAAGAAACTAATATACAACTCCCCCCAGCAAAATCAGTAGGAGCTGTATAAAACATTTGAATCCCAACCAAGATCCCACGACTGGCTCAAGTGTTGTTTCTGTGTTTTGTATCTGTGTCCACTTGGCCGATCTTGGAGTTCTTAATAAAACACAAAGTGGATCTCACATGCTTGAAGTCAGCCCAACTGTGTCAAGGTTTTATAATGGGATGACAAGAACTGCCATGTTTTTTACAGCTGCAATGATGAGGAAATCCTCTTCCACTAAAGGCAAAAAAGCATTTTCATCCAAAGTAGTTAATAGGGTTAAAAGTTTTCAGGTATATGACAGATTACTTCAAACAATAAAGCAGCAGAAACCAGACCAAGCTTGCATGTAACTGCACAAGGCATCATTTTTTACATAACAGTATCAACTGAGATCTTTCTTTGGTGTATTTAATGATGCATAATTTCAGCCAAACAAGTGTTCCACCAAGTGATTTACATTAATGCAGTATTCAGAAGCATGCAGTTAAGGGGGAGAAGGGAACCTGCAGAATCATATTGTACAACAATTGGAGACGGTTGTGAATTCTTCTGGCAGAAATGGGGAGTAGAAGTGGCAGCAATTTTGTGGTTATAAATCTCCGAGACGGGAGGATGGATGAAAAGCATTACAAAAGTGGAACATGCAGTCATTCATTCATCCGTCAATGGAGAATTTGGCATGGTACTTCTTTTCCTTTGACAAAAGACAGTTTGCAAAACCATCAGTGTAGATTCTCTGGAAACAAGAGACTGAGATCAAGGTAGTGTTGTCCCATTTACAAATTGCATCACAGAAGTGGACCTGCTCATTTGCTTTCTCAGCCAACAGGTTTTTTTTTTTTTTTTAGGGATTAATCATAGCAAGTAGGCACAACCGTTTTGCCATTGGGAAGTGCTACCTTAAAGAAATAAAAGCACATGGGATAATCATAAAGAAATTAATTGTGACCACTTTTGAGGAGTTCCGTAAAGCACACATAGCTGAAGAAAGTTTGGTTAATGTTCATAGTAGTGGGAGTATTAATGGAAGTGGGAGAAAGACCTTTCACTTCCTTCCATGACGGCCTGTCTTTGAACGCCAGTTGTGCCAGAGGTTGTCAAGTGAGCAGCCAGCACAGCTTTCAGGTGCCTCCTTACCAGTTGCTGGAAAGTTCAGGAGGGGAGAATGTTATTGTAATTGAGTCCTGTTTACGTGCTTTGCACTGTCATCTGGTTGGCCACTGTGAGAACAGGATGCTAAGCTAGATTGGCCATTGGCCTGATCCGGCAGGCTATTCTTATGTTCTAAGCCAGGACAGGAGTGCTTTCTGGAAATCCAAGCCAACCTTTGCGAGGAGAAGCAGAGGTGACATCTAGCTTACTTGTCCCTCTGCAGAGACCAAAGCAACTTGCTTTTCTCAGTCTTAATACCATCATGTAATTCTACTCAATATTGATCCAGAGTAGATTTAAATGTATAGTTAGCAGAATAAAAACTTAAACACGTTGCAGGATTCCCCCAAATTAGACCAGAGGTGATTGTATTGTGGGGTGTGAAACACAGAGCAGTCAAATACAACATTCCTAGAATGGACATAAAAAGGGGATGTCTGGACCAGCCAGTCAGAACTTCCTGTTTCCTCTTGGGCTGGGACAAACTTCCTCTACATGTGACCAGAGGGCATGACCTCACCTGTGCAGGTAACAAAATAGCACAGGGGAGGCAGCCATCTCTCTCTGACTCCATTCCTCGAAGAAGCAACATCACCTTAGCCTGAGATGCTCTCTTGGCTTATAGCCAAGAGAGGACAAAGGAGTTATCTCCTTATGGGATAGATTCCCCGTGTATACATTTTGTAACCTAAGTCTGCCTTCTGGGATCCTTCTGTGAACAGAATGTGAGTAAACTATTTTATATACTTTTATACAAGACTGTGTCGTGTCTATTCTTTTAGGAGGGAATAAAGGGGAATTACCAGGGAACTTGTTTTAGAGGCTTATGCAAGCCTGGTAAAGACGTTATCCGCTGTGCAAATTTAAAAAGGGGAATGTTACTCTGCTAAATTATAGAACTTGTTGACACAAATTGGGAAGGTATAATTAAACAATATATCCTCTCCTGCCTCCCTGAACATTCCCACATGTATTTCATCCAGTAGAGCTTTACTGCTACTGAAGGCATAGTGGTCACAAATCCAATACATTAAGGTTTGGCACTGTCCATAAGAAATCCAGTTGCAGCAGACTTAACTTAAACTTACAATAACTTATAATAAGTCTAAACCTTAATACTAAGCATACATGTACAGAACACCACACCAGAATGGAAAGAGAAAGTGAAACCCAGGCTCCTTCTGGCCCTACCTTTATAGTCAGCATGACCTTGACAGGAAAGATAGCAGAACCAGTTTAAGCCAGCTGTACTCAGCTTCTCTGAAGGGGTAACCCAAACATCACAAACCTTCTGTTTGTTTATTTCACACAGAGAAGCTTCCAGAACCTTCTCGAATTAATTAGAAAAGGAAAAATCTCTACACATCAGATCAATACTTTCTGCACTAAGAAATGCAAACTGACAAATGCAACACTCAAACCACAACACTGTGCTGTAGTTGTGAGGGACTAGCTCCACCAGCCAGATTCTTATCAGATCCTAGTCTTGTGGGCCAAATTTGACAGGTGGGTGGAGCTGCCCACATGTCAATTGCGTGACATCACATATGCCTTACTGGCTCACAAGTCTCTTCAGAATCCTCACAGGTATCCTGCCTCGGTGTTCTGGACACACACACAACAGGAACCTCAGCTCAACTCCTCTAACTGATGCTGCAGAAACAAAGCACACTGCACAGGTAAGGGGAGGGGAGCCACGGGCCAAGTACGAAAAAGTAAATGACCAATGAGGAGCCAGCTGCAGTCATTGGCATTGGGCTTTGCACGAACAAAGAGGTTTATTACTGGACTCTTCTGTTACGCTAGCAGAAGAATGCAGCTAATACATTAGAAGAATGCAGCTAAATCTGTGATGATATAAACATACTGTATAGAAATCATCTAACATGTGCTAAGCACTGTACAGAAAATTGTGAGCAGGTGCACAATCTGTTACCCATGTCTCTGTCATTAATGATGCTCTTTTTGTCATCCGGCTGAACTCATTTGATGATAACTGTTGTGGGTGACCGTGGCTGTGCAGTTGCAGTTTTCCGTTACTAACTTGTCTTTCTTGAGCGATGGTATGTTGGCACGGCCAATAGTGAGATCAGATTGCTGGTTGCGTAGTCTGAATTCGACTGCATCAAAACAATGGCTTTAAAAGGAGCGGTATGTACATATAAGCAAGCAGAGTTAATGGAAGAAATGGAGAGTGTTAGCAAAGGTTTACAACCTCTCCTGACATAAGAAAGAAAGGCAGAAAACAAGAAAGAAAGAACAGTTTCCAGAGGCATACAAATTGTTCAACAGGCAGGTTTTCCACCCAAGTGAGATTGTATGCAGGCTTCAGGCCTTGAAAGAATTACTGTATTTGAAGTCATTTTGTGTCCCCTCAATTGTCTCATTTCGTGCCCCCTCAATTGTTGGTTGCAAAACAAAACTCTTTTGCATCTTCAATCATATTGTAAAAACTAGACAGACTCCTTGAAATATTGGAAGGCTTCAATCTTGAACATGCGTAAGTGTTTGTTCTGACAGAGGTTTTAGCACAGGTCACGGAAATGCACTTTTCATTAGGGAAGGTAATAACTGTTAAGTCATTTTAAATTTGCAGTGCAAGTATCACCAAATAGTGGTCATTGTTGCAACATACAGAAAACAGAACTTTAAGCAAATTGCATATACTTAACACTAGATGGCAACAGCACGCATTGAAAATAAGGGGTTATTTCCTTTGTTTGTTTGTTTTTAAGTATGCAAAAGATAGCAGATAAATCTTTTTATAGCTGGGTTGTGGTTGTTTTTCTTCAGGAATATGAAATCAAATCAAAGCCAAAGAAAATACATTTCTGCACTGCTCTTGTTGGGATTTCCAGTCAAACTTGTTAAAGCATATTTCTCAGCTATATTTATATTTCCCCTTGCTTCGACGCAACATCATCTAACCTCCCCACAAACAATTCAGAATGAATGCTAATAAAATATCCAATGCCATCTGATCTCCCTTCAAACAAATCACAATGAATGTTCAATAAACCAGTCATTTCGAAGCTACCCATGAAAGCTTGAAAGAGGGCGGGGGGCAGGTGGGGGGCGGGAGGCACAGGAACAAGAGCAGATTTGTGTGTGAGCTCCAGTTCTTGTATGGAAAATAAATTCCTGGGCTAAGCATGCATGCCTTCTTAAGCAGTTTTATCCCTACCTTCCTGAGATACTATTTTGCACCTTGCACCAGATAGACTCCAGGTTTCTAGTGCAAAACAAAGTAGCAAGTCTAAAATCTGTCCACTCCTGTGGTAACAAGTCCTTGAAGGCTACCTTTCATTTTATCATTTTTTGTTTTCTGTTGTCATCATCATCATCATCAGCAGCACCACATAATCCTTAAGATATCATATCCTAAGATCTTAATTCAACATTTAATTCCCTATCCAGGGCTGGCCTGCCCAGGAGGCAAGGTGGAGGTGGTCACCTCTATGGTTGCCCACACCCAACTCCTCCTCACCCAGCCATACCCTTTGCCACCATTGCCACTTGCCTCCTCCTCCTCCGCACATGCATGCCACCACAGCCATCTCTGCTGCTGCAAATAGAGGAGGCGGGCACACATGGAGGATGAGGAGATGGCAAAGGGGGCAGCATTTTCAGTTTTGCCTGAAGTGGCAAGACATCCTGGGTCAGCCCTGTCCCCACTCCAAATACTTCTTTGTCTTGTCACAATGCCACCTCATGTGAAGCTAATCTTCTTATTCTTTTTGGCACTTCCAACATATATTTGTATTCATTTTTTTTAAATCTGGGCTGGAGACCACTTGCTTGTCATCTTAAACCAATTCCCTTTTATTCCTGTATTGAAGGAAAACTTGTGAGCATCACCTCATATATCTAAAGGCCTGTTTCCCCACAATATTTTGATCCCATTTTATCATATAATTGCTTGCTTGCTCCAGTTCTGTATCATATTTGCTGAGCAACTAATATTGCTAGCACCTGTCTCTTGGTATTTGCTATAACATGCCATTTAAAAAACAACAACATAAAGAATCATGGGTTCCTACACAGCTAAAATATGCTAGTACCCAGTGGAAAGAAGGGTCAATGAGAAAAGAAAAGTAACAATAATATTTAGCACTCATTTTGTAAGTCTAGGCATAGGCAAACTCGGCCCTCCGGATGTTTTGAAACTACAACTCCCATCATCCCTAGCTAACAGGACCAGTGGTCAGAGTTTGCCTATGCCTGTGTAAGTCCTTGAAAACCAAGTCCGATCAATCTGGGATCCCTTAGATTCTCCTCCAAGGGCTGCTAATGCATTAGATTCCGAAATATATTATTGAACAAAAGAATAGATTCCTGTAACTCTAAAATAATAATAATATGTGATTGTAGGCCTGTCAGTAGTGGAGTTATCCTTCTCACACACAGAATAAAAATGTATTAGCAACATTCTCTTTATGCATCTTAGCAGGAGGCCCAAGGAAGTGCTACCTACAAATCACTAATGCAGATTCCTCCCCACTCCCTGTTCAAACTTTCTTCTTAGTCTGTCAGAGAGATGATAGCAGCTTTGCTCTGATGCTCCTCAGATGTGCACAATGCGATAGTCCCTGAACAGCAAGTAACCAAAACGTACACATTCTCCACTCGCTTTCCTCTTGATTAAGAACCATAGCAGAAGATTCTGGGTGTGACTTGAGAGGTGGTACGTTTCTCTGCACCAAGGGAGGCAAAGAATAACCAGACTAGCATATAGAAAACCCAGTGATTACACAGTGATTACACAGAGCTGTGTGTGGCCCCCTTTCTGTGCCACACCAAAATCAAAGGGGGGGGGGAAGCAGGGAGAAGGAAAGGCTGATTTCTGTCCACTCTAGCAAGAATCAACAGCTGTTTTCAGCTTTCTGATGGGGATTCATTCAGCAAAACCTCCAGAATGCACTAGGGAAGCATTTAGGGAATGTGTCAGGGATGTGGTCCATTGATTCAGCCGCACAATTATCTGCGTCTGATTGCACTGTTGGCCACTTGATAACCCATGAAAGGCCACATGTAACTAGACAAGCTGTACGGTCATAGAATCATAGAACTGTAGAATTGGAAAGGGGCCCCAAGGGCCATCTAATCCAAGCCCCTGCAATGCAGGAATAACGATGGGGAGCCCAACTAAACCTGCATCAAAGCCTGCACCAAATCGTTGATAACAACATAGAACATTATTGGAATTTTGTTGCTGAAATTGAACCATGTGCCCTACTTTAAAGAGGACGGTCCTCTACTTGCAGGAATACTTACATCATGTGGTATGGCTATAATAAGAGTGATGGAGTCAATCTTTTCCAAAATCATACTTGGGCCATCCTACATGGAAGCTCTTTTCCTGTCCACGTATGTGCAGAAAAGGATTGATTTTTTTTTTTAAAGAGAGGAGACAAAGGCATCCTGCACATGTTTCCTAAATAAGTTCTGTAGAGAGATAGAGGTAGAGGACCCCTGACAGTTAAGTCCAGTCACGAACGACTCTGGGGTTGCTGTGCTCATCTCGCTTTACTGGCCGAGGGAGCTGGTGTCTGTCCGCAGACAGTTTTTCCGGGTTATGTGGCCAGCATAACTAAGCCGCTTCTGGCGAAACCAGAGCAGCACATGGAAACGCCGTTTACCTTCCCGCCAGAGCAGTGCCTATTTATCTACTTGCACTTTGACGTGTTTTTGAACTGCTAGGTTGGCAGGAGCAGGGACAGAGCAACGGGAGCTCACCCTGTCGCGGGGATTCGAACCGCCGACCTTCCAATCGCCAAGCCCTAGTAAGTGCCGTACAAGTCTTATTTGCGATGAAAACAGGAAGGCTAGAAATTGCAGCCCTACCAAGTCAATATGTTACCAGCTGCCACTGCAGGTGGGAAAGGGACAGGCAGGCCTCCTAACTTTTGATGCATTGATAAGGGGAGATAAGAAAGCAGCTCAGCCTATGAGAGGAGAGAAAAGGAAAGAGGAATTAATTTTTTTTCAAATGGCTGAAGATTCCAAGTAATATCTGTCAGACCAGATTTTTTGGCGCGTGTTCTCGTGATGTGGAGCAGGTGTGACATCTGATTAACTCTGGTTGTTTTGTGTATCTTGTATTGCAGAAAGCACCGAGGGCATAAAGAAAATGGCCTATTGTACTAAATATTTTAATATGCCTGGAGATTACATCAGCTGCTATTTTAAAAATTCATTTTAAGCATGCAGTTTAGTTCATACCACATTTCTTTCCAGTTTGGGAGATGCCATAGCTGAGCTGAGGAGTTTCTTTGGATATTCATTATCTATAATGGGCAGCTCTGGATTGCAACAAGGAAAGTGTGCTAGAAAGAGCTGCAATCCCAGACATTGATTGGGGTGGACCTAAGTGTGCATGCCTGAGGTTATCTTGGACTGCGGCCAAGGAAGAGAATTTCTGGCTGGGATGTAACTTGTCTTTCAGACTTGAGCTAATGCAAACTTGTAGCCATAAAATATATATAAACATGTTTGTTTGAAGACGGAACGGCTTAGATTGCATTATAAATGCAGTTGATTTGAACAAAAATGCCAACTTTGATTTTAACGAGTTTTGCAAATTGCTGGGCACAGTATATCCCCCTTTGGTAAAATTGGCTAAACATAATTTAAACAGCTCACAGCACAATCTAGTAGTATATGTCTGCTCAGAGAAAAGCCACCGTGCATTCAACAGGATACATGTATCCACATAACTGCAAGTCATGTTTGTAAATTCTCCATACCGTTAGGCAGGATGATACAGATGGACGGTTTGCAAATAGCAACATCCTATGCATTCCATGATTAGTTAATTAATTGACAGTGACTGTATCAGTCTTTTGAGAACAGGTGTGCTACTTGGCAGTTTCTCCAGAAAAATGAAAGTTGTGACTGGAGTCCACTGGATACAGAATGCAAAGAGGCTAACTTTGGGATAGATAGATAATAGATAGCAAGTTCCCTGTACTTATAGTTACATATGGGGAGGAGGGGATGCCCTCAAATGTGTTTGTAGTGCTCTTGCCATTGGATTTCTCAAATACAGTCACTAAGGGATATTCGCAGCCCCAGAACATCTGTTAGCAAGCAAGCACAACCTGTTATAAGCCTATAAGAGAGCCAATGGGGCCTAAAGTGTAGGCTTGTCATCTTTCCCAAAAGGAAGAAAAGATGAGCCAATGCTTATTTGTGTAAATCAGTTCATTTCACCGCTGATTGTAAATTGTCCATTGACTAGCAGTGAGCCCAGTTTTTGGGGCTTTTTCTTTTTATTAAAGACATCCAGGAGATAACACTCCCTCCTGAGGCAGCTAAAATAAAACTGATCAGGTGGTGACCTTTGTAAAAAGAGGCCAGAATTTGTTTAAGCTGATGCTGGGAGGAGGGTAGTTGCCTGAAGCTGCTACAAATGTCAATGTGTCCCTCAGTCAATTGCAGGAAAGACCAGAGGATGGAGGAGAGGGTGGCGAGAGGGTGACTGTGAGATTATGAAAAGTGTTAAAAGTAACAGGGATATGATGCGTGCTAATATCGGGATACAGGAGGTTTGCAATGAGAAGCGATGGAGACTTTATAGAAAGATTCTGCAGGAAAATAGTGAGACATTTGCTGGGGCATTTCACGGCATGTGATAACGTATGGGAAATTTAAAATACTGTGTGATGTTGGCATTCTAAAAGAAAACAATGGTTTGCCCCTTAAGTAGCTCAGGGCTTCTATTGGGTGTGGGTGAGGAGAATAATAATAAGAAAAATTAGCTGCATCGCATACTATGTGAGCACAGCAATCTGTAGCGTAATTGACTGTGTGTGTGTATCTTCTCTGAGAATATGATTGATCTTGGTGCCATCTCAGCATTACAACTTGGGGGCGAGTACAGAAAAAAGAGCTATTTAAAATGCTCTGTACATTTCAGAGGAGTAATGAAAATTCTGTCCTAGCTGTGCATAGGAAATTGATTAATCAATGTAGGTTTCTTTCAGTTTCTCAGTTTTCCAAACATAAATTCAGTTTTCCACATTTCCACGGCAATTTGTGCTTAAAAAAAAATCTCATGGAAATTAGTGAGGATTTGAGTGTGAATTCCTCCTAACATCCACATTCTGCATGCAGTTTTGATTAATAGGCACATTTTTTGAAAGCAATTCCCCCCAGTACAATGCATCTAGTTTTTCTGTGGTTTTTATGCATGCTTTGCCCTAACACGTGCATTTTTGCACACAGTGGCTGTTTGAAGAACAGTACTGCAAAATTCAGAGGAGTGCGAGTGTCAAAGAACCATTGTGTTTTGGTTCACATATTGCTTCGAGAAGTGCAAATCAGGTCAGTTTCCCCATCCCTAACTGCACAAGGCTGCTT
Organism: Darevskia mixta; assembly: GCA_034641385.1. NCBI lineage: Eukaryota > Metazoa > Chordata > Lepidosauria > Squamata > Lacertidae > Darevskia > Darevskia mixta. The sequence continues at coordinate 6,391,196 of JAWWNH010000058.1, forward strand.
TGGAATGCTGTGCAGAAATTCAAGCAGAAATTCAAGCTGGTTTACTAGATTGCCCTCACATATTCTCTCCTTTGTATTCTCTGGGCATAAATTCCTTATCCCAAGAGAAGCTTGGGCCACCAAGTCAGTTGGAGACATCGACTGGCCTGGGGCAGTTACCCATTTTGAATCCTTGATCCTGTGCTGGTATGTGGTAGTAGGACTGATGTATGGTGCTTGCTTGCTGTTAAGTAGCTCACACATTGGTTTTCACTAGAAGATGGCAGACGGCTCACAGAAACAATTTGGCTCGCTTCTTGCAAGATGAAAAGGTTCTGTCGAGTCCAAGAGACATTTATTATGATAGCTTGATGCTGAATGTGATGGAGAAACAGAGTTGAGATTGCGGTGATGTGACAAAATAAAGACCCATTGAGATGTGGCATCTCCCCTGTGATTACGTTGTCGCTGAAGCACCGTACACCAGGTGTTTCGGCCCAAGATGCCATCAAATGCTTAATACAAATTGGAGTTTTCATACACTTCACAGAAGACACCCTGTATTTTTGGTTTAATACACCTGTAATATTGTAAATTATCCAGGGCACTTCAGGTATGCTGTAATCACAATCCGCTTCAAACGCTCCTAATGGCACACTGTCATGTCATCTTTTTATTACAGGCACAATTTCATTGAATCAGAAAGACTAGGTGGCATGTCTGGAGATGGGATGGGAAAAAAACCACATGGTGCAAGCAGCTTATGTGGCAAAGCTTGCAGCTGCTCCTGGAGCAGCCGCTGTGTGGAATCCGTTTCAAGAAGCCTTCATGTTAGGGTTGCAACATGTAGATTGGGGGTGGAGACCTGCACTGCAAAATTAAGAGAAGTACAGTAATCCAAGTTTATGCACCAACTACCAGTGCTGAAGAAACTGAAGTTGACCAATTCTATGAAGACTTACAACACCTTATAGAAATGACACCAAGGAAGGATGTTCTTCTCATTATAGGGGATTGGAATGCTAAAGTAGGGAGTCAAGAGATAAAAGGAACAACTGGCAAGTTTGGCCTTGGAGTTCAAAATGAAGCAGGGCAAAGGCTAATAGAGTTCTGTCAAGAGAACAAGCTGGTCATCACAAACACTCTTTTCCAACAACACAAGAGACGACTCTACACATGGACATCACCAGATGGGCAACACCGAAATCAGATTGATTATATTCTCTGCAGCCAAAGATGGAGAAGCTCTATACACTCAGCAAAAACAAGACCTGGAGCTGACTGTGGCTCAGATCATCAGCTTCTTATAGCAAAATTCCAGCTTAAACTGAAGAAAGTAGGAAAAACCACTGGGCCAGTAAGATACAATCTAAATCAAATTCCTTATGAATACACAGTTGAAGTGAAGAACAGGTTTAAGGATTTAGATTTGGTGGATAGAGTGCCTGAAGAACTGTGGATGGAGGCTCGTAACATTATACAGGAGGCAGCAACGAAAACCATCCCAATGAAAAAGAAATGCAAGAAAGCAAAGTGGCTGTCCAATGAGGCCTTACAAATAGCGGGGGAGAGAAGGCAAGCAAAATGCAAGGGAAATAGTGAAAGATACAGGAAATTGAATGCAGATTTCCAAAAAATAGCAAGGAGAGACAAGAGGGCCTTTTTAAACGAGCAATGCAAAGAAATAGAGGAAAACAACAGAATGGGGAAAACCAGAGATCTGTTCAAGAAAATTGGAGATATGAAAGGAACATTTCGTACAAAGATTACCACAATTAAGGACAAAAGTGGAAAGGACCTAAGAGAAGCAGAAGACATCAAGAAGAGGTGGCAAGAATACACAGAGGAATTATACCAGAAAGATATGGAGGTCTCATACATCCCAGGTAGTGTGGTTGCTGACCTTGAGCCAGACATCCTGGAGAGTGAAGTCAAATGGGCCTTAGAAAGCCTTGCTAACAACAAGGCCAGTGGAAGTGATGATATTCCAGCTGAACTATTTAAAATTTTAAAAGATGATGCTGTTAAGGTGCTACACTCAATATGCCAGCAAGTTTGGAAAACTCAGCAGTGGCCAGAGGATTGGAGAAGATCAGTCTACATCCCAATCCCAAAGAAGGGCAGTGCCAAAGAATGCTCCAACTACCGCACAATTGCGCTCATTTCACACGCTAGCAAGGTTTTGCTAAAAATTCTACAAGGCAGGCTTAAGCAGTATGTGGACCGAGAACTCCCAGAAGTGCAAGCTGGATTTCGAAGGGGCAGAGGAACCAGAGACCAAATTGCAAACATGCGCTGGATTATGGAGAAAGCTAGAGAGTTCCAGAAAAACATTTACTTCTGCTTCATTGACTACGCAAAAGCTTTTGACTGTGTCGACCACAGCAAACTATGGCAAGTTCTTAAAGAAATGGGAGTGCCTGATCACCTCATCCATCTCCTGAGAAATCTCTATGTGGGACAAGAAGCTACAGTTAGAACTGGATATGGAATAACTGATTGGTTCAAAATTGGGAAAGGAGTACGACAAGGCTGTATATTGTCTCCCTGCTTATTTAACTTATATGCAGAATTCATCATGCGAAAGGCTGGACTGGATGAAGCCCAAACCGGAATTAAGATTGCCGGAAGAAATATCAACAACCTCAGATATGCTGATGATACAACCTTGATGGCAGAAAGTGAGGAGGAATTAAAGAACCTTTTAATGAGGGTGAAAGAGGAGAGCGCAAAATATGGTCTGAAGCTCAACATCAAAAAAACTAAGATCATGGCCACTGGTCCCATCACCTCCTGGCAAATAGAAGGGGAAGAAATGGAGGCAGTGAGAGATTTCACTTTCTTGGGTTCCATGATCACTGCAGATGGTGACAGCACTCACGAAATTAGAAGACGCCTGCTTCTTGGGAGAAAAGCAATGACAAACCTAGACAGCATCTTAAAAAGCAAAGACATCACCTTGCCAACAAAGGTCCGTATAGTTAAAGCTATGGTTTTCCCAGTAGTAATGTACGGAAGTGAGAGCTGGACCATAAAGAAGGCTGATCGCCGAAGAATTGATGCTTTTGAATTATGGTGCTGGAGGAGACTCTTGAGAGTCCCATGGACTGCACGAATATCAAACCTATCCATTCTTAAAGAAATCAGCCCTGAGTGCTCACTAGAAGGACAGATCCTGAAGTTGAGGCTCCAGTACTTTGGCCACCTCATGAGAAGAGAAGACTCCCTAGAAAAGACCCTGATGTTGGGAAAGATTGAGGGCACAAGGAGAAGGGGACGACAGAAGATGAGATGGTTGGACAGTGTTCTCGAAGCTACTAACATGAGTTTGGCCAAACTGCGAGAGGCAGTGAAGGATAGGCGTGCCTGGCGTGCTCTGGTCCATGGGGTCACGAAGAGTCGGACACGACTGAACGACTGAACAACAACAACAACAACATGGATTTCAAAGGATGTCTATGTCTTGGTTCGCATATCGTTTCAGAAAGCATGCGTTAATTATGCCCACCTTTAAATGCAAACTGAACCAACTTTCTTCTCCATCTCTATTCTCCACCTTGCAATTAAGTACTCGCCTGGTAGGCACAGAAAATGGGAACTTACCTACTGGTAAGAGGGCAAGTGGGCACTCCAACTCTCCACAGCAGCCAGTATAAAAACCAAGGGAACAGCTAGCAGAAGGAAGCCTCTTCTTCCAGGCCAAGCACAGAATGGTAGTAAGCAGGTTGCTGCTGCTGCCACCGGAGGAGGACTTGAGCTTTCAGTTCCTTCTCTGGTTACCTCCAGACTGTCAATATTTTGCAGGAGGGATATGATTGCAGGCTGGAAATGTTGGCTAGTGCAACTGAAGTGGTTCACAGTTAGGAAAGTGATGAGGGAAGGGACTAAAATGTGGGATAAACAATTGACAGGAAGGTGTATGACCACCTCTCAATAAATAAAGATGCATGTTTACCTCCCTGCAAACAGATCAGAGCAAACAGATCAGTAAAGAATGAGCATCATTTAACCTCAGTGAAAACTTTGTGCAAGCAAATCAGGATGAAAGCTCAATAGATAGGTCATCTGGAGGTAACAAAGGTCTGCCTCCAGCATTCTACTTTTTTGGGGGGCGGGTAAGCTAGTGTGTTTTGAAGGCTTATTTGCTAAGCTGTGCAATCTTACCAAAATATAGACAGGCACAGTATTCCAAAATCCATGGCACAAAAATATCAAGAATAAAACAGCATGCTACAACACAGAACCAATTTCAGAAAAGATATTCAGAACATACATTGCGAAAGCTCGTTATCCAAGTCTTCACTGACTATGGAAAACAAACAGTGATGGAGCCAAGGGGCTTCCTGTGGTTCCAGATTTTTCACGATCCATGCATGTTCTCTATTTGTTGGGTAATATTAAATAAACGAGTAAGTTCTGTGCTGAATGACTAGGTTGCAAGTGCAATCCTGTATGCCTTTTCTCAGAAGTAAATACTGTTGTGTTCTGTGAGGCTTCCTTACACGGAACTGTGGTTTTTCCTAATCCTAATAGCCCCCTCAATCAGCTTTAACTTCAGCGGTGCAAGCAATCCATGGCAAAGTTAATATTCCATGAAGAGGAAACAACGTTTTTAATGTGGGTCTGGGGGAGATATGGTTGTTATGCTTGCGATTCCTTTAGAGCTCAAGAATCAAGTCCATCACAGGTAAATAAAGACAGGTCTTATTTTCGTTACTGCTCTCACCTGCCAACTACCCTGCTGTTCTGAAGTCAGCAAAGGTAAGATTTGCCGACTACACGCTGAATCAGATGCATATAGTGTGGCATTGTGAGTGCTCCAGAGACATTTGCCAGCTGTTACTGAATTGACCCCTGCAGGTAAATCCCATACCAGGCACACACAATGAAAGCTATAAATTCAGAGAAGTATTTCATTCCTAAAAATGAGGAACACAGCATTACTGACTAGCTGAACAGCCCTGAGAATACAATGGATCCTGGAATTAGCCAAATGCAAATAGGTTCAGGCTTCCCATACCTTTGAAGTGCTGAGCAGTGGAATGAATGTTGGCACATGCAGGGATGGGAGAGGAGCTAGACTTGCTGTTCTCCTTCATTTGAACAAGTACGGAATGAACAATCAGCACTGCAGTAGCACGACTAGCTGGGCAAATCATCACATTTCCCCAAGTGACAGAATATTGCAGACTGAACGCTTGGAAAATGCAATCTCTCTGCAATGCAAGCACCAAGTGTTGCCAATTAACAGCTCTCAGGTGGTGCTTGATATGAAGGCCATGCTAATTCAGGCTCAAGGTTATATTAAGTTGATTTTGTGGGCTTTGAAAGGTGCTGTTTTCACAGCTCTCTCCACCTGGATGCTGCAGAGCCGGCCCTACCATTAGGCAGAGTCTGGTGGCTGAATTTGGGTGTCACTAAAGGGTTGCAAATGGCTAATATTGTAATGTATTATCCTTGTATTTTTACTGGTGGAGATAGGGAGGGGTGTTTGTAGGATTTTCTGTTGCAATATACAGTTACTGACTTTCACTTGTGGGTGTGAAAGAGTTAACCTGAGCACTGAGCTCAGGTTGCAAGTGGGTGTGGCTTCGTAGGCTCTCAGCAGTCTATGTTCTCCTCTCCCCATTTCGTCATACTTCATGGAAAAATTGAAGAAGGATCCATGTGGTTTGGCTCCCAACTCAGCAAATTCTGCAAGTGAACTGAATTTCTCCAAAAGGGAAATTTCAAAGCCTGCATCTTTGCTAATCCAAAGATTGTATGTAGGTAAGGAAACAAGTACTTTTCTTTCTAAGTTGTTTGGAACCTTTTAAATTTTTGTTTTGGTACCAATGGATGGGGACCTGTTTGCTGTAACTTCTGGAAATTCTGTGAGTAAAACCATTTGTTTGCAAAGCTAAGTGTCCGTGATTTATTCTAGCCTAAGTATTTTGGTGGGGAACATTTGTTTAAAGGTGGGTGATAGCAGATGTAAATCTAACCAACTTTTAATGTGCTTGAAGAAAATGCATGAATCTGTGAAAAGGTGGATGACTCATCAAGTGTTGCATGGTAGGCTAAGCAGAAGCATGACATTTTATCAGGTTTGGTGACTAGACACCAATAGGCAGACTGTGTTCTTCAATGATGTGAAATTATAGACCTTGTCTAGTAAAAATAGAAACTGAATGAATCAGTGACAGCTTTGGAGGGGAATTTCCTGTTCCAAATGTCAGTTAATAATACTTGATATGAAGTGTTTGATGCCATCAGATTAAACCATTTCCAGAGTACTCTGTCGTTAGAAACCAGGAGGAGAAGGCCAACACTGAAACTGAGAGCATAGAGGTAAAGAGTGATTTCTTTTAAAATGTATTCTTTCACTGACACTGAAAATAAGCAGCTATAAGTAAGTAAATAAGTAGTTGGGGCAGAAATGCAATTCATCTCACATCTGAAGGTGGATTTACTGAAATTGAAACAATATGAGAACCAAAACTTCTTTAGAAGTTTGTTGTTCTCTAAATTTCAAAATGCAATTTTCCAGCTGAGTAATATGTGCGGAAGTGCATCTTTAGAGGAAAATGCATAAAATGCACACATTAATAAAATCAACATACAAAAATGTGCCACATTATGGAAAAAGGTAAAGGGACCCCTGACCATTAGGTCCAGTCGTGTCCGACTCTGGGGTTGCGGGGCTCATCTCGCTTTATTGGCCGAGAGCCGGCGTACAGCTTCCGGGTCATGTGGCCAGCATGACTAAGCCGCTTCTGGCAAACCAGAGCAGCGCACGGAAACGGCGTTTACCTTCCCGCTGGAGCGGTTCCTATTTATCTACTTGCACTTTGACGTGCTTTCGAACTGCTAGGTGGGCAGGAGCTGGGACCGAGCAACGGGAGCTCACCCTATCGCAGGGATTTTAACCGCCGACCTTCTGATCGGCAAGCTCTAGGCTCTGTGGTTTAACCCACAGTGCCACCTGGGTCCCTTACATTATGGAAAACTGCTTTGCAAAAATAGTAGGAGAAATTTGCACTAATTTGGTGGGTTTTCATATGGACTTTGGAAAAATAAATAAATAATACAAACTAACGTGGAGACATGGAGAACTGAACTTGAGACAGGAGAGAAACCCAAATCGCAGAGCTGCTTCTGCCAGCGGCAGCTGATGTTTGGAAAAGTAGACCCTAGTCCCTGGTGTGGTGAGTTTTGTGTACAGATTTGGACAGAGAGACATCTATGAAATGAATGTGTAATATGAGAATGTTTCATTTCTGTATGAATTATGTAAAGCAATTATGTAATGAAAGCAAAAAAGCAAGACTTGGGGGTTCTGCCTATAGAGTATGATAGCCTTGGCCTGCTTTTGCAGTAAAGAGACCAAAATCAATAAATAAAATGTGCTTTGGCTCCATTTGCTGCTTCTCAGCTCTATAATAACACAGGCGGGATTAGGGCCTGAGTTCTATGTTTACTTCTAGCAGGTTTACAGTAGGAAAGAGATGATTACGCTTCTTCAGTTTAATGTGGAAAATATTTACTTATGAATATTCCCCCATGTAGGGATAGCTGGCACTTGCCCTATAATAATAACACTTAGCGCTTTTTGAGTGCTCTGAACATGGTGCGTGCATTATTTCGGTAACCCTGAGACTGGCATTACTATTATTACACCCATATTGCAAATGAGGAGCTGTCTGGAAGCTTCCCTAAGGCTACTCAAGTGAGTTCATGCTGAAGTGAAACTCTGGCAATTCTCAAGTCTTTCCCCTGATGTGGTAAATGCTAGTTGAATTTCACCTCTTTCCCCCTGCCATTACCCTGCAAAAGATAGGAAAATTTTGTGGAGTAAATGTGAATATTGAACTTGAGTCTTGATTCCTATAGCCCTAGTCATGTTCCCTTGCAGTGCTTCAAATTGCTCTGCTTCTGCGTCTTGGCTTGTAACACGTAACATTTTATTGCTCTTTCACTACATTGTATGGTATATGGCGTATTATATAGTGTATGAGGTGTTAGAGGACTGGATTGGTTTGTCTGCTTCCTTGTTTATTTTATGGGAGTCAGGGGGGTAGTGCCTCTGGTGGGGGCAATGGTGTAGCATGGGGGCACAGGGACGGTTGCCCTGGGCGCAAAATTGTTAGGGGGCACAAAATTTCAACACCTGGTGCTGCCTCAATAAAGCTGGGCGCTTCCGTTGTTGGGCTCTGTTGAAAGTAACTTCTCCTTACGAACCAGGAAGTGACCTCTCCAGAGAACAGAACAACTCTTCTTTTCTTATCTCTGTGGCTCTGATCTCCTGAGTGACATGGATGCTGTTAGGCAATTGAATGTGCATGTTTACACCGTCCATTTCCCTCATTTCCACCTCCCCTCCGTACAGCCCCGGGCACTGGCAACCCATGCTACACCACTGGGTGGGGGAAATGCAATGCTCCTTCTGGGGTAGTTTATCCACCTTTGGTCCCCACCTTGTACTCAGCTCTCACCTGTGACTTCTAGAAGCTGCCAGCATATGACAGCAGCCACACCTTGGGAATGGCTTTGACGGGCTGACTAAACCAGGTGAGGGTAGCTGATGGGTCTCAAACCATCAGTGAGTTAGGGACTTCCCCTGCATGTGAAGACAGGCTCTGGCAGATTGAGCAGATGTGACCAATCGTGGGTCCAACGGTCAAGAAGGCGGTTTTTGCACAGGTGGCATGTCAATAATTCATTTAGGAATGCTTCATTGTTCTCATGCTTGTGATGCATAGTCCAAGGCAACCCCACTTTTAAGTCTGAAATGGGCAATGGTAGTGTATGCCAACTGAGAAGAGGCGGATCAGATGAGCCTCAAGCCTCCAGGCTTCTCAGAGCTTTTGAAAAATCCCATTAGATCAGGAAACATGAATATGTATTCCTAATTGCAGAGTCAAGGTGGGTCTAATGGCTGGCCAATAGAGGAGTATCTTGTAAACCCAGAATTCAAGCTTGGTTCTCCACAAGGTCTCCAGATTCAGCATAGTCTTGGGACTCTGCCTACTGAATTAAACAAAAGATTGCTCAGGACTGGATTTTGACTGAAACTCAGGGTGTTCAAGGCAAGTTTAGGAAGGGATAATTTAAAATCGTGCTGTGGCAGCTTTCCCGGAGCTATTTTGTAAGTTCAACAAGAAGGGACAATGAAAATGTTCATTTCAAGATAACAGCTTGTGTCTTTTGAGAGCTTGGCTGGATGAAATAGCCACCAGCGCTTTCTGATCATGCAAATATGAGTACCGGTCACTGGAGGCAAAGTTCTTAAATGATGACTTTATCGTTCAATAATTCTCATCCCAGTTTTCTCAGCTACAGAGGCCCAAAGCATGAGAGTCTTTGGTAACCAGCAGTGTTGCAGGCTTGTGTTTTCCATGTTTCATGACTCCTTGAGATATGGTAATTCATTTGGGATTTAGACAGCAGGCAGGAGAATAATAGCTTTAGCTTTTCATTTAATGGGCTTCTTTTCCTTTTCATCATATCCAATGTCAGTAAAATTACATTCGAAGGAGCACATTTACATCAAACATGACTCACTATTTTTAATTAGAAATGCTGGCAAAAAATGATTGGGAACATGTCTTCTGGTAACGTTCATTTCACAAAGTACATTTCAATTGCTGCCTTTTTCTTTTTCTTTTACTTTTTTAGGTCACCCCAGTCAACTGCAAAGTCTCCTGTTGGAAATAGTCCTTTTGGTTTCCCACATGTTCAAGACCAGAGAGAAAGGCGAGAGCCTCATCCGTTAGCCTGGCTAGGGCCATCTGCCATTCTGGCTCCTCCCTCCCAAGAACAGTCATCATTGGCAGCCTTTGCACCTGGCTTCCTCAGAGGCCCCCTTCCACTGCCATCAGAAGATCAGGAACACATCAAGGAATCCTCCACTGGTCTGTCTATGGCAAATGGCCATTTGGCTCTTTGTTGGTGGTTGAAGAAAACAGTGCAGATCCGAGTATGATGAGGCTTTGGTTTTATCAGCCGCCTGTAGGGCCTTCGAGGTAGCGTGGCCATGTATATAATACTGAAAAAAAGGAAATACTTCACACACCCAGAAAGGACACAGTTGGACACAGATTTCCGTAAAATGTGCACACACTAATTTATATGTATAGATACAAATTCAGAAAGGATGGCACTCAGTTGGTTAGAACATGGTGCTTATAACACAAAGGTTGCGGGTTTGATCCCAATGTGGGACAGCTGCATATCCTTGCATTGCAGGGGGTTGGACTTAGATGTTCCTCAAGGTCTCTTCCAACTCTATGATTCTATGTATACCTAATTCAAAGAGAAATACAATATATGTCACCATACTGGGGAAGACAATGATGACCTGTATGCCTGCTCAGTCTGCAATCCAGGCGTTGTTCACCATTAATGGGCATCTTTATTTATTTATTTTTTTTTTTAAATAATTTTTATTAATTTTAAAATTTTATACACATAAGACCTTACATTTCGGTCAGGATTCATCACTCCCCACCTCTCACCATGAGGAGTTATTTAATCTTACCCTCCCTCTCACAGAGGTAAACCCATTTCATTATTTTCCCTGACCTTGAACAATCATTATCTAACTTCGGCCTAACCCTATTCTCAGGTAGACCATTCTTGGTTACAAAACATATCCATAGTGACTTCCTCCGCACCTCCCCAGTGGCTGCATTAAACAAAACATAATTCTGGTTCAGGTACATAGGTGTGCTAAACATATGTTGTACATTACTTCAAAACATAATTCTAACTCAAAAACAATATCTTTAATTGTTATTTCACCTCATCTTCTAGTTCCAACCTCCGCGTCCTCCTCCCAAATCTTCTATAAGGTTCCTTCTGACTCCCCTTAATCTTCAGGCTCCTAACTTCGAAAGATCCTAACATAATCCTAACTCAAAACCATGTCCGGCATAGATATTCAAAGTCCACATTTATAATCAATCCCTGGTTGCCCACCTACCCTGCTCAACCCTCCCCTCGCCGTTCCCCAGTCCAAGCCCAAGTGCTTGCTTGCAGTTGGGCTTCATCATCTCTGTGTCTTCTCCGCTGTTCCAACTCCCAGTCTTTAAAGAAAAACTTCTTCTCCTTCATTGACGTCCTCTTGCACTGAAAAGCGTTAACTTTCGCAGATGTTGTTTTCTTGATTCTTTTCTTGGGTCCAGTTATCTTGTGCCGAGAAGAAATTTTCCTGCAGCGAGGCTTCCCTTTAACCTTGAGGGGGATTTCTCCCCCTTTCATCCTTTGTGCAGCTGGGGTGACATCATTGTTGTTTACAACTCCTCTCATTCTTGCGGTTTCCGCTTGGAACTCCTTTCTCAGTTCCCAGATTTTTTCAAGGACCCTCTTCCAGCCTCCTTTGTCCAAATCATCCTCCATTTTCAAAGACATAGTTATGCAAAGTTCCACACCGAACCAAATCCCAACTCAAAATCTATATTCCACAATATAATCCAACAGGTCCGATTCAATCCACTACATGTCAAAGTTGTTAGTTAGTTGCCCCCCCGATCAGGGGTGTCAGAAGGATCAAATCTCTGTTGCCAAGCCAAATTCTGTTACAGTTTTAATCGCATCGGTAATAAAGTTCCTGATTTAGTGCCACAATAGCAAGGGACGGACCTCCGTAAATTACATCCCTGTACTTCGCCAAATTAGTCCAAATCTTCGGTACTTTTCTAGTACTCACGGTTAAGGTAGCCAATCTTATCCTTTTGCGGAGAAATCAGCGCGCTCAGCTGGGAAGGGCTCGCAGCTTCAACCCGGCGGGCAATGGCGGTCCGTGGAGCTCCGTCACCCCGCGTCTCACACGGCAGCCTCTACTGTGGCCGCCGCGGGAGTTGGGGCGACGTTAAGAGCCGCTGCCGGACCTAGGGTCCCGGGATCAAGACTCCCGGGAGTTTTGGGGGCTGCGTCGCCGTCGCAAGCACCCCTTTAAAGCCGGTCGGGTCGGGGAATGCCAGCAGCGGCATGTCCCCCGACCTTCCCCTCCGGCGCGCCGACCGGAAGCCATTAATGGGCATCTTTAAGGCCTCTATCTGCCTCCCTTATCTTTAGGTAGACTTGGACAGGACAGACCTTCAAACAGAGGTCTCTCCTCCATAAAGTTGGTCACATGACCACCTTATTTTAAAGTCAAAAAGTGGGGAGATGTTGTAAAAATAAATAATGTATGCGTGCATCCCTTTTGGGGCTCATGATCTTTCCAGTTGTATGATTCCATGAATCTTAACTATTGTCACCTGGTAAATGCAGGCTTTCGTAGATGTAAAGGACAGGGCAAAATGACAAATGGATTGAACCAGGAAGATGAATGCTTTGGCTGCAATATATTTGATGTGGAGTGACACGATACACAGGCCTGCAAAGGGAGAAAGCAATATGCTACATTAGTCAAAGCAGGATATAATGAAGACTATCAGCCTACAGGCTGGTAAGTAAAGGACAGGTATTGAACATGATGAAGAGTAAAAAGACAGCAGAATTGGCCAACGTCCTAGATGTGCGAGTTATGGGCATGGGAAATGTCAAAATAACCTTGAGTCTGTGAGAATGATTGCTGCAGAGGATGTCAATGGCATCAACAGATTTGTCAGAGGAAATTATGGAAATAAATTAAGATTGATGCAGGTATCAAATAAGCCATCAAGCCCCACTGTATTTAGTGTAGAAAATGACAGAAGTTAAATGAACGTTGTAGAAAGGTTTCTGAGGAGCTAGTGGCTCCAACAAATTCTAAGAAACACTGCAAAAAAAAAAAAAAAACAGAAAAAAGATTACAGCAATTAAAATTGCATGAGTCAATTTTTTTCCTTATAACCTTAGAATAAATGAAGCTTATATTCCTAAATGTAGTGACAAAGAGCTATATATAGGCGAGGAGTATTAATTATACATCTCTTGGTTGGGGAGTAATAAATCTCAGTTGAGTTAATGTCATTAATTAACACAATTTGATAGGAGACGATATTGAGTTGTGCTGAAACCCTAGGAAAGGCCTTTAAATATCATTTGCGATTCTGGGTTTGCCTCTTTCAGTGATCGCTTTACCTTCAAATTGGGAAGCTTGTTGATTCATTTTAGTGTGGGGAAACTTTCAGAATCACAAGCAGTTGAGAGCATTTAGCAGAGGAATAGAATATATTTAACATTCTGCTATTGCGTATTGTATTCTATAATACTAGGGAGTGCCTCCCTGTTTGCTCCACTTACCAACTCCATGGAGAAAGAAAAGGAGGAGAAGTCCCTGGCGGGTCATGGTGGCACCTCCTCCTTCTCTTGAGGTGACCCATAGAGAAAAAATCAATGAGTGACCATTAGTCATGATAGCCATTTGCAGGCCTCCAGTTGCTGGAGAAAAATAATGGGAGAGGATTATTGCCTCCATGCCTTGCTTTTGGGCTTCCAAGAGGCATGTGGTCAGATACTGTGGGAAACAGAATGTTGGACGTGGGACCCTTAGTCTGATCCGAGACAGCTCTTCCGATGGTCTCACTTTCTAGGAAAACTAATTTAATGTACCTGTAGATGAAGTATTTCCCAACTGGCCCAGTTGTCATAGATAGTTCTGTTCAGTGGTGGCTGGTGCCCATTGGCATACCCTCCAACATTTCTCCGATGGAAATAGGGACATCCTATTCAACAACAACAACAACAACAACAACAACAATAATAATAATAATAATAATAATAATTTTATTATTTATATGCCATCTGGGCAGCTTCCAACATACATAAAAACATAATAAAACATTTTTATCATTATTCTTTTAAAAACTTCATTCTATAGGGCTGCCTGTCTTCTTAAAGTTGTATAGCTACTTATCTCCTTGGCTTGGGGTCGCATAACTCCATACCCGCCAACATTTCTCTGATGAAAATAAGAGACTTCCTAAGGAAAAGTGGGACATTCTGGGATCAAATCAGAAACCGGGACAGGATTCTGTAAATCCAGGACTTTCCCAGGGAAATAGGGACACTTGGAGGGTGTGCACTGGGATTTGTAGGGCAGAATTCAGTGAGATCAACAGTTGACAGTGACAGAGCCAATGGCAGGCACTTCCTGCGCTCTTCACTCCCTGACTTACTATAAGTAAGAAGCCTGGCAAGTAGGGGACTAGCTGAGGGCAGGCTGAGGTTGGTGGGTCAGTGAACCAGCCGCCACCAGTTCCGTTCAGGGGGGTGCCTAAAGTGCAACGATACGATTCCCCCTCCTTCCCTCTCCTCAGTTGTTCAGCACAACTTCCATTACTGATTCTGAGATACTGCTTCGAAGTTTGGAGAAAAGGCCACAGGGCATTTAAAGATACTGACACTCTTCGGATTTTATGATCCAATCTATTATTATATAAAAAGATAGTTTGTTCAGCTTTGTCTCCAATACTTCGCTGTGTCCTGGAGCAGGATATAATTCAGTTGTGGGAAATGTCCTTATGATTCACTGACTGTTACTTTGCTCTGCACATATCTCGATAATTGCCATCTCCTGACCACACAGCTTTAGACAGAAAATATATCCCGTGCATTCATATTTCATTCACTTGAAGGCTGCAAGGGTTTCCCAGGCCTCATTCCCAACCCCCCTTTGTGAAGAAAAAGAATACATGTCCTGATTAATTTTAATCTATCTGAAGCCTTTTGATTAGTAATTCTAATATCAATCAGAGTACAATTACCATCAGTTGAGAGTGTTAATATTGATCAAACCATAACTTGTATCATCAAAAGCTTTCTTTATTTCAAACGGCAAACATGAAAAGTCTCTGCCTTAGTCGATGTAAGCCATGTCGCTCCATTGTCGGTCGGAGATCAACGCTTTGTGCTATTTGAACACATTTTAGACCATTGACTGAAAAGCCAGTCTAGACAAATTCTCCTGCAGACCAACAATCACCACCAACATTGCAATTCCTATTATACCTAGCCAGATGGGAAGGGTATAAATATTATTATTATTATTTAGAAAATTACCTCTCAATTCTCTACCCATCAATGTTTGTATCCATAGGGGTGGGCCCAGATCTGCATACACTATGAACTGGTATGCTTGTAAGGTTCCTCTGGTGTTCATAGGGAAATCTAGGGCCATTTGAGCACCCAGGTTCATACTTAACTAAATGCCAGTCTTTCCTAATTATAGCTTTGATCTGATTGGTATGGTCTTTGACTGATTGACACCTGATGCCCTTTTAAAATGTCTTGTGGAAGCAGGGAATGTTGTGGTTGTTTTTCTTTTTCTTATGTGTTCTCTGTTTTCTTATTTATTGTGTTTTTATGTTGTGAATCACCCTGAGATCTATGGGTATAGGGCAGTGTACAAATTTAATTAACAAACAAACAAATATGAAAAGTAAGGGGGAGCTACCATTTTATTGTTTTGTTTTCATTTTTTTTTGTATTTGCTGGTATTGTAATTATTTGTATGTTTTAAACAGATTTTATATGTGTATATAGTTCTAATTCTATTGATGTTTAATTATTTTTTAATGATGCTTTTTAAAATGTTTTTAGTGATTCTTGTTTTTAATCTGTAAACCGGTTTGAGATGTCAGAGAAAAAGGTAGGGTATAAGATCATCATCATCCATCACCATCATCATCATCAACAACAACTTGTGTGCGCTATATCAGGTTTAGATGGTTGATATTTTGTCAGTATACACTGTGTTTGTATTCTTTTGGTTTGGATATAAGTAAATATATATTGCTTGTTTTTCATTGTTACTAGATTCCATCAAAAAATTATATACCATCATGCCAAGAAAGGTTGCCTGCAAATATATGCGGACCTTGGACAGAGAAAGGTTCCCCAGTGAAATTCATAGATTTTTCTGGTGCGTGAATTTGAGGTCTCAAAATAAATTTGCTCCAACCTGTTTAAGGCACAATATTGTCTACTTAGATGGGAGAGACATGACATGTAAAGGTAACTGGGCAACACAGCCATGTGCTTCTTTAATGCTGACTCCAGCGCAAAGTAACACATTGCTCTGTTAGCTTCTTTCCATCTTGGCTCTTGCCCCAAACAGCTTTCAAGCCAAGGTAGTTCAGCATCACATTCCCAGGGGCACCACGCCATAGGAGAGAGACTAGTTATCTGAGCTTCATGATTAATGAGCATTGTAAAGGCTGACAGGAGGGGTGGTAGGAGGTTGGATGTGGCTTAATTAACTCTGACATTACCTGTAGAAATGCATACAGATGGAAGCAATGCTTGAAAAGTACCACTTGGTTTATGGGTTTGGATTGGGCCTGTGTGCTGGTTGGGATAACCAATGGTCAAGGCTGGGCTGTGGGCAGAAGTTTGAGGTGTCCTTAGAGACCAGAACCAAATGCTGGGCAGCAAAGCTAGAGTAAATCAAAACCAAAGGACAAGACATAGGAGGATGAATTGAGGAACAAACCAGATTTCATGACTTAAAAACCAGGACATAAGGAGCAAACTGCAAGGTAGGATCATGAAGCAAGCTGGAAATCAGGACCAAAGAACAAAGGCTACATCAGGGGTGAAGATTACCTCCAGTCCATGGGCCTAATTTGGACCATCAGGCAATTTTGGCCAAATCATGCCGACATGCTATATATGATATGTAAAAAAAAGTACAACGGTGGCTGGGCCGGGCCAAAAAGAGGCTTCTGAAGCACTGCTGATTGGCTGGTTGTCAGCACCTCACGTGCAGTGCTTCTGAAGCCCCTTTGATCAGTTGATTGGTGGTGTTTCAGAACTGATGGGCTTCCGAAGCGCCGACGATCAGCTGACTAGCAGGACTTCAAAGCACCCTTTGCAAAGAACCTTGTGCTGTGCTTTGAAGTCCCACTCACCAGCCGATTGCCAGCACTTCACCTGATGGCGAAATCAGGTGATGGACTGGTAAGTGGTCAGATCCACTTCCCCACCCCTGGGCTATTCAGTAAAGGAAGACCTTGTTGTTCAAGCAAGACTCAGCTGAAATAGGAAGCCCTCTTTTACTCTGTCCTGTCCAAGTGGATCCAAAGATCAGCATAGGTGGGTGGTGTCTGGCCGGGCATTGCAGATACTCCTGCCAATAGTCCCAAAATGATTTGGATATAACAAAAAGAAGGCAACAGGAGAAGTGTAGAGCCATTACAGCTATTAAGAATATGGAACCATTAAGTGTAGAGTCAGACCAATTAACCATGTCACAATGAGTCTCCATGCCTACTGCCAGAAGATCCTGCAGGTGGGTGGCACTTTCCATGCTATGTGTGGCAAGTCACTTTCCATGCTACAACCTCCACATGGAGCAATTGCCGCATTAGGCAGCCAAATAGTGGCAGCCAACTTTAGAATATGTGCTACAAGGGTTCGATTGCTTGTGACCTGATTGTTTCTGGATCCTCTCCCATCTACCTTTCTGTGATTTCTGCCATCTGCCGTTGCAATATAAGACAATCACTTTTTCTTACATTAAGTTCAAGACTGGTTATATCATCCGTTACTTCTCGTAAACCACTGGAGAATGGCCTGCAAGACTCGGCTGTCAAAAGGAATTGGGCCCTAAAATGATAATCAGTTAATTACTGCCAAAATGAAACCGTTCCTATTCCCTTTGGGTGCTTTTTGATCGATTCACCAGTCACTTTTCAAAACATATGCAAAAAAAGAGAGAAAAGCGCCAGGAGAAAATAGAAACAATTCCCTTATGCCCTCTGATAAACTTGCCTCTGCCACCCCCAAAATCCATGCCAAATTCGCTTGGAAGGCTAAGGGGAAATGGGAATAGGCTGTTGATTTTTGTTTGTGTGCACTACTACTGCAGTTGCTTAATTAAGTCAGGCGATGGAGGGCAAAGTTCAACTTTGCTCTTTTCTCTTTTCCTGTTCCAGACTTTTTCTGGGATACGTTGCATTTTTATTTAGGATGCCGTTGGGGAAAGCTGTTGCACAGCCATAGCGATACCGAGTGTAATGAAAGGCAGAGTGACCCTTCTTTATTATAGCCAAGAAGATCTTGAAAACCATTCTGGCAATATTAAATTATTGCATTTGTAGCCAGCGTATCTTCTGTGAGGGAACTCAAGGTGGTCGGCAGGCAGCCTTCCACCCAGGCACTGAAGAGACCCAGACCTCCTTGACCACAGCAAGGTTGCCACATCATGCGCCTTCAGATGGTGTCCTGGGAATAACCAATCTTCACCTTGAAGTTCTTGATCACAGGATGTTGAAGGGCAGCATATATCAAGCTGTGGAGTTGCAACGGCATGTGTTTATGTGCAGAACAGGACTGCAACCCAAGCCCTCTTTCCCCACCAGCGGGGCTGTACAGAGTGATGTTGCCGCTGCCACATCCACAGCCCTGCTACCTGGAGCTGGTGCAGCAGTTGGGCCCAGATCAAGCCCCATGCCATAACATGACAGTAGTGAAAGTGCTGTGGGATCCAATAGATTCCAGGCTAGCTCAGCCAATCCCTGGCCTCAGAGTGCCCCATTTCAGGGTGTTCCACTGGCTGCTGTGGAGATCCCTCAACATGCACATTCAGTGACTGACCAGAAGCCAGCTTAGCCACAGGGAGAGCTGGGTGGAGGGAAGCCCCTGCCTAATGCAACACACCCACCCAGCCTGGTTTAGTAAGTTTCGATTGCTCCTGTTACCTATTTAGTAGACAAAGTTGAATAGTTGTGCATAGAAGACCAGACCCTCCAAGTGTCCCTATTTTCCATGGACAGTCCCGGATTTGCAGAAGCTGTCACAGTTTCTGATTTGATCCTGGAATATTCTCCTTTTCTTAGGACAGCCCTATTTTCATCGGAGAATTTTTGGAGGGTATGGAGTTATGCGACTCCTGAGCCAAAGAGATAAGTATACAATCTTTAGAAGACATCTGAAGGCAGCCCTGTATAGGGAAGGTTTTTAATGTTTAATGTTTTATTATGTTTTTATATGTGTTGGAAGCTGCCCAGAGTGGCTGGGGCAACCCAGACAGATGGGCAGGATGATGATGATGATGATGATGATGATGATGATAAATAATTGAAGGATGTCCCTATTTTCAAGGGAGAATTGTTGGAAGGTATGGAGGACTGCTTCAGTGGCTGGATCAGGGGGAATGTGTAGAGATGGGAAGACCTGGGGGGAAAGCCAGAAAAACAGGGGTTTTTTTTCCTCATGGCTTCAAAATTACTGGAAATTTTACATCTCTAGGCATATGTGAAATTTTACATCTCTAGGGATGCGGGTGGCGCTGTGGGTTAAACCACAGAGCCTAGGGCTTGCTGATCAGAAGGTCAGCGGTTCGAATCCCCACGACGGGGTGAGCTCCCGTTGCTCAGTCCCAGCTCCTGTCAACCTAGCACAGCGTTTCTCAACCGGTGTTCCGCGGCACAGTACTGTGCCGCGAGACGCCGGCTGGTGTGCCGTGGGAAAACCGTTAGGGACCTGCAGCGCCCGCCGAAAGAAGCCCCCGCGCGCCGAACCAGGAAGCCCTCTGCGCACCGGCAACGGAAGCCCCCGGCGCACCGGCAGCGGAAGCTCCCAGCACGCCGCCCCCATTGCCCCACGATCAGCTGTAGTGCGGCCGCCTTACAGCTGATTCGCGGGCAGGAACTCCCCGCTCCTCCCCCGCCCGGCTGCGCCGCGTCTCCTGACCCAGAGTTACCTCTGGGATCAGCTGTAGTGCGGCGTCCTTTCTCCCGCCCATCAGCTGGGGCACCAGGTCGGGAGAACAGCAGCGGCAGCTTCACCAGCGAGCGGAACAGGTGAGACCGGCGCAGAGAGAGCCGGGTGCCTTGCGCGCTGCATGCGCCTTTGGTGAGGTTTGCCCCGCTTGCAGGTGGGGTGTCTTTTTGCAAAGAACGCGCAGACATGGCGGTTGTTTTCTTAACGAGGCCGACGAGAATCCCGACCTGCCGCCGCCATTTTGTGGGTGGTGTTCCGCGAGATTTTTTTCAGGAAACAAGTGTGCCGTTGCCCAGAAAAGGTTGAGAAACACTGACCTAGCAGTTCGAAAGCACATCAAAGTGCAAGTAGATCAATAGGTACCGCTGCAGCGGGAAGGTAAACAGCGTTTCCGTGTGCTGCTCTGGTTCGCCAGAAGTGGCTTTGTCATGCTGGCCACATGACCTGGAAGCTGTACGCCGGCTCCCTCGGCCAGTAAAGCGAGATGAGCACTGCAACCCCAGAGTTGGTCACGACTGGACCTAATGGTCAGGGGTCCCTTTACCTTTACCTAGGCATATGTGAAGTGGTTCTCAAGCACTAGAATGATTTTTGCTTTGTGTTTTGGCACTCAAAGTTCCTTTCCACATAACCCTCATAAAATAAAAGTTTTGGCCACGTTCATTTTTTCAGCTGTGCTCAGGGTGGAAGGAAACGGTATTTCTACGTTCTGTATCAAATTTCACCCTCAAGATAAGCGTAATGGCTGCGTCTTGCAGCCTGGCTACAGTACAAATGCCAATTCATTCACCACAGCGCTGATAAGGGCTGCAAGCTTTGCTGCTATTGACTGGCTTTCTAAGTTCACTCATTTGTGGAATATCTTGAGATGGCAAAGACGTTCGGTAGAGATCTGAGGATCATTGCAGTAACAGGGCTCTTCATTAAGAGAATGTGTCACAAGAGTCCTCCTTCTGTGTGAGCAGAATAGAAAGCGGGTTATCCCTTTGTTACAAACACCAAACAGAAAATAATGGTTTGGCATTTGCTTTAGATGTCCCCAGCAAGCTTCCATTGCTTTTTCTCTCCTATCTATCTATCTATCTATCTATCTATCTATCTATCTATCTATCATCTATCTCTTAATAAACAAGCTACTCTTGCTTTCTTAATTTTAAAGCAGTGTGTTTTGAAATGAACACATATTGATTGTTCCGTTTTCTAATTCTTATTTCCTGAGGGGTATGGAATTTCCAGGGGCCTCTCGGCTTCCCTTTGCGAGTGCCAGTTCTCCCATTGAGATGGGATGCTGGTTTCATCGATCCTCTCATCTTTCATAACAAGCCACTATTAAACTCATTCTGGGAGGCTGCCCTGAACTGTTTGTAGCTGAGAAATGGAACAGGACAAATACTAGGAATTTGCTTTTATCATGGAACTAATGAAAACAATAAACCCTAAGATGGGAGAGGAGGGACCACAGCAGACCCAATCCAGCACCCAGGTCACCTGCACACTATGAGAGATGCATTGCATTACTACCCATAGACTTTGTAGAAAATTTGTCCTTGGATGTACGGTTATTACCAGGTATGTTGCGTTGTGCTCCATCACTCTCATCTGTATGATATCCTATGGTCAGCAGTCAAAATGAAGCAGGTATCTGAAGTTAGTGAAACTCAGGAACTGATATGATCATAGCATTAAATGGCTGTAGGCTGGATAGCGGAAGCAAAGGATGTAGGCTTTGATGTTCTGAAACATTCGGGGGTTGCTTTCTTTCGCTTTTCCTACGCGATGAAAGCTCAGCTTCTGTTAAGAGATCCAGTCCAATTTACTGAATGCTAAGATGATAAATGGCTTCATTGAAACCAGTTTGGCTAGGTGAGTTTTGAAACTGTTTTTTTGTGGTTTAAAAAAAAGTTGACAAAAGCTTATTTTCTTTCAGAAGTAATGGAGGAAGAAGAAAATCTCCCAAAGTGAAAATTGTGATGCACAGTTCCTCCAAAGGAAAATAAAATATAAGAGCCTTACGTGTTCATCAAGTGTTAGTCAAACTCATCCATTTATTAACATTTATCAGTTTCTAGAAACAACAAAGGGGAATGAGTTACGATATGTATACTGCTCGGCCACTACCTTGATCCAGAGACAGTTATGCATGAACCCTAACAAATGTTTCCGCATGGGGTGAGATCCTGCATTCTTACATAACCTGTTCATGATGTACAACCATATGTGTTAAGGCTTCTCCACATGACCACATGTTTATTCAGCACTTGTCTTGAGTTACTTGTGCAATGTTTAAATGCTAATTGCCCAGTCTTTAGTGAGCTTTCGTTCTGGTTTGTTTGATAGGCAGTTATAAGGCAATGAGCACTCATCCAGATTTGCTAGTGGGGTGTTTAAACGTCTTCCCATTGATCATTTCTCCATCCCTTGCTTTTGGGTGCTCTGTCGGTTTCTTAACTACACAAAGTCTATTTTGTTTTTGTTCTTCAAGCAGATTTGCTATGCTAGGACAACTGAGGCTACGTTCCCATGGCAGTTTATTCTCTTTTCACAGCTTTCCTCTAAGGCTGGATCTAGACACATAAAAAGTGTTTCAGGAAAACACATTGCAAACTTCATTATGGGAAATCACGTTGGCGAAAGACGGGACTCCACAGCGCCACCTGTTGCCGCAGTGTTATAACGCATATAAAATGCTTTTTCTTTGCTAATGTAGCCAAGTCCTAACTGTTCTGCATTATGTTTGAGCTTTCGCACAGCTTAAAAGACACTTATGGAACTATAGTGGAATATAGTGCAAGCTGTGTGCTCATTTTCATGTTTTTTTGCTTCCAGGGCAGGGTGGGTGGGTAACGGTTTGCAAATAATATGAAAATGAGAGCAGGGGTGTAGCATGGGAGGGGACAGGAGCAGTTGCCCCAGATGAAAAATTGTTAGGGGGTGCAGAATTTCAACACCCAGTGCTGCCTCAATACAGCTGTGTACTTCCATTACTGAGCTCCACGGAAAACGGCTTCTCCATGCAAAATCAGAAGTGACCTCTGCAGACAATGGAACGACTCTTCTTTTCTTATCTCTGCAGCTGCAATCTTCTGGGTGATGTGGACACCATTACGCAGTTGAATGTGCCTGTGTACTCTATCCATTTCTCTCCCTCCCAACCCCTCCATGCAGACCTGGGTGCTGGCAACCCACGGTATGCCACTTAATGAGAGCTGAACTTGTACTATATTCCACTATCGTTCCAGAAGTGAATCAAATATAATGTGGGAGATAGCATCGTGAAAATGGAATAAACTGTCAAGTGAATGCTGCCAGTGTGTTTAATCCACTTCAACAGCACAAACCAAAAGTTCTGGTGTGTGTCTGAATCCCTCCTCAGAAATAGTGACAGTCTTAGCATCATAGAATGGCCTTTGTAAAGTGCCCTGGTCTTTTATTGGCATTGGCACACCTCCTTTTCCATTCCACACCTCCTGGGACAGCTCCTACAAATGGAAGAAAAGCATTTGCACAACATTGCCCAAATGGTTGGGAGTGTTCCTTTCCTCCGAGAACCTGTGTGGTGTAGTGGTTAAGAGCGGTAGACTCGTAATCTGGTGAACCGGGTTCGCTTCCCCGCTCCTCCACATGCAGCTGCTGGGTGATCTTGGGCTAGTCACACTTCTTTGAAGTCTCCCAGCCCCACTCACCTCACAGAGTGTTTGTTGTGGGGGAGGAAGGGAAAGGAGAATGTTAGCCGCTTTGAGGCTCCTTCGGGTAGTGATAAAGCGGGATATCAAATCCAAACTCCTCCTCTTCTTCTTCCGAGGGTGGCTGTGCATCTATTTTACATGGGGAAGTCCTCTATTTGAAGCTGTCCTTTCTTCATTTCTTGTTCTTAAATTCCATCCTTCCACATGCTGGAACCCAGAGCAGTAGCCACAAAGCACAAGACCAGTATCACAAGACTTTAATACAAGTTCTCCACAGATCAGAAGCAACCTTTAAAAGCACAAATCAGCAGGCAATAAGCTCTCTTGTTTAAAATGTGCAGCGAAGTTCCAAGAGCCTGGTATTTAAAAGGCTGCCCAGCTGAAGATAAAGGGGCTTAAAGATAAAGAACCACATGGAGAGAGAGCAGAGACCTTGCACTACACTGTGGGCACCTGGGAAACAAACGGAGAGGGCATCCAGGTCTCCTGGTCATAGCTTTCCCCACTATGGCGAGACACACTGTGTTTCTATTATAGAAATTATTTCTTAATATGCTCACACACATACAAATCAGCACGGGCAGATTTTATTTTTAATTTTTTAAAATAAATTAATTTATTTGTTTTTTTCAAATTAGAGTTTTACAATCATATCCAATATACAGCATAAAAACAAGATGCCAAAGAATCTCCTGGACTTCCCTCCTCCCCTTTGTGGGTCCTATCATTTCCTCCACCCCCATCGTTCAGCCCAGACACAGGTTCAGCGTCGATGGCCTTCTGGCAGTTCCCTCACTGCGAGAAGTGAGGTTACAGGGAACCAGGCAGAGGGCCTTCTCGATAGTGGCGCCCGCCCTGTGGAATGCCCTCCCATCAGATGTCAAGGAAATAAACAACTACCTGACTTTTAGAAGACATCTGAAAGCAGCCCTGTTTAGGGAAGTTTTTAATGTTTGATGTTTTATTGTGTTTTTAATATTCTGTTGGGAGCTGCCCAGAGTGGGAAACCCAGCCAGGATGGGTGGGGTAGTAATAATAATAATAATAATAATAATAATAATAATAATAATAATAATAATAATAAATATATTTATTATACACTTTGCATCTAGAAGACACCCAGCATTAATCTCTATTTAGAATGGGTGTGGATGGGTGTTAGAGGTATCTTTGCTGAGACCCTGGCTGTTGGCTAAGGCCTTGGTACTGAGTTAAACTAAATATCAGTCTAATATGATTCAAGGCTTCGCTTTACTGTTTTAATTGTGAGCGAGAAATCCAGCCATAGTGTTCAACAAGCACCTGACCTTTATAGCTTTGGGTTGATTTAATGCCAGATGATCTGATACTGTACAAATATTAATTTACATCATCTGCACTTTGTGTTCGCTATGATTGCCTAATTTTGGAGAAAAATGAGTTTCGGTCATGCATAGGAAGGAACCAAATTACTAATCTAAATGCTTTGAATAGTCCGAATGAAAAGATCTTTAAAGAGTATGTTGTTGCTGCTGTTAATAAACATAAATGGCCCTAATACAGAGATGCTCATTCACTGCCATGAGTTCCGGATCCTGTTACATGGGAACATCACCCAACTTCTCTCCCGCTCTGCTGCATGTGGTGTGTGTGTGTGTGTGTGTGTGTGTGTGTGTGTGTGTGTGTGTGTTTAGGAAATGCATGGATTCGAATTCCCCCTGAAGAGAAAATAAAAAGCACTGTGGGCTTCAGTCCTATGTATATGCAAATCTGAACTACTTCTGAGTTAACTTAAATAGGATTTTGTGATGAGAGTAGCAATCGCCCACTTGGACCTTGCATTTATCAGGTGCAGGTCCAAAGCAGGGATTTGCACAGAGAATGTCAAACCTGTTTCTGCCCAACTTGCCCTTATTAGATCAGGACTTTTGCCCAGCAACCTGATAAAAATCGGAATTGGCGCCCAGATGACTGGAAGGAACCTGTATCTGTGGGGAATTGTTATTTAAACGACATCTATTTTTCAGTAAGGAAGCTACGATTGCATCAACAAAAACCTGAACTTGTATCTATATGGATCTTTATTTTGAAAAGAAATTGCAGGGATTGGGGGAGTGTGAGCAAAGGATCAAATCTGTTGGGAAAGCACAACTCTGCATTCGAAGTAGGCTGCGGTTTCTTGGTAGAGAAAGGGAAGTTTGCACATGCTCTCCTCTTCAATGACCCTGCAACATTTGTAATAATAAATGAATGATGTATAAGACGGCAATCCTACACGTACTGAACAGAATGGGACACTTCTGAGTAGACGTGATTAGGATTGCACTATAAGGCTATTGGGTGGGTGGGTGGAGAACCTCTGTCTCTGGTGCCAAATATTTGGCCCTTGGGACTCTACTTGGCCCCCCATCCCAGGCCACATCATTTGTTGACCCTGACCCTCATCCTCCTCAGATGTTTCAAGACATGAGTCTTCAATGCATTAAGTGTGATCACCAAAGTTTGGGTTTTCCCCCCCTAAAGAACAATGGAACTTACCTTCAGTTCATGAGGCCAGTCTCATTAGACCTCTGAGAGGAGCATCAGCAAGTTTTGCAATTCTCTATGCCTTCATGGCAGGGCATGCAGGGAATACTAAGCAGGGGAAAGTCTAAACTTAGAAAGTGACTGGTTTCCTCTCCATGGAGATATGGATCACACATCTAAGTAGGAGGAAGAATGCCATGTTAGGAGATTTAAGCACCAGCTCCTAGAAAGGCTGCTACTGCACTCTGCTGGTCTGTTTCATATCCACCAGTAACTCCACAGAACAACACTGCCATAGGGACTTTGCTTTTTAATCACAAGGAAAGGGCAGTAAATATGGGACCTCTACACAAAGCTGCCAAAAAAGCGTCCACACAGTGTGCATATGGTTTACCTCAGCATGTTAAACCAGGAGCGGCAAGCCTGAGGCCCTCTAGAGGTTCCTAGATCACAGCTCCCATAATCCCTGCTGAGCTGGCTGGGGGTTCAACAGCATAGAGAGGGCCACAGATCCCTCACCTCTGTGCCCATCCCTCAGGCAGGAAGTTCAGGGCAACTTTCCTGTTTGAGGGGAAAGGCTCCCCGCTTCAGATCTCAAGCCAAAAACTCACTTAGCTGCTCTTTGGGTTTATCACATTTGTGTTTCCTACCTTCTTCTGTGTTGCCTGAGGCAGCACGCATGGGATGCACCCACATTCTAGCCTCGCCCTGTGAGATGGGGTGGACCCAAAGATCACGGGAGGCCAAGGAATACCTGGTACATGTGCCAGGCCTTCACAGCATATCTCACTGACAAGGATATCAGCGGCCTGTGGACTTGGACCAGGGATAGCCAAGAGGCCACCTTGTCCCGTATATCCTTGTCCAGCAATGGCATTCCTCAGATAAGGCACTGCCAGGGGCACTGGCTGCTAGGGGACAAGCCTTTTTTGGGGGCCCCTATGTTTTTGGGGTAGGGGCTGCCCCCCAATGTCCCAAAAGTGCAGAGCCTCCAGTGGCCGGTTCCTTTTTCTCCTCCTCCTCCAGTCCTAGAGAGGAAGGAGGGTTGAAGCAGCCTCCTGCCAGTCATTGAGTTGCATGGTTGCCATGTTTGGCTCCACCTCCAGCTCTTCGCGACATCAGGACATCACATGTGCGATGTCGGCCCCCCTAAACTAGGCAGCTGCCCTTAGGTTCACTGGACGATACTACCCTGTTGCCACTGCTGAAGGGAAGAATCAACAGCAGAGGCGGTTTTAGGGTAGCGGAACTGGTTTTGGTCACACTGGGCCCTGCACTGCAGGGGGCGCCACAACAATGCTGTAGAATGGAGTGTGAGAGGAGAAGGGGTGCCAAATTTTGGCATTGCACAGGGTGCCACTGAGATTTGAGTGCCTGGAGTCTGCCATTTTCAACAGACTGTTTGGTCTACTTCTGTATATGGAATGAGGGACACCATCTTGTCCTTTGCCCAGGACACTAAATGTATTGGGTTGGCCATGCCTCACAACCACTCTATTGCACACACAAGCTTCTCCACTCCTGCCCTCCATCTCTCTTGAATATACATGCAACATTCTTCTATCTCTCTCAGATACACACACACACACACACACGTAAGTGTTTACCTTCTTCCTCCCAGTGCAACTACATTTCCTATCCTCACACAGCCAATAGCAGTGCAGGGACAACAATCAGAAGTGCTGGAGGAATTAACCTGGCTCCCACAGCGATCGCAGTGTACAAAGGATTGCTGTCTCTGTGCCATTAGCAGTGCAATCTTTGCTGCATTAAAATTGCTGGGTGGGACAGGTTAAAGCCACCACTCTCCAGCAATCTCTTCTTGGGGCAGCAGAGAAGAGGTGGGCTGGGCTTCCTGGCACATGGTGGACCTCACTGAGAGTGGTCAAGGGTTGCCCGTGGCCCATTGGCTGCCCATGTGTGCATTTCAGGACATTAAGAGGAAAAGCCTGCAATACTGTTGTGTGTTTAACCGCAATGATAATTGCACTTCCAGCTGATTATGGAAGAGCAATGCTTCAGCAATGCTAAATTCCCCAAGTATGGAGCTTCCCCATAACCTCAGAAATTATCTCTCACTTTCAGACTGGTCCCCCCTGCTTGCTCCGCTTGGTTTTCAAAACCACCAGATTGTCGGAGCCAATTTAGTGGAAGCCGAGATACAAAATGAAGAAGACTAAGCTAATGAGAAGTGCAGGTGTCTGGGGGGTGAGTGGGCGGCATAAAACATTTCTTCTTCAAATAAAGCTCAAATCCAATGCATATAATATATGTTTGTAATTCAGGAAGCCAATGTTTTCTGCAGAAGAAAAGAAAGAAAAGGCAAGAAAATCATCTGGTTAAGGGTGGAACTTTTAAAAAGCGCAATGTAAAAATGTGCTCTTTAACAAACTATTAAGCCTGTATTTATTCTAAACCATGGCACTGGATTTGAGCTCCCAAAGCCGCTTTTTCCCCCCTTCCTGCCTTCACTCTACAGGAATTTTTCTAATCTCCCTACAGCACATGAGGTAATTACATCTAACCAGAATATATCAGCACAGACAGTTTTGATTTCAGGCTAATCTCTCATTCCAACCAAGTAGAAGTCATTGCATATCTCTTTTTTTTAATGCTCTCACATTATGAAGTGAAATGCCTTGGACATTTGCAAAACAGCATTATTTCAAGACCAGAAGAATATGGCAAGCACAATTCCCCGGGTATCTCATTTGCTGTTATCTGCAGGGAATTCTTGACAATGAGAATGTGTCTGTAGTAGGCATTGAAATTAGCATAGCATAGCACAGCTTCCCATCTCTGCTCCAAGGCTTCCAATTCCAGGAGGCAATCTAGGACTACAGTGCAACCATGTGGTCAAAGATATCTAAATCCTAGAATAAAACATGCTTCAAAAAGCTGCTAAGCCACTTGTTTTGTGAGCGAAGCTGCCCTTCAAAACGAAAAGAAGCATTTCTGGAAAAACCTGTTGCTTAACTTCGAGCAAGTTGGGCTCACTTTTGCCCTTTCCACAGATGCCACATACTGTTGGCAAGTTTCCTGGGAAAAGGAAGATTTCCCTCAGCATGTAAAACCAGGCATATACAAAATTATTAGCCACAGTGGAAATCTGACAAAATAGATGGCGCTCTGGAAGCAGACTTCTTTTTGTGCATCCAGTGAAGATGCAGGTCGTCGTCTGAATTGCAATGTTCATCTGGACCTGGCTGGAAGATGCAGGCATGTTTGGACATTCATACAAGAGCCACTGGCTGTTGCTCTAGGTCAGAGTTTCCCAAACTTGGGTCTCCAGCTGTTTTCGAACCACAATTCCCATTATCCCTGACCACTGCTCCTGATAGCTAATGATGATGGGAGTTGTAGTCCAAAAACAGTTGAAGACCCAAGTCTGGGAAAGCCTGCTCTAGGTGAATATTGCTGCAGGTGGACTGAGACAAGAACCTGAGCAGTAAGTGATGAATTGAATGAAAGTTCAGGAAAGCTGCAGGTAGGGATTCTTCCTGCTTCCCTACACTTTTGTAAAGCACACCTTCCTGCATAACTGGGAGCAGGCTTCCCCTTACCTCCGCCTGCTTGCCTTTCACCCCTGCCTCCTGTAAGACGTTTCTGTTTGCTCGCCTGCCCTCACCTGCCATCCACCTGCCTGCCCGCCCACCTTTCCTACCAGTCTGCCTCTTCTACTGGCCTTGCTGCCCACCTGCCTCTCCCCAGCTGCCCCAGCTCAGATGCGCTTGAAAATGGCGCCGAAAGCCAGGAGGCAAGCTAGGAAAAGAGGGCAGCGCCCGGCTGTGGTGGGGAGGTGGCTGCTCAAGGGAGGGAGGCACCAACTTTCAGGAAATGTGGGGGTGCCAGGGCCCCATAGAGTTGGCGTCTATGTAAGTATACATGGCATATATAGGCAATTACTCCAGAACGGTATTCCCCAGTTGCTTTTACTTGCCCCCCTCTCCCACTATTCCATATAATAGGAACACCATAGGATCCTGCTCTTTCGTTCTGGAAATATACGACTGGAGAAGATTGTGTGTGTGTGTTATTGGGTTATTGTTCTTATTTTGATTTTATATTTTGTGATCATTTCTGTGAACTGCCCTGAGACCTCCGGGTATAGGGTGGTATATAAATTCAATAAATAAAATAAAATAAATATATATACTGTAGGTACCTATGATTGTAAGGGATGCAGGTGGCGCTGTGGGTTAAACCACAGAGCCTAGGGCTTACTGATCAGAAGGTCGGCGGTTCAAATCCCTGCGACGGGGTGAGCTCCCGTTGCTCGGTCCCAGCTCCTGCCCACCTAGCAGTTCGAAGGCACGTCAAAGTGCAAGTAGATCAATAGGTACCGCTGCGGTGGGAAGGTAAACGGCGTTTCCGTGCGCTGCTCTGGTTCACCAGAAGCGGCTTAGTCATACTGGCCACATGACCCAGAAGCTGTACGCCAGTTCCCTCGGCCAATAATGCGAGATGAGCGCCACAACCCCAGAGTCGGACACGACTGGACCTAATGGTCAGGGGTCCCTTTACCTTTACCTCACCTATGATTAATGGCAACTCTTTTATTGTTCATGTTGAAGTCAGTTGTTTCTGCACATTACTTCCTAATGAAACATCTCCTTGCATCTCCATCTACTGATGGAAATCAGATAAAATTTATTTGGCTGAAGTTATTACTCTTTGCAGTGACGATGGGAGTTTTCGGCATGCACCGGATAAGTTTGGAACAAGGTGCATGGGCTTTGGGAAAATGTTCAGTTTGTCAAATCCTTGACTGATCCAGGATTGCTTTCTGGCTCTCAGAGGTCCAGTGCTAAGTATGTAAATGGAGAGACAAACAAAACCCACAGAGATTTTTTGTTTGCTTGTATGCCACATGTCGCAATAGAGTGTGGTAGAATTAATGACAGACATAATAGTTATTTGTTTGGGGAATGCCCATTTTAACGCATTGTCAGGTTGTCCAGCCCACTTTGGGAAACGGTGTGGTTATAAATATGCTAAAGACACTATGAAGAGCTGCTTTAAAATCTGGAGGGAAAGAGTGACACAGATAAACATGTGTGGTAGCTTTTATCCACAAGCAAGCATGACGAAGAGCAACAGGCAAACTCAACATTTCTAAAAAGAGTCTGCCTGCTCACAGAGTGGAGTTAAGTCATTCATGGATGACATTCAGGGATTAATGCAATGAAGTTGGACTGCACTGGCCTCTGTGCACAGCTATCATGCTGACTGGGGATGATGGGAATTGTAGTCCCAAACTGGAGGGTTCTTGGTTGCCAACGGTTGCCTAGAAAATAACCTGTAAAGGATAGCATGCGGCACCGAATGCAACCACGAATTCAAACAAGCAACATGGGTTTGCATAGCCTCAGACCTAAGACATAGGCTGAGATTTAGCTGAGATTTTTGCATTGCAGTGGGTTGGACTAGATAACCCTACGATTCTGTGATATAAGACTTGTAGAATATGGTTATTGGGCAGCATAGGAATTTTTTAAAAATATAAGTGATAAAAGATAGCGATCGGAAGAGCAGCCTTCTTGTCACAGCAGCTGCTGAAATTAAATAATGTTACATTGCACACCATATTGTGAGCTTTTAGGTCCGACTGTGCTTAATGGTTATGCTGCCAATGTTAGCAGCAGGACTAGAACAGATTATGAGCAGCTGAAGAACTTGGCGAACTTGCGAGATAATCTGAAAACAGTGATCCCAGAGAAGAGGACTTGGGAAATCAGGAGTGCAGCTATTACATGAAGGAATGTTGTATAACATATGCCATTTTTTTAAAAATGAAGTGCACATACTGAATTTTGTGGTTGCTGTTTCAACAACTAGAAAGAGAGGAAGACACTTCATGACGTCAATCTAACAGCACAGTCTTAAACCATGCCGAAATTTGGCAATGCTATCTGGAGAGGTG
This sequence comes from Darevskia mixta, assembly GCA_034641385.1. Lineage (NCBI taxonomy): Eukaryota > Metazoa > Chordata > Lepidosauria > Squamata > Lacertidae > Darevskia > Darevskia mixta. Next base: position 6,422,924 of record JAWWNH010000058.1, read on the forward strand.
TCTGGACTTATAGAGAACAAACACAGAGAAAGATAAACCGTCCCGTCCCCCATATATATATAATAGATGAACAATGTGTGACATTGCATCTTCAGCCTATGTACCTCTCCACCCTTGCTTCGTGTCATTGGCTGGCTGGGGCAACAAAATGCCCTGCATGATGCTGACATAGAATCATAGAGTCAGAAGAGCTTTCGTGGGTCATCTGCTCCACCCTCTGCAATGGAAGCCAGTGTAGATCTTTCAGGGAAGGCATTATATGCTGGCAGTAGGCCACTCTGGTTGTTGGGATTTCATTCTCTCCACTGCTGATGTGCGATTGTTTTCATCACATGTCTGTGTTGACATTCCATACTATTGGAGTCATGAGAACGGAAGTTCAGTTAACACTGTTCCTTTATGTTGTACTTTTGCTTTTACTGTTCTCTCTCGGAGAAGAAGGAGCCACGTTTCCTTTGTTCTGTAACACCTGATCTTGTACATAATAAATTAGCTTAGATTCCACACCTCTTTGCCTAGTTTCTGCTTGGACTCTGCTACAGTATTGTGTGCACATATCTTCGGATACGTGTCGCAGAAGCACATCGGGACGGAGAAGTGATGGATCATCCCGAGGGGCGCTTGAGGGGGAAGAACACAGCTGCCTGGCATTTTCCCAAGTTGGTCACAAAGCCCAGCACAGTATACCAACACTGGTTAGCGGCTTAGCTGCTAGATTCTGGACCTGCTACAGCTTCCAGATCAGCCTTAAGGGCAGTCCCACATAGAGTGCATTGCAGCAATCCACTCTTGTGGTTACCTGTGCCTGAACCACTGTGGCTGAACTGTTTATCACATGAATCGATGTATGAAAATGACTAAGCATTTGCTATAAAATCCAAGTGTTGGCATTTGCCACAGACTTAGACATTCTCTAAACCCATGGATTTCAATGGGATATGCAGACCTAATTTTGTGTTGTATTTTGACCATAATGCCCAGTGATCATGTGCCAAACAAAGCACATGCATAAATACTTCTGTGAATATAATAATAATAATAATAATAATAATTATAATAATAATAATAATAAATATTTTAAAAGCATGAAGAACAGAAGGGCATGTGGAGTAAGCAGAATGTGAATTTGGGTAGTGGATTTTCCAAGGGAATCTCCCGTTGTGGCATGCACAATAACAATAGATTTTCTCCAATAGGAACATTTATACTACAAGCATACTTCCAAAAATGCTACGCGGACACCATTTAATTAGTGGCAGAACTGTTGAAAAAGAGAGGCTGAGAAATATCTCCCATATATTATGCAAACACCATTTTAGACCATGGAAACCATTTTACTTCATTTATTACCATTTGTCAAGGTGAAGAATAAAGTGACACATTGGAAGATGGTAACTATAGTAGAAAAATGATGAAAACTATAGAGCCATTGTATGAATAATGCATTCATTCAAAATATTGCTCTTCATTAGAAAGGCAAGCTATTTCAGTGAATGACATCACCAGCGCATAAACATTGCTATCCGAGATATCAGCTTACTAAAAAAAAGAGAGTAAATGCTCAATTTAACTTCAATATTTATTGTACACAATGTTATGAGCTATGTCATGTGCATTATAATGAAAGGGAGAGGAGGCTTCTTCCCCTGCCCCATTTTCATAGATTCCCGTCATCAAGTTTGCCCCCACATGTGTATATTGGCCTTGTAAAAAAGCCCACAAATGTTTCTAGTCTGGAAACACTTTTATTAGTCCTGAACAAAATTGAAAATGTCTTGCGAATAAGTTAGTCTCACTTTATTCACTGACACTGATCCTATGCATGGTTTACTCAGAAGTATGTCTCACTTTATTGACTAGGGGTGCAGTCAGAATATTTTGCAGGGAATACTTTGTTAAGTTTTCCTGATTATAACGCTAGCACTTCTGCCTCAGTCTCCAATGTTCCTTTCACACTACAGTACCTGATGCATTTGGGAACTGTGGTTTTTTGACTGATATATTGGCATGCCATGCTCAATTCCATTTACTCCTGTGGGCATGGTGCGACACAACAATGAATGTCATGGGACTACATTGCTACTCCGTCACCCTTTCCGCACATCTGCGCATTTCTTTCCTCGTGAAAATGGCGGGAAAGAATTGTATACAAGTATGCCAGCCCAAACTTCATCACTTTACTCCCTCAATTTTCCAGAGCAGTTTGCTTCATTTCCCTAACTGTTAATTTCCACATTATATTTGAGCTTTTCACATGACATAAGAGCCACTTCCAGAAAACTAATGGCATAAAGAGCACGTTTAGCATTCATTTCTGTGTTATTTCATTCCAGAAAAATAATAATCCGTTGACAGCCCTCTTAAGCTGGAAAACTGAGGAAGCTGGCTTCTGGAAATATATATTTATGTGGCACCAGAGGAGGAGGAGGAAGCTGTGCAGCCTTCTGCTAGGCCACGCTGGTCCCCATGGCAACTCCTGACGCTTCCCCAAGGCTGCGGAGGAGGATGATAGCGGACAAAGGGGGGGGGGAGTGGACAGGCGAGTGACACGGGTCAGCAGGACAGTACGGGGGTGCCCTGAATTGCCCTCCCAAAATGTTGAGAGGTATGACATTTTCATCATAGGCTTCAGTCTATGGCCTCAGCAAGGTTTCATTCTGGACTACCACTGCTAAGGCTGTCCATGGGTCTATCCTCTACATAGCTATGCCTTTGAGTTAAATTGCTATTGATGAAAGCAGGAATTATCTCCTTGTCTGAATCTCCTTTCCATCATGTGTGGTAAACATCTACGTCTGCTGCTACCAACGTCTACTATATTTCTCTGGTGCAACATTTGCTGAACAGAGGTAGGAACTGGAAAATATATACTCCTTGCATGTTAAGACTGAGACTGCCATCTCCAAAGACAGCCTTCTGATTTGCAACAATAAATTGCTTTGCAGCAAATGCTGCAAATAACTGTTTTCAAATAAAAAACAAAACACTTGCACCTTCTAGAATGGCTGGATTAATGCCAAACCCTTTGATATTTACTAAAGTAATTTTCTTCCTGCATTGGTAGCTCACAGTGAGGAGTGTTGCTCAGCTAATCAAGTGCTTTCCAAGAATCTAAGTCTTAGCTAAAGGCTGCTCACGAATTGCTTAAATAATGTAGAGCCCTTGATGAGAGAATATAAAGCAGAGCAGAAAAAGCCTTTGGTTTGGTTCCGCTTGTTGTAAATAAGGAAACTGACCCTTACAGCTGATACTTCAAGTAAAATGAGGGGGGCAGAAGGTTTCGGTTTACATCATTTCTGCCAAATCACAGAGCTGGAAGGGGTCTTGTTAGTCCAAGTCCTTGCTCTATGCAGGCAACCCAGAACTAGAAAATCCCTAACCGATTCACCACAAATCTAGATAAAGGTAAAGGGACCCCTGACCATTAGGTCCAGTTGCGGCGCTCATCTCGCTTTATTGGGTGAGGGAGCCGGCGTACAGCTTCTGGATCATGTGGCCAGCATGACTAAGCCATTTCTGGCGAACCAGAACAGCGCACGGAAACACCGTTTACCTTCCCGCCGGAGCGGTACCTATTTATCTACTTCACTTTGACGTGCTTTCGAACTGCTAGGTGGGCAGGAGCTGGGACCAAACAATGGGAGCTCACCCCGTCGCGGGGATTCAAACTGCCGACCTTCTATTCGACAAGCCCTAGGCTCAGTGGTTTAACCCACAGCGCCACCTGCATTCCTACAAATCTATTTTTAAAAATATATAATTTTTATTCTTTTTCAAACATACACAAAAGGCAAACAATCAAACAAAAACACAAAAATAAAACAAACAAAAACATAAAAAGATTCTTTTTTCTCCTCTGCTTTTCTTTAACAATGTTAAGTGACTTCCTTCGGTCCTTCCCATCTGATTTTCACTTTAAGTCATCATTAGTAGTTTAGTTTATCATCATACCTAACATTTTAATAATAACATCCATTAAGCTGATATTTAACCTAAATAATTAATTCAAAATAGAAAAGATTCTATACTAAAGTCAAACTTCCTACTGAAAGCCTATAACTCCTCCTCTAAGAGTCCATAGTTAAGCGTCCCTACAAATCTAGATACGTGTTCTATTACTGAACTGCTGCTACCATCAGGAAGGTAGTCCTAATGTTCAGCCCAGATCTACGCTCTTATAGCAATCTCTGCCTGCCCACCAAGTGCTGCTGTACACAGCTGACCAAACAAAAGAAGGTAACCCCGCTTTAATAAAGAATTTGGTTGTTAGCTCTGGGATTTTTAAACTTTGGGATTTTTAGCTTTCCAATGGAAACTAGATGAGGCTTGCAAGCCACTTTACATTATTATTTCATTTATTTATTTTAATTTGAATTGTTTTTATATTTATTTTTTAAAGAAATCTCTAGGCAGTTCTTCTGTAACCTATCTTAAAACATCAAATTGAACAACACACAATATCCAAATAAAACACTGAAAAAGATAGAAAGAGAGAGAGGGAGATACGGAAGTAAGAGAATCAGCGATAGTATGTGACTGGATCTGAGTATGTTTGTCTCCTACTGTGGAAACAGATATATATACATATACAGTGGTACCTCGGGTTACAAACACTTCGGGTTACAGACTCCACTAACCTGGAAGTAGTACCTCGGGTTAAGAACTTTACCTCAGGATGAGAACAGAAATTGCGAGGCGGTGGCGCGGCAGCAGTGGGAGGTCCCATTAGCTAAAGTGGTACCTCAGGTTAAGAACAGACATACCGCTATATATATATATATATATATATATATATATACACACACACATATATATATTCATGTATATATGTATATTTAAATGACTCCAATTACACCACCCTGGTTCTGATTTATTGCCATATATGAACTATCCAGTTTCCTGTGACAAATACAATGCTCTCTAAAGTGGAACAATGAAAAAGGCATGGACATCTAGGATTTTTTAAAAAAACAACAACAACACACACACACACATTTGTCTCAACTTATTTCTGAGTTGTGAATCATCCAAAGAGGGATGACAGCTGATGGCAGATACAAATGCTATGTAAAACAATCCCCACCACATATTCCACAGCCACATTGCGAGCCCAGAGGAACTGTCGGAGCATCTTTCAAGACTCAGGAACCTGAAAGAAGTGGGGATAGTTAACTTTTCCCTGCCAGAGGAGGAATAGGAGTCATTTTTAGCAAGCAAGAGTGTGTGCAGGGAGCAGCCAAAGCAACAGCCCAGCAGTTCTGTTTCGAAGACAACATTGCACTCTGGCTTGCTATTACATTTATCTCCCACCTTTTCTCCAAAGAGCTCTAGGTGCCAATGTTGTCATTTGATTAAAGGGAATCGTATCTCTAGTCTTCCAATACTGTACATCGGTATCAGTCTCAGGGCCACTCCTTGTACATCTTTACAACCACAGAAGAAAAGATGCAGTTGCTTCCGTACAACTCATCTAGCTTCTTTTTGTAGATAAGACTCAGATAAGAATTGTCACACTTGACATTAATAAGTGTGGGGATTCATACAGCGGCAAACCTTGTCTGAGATCTTCATGTCCCAACAATCCATGCAAGGATGCAAAGGTAAAAAGCTCCAGAAACAAACCAGAAGCTATTAGAAGAGTCATGCTTTTCCTCTGCCTCCAAACCTTCCTCTCATTAGTTGACTTATAAAATAAAACAGCTCCATTCAACACCATCCATGGGAGTTCTGTTTCTGGTTACGCAACTCTGAACCACAAGGCCAGACTGATGGGTGGTGACAGTAAACATTAGCCTAGCCCTTAATTTCTTAACTGATATGATTGAAACTCCATTTTGGTATTGCTTCAGTAATGTTGCCAGGATTGCTTTTAAAATATGCAATTGCTAATTCATCCATTCCTAGTGTTCCTTTTTTAAAAATTAAATTAAATTAAAAGCTTCCTTTAAAACCCAGAAACCATACCATCAAGTTTGCTTCTATTTCTGACCCTTATTGTGCACTTGAAATTCATTTGCTCAGACATCCTTGTGGAAGAATCACTTACCTTGCTTCCAGTGCTGAAAGGAGATATTTAATTAAACATCAACTCAGTCAAAATAAAGCCTGGAGCAGTATTATTCTCTGTAAGACATCTCTATCTACGTTCTAGCAGCTAAATAGTGCCTCCTCCTATTCAAAGGCAGCTTTTAAGAAATTCAAGTGCTGCTTATTTTAGAAAATTCAAGTGCTGTTTTCTGGGAAATTATTTGAAACCCTTTCCTGAGATTTTGAAATGCCTTAGCTCTAATGCAGCATGCGGTTTCAGGAAAAGCATAATCAACACCCCTAGATATCACTGGAACTACTGGGATGCATCAGAGCTATAAATCCCATGAAACTACTGCAGGAGATATCTAGGACTTTTGTTCTTGATCAATGCAGAAAGAGCAAGAAAGGAGACAATAAGGTATTTGTCGGTGCTCAGATACAATCAGGGATCTTTAGAACTGAGCGCAAGAATCAATTTTGCTAAAGCTCTGAGTTAAGATTCCGGATTCTGATCTTGTATTTTAAGTTTAGGACACCCACTCTGTGCCAGGGACTCCCAACACAAATGAGCATCTTGCACTCTAATGGCAGATTAGAAGTCTGTCCATAAAGGCGAAGCAAACTGGAAGATTCTTCACTGTAGGAAAAAAATGTCCACGTTCCCAGAAAATTGGACAAGGGGAAAAGAGGAAATGCCTCACCACAAAAGAGGATGCAGGATTGCAAAAAATCTGCATGTGCTAATTTATAACTATAGAAGCAAATTTAGAAATTATTACCATAGTTCAAATAGAAATGTGGTAGATCTCACTGCAGTGAGGAAGACGGTCGCTACGTGACCTGCTCAGCCTGCAACTGAGGCACTAACTGGTGCTGGGCAATGCCAAGGCTCCACTGCCCCTTCTTGCAGTGGTCTTAAACTGAACGAGGATTGGACAGGCTTCAAACAGAGGACTGTCCCCTGTAAAATGGGATACATGCAACACCAAGCAGGAGCTAATGGGACTGCCATAATTGGTGTTGCTGCTTGTATAAGGCAAGGCGGCAGTACCAACTTGACCCCACGACCATGGGTGCCCGGGACCGTGAGTGCCATGCAGTGTGCATGGCCCTGGCACCAAAATTTGTGGGTGCCCGGCCCCTTCATGGGGAATTTTGTGGGTGCTTGGGCACCCAGGGCCCCAGGGAGTTGGCACCTATGCAAGGTGGTCTCAGGGATATGGGGGGCTCAGGCCATGAATGGCTTTAAATTTCGAAAAGGGCCTGAAAGGACATGGGCAGTCAGCCAGTATAATATATGTTTATCTGTTGGGTTCATGCCTGGCCATTCCAAACTCCGTCTGAGTTGGTATTTGAACATAGGTCTCTCCAATGCAAGTCTGTATTGCTCCCAAAATGGCAAAGTGGTGTGTCACGCATGTTCTCTTGGATGTGGTAGCCCTACAATAGCCTGTTTGAGACCAGCCAGCCTGCAGGCTGAGGCGGAAGTATCCAAAGAGAGGGCACACATGCCCATTGCTTGATCCTCAAATGGAGGAGGTAGCAACCCTCTCTCTTCCTAGTCTGAGGAGAAATATTCTTTGCTTCCTCCCAGATCAGGCTGGAAGATGTTAACATTGTTAAATGTCCTACTCTGTGGTCATCTCTGGCTGCAATTGATGGCAAAGTGCTGACAAAAATATTAGATTAATTGTTGGTTTGATCCAGCAAAGTCATTGTTGTGCTCCCCTGTCTTCTGAAATAAACCAGAGGTCAAGTTGCACCAGTGCTATTTTTCTAGAAAAAGAGGTGCTCGAACTCACCATGAACTCACCCTTGTTCTCTTATAATGGCAATGGCGCCCACCTGAGAGGTGCAGGAACTGAGTTCTGGTGAGTTCCAGCTGAGAAAAGCCTGACTTGTACCTTGGTGTATGTTAAACCCAAGTGCAGTGGGGGCCACCCTCCTGACACCAGCTTTACTGCTGCTCATATGGTAAAAGGTAAAGGACCCCTGGACGGTTAAGTCCAGTCAAAGGCGACTATGGGGTTGCGGCGCTCATCTCGTTTTCAGGCTGAGGTAGCCGGCATTTGTCCACAAACAGCTTTCCGGGTCATGTGGCCAGCATGACGAAACTGCTTCTGGCACAACGGAACACCGTGACGGAAACCAGAGCGCACGGAAACACCATTTACTCATATGAACAAGGGTGGGCTTGGTGCAAGGTTGGGGCCATGTAGTTGCTGTATCAGCACTCTGGCAATGGCAAGCTCACTGGTGCAACCATGCAGCTCCAACCTTGGTACTGCCCTGCTGCAGCCTGTTGAGGATGTGGCAGTGATCCCAGAGTCAGGCGGTCAGCTCCACCCCAACTCCACATATGCTGCTGCTGCTGGAGACATGCCTTAGCTATCAGGTTACCAGCCCAGCATCCTTAGATGGAGTGATCTTTGCACCAACCACCCTTCCATTTTCTGTATTTACCAGGCACTTAAACAAAAGGAGCTCCCGAGGCAATGCAATGACTCACAAGGAAGTCGGTTTAGCCGCAGTGAATTAAAGCTTCATAATAAGTCCATTGAACTGTGATGACAGCTGCAGCTGGAAAGTGTTATAACATGTGCCCAGAGAGCCGCTGCAAAACAGGGCAGGAGGAGAAAGGAATGAAAACACAAGTCTTAGGGAGTCAAGGCAGGTTAAAGTTTCAATGGCAAGAAAGAGAAGCAATGTGGAATAAAGGGAATATGAGAATATGTGAGGCAGAGTGAGTGGTTTGTTTAGACCAGGCACATCCAACAGGTAGATCGTGATCTACCGGTAGATCACTGGACGTCTGTAGATCACTGGTAGATCACTGGCTCCCCCCAAAGAAGCTCAACAACTTTGGCTCCCCTGAAAAAAAGCTCAACATTTTTGCCCTGCACCCCCCCAAAAATGTGGCTTTCCTCCTCCCTAAAAGAAGCTCAACAACCTTGACTTGAACCCCAAAAAAGGAGGTAGATCACTGCCAGTTTTTAACTCTGGGAGTAGATCGCAGTCTCTTGGGAGTTGACCACCCCTGGTTTAGACCAGTGTTTGCCAAACTTGGGTCTCCAGCTGGGGCTACGGTTCCCATCCCCGCTCACCACTGGTCTTGCTAGCTAGGGATGGTGGGAGCTGTAGTCCTGAAACAGCTGGAGACCCAAAGTTTAGGAAAAACTGATTTAGACCAATAATAGGGGATCTGTCCTCTCCCCTCTTTTGCTAGTGATTCAGATCCTGAGGTGGATAAATGCGCTGCACGATGAGCTAAAAGCATAAGAGTCGCATTGCTGCATCAGGCCAAAGGCCCATCAAATCCAGCACTCTGTTCCCACAGTGGCCAATCAGATGCCCACAGGAAGCCAACAGGCAGGACATGGTTGCAACAGCCCTCTCCCAACTGGTGAGTCCTAGCAACTGGTATTTAGAGACATACTGTATCCAACAGTGCAGGGTTTCCCAGGTTTGGACTACTACTCCCAGCATCCCTAGCTAGCAGGACTCTGGGTTCTAGAATCACAAGAGAGGAACGGAGGGGGGGGATCTCTTTCTGTTTTCTCCGCTTTTAAATGGGTGGCTTACTGAAGTCAGAGAAAGGGTTTCCCACTTGAAAGATTCAGCTGCAACTCTACTCAGCCTGGATAGCTCAGTTGGTTTGAGTGTGGTGCTGATGATGCCAAGGTCGCGGGTTCGATCCCCGTATGGGACAGCATTGTTGGACTAGATGGCTCTCAAGGTCCCTTCCAACTCTATGATTCTACTAGCTATGATGGCTTATGTACACTGCCTCCAATATCAGAGGCGGTATGCTCTTATATTCTTCTGCATGTGTCCATTCAGACATAAGCCTGAGTCCCTTCAGGTTCAAAGAGACTTGTTCCTACGTAAGTGAGTATAGGATCGCAGCCTTAGGCAGTATATTAACCTGCCAATTTCTCTCCTTCTCTTGGAGAGGCCCCTGCATTTTGTAACACCTTCATGGGAGGTGTGGAGTTGCGGTGATAGGAGAAACTCTGTCTGGTGAAATGCTCTTTCCTCCCCAAAAATTACCCCGAGAAGCCAGGAGCCCTTTTCCATGCCGAAACGGCAGCGACGTTTAGCAGAAAGAAACGCAGAGCTTTCAAAGCAGCCGGGAAACCTTCTGACAAATTGTTAGCACACTCCTCTACTAGGAAAAAAAAAGTTCATCTTGTGCCCCTTAACCCTCTATCCTTTTTTAAAAAAAAACCCCTTACATCAGTAAGGCAATGACTCAGTGACAATGTAGAGTACATGCTGCTTAATTTGAGGGCAGCTGACCTTTGCAAGTGAATACCTCCTCCGCTAGGAAAGTGGGAAAATGTAGCTTTAAAAAGGCCAGCAGCGCCATTATGTTGGAGGCATATCAGCAGCGCAACAGGAAGACAAGCCTGTTGAACTGATACCCTTATCTCATTTAGAAAAGCCCTTCGTCTTAAAAGAGGAATTCTAGCAAGAGGGAGACAGTTCCCTGCCCACCCCCGGAGAGGAAAATCTGCTGAATTAATTGCCCTGTTTGTTGGACTTCGGCAAAACGCAGCTCCCCACTCACGCTGCAGCAAGGGCTAAGTGGTTCCGATAACAAGCTGTCCCTCCCTCACTTCCTATCACCCCGGTGCTTGCATGAAGAAAGCCAGAAATAGCATTACATCTGGAAATTCCTGAACGAATCGTCGGCTTAATTCCCTAGAGGAGCCTGGTACGACACCTCCATTCTGTCTGCTAGCACTCGGTAAATCAATATATCCTGTTATTGCCATCAGCAAAATTTCTGTGATTCACAGAATTAGCTTTTACACTGCAAACAAGTTTTAAAAAAAGGTTCCTTTGAAAGTGAGATGCTTAAAATAGCTGGATTCGCATTCCCATCATCTGGCCGAAGCGAGTATCTCTGTGCAATTGAAAAGTAGACAGTTAACAGGTAAATTGGATTGGTTCTAATAAATGGCATTATTTCCAAGGGTCGCTGTACAGAGAATTGCATAGATGTAAAAATTCTGCCATGTGCAACTTATCAGTCGCCGAAGCCCTTTCATGCTTATAAATCAGGTAAATGTTCCCTTTTAGGAAACTCTTATAGCACAGGAGCCTTCGCATTGTCTGGATCCAGCCTTTTATTTTTGGCATATAATATTGAGGTGCAAACCATGAATGGAGAACGGTGGCTCCCACACACCGTTTTGGTGATGTAATGAATTAATAGAACTTGAAAACAAACTTAAGCATGTGTTTCAGCAGGCCTCATTGGTAGCGACAGGCTGGCTTCAGTGCCGAAGAAACCCACTTTGTGCTGAAATATTCATTCAGGGTATTTAGCTCAGAGCAACAGGTTCTTTTATTTATTTTAATAATGCAATGACATGCTTTACAAAGTCTTTATATATGCTGCAAGCCACACAGAGTGGCTGGGGAAACTCAGCCAGATGGGCGGGGTATAAATAATAAAATTATTATTACTATTAAAATGATGATTATTGAGATTTCTTACCCGTCCTTCACCACAAGGTGGGTTACAACATTAAAATATGCAATTATGAAACAAATACCGTAAAATAAGTGTAATGCAATTGAAAGTATTTACATTTATAAAACCATTAGAAATGTGTCTGCATATATATATATATATATATATATATATATATATATATATATATATATATATATACACATACCGTGTTTCTCCTAAAATAAGACACCGTCTTATATTTTTTTCCCCTCAAAAAACACAGTATGGCTTATTTTCGGGGGATGTCTTATTTTAACCGCTCTGCATCGATACGCTACATAGCCACGCCTATCCAGGCCATCTTAAGGGAGAGGCGCCGCGTCACTATGTCTTATTTTCAGGGTATGGCTTATTTTTGGGGTATGGCTTATATTTCACCAATGCGTAGAAATCCTGCTACGGCTTATTTTATGGCTACGTCTTATTTTAGGAGAAATAGGGTATACACACACACACACACACACACACACACACACACACACTAGAAGTGTTTAAAAATAACCCCACATATAAAAACAGTCAAACAAAATAATATCTCTGCGAGACAGGGACAGTGGTTGAATTTGGGCTCTCAAATTTAAGTGGTGCCCTGTGAAACGCTAAAATTCAAGACCCCCCCCCACTGGGGCACCCACTGCCACCCTAAAACCGTCTCTAACACGGATGGGGAGATTCAGACCTGGGCTGCTCCACCTGGCTCTTGGGACTCTCTCTAGGCCAGGCACTCCCAAACTTGGCCCTCCAGATGTTGTTGGACTACAACTCCCATCATCCCTGACCACTGGTCCTGTTGGGTAGGGATGATGGGAGTTGTAGTCCCAAAACATCTGGAGGGCCAAGTTTGGGGATGCCTGCTCTAGGCCACAGCACCCCAAACCACAGCTCTTACCAGCTCTGCATTGCATCCTCCTTGTGTGTTTTTGCCTGGCTTGAGTGTGTGCTGACCATGCTTTTGGTGTGAATGTGAATAAATTAACCTACTGTACAAAGGTAAGATTCGTATTTGTTGCTCAGGCTACTTTTGCCTCCGGCCCAGCCCACCATTGGTGTGTAGTCCCCAGAAGGTTGCTGAGAAAAGAACATGGCCTTTTTTCCCCAGCCAGAACTCACCGGAACGCTGTTCCAGCACCTCACAGGTGGGTGCCATTGCCATTCTAAGAGAACAAGGGAGGCCTTCATGGTGAGTTCCAGACAGTACCTCTTTTTTTTCTAGAAAAATAGCACTGGCTCTCAGCCTGAAAAAGGTTCCCCACCCCTGCTCTAAGACTTGGGTCTTGTAGGGAACGTTAAACTGTGCACATCTTAAATTTAAGCCATTTAATATAGTAACACTGGGACACGTGGTTCCTCCTGAAAGCTTAAAAAAGGAGAATATTTTCTTCAACAGTTGGCTTTTTTTGTTTTGTTTGCTAACCCAAACCACAGTCAGTTGTGACACCAACAAAACCCTTTCCCAGTTTCCAGTACGTTAACTTCACTTTCCTAGTTCAGGGGGTGTTGATTTAGTCAGATAAGCCACTGTTTCCTGTGATGACCTATACACACAGTTACACACACATTCAAATGTCCTTGCTGCCAAGCCTTGACTACCCTTCAGAAGGCTGAAAATCAGGAAGATGTTAGGCTGCAGTGCAATATCCACTTGGAGAAATGCCCTTGAACCATTGTAACGTATTGTGTTGTTCACAAATTAGAGGAATATGAGAATTAACTGGTGTGTTTGGCTGCTGAGTCCTCTTTCTCCTTCCTAGCTGGCTACTATGGTGCAGCTCTCTTGTTTTTCTCTGTGTCAAGAGCACTCATTTTGAGCTGCCAGATGGAGCAATTTAAATAGTCTAACACTGGTTGAAAGTACCCAGGCCCATAATTAACCTCTTTAGAGAGGAGGGGGGAAAGCACTGTCCCCTTCCATTCCTTATAAAAACATCCACTATCCCATTGCCAAGTAGGAACAATGCTCAATTGTTTGATTTTGCCTTTCACAGTATATATTTGCCTTTATCCAAAGCACACCTGTGCTGACGGAGATGAATCGACTTCGGTGGGTCATGCCAGCACAAGCTGCTAGGACTGCCATTTGTGTGTGTGCTTATGAAGCCGTTACAGCATCTGGTTATTCTTTTTCCAATAGCAAAGCCTAAGTGTATGGCAAAAGGGCGGCAGTTGAGTCAACCAATTGAAATTAGTCAACTGTAGCTTTGTGATTATGTTAAATTAAAGGGAAGCCAAAACCCAATATGTCTTTTATTACAGCCCGGAGCTAGTTTACTTCAGATTATGAAGGCGTGCAAAGGAGGCAGCCTGTCATTTTGGAACTTGCTAGAACTCTTTGCCACATAGGCCTCCCCTGAGGTGGTAAACCATCATCTGGGCAATACAACTTCAGACTGCAGGTAAATTCTCCTCCATACAAAAACAAAAGAAAAACAAAAACAAAACCTTACCAAGGCCGGCGCACCCATGAGACAAAATGAGGCAATCGCCTCAGGCAGCAGGATCCTCAGGAGCTGCAGATCACGGTGGAGATCTTTATTCCCCATTTGTTCCTGCTGTCGCTCTTCTCTCCCCAATTCTTCCCTGGAGGGGAAGGGGGCGCTATTTTGTGGTTCACCTCAGGTGCCAAAATGTCTTTGGCCCAGCCCTGAACCTTACATATAAAACAAACTAACAGATTGCAAGCAGGAGGCGGGGGCAGGGAGAGCTCAGTAGCCTTTCTCCTCAAACACTAGTTTCCTCTTACAATGTGATATCTCTTCCAAATTAGGTGGTGGGCATGGGTGCAAATGTAAATGACAGCACTTAATTTGTCAGCGAAGGAATTATCTTACAAAGAAACTGGCCTGACTGTTTTTCGACAGCCTCTTCTAAAGGATTCTAAACTCCTTGGTAGAATCATAGGCCTGGACCTACTACCTGGACCTACTATCTGGACCTACCTATAATCCAGACTGACCCCCTCCTCAAACCTATAACTTTTTTTTTTTAATTTTTTTTTTTTTAAATAAATCCTTTATTGAGATTAAAACAAATACATAAACATAAACATAAAAAGGGGGGAACATCACAACAACAATACATACCTCCTCAACAACAAAACATACCTCCTCAAACATTCTCTTACTTTCACATATCCCATCCTACACCCTTCCAACATATATACTTCAATCAACCTCATACATCTTAGCTTACCCGGACCAATTTAACTAACGCATTTTTAATTCCTCCTCTTACCCATATCTCATACCTCTATGGACCTATATTTTTCACCTACTTTATCCACCTACAAACATATTCATATCCTTCACTTTCATTAATCATCCAAACAACCCCTCTCACATCCCTCTTTCTTATGACCTTCCTTCTTTCACTCCCCCATTCCTTCCCCTATTCCCCCCCCACATTTCTCTCCCTCCCTTCATTTCCCCCCCTCCCTATTTCCCCCCGACTTACCTCTAAAATTCCTTCCTACAGTTGTTCCTCATGTATACTATATCTACACTTCTTTTCTTAATGCGATTTTCACTCACTCTTCTTTTATATCTATTTTGTATTATCTTATTTGTTTTCTTAACTTAGATTCCTCTAAATCTTATTACTATATTTTCCTAAACCCTAACTTAATCAAGACAAATCGTTAATCTGGTACTTATTCCTTCCTTCCTTAAGTACTCCTCCACATAAACCCATTCCTCTCTGATCTTTTGTTTGTTAATATTTCTAATTGACGCTGTCATTTTTGCCATATTCATATATTCCACCAATTTTAAATGCCACTCTTCCAAATTAGGGGTCTCTTCCTTTTTCCAATTTTGCGCTAGAAGTATTCTTGCGGCTGCGCTCGCATAGAGAAATATGTTTCTCCTATCTTCTGGGATGTCCTTTGGGATTATACTGAGCACAAGCGCCTCCGGGGTTTTAGCAAAGGTAAGTTTCATCATTTTTTTCATTTTCCCATAAATTAAGCTCCAATAATCTTTTACCTTAATACATCCCCACCAACAGTGGAAATAATCCCCTTTTTGTTCCTTACATTTCCAGCATTTGATATCTTTTTTATATATTTTAGATAATTTAGCTGGGGTCAAATGCCATCGGTAAATAATCTTTAGCATATTTTCCTTTATGTTTGTGCATGCTGTGAATTTCACACTTTCTCTCCAAATGCTATCCCACTGGTCTCTGAAAATATTTCTCCCCACATCTTGTGCCCATTTTACCATTACATCTTTAACCTCCTCATCTTTTAATTCCCACTCTAATAAAAATTTATATATTTTGGCTAAATTTTTTTCCTTACTTTCTAATACTAATTCTTGTAATTTGGATTTCCCTTCATTAAATCCCACTTCCATATGTTTAGAATATATATCCCTCACATGCCAATAATTGAACCAACTTGCGCAATGATCTTTTAAATGCTCGTATGATTTTAATTTCCAATTATCTTCTTCCTTTATTATAATCTCTTGATATGTTAACCATTTTTCATTATTGTTTTTTATTATAGCTGACATCTCGAATGGGGAGAGCCACCATGGAGTCTTCGGTTCAAGGATGTATCTGTATTCTAACCAAATTTTTAATAAAGGTTTTTTAAAAATATGATCTTTGAATTCTTTGCAATTATTCCACCTCTCTTGCATTAGATAATTATGCCACCCTAATTTGTTCCTGAAACCTTCTAATTCCAAAAGTTCTCTATTTTCCAAAACCACCCACTCTTTGATCCAGCACATCCCTGCCGCCGCATGATAGAGTTTTAGGTCTGGGACCCCCCATCCACCTCTTTCTTTTGAATCAGTTAACAATTTATATTGTATTCTTGGTGTTTTGCCACCCCATATAAATTTACTTAAGTCCCTTTTCCAAATTTCGAAATTCTCTTTTTTCTCCACAATTGGTAACATTTGGAACAAGAATAAAATCCTCGGCAATATGCACATTTTAATCGTGGCAATTCGTCCCATTATTGATTGATTCAGAGTCCCCCATCTAGTTAGATCCTTCTTTATCTCTTTCCACACCCTTACATAAGTGTCTTCAAATAAATTTATATTTTTATCCGACACTACTATTCCCAGATATTTGGTTTTTTTCACTATCTCCCAATCTGTATTTTCGATTAAATCCTCTAAATTTCTCCTGGTCATATTTTTGGTCATTATTTTTGTTTTCTTATCATTAATTTTTAATCCCGACACCTTGCCAAATTGTGTTAATAATCTATTTAAATTCGCGATCCCCTCAACCGGATCTTCCATCATAACTATGATATCATCGGCAAAGGCTCGGATCTTATATGTATTTTGGTTCCCTACCCTTATTCCCTCTATTGTTTCCTCCTGCTTTATATCCTCTATCAGACATTCAATTGCTAATACAAACAGTAGGGGCGACAGTGGGCACCCCTGTCTCGTCCCTTTTGATATTTGAAATTTCTCCTGGATCTCCCCATTCAATATTAATTTACCCCATTGTTGATCGTATATCGCTTTAACTCCCTTAAAGAATTCCCCCTCAATTCCTCTCTCTTTTAAGACCCTTTCTAAGAAATCCCATTCTATATTGTCAAATGCCTTCTCCGCATCTAAGAAGACGAAGGCTGCCTTTTTACTTGGTCTCCACTCCAAATATTCAATCAAATTTATTAAAATTCTCAAATTATATGACATTTTCCTTTTTGGTAAGAATCCCTGTTGGCTCGTTCCTATTATCCTATTTAGGATCTCTTTTATTCTATTTGCCAAAATCTCCGCATAAATTTTATAGTCCACATTAAGCAATGAAATAGGCCTGAAATTCCCCACCTCCAATATTTGGTCTTCACTTTTAGGTATAAGCACAATATACGCTTCCTTCCATGACTTTGGGAGGGACCCTTCTCTCATTATATTATTCACCAATTTCTTATATATTCCTATTATCTCCTCTCCAAATATTTTATAATGGCCTGCTGATAATCCATCCGTCCCCGGCGATTTTCCCCATTTGAGCTTTTTAATGGCTTTAAATATTTCTTCCTCTTTAATTGGATTGTTTAATATTTCCTTTTCTTCTTTATCAATTTGTGTCCAGTTACGTTTCCCAAAATATTTATCTAATTTCTCTTCCTTTATCCTCTTACCTTGGTATAATGACTTATAAAATTTAAATATAGAACTTTTGATATCATCTGCATCCGTTTTTATCTTACCTCCTTCTCTAATATTCGTTATAATTCTCTCCTTCTGCTTTTTTCTTAACTGCCAAGCCAATAACTTGCCCACTTTTCCGCCCCATTCAAATGATTTTTGCTTCATCCATTTGATCTTTTTTTCGATTTCGATTCCCAAAATATTGGATAATTCTTTTTGGAGTATTTTGATTTGATTTGCCACTTCTATTCTTTTTGGATTTTTTATCAATTCTCTTTCCTTTTTGCCTATCTCTTCTCTTATTTTTCTTATATTTTCTTCCCTCACTCTCTTCACCCAATTTTTTTGTTGTATGTATAATCCCCTTACATAAGCTTTGTTCGCTTCCCAAATTGTATTTATCTCAGTGTCTTTTTCTACATTAATCTCAAAAAATTCTTTCATTAAACCTCTACATTTTTTAACAAATTCCTCATCATTTAACAGGCTTTCATCCATTCTCCATCTTAAATTCCTAGAATCTCTCTCTTTAATTTTTATCATTATTGGATTATGGTCTGAAATTGATTTTTCCATTATTTCACACTTTCCCGTTTTTTTCATCAAATTTGGAGTCAACCAAATCAAATCTAGTCTTGCCAGCGACCTTCTTACATCCGAATAATGTGTATATCCCTTCTCATTTAAATGTTTTTCTCTCCAACTATCAAACATTCCATAATTTTCGGCTAAATCAAAGAAGGAGGTAGGCAATTTCCCCTTATTACCTTTCCTCCTATTTGATCTATCCCATTCAGGATTCACTACCCCGTTAAAATCCCCTGCCCAAATCATTTCCTCCTCATTTATATTTTCTTCGATCATATCCTTCAACTTTTGGAAGAACTTTGTTTTACAGCCATTCGGCGCATACAGATTAATCACAATTATATTTCCCCTTGTTGTATAAATTTTGGTGCCCACTATCCTCCCCTCCTCATCTTCAAATATTTTTTCCCCCTTAATTCCTTTTCTCACATATGTAGCCACTCCTCTCTTCTTCTTTTTATCTAAAGCCAAATATTCTTTACCCCATGGTTTATTACACAAAATATTTTCATGTTTTTTGGCCACATGTGTCTCCTGGAGGCAAACTACATCCCATTTCCCCTTTTTTAATAGATATTCCACCCTGTTCCTTTTCCCTTTATTATTTAAGCCATTTACATTCCAGGAGATGATGTTTAAATCCATATCTTTATTTACTTTCCTCCCCTCAGAATTTAAAAAACTGTCTATCAGATTCTAATGCCGGATAAATGATCTTACATGAGATTATAACCTATAAACTCAAATCAGGTTTGTATTCAAGTTCTATTATCTTTTTCACAGTCTTTCTTCCTCCTCTTCGTGCTCCTCCTGGTCTTCCTCTTCCTTCCGATCTTCGTTATCAATACAGAGGTCTTTCTTGTATCTATTACAAAACCTTTCTGCCTCTTCAGCCGTTCTAATTCTCTTCTTTCTTTCTTTGAAGATGAACGATACGCCCTCAGGGAACTCCCATGTGAACCACGTACGTTTCTTCTTCAGAGCATCTGTCAGTCTCTTATATTTCTGTCTTTTATCTGTCAAGCGTTTTGGGATTTCCTTATATATGGCAATCGTTCTCCCATCGATCACCAGATCCACTTGTTTCTTTTTCTGAAGGACTTTCTCTCTTAATAACATTGAACTGAAGAAAATTAAGCAATCCGCCGGTCTTTTCACACCTCTAATGTTCTTTTGTTTGTCCATTCTTAGTCTATAAATTTTGTCTATATCCAGCAGAAGTTGTTCTTCTGAAACTCCTAACCAGGAGGCCAATTCTTGTCTGATCTTTCCTTCTAACTGCTCATTACCCGAATCTGGGACGCCTCTCAAGCGCAAAATATGCGCTTTCTGCTTCATTTCAAGCATGGACATCTGATCTGCTAGTTCTTCTTGCATCCTTCTCAGTTCACTCATGTCCTCTTCCTCCCTTTCTTGCCTTCTCCTCATCTCTTTCTGTTCCATCGTAATCTTCTTTATCGAATCATCATGTTTTTGGATCTTTGAATTCGTCTCCTTTAAATTTTTTTCCAAATCTTTATTCTTCCCATACAGCTCCTTTATCTGCCCAGACATTTCTTCTATCACTTTTGCATTTAATTCTACTTTCCCCAACATGGCATCCATCTTCTCATTTAAGCTTATATTCATATGCGCTAAAGTTTCTTGGATATTGGCCATCGCATCTCCTTCTCCTGGTATTATTGAATTTCTTTTGTGTTGGGTGCTTAATGTCTGGGATATTGTTCCTTGCTCTCCTTTTCCTTTTCTTGCAGCCATTAGCTCTGTTTCTTTCTGTCCTGGGACGTTCCCTGTGGTTTTATTCAAGGGTACATGTGTTTCAAAAGTTCATACAAAAAAGAAACAAGGAAAGATAGTTATTACTTGCGTTCTGTTTTAAGTCCACTAGATGTCGCTGCCGCTACTGCTTGTGTCCTTCTTGTTATTATCTCCTCTCCTCTCCTCTCCTCCCAGCTTCCTTGAAGAAACCGGAAGCTCTAACACTCAGCGTTTTCACTCCTGTAGCGCTGTCGCCATTTTATGTGGAGCTGTAACTGTGGCTGTTAATTTTCCCCTTCCTCTTTATCTAGAAAACGCCTTCTATCCTTTCTTTCTGTTCTTCTTCTTCTTTGCTCCTCTGTCCCTCCTTCGCGTCAGTCTGCTCTTAAACCCCCGCTCCTCTGCGAGAGTTTCGAGATCTCCCTGACGCCCTTACTAAGCTTTTTTATTTGACTTTGCGTTTGTTTGTTTTTATTAGGATTTGTCTTCTCCTCTATTAAACTTGCACAAATAAGACCTCCCTTCTTCGCAATCTCACCATGGGAGTTAAAACCGTTCCCGGACTATCTCTTTTCCCCCTGAGTCGCTTTTTAAACAGTTCGCTCAATAAATCCGAATTTAGACTCACGGGTCGTCTCTTTCTTATACCTTAAGTCCGGAGGCTTCAGGCGCCGTCTACGCGGGATTTCGGGTGCCACAGCGAGTTCGGTAAGCTGTTTGGAGCGTCTGGCTCTCCTCCACTTCTCCCCTCACCGGTTCCGCCGTGGAGCTCGCCTTTCCGACGCCGTCCTTTGTTACAGCGAGGGTCCCGTACCCTCGCCTTCCTTGATTTCGTTTGGGGGTGATTATGGGCACCTCTTCCCCCCCGCCTTCTATAACTCGCTGCTACCGTGTCTCCCGACTTAGTCAGGTTCTCGGTTTGCGACTCACCGCGTCGCGCGCCTTCGCCGGAAGTCCTCAAACCTATAACATGACTGTTACCTGCAGGGCTGGTGCAAGACTCCACTTCTCTCCCCCAACTTACTTTCAAATAACTTTGTGACTCTGATGATCCTTCTGACTCCTTTCTACGTTGTTTCTGGTGAAGAGTTTCATTACTCAGAGCTAGGCATAGGGGTGGGCATTCTGAAGATCTCTGCAAGTACTGGGCTGGTGGCAGCTGGGTGGGTCAGCTGGCAAGTCAGGCAAGTGGACCTCTGAGGTTCCTGTCTCCTTACAAGCCCCTAGAAATAATCCAGCCATTGCATCTCCTACCCTGCTGTACTGCCTTTGACCAATCTGGATTCCTGCCATCTATAGTAGGCCGGAGTGTATTTTTGCCCCAACAGCAAGGAGGAGAGGAGTCGGGTGAAGGAACCAAAAGATCTGTGAAGCAGTAAAATCAGGCTACTGCGTATTCGTTTGTTGACACAGATGCTTTTGAAAAACCCATTCGTGTTCTAAGAACCGGTGAGCTTTCATGCATAGACATAAACAACTGGCTGCTTGCAACCAGACTGAAGGAAAGTCTTATCCCAAAGTCAATGATGTCCACAACTCTGGTCCTTATGGACACATCCTGGCATTGATTTTCAGTCAAGGCTTATGCCTGGCAGTTACAAATGGATCAAGTGAGAAAGGGAAGGTCGGAGGTTTCTGTAACCATTTCCACTTGTGATTCGTTTCAGTTTCTTGGTCTGAGTTGCAGACGACAGTGCCTGACAGAATCAGAAAACCATTACCAAACTATAAAAATGTGATCCATTGCTCCTTGGAGAACTAATAGATGTCCATAGAGCAGTGGGCAATTGCCCTTGATATGGGCCGTGCAGTGTGTGTTCTGTGATTAGAGACACTGCGCAGAACCGGCAATGCGGGTGAAAGAAACTGACTACCTAGTCTGTCTCCACTAATGCCAGTGCTACATAGTGCATGTTTGAAGGTCCTGCTGGTGTGCTTTCCACAGGCATCTGGTTGACTGTTGGGAAAATAGGATGCTGGACTAGATGGGACATGGGCCTGATTCACCAGGCTCCTGCATTCTTACACGCAACAGCCTAGAACTGGTAATTCCAAAATGTTACTATTTTGGGCTTAATACCCTGAGCTCCTTGAATTCATAAAGACCTTGAGCCATTGTATACAGCACTATATGGCACATAATCTGAAATCTCCCCAACAACCTAAACAGCAGTGTGTGTGGTTTCAGTGAAACCTCTCACAGATCTGCTTTATTGAAAGGAGAGGCTAACAAAAATTTTGCAATATCTATTGGTTTGCAGGTATACAGCTGAGCAGGAGAGAAACAGACACATGCTCAGACCAAAGGTAAAGGTAAAGGGACCCCTGACCATTAGGTCTAGTCGTGTCCGACTCTGGGGTTGCGGCACTCATCTCACATTACTGGCCGAGGGAGCCGGCGTACAGCTTCTGGGTCATGTGGCCAGCATGACAAAGCCGCTTCTGGCGAAACAGAGCAGCACACGGAAACGCAGTTTACCTTCCCGCCGGAGCGGTACCTATTTATCTACTTGCACTTAGACATGCTTTCAAACTGCTAGGTTGGCAGGAGCAGGGACCAAGCAATGGGAGCTCACCCCGATGCGGGGATTCAAACCGCCGACCTTCTGATCAGCAAGCCCTAGGCTCTGTGGTTTAACCCACAGCACCACTCGCTCAGACCAAACATAACACTAATTTCCCCAAAGCAACAGAACATTGGAGCCCTCCATGCATGGCTCCTTCTTGCCAGCCACCTGTGATCTAACTGGCTACATTCAGCCAAATCTGTCATCCCTTCAAGTATTGTGCTGTTTTGTGTCACAAGCGCTGCATTTTGTGCCACCACCCACAAATGTGTACTATGATCATAGCTGTCAACCTTTCCCTTTTCTTGCGAGGAATCCTATTCAGAATAAGGGAATTTCCCGCCAAAAAAAAGGGGAAAGTTGACAGCTATGACTATGATGCATCAAATCAAGGTTTCAGTTAGCTCCCCGCTCCCTCCGTCCAACCCTCCCAACTTTATTTTACCCCTCCAAACCTATGCCAAAGTTTTGTGTGAGTTCTGCACCACAAACTCAAGGGTGTACAAGAGAAATATACAGTGGCTGGCCCTAGCAAACTCCCAGAATCAAACATTATCATATCTCTTCCAAATTTACACAAAAAAGTATGCTAGTTTTGTGCAGTTTCGTGTCAGATACACTGATTTTTTTTATGCCATCCCCATTTCTGCATCGCGAGTTAGGAAGCCAGAATCCCTCTGAGGGAAGGATCCTCCGCAACTACTGCTAACATATTGTCTGCCTTCACTGAGCTGAACAATTGTGGCAACTGCAATTCTGTTTCACACTTAGCAAGGGATAAGTATAGTATTGCATGGAGTCACAATCCATTTTGTGTCGCTGCCTTTGCATGCCCATTTGCAGGCAGCAGAAGGAGTGTAACCTGTAACTGTGGGAGATCCCAGAATACCCGTCAGATTCTTTAATTAGTCACTGTTTACCCTGGATCACCTTTCATTTTAATTTTGGTAGCAGGAGAATGCAAGGTGTGAGTTCCCATGTGAATGAAATAAATAAGGCACCTATCACATCGCCAGCCTGGGGCTGCAACCACTTATATACTTTTATCTGTGGAGTGTGGGGCCTCTTTAGGCTTTGAAGCCTGGAAACCCAATTATGACTTCAGGGGATCTGTGTGCCCATGATGCTAGATTTATAAAAGCGGCATTTGAAAAAGTTAATCCTTCAACACCTATCTACATTTAAAAGTAGCTTCTGAATAGTAGGGTGCAAAGCTCATCTGCTTATTATTATTATTATTTGTATTATTATTTGTATTTGTATTTCTACATATTGCTAGGGAGAGGGATGGGCACCAGGTTGGCTCTGCCAGGGCATTTTCACCACACCTCACTGCCGCCTCCCCTTTTTACCTCCTAGTAAGAAGCAGCACCTTGCCAACAAAGGTCCGTATAGTTAAAGCTATGGTTTTCCCAGTAGTAATGTACGGAAGTGAGAGCTGGACCATAAAGAAGGCTGATCGCCGAAGAATTGATGCTTTTGAATTATGGTGCTGGAGGAGACTCTTGAGAGTGCCATGGACTGCAAGAAGATCAAACCTATCCATTCTTAAAGAAATCAGCCCTGAATGCTCACTACAAGGACAGATCCTGAAGCTGAGGCTCCAATACTTTGGCCACCTCATGAGAAGAGAAGACTCCCTAGAAAAGACCCTGATGTTGGGAAAGATGGAGGGCACAAGGAGAAGGGGACGGCAGAGGATGAGATGGTTGGACAGTGTTCTCGAAGCTACTAACATGAGTTTGGCCAAACTGCGAGAGGCAGTGAAGGATAGGCGTGCCTGGCGTGCTCTGGTCCATGGGGTCATGAAGAGTCGGACACGACTGAAAGACTGAACAACAACAAGAAGCAGCAACATGTTGGCTGCTAATGCTTAGAACTCAATTAGAGTTCTTTGTTAGATCGTTGCCAAAGCTGTGCCAAAGTTTTGTGCTGCAAACCTGAGGTTTGCAATTACAGTAATGGAGCTTTGCCTTCGCTCTCCACATTCAAGAGAAGGGACATTTGTTTAGAGAGCTCCTTCTCCTGATTAGGATTATAAGTATTAGATATTTATATGTTTGCAGAGTACTCTAAGCAAATAAAGGCAGGTCCTCCCTGACCTGAGGAATTTGCAACCTAAATCCAGCATGTCAGTTTGTGCATCCTTCTTTTAAAGGTACGGTCCGTAAGAGTCTATCCCAGCATGTCTTTAAACCATTCGTTTCCTGATTGTAACAGGGGTTCAATGCTTAACTTGTCAAGAAAGGTACGTTAAGCGTGTCCCTGAGTCTAGGCTGCCGGTGGATAAAATGCAATTATTAATAAAATATCTGCCGTTGTATAGTTTGGGTGCAGCAGTTAAAAGCAAAGTCATTGCAGCCTCTCATACTCAAGATGCAATGCCACACAAGTTGTTTTTGGCCAAATTCTTCCTCTTCAAGACATCTTGTTTGAGAGGTGTGTGATGTGGGTTTTTTTTTGGGGGGGGGGAGTTTTGAGGCTTGCTAACCTCACTCAGTTTAGAACACTCTGCAACTATCATGTTTCATTTTGCTGCAACATGGTGGCTATTTTGCATTTGTTTTCCTTGCTTGTTTTAGGATTACAGAAGCTGGAGATAAAAGTGTAACCTCTTTGAGATCCCACAGTATTGTGGGACATGGCAAGAAAAGGACCTCTGTGATCCTTTACATCCCAATTCTCTCCCTCCCTCCCTCCTTCCCTCCCTCTCTTTGTGAGGAGTGATAACACTGACAGGTCCCTTGCTTCTTGCTGCAATTTGCCAGTTTGCACTTTTGTTTTCTCAGCCTGTCGTTTGCTTTAATTCCACTCGCACCACTGAAATGTAGTCTCTCCATTTAACTGATGCACAAAAGGGATTCATGAACATGATGGTGTGATCTTCTTTCAGACACATGTTCTTAACCTTAGCTTAGGCCTGTGGGAGGGGTTCAGCGAATGAGACCCATCAGCAGAAGCCCTGAGCGAGGACTTTCACTTGGGCAATGGGGCTTTACCCTCTCCCCACAATCGGCTCTTGTGGGGCGGCAGCGGCGGCGGGGGGCAGTTAAGGGAGAACCCACAGAACAGCACACAGGGGGAGGAAATGGAAGGTAGTTCCGTGTGGCAAGCTGCAATGCTTGTGCAGATTGAACATTTGTCATAGCAAGACATTGAATGCCATCCTTTCTCCATTGTGTGTGTGTTTGTGTTTCTTTCTTTGTTTGTTTGTTTGTGTGTGTGTATGTGTGCGAGTGAGAGAGAGAGAGGGAGAGAGAGAGAGAGAGAGAGAGGGAGAGAGAGAGATAGGGAGAGAGAGAGAGAGAGAGAGAGAGAGAGAGAGAGAGAGAGAGAGAGAGCTAGTGTGGTGTACTGGTTAAGAGTGGTAGACTCGTAATCTGGTGAACCGGGTTTGCGTCTCCGCTCCTCCACATGGAGCTGCTGGGTGACCTTGAGCTAGTCACACTTCTCTGAAGTCTCTCAGCCCCACTCACCTCACAGAGTGTTTGTTGTGGGGGAGGAAGGGAAAGGAGAATGTTAGCCGCTTTGAGACTCCTTCGGGTAGTGATAAAGCGGGATATAAAATCCAAACTCCTCCTCCTCCTCCTCCTCCTCCTCCTCCTCCTCCTCTCTTAGATTAAAGGCTTCACCAGGGTCAGGGGTAGCCAAACTTTTTGTCCCCAAGGGCCCCATGTAAGATGACTACAAAATGCACCTCTTCAATGACCACTGTGACTGCTGCTCTGGGATATGACAAATAGATACCGCTGTGGCAGGAAGGTAAACGGTGTTTCCGTGCACTCTGACACTCGTCACTGTGTCCTGTTGTGCCAGAAGCGGTTTAGTCATGCTGGCTACATGACCCGGAAAGCTGTCTGTGGACAAACACCAGCTCCCTTAGCCTGAAAGTGAGGTGAGCACCGCACCCCATAGTCGCCTTCGACTGGACTTAACTGTTCAGGAGTCCTTTACCTTACATTTTACCTATGTGGAGTGGGAGGAATAAGGCAACTCTCAGGTACTCTTGCCCTGAGTTTTTAAGAGATTTATAGACCTTCACTAAAACCTTAAGCATGACTGCCTGGCAGCCAGTGTTCTATTTAACTAGTCTAAAACAATAGTTCCGTTTAATTGTTTAGAACAATAGTGACTCAAATTGTTGGCCAGTAATGCAAATACGCCTCAGGAATAAGCAGGTGGCTTGAAACATGGTGTGAGGCTGGTAAATGGCTTTTTTGCCTTCCCTAAATGGCACTAATGCCTGCAACTACCCAAGATGCGCTGTTTATCAGTGAACTGTGGGGAGCTGAACTAAGTAGCTGTGCAATAAGCATGCATGGCACATTGCCATTCCCTTTTAGGAAACTTTGCATTAACCCAGGGGTGTCAAACTCAAATTCATCGGGGGCCGCATCAGCAGTTTGGTCACCCTCAAAGGGCCGGTGACCCTCAAAGGGCCGCCCTTCCCCTCTCCACTGTGTGGGAAAATTTTTTTTTCTGGTTTTCCTCCTCTAAAAGGCTGGGAGGGAGGGAGGGAAGAGAGAGAGAAGGAAGGAAGGAAAGAAGGAAAAAAGAAGGGGTGAGAAAGAGAGATGGATGGATGGATGGAAGGAAGGAAGGAAGGAAAGAAAGAAAGAAAAATAAAGGGAGAGAGAGAGAGAGAGAGAGAGAGAGAGAGAAGGAAGGGAGGGAGGGAGGGAGGAGGAAGGAAAGAAGGAAGGAAGGAAAGAAGGAAGGAAGGAAAGAAAGAAAGGAATGAGAGAGGGGGGAAGGAAGGAAAGGGTGAGAGAGGGGGGAAGGAAGGGGTGAGAGAGAGTGAAAGAAAGAGGGAGAGGGAAGGAACGAAGGGGTGAAAGATAGAGAGAGGAGAGAGGGGAGGGAGGAAGGAGGGAGGGAGGGGTAAAAGGGAATGAGACAGAGAGAGAGAGAAGGAAGGAAGGAAGGAGTGAAAGAGAGAGAGGAGAGAGGGAAGATGCTGCTTGCTTCTCCACCCCCCCCACCCGAAAAAGAAGGCTTTTGCGAGGGGGGGGGCGGGAGGAGCAAGAAACGTCTCCGCTGTAGGGGAGGAGATGCTGCTCATTCTCCCCCCCCTCCACCGCTGCCTGCTGTTCGCAGGGATTGGCGCAGCGCGGGGTGGTGGTGGGATCAGCAGGCTGATGCGGGGGGCTTCCCTGACGCGGCAGAAAGCCGCGCGGGGCACCCCCGAGGCGGCAAAAAGCCGCGCTGGGCCAAAACGGCCGAGGGAAAAAAACCTTGCCGGGTTCCCCCGGCAAGGCAAAAATGGTGCGGGGGGCTTCCCTGAGGCGGCAGAAAGCCGCGCGGAGCACCCCCGACGCGGCAAAAAGCCGCCCTGGGCCAAAACGGCCCGAAGAAAAAAAGCCTTGCCGGGTTCGCCCGGCAAGGCAAAAATGGTGCGGGGGGCTTCCGCGAGGCGGCAGAAAGCCACGCGGAGCACCCCCGACGCGGCAAAAAGCCGCCCTGGGCCAAAACGGCCCGAAGAAAAAAAGCCTTGCCGGGTTCGCCCGGCAAGGCAAAAATGGTGCGGGGGGCTTCCGCGAGGCGGCAGAAAGCCGCGCGGAGCACCCCCGACGCGGCAAAAAGCCGCCCTGGGCCAAAACGGCCCGAAGAAAAAAAGCCTTGCCGGGTTCGCCCGGCAAGGCAAAAATGGTGCGGGGGGCTTCCCTGAGGCGGCAGAAAGCCGCGCGGAGCACCCCCGACGCGGCAAAAAGCCGCCCTGGGCCAAAACGGCCCGAAGAAAAAAAGCCTTGCCGAGTTCCCCTGGCAAGGCAAAAATGGTGCGGGGGGCTTCCCTGAGGCGGCAGAAAGCCGCGCGGAGCACCCCCGACGCAGCAAAAAGCCGCCCTGGGCCAAAACGGCCCGAAGAAAAAAAGCCTTGCCGGGTTCCCCTGGCAAGGCAA
Source organism: Darevskia mixta (assembly GCA_034641385.1). NCBI lineage: Eukaryota > Metazoa > Chordata > Lepidosauria > Squamata > Lacertidae > Darevskia > Darevskia mixta. Next base: position 6,451,425 of record JAWWNH010000058.1, read on the forward strand.
AAATGGTGCGGGGGGCTTCCGCGAGGCGGCAGAAAGCCGCGCGGAGCACCCCCGACGCGGCAAAAAGCCGCCCTGGGCCAAAACGGCCCGAAGAAAAAAACCTCTGCTCCCTTCCTCTCGCACGCGCTGACCTTCACCGCCCACCGCCAATCAGCGCACGCTCACGGGCCACATGACGAGGTCTCGCGGGCCGCATTTGGCCCGCGGGCCTTGTCCTTGACACCTGTGCATTAACCGAACAGGAGATACTGTTGACTTTTGTACCATTGAATATTTCTACTCTGGGACATTACCTATTATTGAGGGAGCTAGCCCTCCTTTTGCCTAGATAAGAGCTCCTTACTACTGCAACCTCGCAGTCCATTTCCTGGAGCCCCATTGCACTGGACCAGCCTACACGCGCATGGCACTTACCGTATCTCTAGGCTGACAGTGTGGATTAAAATATGTCTGGAACAAAAGTGTTTAAGCCAGGCTACGTTCCCATTTCCCAGTTCCCAGTCTGGGAAGGGAGTTTGGAAGCCTGCACACATGACCTTCATTTAAGCAGAGAGAGAGAGAGATAGAAGGGAATAACCTTTCTCCACCATATAATATCCTTATAAGGCTGTATCATTTCTTGTAAAATGAAATCACGCTGCAGTCCTTTCCCCAGTCAAGTCCTTTATGATGCTGTGGTGTTGCCTGTGTGTTCCTGTGAAGTGTCACTCTCCATGCAGCCTTGAAGGCTGTTAGATTCTCCTACACCTTACAGCTGTTCCACCACTGTGTTCAGTCTGCTTACCGTCCCCCCTGTCTTCAGTCTCCAGAGTTGAGTCACTGCTGCTTACCAGAAGGGAGACTGGGAGGAGCAAAAGGCAGCAGGAATTCAGCACTGTGCAAATGCACCAGTGGAGACAACCCAATGCATCTGCCAGTGTGTTTGTACCTTCCCAATAGTGGTGGTGGTAGTAGTAGTAGTAGTAGTAATAATAATAATAATAATAATAATAATAATAATAATAATAATAATAATAATAATTTTTATTTATACCCCACCCTCCCCAGCCAAAACCGGGCTCAGAGCGGCTAACATCAAATGTATAACACATTAACATAAAATCAGGCAATCAATTAAAATATAGCCTAAAATCAGATCAGGGTCAGAATAAAATCCAATCAGATGGCAACCCGCAGATTAGGGTTGGGGACCTTAAATGCTCACCAGGCCCAACTGTTTGTGCTGAACTTATATGAGCCTGTGAGAAAAATTGAGAGGTCACTTTCATGCAAGTTCTTATGAAAGGGGAGAGGGAGTCAGACTGAACCCTGACCAAAGGCCTGGCGGAACAGCTCCATCTTGCAGGCCCTGCGGAAAGATGTCAGATCCCGCAGGGCCTGGTCTCTTGTGAGAGAGTGTTCCATCAGGCCGGGGCCATGGCCAGACTAATCTCCTTGAGGCTCGGGACCTCCAAGATGTTATTATTTGCAGACTGTAAGGTCCTCCGTGGGGCATACCAGGAGGCGGTCCCGTAGGTATGAGGGTCCTAGGCATATATTCTGTTATATATATTATTATAAAAAATAATGGACAGATGGGGCAGAAGGGTTAAATGGACAGATTTGGGGCATTTTGTGGGAGAGTATATACACCCATACACACAGTGGGGGACATGACACAAATTTGTCTGGTAGGTGGTTCCAAGTCAAGGTGCGTAGCACCCAAAGTCAGTGAAGTTCTTCTGGCACCTGAGAAAGGAAATGCTACACCTTCCTGGCAGTGATACCACCACCACCACAATAATAATTAAGAATTTGCTGCACTTCTACCAGTATGACACCCCTAATTGTCTGCCGGAATATTCACTCGGTGGACTAAGTCAAAATGATGGGAATGAGAGCAATCTGTCTGAAAGTCGAAGATAATTGAATACCAGGCACGGAAATTTGCAATTTCCTTCCCCTTGTGGCTTCCCCTTTGGTTTTGCTCATGAATGCCATGCCTGTCTCACCCCTCTACTCCGCCATTGGTTGTGTGAGGCAGAAGAGGACATAAGGTAAGGTAAAGGTAAAGGGACCCCTGACCATTAGGTCCAGTCGTGTCCGACTCTGGGGTTGCGATGCTCATCTCGCTTTATTGGCCGAGAGCCGACGTACAGCTTCTGGGTCATGTGGCCAGCATGACTAAGCCGCTTCTGGCAAACCAGAGCAGCACACGGAAACACCGTTTACCTTCCCGCCAGAGCGGTTCCTATTTATCTACTTGCACTTTGATGTGCTTTCGAACTGCTAGGTGGGCAGGAGCTAGGACCGAGCAACGGGAGCTCACCCCGTCGCAGGGATTCGAACCGCCGACCTTCTGATCAGCAAGCTCTAGGCTCTGTGGTTTAACCCACAGCGCCACCTGGGTCCCTCTAGAAGAGGACATAGAGTCACCTAAGTAGAAAGAAATCCAGCAGGAACGCATTACAGTGTTGGTGTGAATCCTACTTTATGATCCTGATTGGTTCTGGCAGGATGGAAAACACAAACCGTATCAAATCTTTTTTCTTGACAGGATAGACTGGCTTCTGATAGTGTGTGTGTGTGTGTGTGTGTGTGTGTGTGTGTGTGTGACAATACATTTTGTGCACCAATCTCCTTGCTCCACCAAGAGACCCACCGGGCCGCCTCAGGTGTAGCAATGACCTATTTAAATTGCAGCATTAAAATGGATGAGGGTGCTTTTCTTTTTATCTCCCCAAGTTTTTGACTTCTAAAAGAAGCGCAAGGAACATGCTAATTCCAGCAATGTTTGATCAAACTTTGGCAGCGATGAGGATTTAAAGGAGAAACGTAGCACTTTCAAACCACTGACAGAACAATGCTTTAATGTTTTGACCTTCAGAATGTATTAACGGGGCGGGGGGGGGGGGAGAGTGAATGAGTAAAGGTACTACAGTCCTTTTAAAAAAAATAATCATTTTTATTGGTTTTATATAAATACAATAATAAATTCGCACATTTATCTTCACATCTTATACCGTTTTGGCTTTTTATGGCCGTGACTTCCGTCAAACCTTCCTTATGATATTCTAATATCTATTCCTTATATCTATATTTCCAAAGTCAATCATTATTTTATATTATTATTTTCTAAAATTAATCACTATATCTTCGTACTAACAACAATATTTCTTCCTTACTCTACAAAGCTTCTTGCAATCCTACCAACGTATTCAATTGAATACAATTTTCCTTTAAATAGTCTGTAAATTTAGCCCAGTCTTTGATGGACTTCTGGTCCCGCTGTTCGCGGATTCTCCCCGTCATCTTGTCCAATTCTGCATACTCCGTTAGTTTCACAATCCATTCTTCTTTTGCTGGTGTTTGTTCTTGTTTCCATTTTTGCGCTATTAACATTCTCGCCGCAGTCACTGCATATTGGAAAAGCTTAAAGTCTTGTTTTTTAATGTCTGTACCTGTAATTCCCAGTAAAAATGCTTCTGGTTTTTTAGCAAATGTGTATTTCAACATTTTCTTAATTTCACCGTATATTATATCCCAGAAGCCTTTCACCCTTAAAGGTGCTACAGTCCTTTTTGATTTAATTGAAACAGCAGGGGAAGGGCCTGGTGTCCTCCCCCCCCCAATACTCTGCTTATCAGCAAGCACTCTGAAAACACTAAACACACTAAGGGTTATAACTGAAGCATATTGGGAGAAGAGAGCAGAGGTGAGGAGATAGCCAACACGTATTGCACTTTAAATGGCATCCAAAACCTCACCAGTTATAGCGAGGGTTTTGAATAATGCCTTATGAATAGCATTCATTTCGAGAGTAGCAGCCGTTGACCTCTCTGCAAGTGAAATAAGAGCCTGTGTCCATTGACGTGGATCGGAAAGAAAAAAGTCTGTAGCGTTGAAACTGGGTGGGTGAAGGGAAATGCCCACCCCATCAAGGGTCTTTGGTGATGGTGGCACTGTGGGCTTCCTGTTTCATAGACTCATATAGGGTAGTTATTGTAGACTTGGAAGGGACCCTGAGGTAAGGTTACCAATTTTGTTTCAGTGAATCCGGGGACACTTTTCAACTTCAATGGATTTTGTCAGGGGACTGATTTGTAATTCCAGGGACTGTCCCTGAGAAACAGGGACGTCTGGTAACCTTACCCTGAGCAATGTAGGGCCGTGGGTGGCGAGGCTTTCTTCCCTGCCCCAGATTGTTTTGTGCCTGACATCAGGCCTGCAGTCTTTCATTTCACAGATATCTCCAGCCACTCATTCAAAGCCTTCCCTGGGTCACACTATCAGTACTACTTTGGGAGGCTAATGGGGCATTTGACAAACCACTTAAAGCAGAGGTTTTCAACCATGGCTCCTTGACCAACTACATTCTTTCTGCAGCCTCTCACCCTTTTTTGAACACCCTCCCTTGTGGAGTGTTCCCTCAGCCTCCTCTCCTCTCCCCTCTCCTTGGGAGTCCTCTGGGCAGCGGCTGCTGCTGCCCCTGGTCTCTGAGCTGCACCCCCTGCCCCAAAGAGAGGTGCTTCCCACAGGGGCCTAGGACTTGTCTGTCTATTCCCAACAGCAAGGGCGCCCACTTGCTTGCTTACTCCGAGGCCACCTCAGCTCCTGGCAACCAGTATCTCCTGACCAGCCCCAGGCGTACCATTCGCCTGGGGATCTTGTAGCCAGGGCTGCTGCAACAAACAGCTGTACAAGCCTTTGGGAGGCAGAGACACAAGAGGGCATCAGAGGAGGGAGGGAAAGAAAGAAAGAGGGATAGAGACCAGTGTTGCCCGTGGCACCCCTGACCATCCTTCAAGGCACCCCAGGGTGCCATGGCACACTGGTTGAAAACTACTGGCTTAAAGTCTTCCCTGTTGTGCTCAGACATTTTTGTTTACCCTCTATTCAAGTTGAAGGAGGCAGTTGTGGGGAAGATAATGCCAACCCTCAACAGGTACCCTTTGGGCATTCCTTCCCCCCATCAGCCAGCCTAGGAGTTGCAGAATACCCCCCCCCCCAATGCAAATCTATGGAGAGAGGGCTTCTGTTTAAAGGTAAACAATCTGCTGCAGTCCCCCCTAAATTGTCCATGCTAACTTGCAGTTGTTAGGTTTCAGAAGGAGATCTTTCCCAGAATGATCTAGAGATACTTGAGACAATCTGCAGGCACAGCAGATGCTTCACCCCTGAGCTATAGCCCTTCCCGAGATAGGATTATCAAGCTTTCTCATCAACACAGGTGAACTCTGTGTGTAGACTGGAGTTACCACACCGCCTCCCAGGTGCAGGGCTTGGGCAGGGCTTCCGAGAAACAACAGAAGACAACGTACGACTTGTGGGCATTTGATATAGTGCAAGAGAGGCTTCCAGTCCTGCCAATGTCCCAGGCAGGTGCACCTAAGGAAACATAGATATCTCAAAGAAGGCATCTTGTTATGATTTTCAAACAGGGCACTTGGCTTTGTGAGTTTATATCTTTATATCAGTTGCTCGAGGCATATGCAAGGCTACCGTTTTAATGTCTCCACATCCCCTGGCAACCTAGGAAGACGTTTCTGAAATGTGATTGCACTTTTCAGGTGGGTTGAGAAAGAATAAGCAACCAACAGCAACACAACCCGAGGCACGCAGTAATTCTTTTGAAATGTTCTGCCAATTATTTTGAATTGCTTAATACAAAATGCCTCCTATTGACTGGAAGAGTCTAGTCTATAAAAGCTAAACCACTGGTAGGATATGTGATTATTTTTTTAATGCCTGGGAAGTTATACCACTTACTGTTCTTCATTGTATGCATACACAAGCAGGTAGATTAGACATAGATGTGCTTCCTAAACGATGCTTTACATTGTTGTGGGATGGGGCTGTCTAGCAGAATATCAGCATTTCTAGACTTTTGGTCAGTCAAGATGAATAGGAGGAGTCGGGATTACCAATTCGCATGCATCTTATTTTAACTTGTGGCATGTTTTGTACGTTTTTATTTTCTCACAAAGAATCAATCCGCTTCGCCATTGGAAAAAGGGCTGAAATAATAACATGCACTGAATAATCTGAAATGTACGTTGAATCTAAGTTAGGGCACTGATGCTACAGATTTAACTGATAGTAGAATCATAGAACTTGGCAAGATCACTGGCATACTTACTTTAGTGCCAACCTATGCCACATGACTGTGTTCGTTTCATGCATCAGGAATTTGACTATTTGATAGTCACAGCAGATAGCTATCTTATGTCAAAAATGTACAATCTAGCACTTCAGGGGCAAAATTATCATCCCGTCTCCAATTGTAATGTGCATGTGAGTTTTGGAAATGTCAGCAAAAGAGCACTGGTTTCATTAAAATTATAGCCTTGGGCTAATTTATATTTCTTGCTTATATTTTACATGTCATCACCTTGGCTCCAGAAATTAAATAAGCAGTTATGCTTTGGTCTTGCGATAACCCAGCCATCATTTAAAACTATTTATAGGTCACTTTCTCAATCTGCTCACTTCCTCTGGGGCCTTCAGTGTTCGAAACAATTAAAGACGTTTGCGGTGCCAGGAGAGCTTTGCACAAGATGGCCAAGAAAATTCTCTCCCGGGAGGCTTGGTGGATGGTGTGCTGATTCCTCTATTTGCAATTCACACAAATTTGAGTCCCTTTTTTTTTGGCTAGATCTTGTGTGTGTGTTTTACTGGAGACTGGATTGTCCATATCTCTAGCACAGGGGTGTCAAACTCAAATTCATCGGGGGCCGCATCAGCAGTTTGGTCACCCTCAAAGGGCCGGTGACCCTCAAAGGGCCGCCCTTCCCCTCTCCACTGTGTGGAAAATTTTTTTTTTCTGGTTTTCCTCCTCTAAAAGGCTGGGAGGGAGGGACGGAAGAGAGAGAGAAGGAAGGAAGGAAAGAAGGAAAAAAGAAGGGGTGAGAAAGAGAGATGGATGGATGGATGGAAGGAAGGAAGGAAGGAAAGAAAGAAAGAAAAATAAAGGGAGAGAGAGAGAGAGAGAAGGGAGGGAGGGAGGGAGGGAGGGAGGAGGAAGGAAAGAAGGAAGGAAGGAAAGAAGGAAGGAAGGAAAGAAAGAAAGGAATGAGAGAGGGGGGAAGGAAGGGGTGAGAGAGAGTGAAAGAAAGAGGGAGAGGGAAGGAACGAAGGGGTGAAAGATAGAGAGAGGAGAGAGGGGAGGGAGGAAGGAGGGAGGGAGGGAGGGGTAAAAGGGAATGAGACAGAGAGAGAGAGAAGGAAGGAAGGAAGGAGTGAAAGAGAGAGAGGAGAGAGGGAAGATGCTGCTTGCTTCTCCACCCCCCCACCCGAAAAAGAAGGCTTTTGCGAGGGGAGGGGGAGCAAGAAACGTCTCCGCTGTAGCGGAGGAGATGCTGCTCATTCTCCCCCCCCCTCCACCGCTGCCTGCTGTTCGCAGGGATTGGCGCAGCGCGGGGTGGTGGTGGGATCAGCAGGCTGGTGCGGGGGGCTTCCCTGACGCGGCAGAAAGCCGCGCGGAGCACCCCCGACGCGGCAAAAAGCCGCGCTGGGCCAAATCGGCCCGAAGAAAAAAAGCCTTGCCGGGTTCTCCCGGCAAGGCAAAAATGGTGCGGGGGGCTTCCGCGAGGCGGCAGAAAGCCGCGCGGAGCACCCCCGACGCGGCAAAAAGCCGCCCTGGGCCAAAACGGCCCGAAGAAAAAAAGCCTTGCCGGGTTCACCGGGCAAGGAAAAAATGGTTCGGGGGGCTTCCCCGACGCGGCAGAAAGCCGCGCGGGGCACCCCCGAGGCGGCAAAAAGCCGCGCTGGGCCAAAACGCCCGGGGGAAAAAAACCTCTGCTCCCTTCTTCTCGCGCGCGCTGACCTTTGCTGCCCACCGCCAATCAGCGCACGCTCGCGGGCCACATGACGAGGTCTCGCGGGCCGCATTTGGCCCGCGGGCCTTGTCCTTGACACCTGTGCTCTAGCATAACTGTGTGATGACCTGGGAGTCAGACTCAGACGCTGAACCTGAGGGATCCCAGCCTGCACAGGATTCACTGCCCTCAGAAACAGCAGAGCCAGGGCTGGGGCCTGGGTCTCAAGGGGACTCACCTGTGCTGGATCCTCAGGTGCAGGCTTCGGCTGAGGTTGATCTGGCTCCTAATGGGATGGAGGACTTACTGCCTACAGGTGCTCCACTCCCCACCCAGTTAGGGGAAGCTGAGGTTGCCTCTGGGTCCGGTAACCCTCCAGCTTCTCCTGAGCTGCAAAGGCTCAGGGCAGAGAGGCGCCTCGAAGCCGCCCTTCGCCTCGGGACAGATAAAGCCGGCCAGTCCCAGTCCCAAGTCGCAGGAGCAACATCGTTGCTGGAGAGTTCTGCTTGCTCCCTGCCTGGTTGTTCTGCCTGAACTCCTGACCTGCCTCGGTTCCCTGTTTATCCTGCCGTTCCTGACCTCGCCGGACTCCTTGCCCTGGACCCTGCTCCTGTTTATTCGGACTGCCTTCACGTACCTCTGACCTCGGACCGGACTTCGACCTCGCTTCCTGGATACTCCACGGGACCAGCACAAACTGCCTCATTTGTAAGGTTATGATTTGTGCATCATCAAAAAGAGGGGGCATATTGACATAAGATTTGCATGTGCTGATTTATATGTATTGATGCAAATCTAGAAATAACTGCTATACTTTAAACAGAATTCCTCTATATTTGACCAGAGAAGAGCAGACTGTGCGTGCTTGGTCTGTTGTTGAGGTGCAGCTAACTGTTGACGGGCAACGTCAAGACTCTTGATCTCCCTTCTGATGGTTCTTTATTTTAAAACTCGACTTGGACCAGACAGGCCTTTGCACTTTCAAATAGAAGACAGTACTCATCCTAGCATAGGGTTTGCCTCATCTGATGAACTAACAGGACTGTTTTATGGCCACTTCACACATTGCATTGCTTATGGATAAGCTTGAAGTATTTTACATAGAGTCATAGAGTGACAGCATTGCAGCGTGGGAAGATCATTTCTAGTCCAATCTGCTGCGGGGCAGGAACCTCAACTAGATCACACATGATAGATGACCATCCAACTTCTGCTTAAAAACCTCCAAGGAAGGAGAGTCCACAATCTCCCAAGGGAGACTGTTCCACTGGCGAAAAGTTCTTAACTATCAGAAAGTTCTTCCTGATGTTTAGTTGGTATCTCCTTTCTTGTAACTTGAAGCCAGTGGTTTGGGTCCAACCTCTGGAGCAGGAGAAAACAAGCTTGCTCCATCCTCCATGTGACAGCCCTTGAGATGTTTGAAGATGGCTATCATATATGTGCTCTCACTCTCCTCTTTATCGGGATAGAATAATAGAATCATAGAGTTGGAAGAGACCACAAGGGCCATCCAGTCCAACCCCCTGCCAAGCAGGAAACACCATCAAAGCATTCCTGACAGGTGGCTGTCAAGCCTCTGCTTAAAGACCTCCAAAGAAGGAGTCTCCACCACACTCCTTGGCAGCAAATTCCACTGTCGAACAGCTCTTTCTGTCAGGAAGTTCTTTTTAATGTTTAGGTGGAATCTTCTTTCTTGTAGTTTGAATCCATTGCTCCGTGTCCGCTTCTCTGGAGCAGCAGAAAACAACCTTTCTCCCTCCTCTATATGACATCCTTTTATATATTTGAACATGGCTATCATATGGCCCCTTAACCTTCTCTTCTCCAGGTTAAACATAGCCAATTCCCTCAACCATTCCTCATAAGGCTTGGTTTCCAGACCCTTGATCATCTTGGCTTCCCTCCTCTGCACACATTCCGGCTTATCAATATCCTTCCTAAATTGTGGTGCCCAGGCATCTACAGCAAACATTTGGAAGCACATTTGTGAGAAACAGTTGTGTATGAAAATACGCCTGTATTGTAGAAATATAAAGCGCTGCAAAGCTGCAGCTCTCTAGCAAAACCAGATTTGCTCCTGCAAACTGTTGGAAAGAGTTCTTGCTAAACGGCTTCTTGGATCTCTTAACCAGAGCCTGAAACATCTATAAACATTTCTGCTAGTGACATCAGGATGCTGTCTTTGCCAAAGGCCTTTATCAGGGGTTGCAAAGAAGTCATGATGAGTTAACCCGCAGATGTGAAGAAACTCTTTGGATCCCCCCCCCCGAGTTTGTTGGGGGGAAAGCATCCCTCTTTCTTTTGATGCTTTCATACAATCATAGATTTGCAGAGTTGGACGAAACCCCGGGGGTCATCTAGTCCAACCCCCTGCAATGCAGGAATCTTAACTAAAACATCCTTGACTGGTGGCCATCCAACCACTGCTTAAAAACCTCAAATGAAGGAGGTTTCTGAGTTATTAAAGCATTTGTTTCATTAAGTCAGCTCATCTACAGCTTTTTAAAACTTTATGCAGAACGTGTCTTATCTGATGTTTCCTTGTAAGGATGGAGCCGCGAGCATGCCTCAAGTAAGCGGTATTCAAAAAATGAATATACTGCTTACAATGCTTGGCCTCAAAAAGTCACTGCTCATAAGAGAAGAAAGAGATATTCTTCCAGGAAACTACATTCTTCAGAGGGTGATTAATATTCCATAACTCAGTTTGTTTCTGCCAGGCTGTGCTTTAGTGGGAAGTCCCAGAATGTCCCGCTTTTCCTTAGGATGTCCCTATTTTCATCCGCGAAACGTTGGAGGGTATGCCAATGCATATTCCTAAAACTAAGCAAAGGGGATGTCTTGCTACAGATCTTTGTAACCTGCTCTGGGAGGCTTTTTTATGCTGAAGAGTAGGACAAAAATGCTATAAACAATTAGACATTAATAATATTATTTTAAATTGCAGTCTATACGATTAATCTTGTTCTCATTCTTTGGGTGTGTATTATTTTTTTTTAAAATGTCTTGATGTAATTAGATTTCCCACTTCCTCCATTATCTGCTGCCTTGGTCCTTTTTCTCTCTTCTCCTGAAAGATTTGTTGCTGTGTTGCACAGACCTCACCCTTGGGATCCATTCATATGCCTTTGAAGATGTCCTGTTTCTGTATATCAGACTCTCTGCAGTGTTGTCCCGGGAGATAACATTCCACTCTGTCTTCTGACTTCCTTCCCTGATGAAATTCAGGGACTGTTATTTGTCTCTTTTTATGATCTCACTATTAGTAAATCTGACTCAATAAAATGTGTTTCATTGGTGTTCATAAATTCCCATCCCCTTTTCTATGTCCTCTGTGCTACTCGCAGCAAACAGAAGCATTTTAAAATGCAATATGGCAACTCATCCGTTTTCAGCGAAACCTCTACATTAATGTTTACCGAACTTACAATAACTAAAGTACACAGTGCAATTGTGTTAGGCAATTGGGATGTTGGAGCCGAAGTCCAGAATGAGCAGAAGCCCATCATATACAACCGAGTTGGATTGCCACATTTTGAAGGAATCGAAGTAATGCATATTACCATCTCAAGAGATGGGGGCATATAATATCATTTGATAGGGATGCAGGTGGTGCTGTGGTCTAAACCACAGAGCCTAGGGCTTGCCGATCAGAAGGTTGGCGGTTCGAATCCCTTTGATGGGGTGAGCTCCCGTTGTTCGGTCCCAGCTCCTGCCAACCTAGCAGTTCAAAAGCACGTCAAGTGCAAGTAGATAAATTGCTCCAGCGGGAAGGTAAATGGCGTTTCCGTGCACTGCTCTGGTTTGCCAGAAGTGGTTTAGTCATGATGGCCACATGACCCGGAAGCTGTCTGTGGACAAACACCGGCTCCCTCGGCCAATAATGCAAGATGAGCGCCGCAACCCCAGAGTCGTCCGCGACTGGACCTAATGGTCAGGGGTACCTTTACCTTTTAAGATCATTTGATGTCGGTGAAATAATACTGATTACCATTTAAAGACACCCCCCCCAAGAGAATGTTAAGTCAAAAATGACCTACTGCTCCACTGAGAGTATAGCTTCAATTGAATGCATCTTTTACACCTATGCAGAGAAAAATATTGTTGCACACCACCTCAATATCTGGGCTGTGAGAGATCCCAGGATTTTCTTACCCAGGGTTTGGTTTCCTTGGAATGAGGGACAGTGGAGGTTATGGCTTCTTAACACATAGATGCAACCTGAGCCTATGATGGTGGGGTTCACAGTCTTAGCACCCTAAAACGGTCTTGCTTCTCCTGTAGCCGCAGCCTTGGATTCAAACAGAACTCAAACATAGCTGTCAAACATTGTTCTGACTCTCCAGCTTGTTGCTTTAACTTCTAGGTCACATCACTGCAAAACTCTACTCCAAACTCTGGCTTTGTCTGTTGAGGGAGGGCCCCCCACCCTTTTGCCGTCCCCCTTAATCCCCCATCACCTCACCAGGAAGCCAATTTGGCTTTTTCCGGGAATTAGAAGGCTTGATTAGATTTTCACACTTGCTGGATCCAGGGATTAGAGGGGCCTGTCATACAGTTTAACACTCCAGGCTCAATACTATGTATGCTTTCAATCTATTCCTCAAACTGTGGGCAGTTATCCTTCCTACAAAGGTAGGAAATCCCAGTTAATACTGCCTTCCTGCATCCTGTGCTCCTATTTGCTCCCTCAGTCAAGGGGTGGGACCATACTATCTGGGAAATTGTGGTACTCCAGAAATTTTGATGATTTAAATCCAAATATCCTCAGTGTGTGGGTTAGGCTCAAATTGGAGTTTGTGGCAATTTCAAATATAAATTATCCTAATAAATAAGACAATGACCGTTCCCCACATCAAATGGGGTGCACATTTTGCGTGGTCGCGAGTAGCCCCCTGGGATCACGTTGCAGCTCCTGGCAGTTGGGTCTGGCACCGCCTTCCCAGGTTGGATACCTGTGGTCTCCACCTATTCCAGCAGCCACCCAATCCCGGCTGGGGAGGTGTTGCCAGGGGGATTGGCCAGGTAGAAGGAGGGAACATACAGTACACAATAGAAGAAGTGAGTCATACCTGGGAAGCGGCCGTTGGATTCAGAGCTTTCCCACCCTCCACTCCCTCAATTAACGCTTATTATGCAGATTAACCTTTTATTTTCCACAGCCACACAGGCACGCAGATGCTGCTATGACAAGGTCACTGCTGAAGGGCCGGAAAGGACTTTCCCTGCATTGGCAGGTTTCGCCTTTCCCGTAGCAATTCATCACAACTTTGGCGGTTGCAGGCCTTGGGCAGAATCCTTTAGTCATCTACCTAAAATAGGGGGCGGCGATACCAGGGTTCCCGTTAAAGGGGTCTTAGGGGGAGGCATTGACCATATGCCCAGAGGTCGTCATTGCCCTCCCCTTCCAGCGGCGGCGAACAGGGAGGGCGGGCTATCTGCTTGAACATATGTTCTCCAGAGCTAGCCCACTCCCCACACATGCTGGATAACCCTGAAAATTACCCAGAACCCCGGCTGGGGGGCTGGGAAGGATAAACGCTCAATGCCTGAGCCAAGGTCTCCCTACATCTGAATATTAATAAAGTTGTGGCCAATTTAATCCCATTGAACGTTGTCACGTGTCGTTTTTCCCCCTCAGGGGCTGCCCGGGGTTCGGGGGGACTCCGCCTGACCACGCAAATAATTGTGTACAATCAAATATTTTCTTTCTATGTATTCTTACATTTCCGTAGGGTGAGCCATGTTCAGTATCGATGATTTTAAGTGTTAGGAAAATAGCACAGATATTTGGATAAGAGAATGAAACATTTTTTAGTCGGAAGATGGGTGTTGATGTGAAGACTCCAGACCTCCCAAAGAGAGAGATCTGACATAATATATTACAATTCCTCAAGTGCTGTTTTGTAAATATGTAGGCGCCAACAGGTATCATGACTGAACTGAGGGCGGGGGATGTGTTGCAGTGTGTAGTAAACAGACAGTTAATTGTTAAAAGGTTGTGGGCAGGGGGATAAGGAGTAGAACAAAGTAAATAGTAATAATAATAACAACAGGAATAGAATGGGGAAAGAAATCACCCCATTGGCCATGGTTGCAGTGGAACATCCTATCAGCAAGCAACATTATCAAGAGCTACACCTTCTGCTTCCTTTCATAGCTTTTAGAGAAGTAGCATTAAAGAAAAAATGTGTGCTAAATTAACAGAGGAAGTTGTTGGGCTGGTCCAGGCATAGGCACACTCGGCCCTCCAGATGTTTTTGGGAATACAACTCCCATGATCCCTAGCTAACAGGACCAGTGGTCAGGGATGATGGGAATTGCAGTCTCAAAACATCTGGAGGGCCGAGTTTGCCTGTGCCTGGCGCAAAATGCACATTGAACACTTTTTAAAATAGAAATTCACAACGCAGAAAGGTACAGAGGAAGGTTTTCCATTTAGGAAGGAATGGATTGAGCTCTTATAATGGTGCCCCCAATGAGGGCCCTTATCTCTGCCCCCTTTCCCCTTACCTATTGGGGCACAGTAGGAGTGGTGAGAGTTTGTGGTAGAACCCACAGCAGAGCTTCCTACATGCAGCCTCAGGCATGTGCACAGCATCCAGGCGCAGTAAAAGCTATGGGAACTATATCCCACATGCTTTTCGGCTTATTTGGAATCGATGCTGCCATGAGCATTCTCTAGAATACCAGGAAACATGGGGGAAATAGTTCCCATGGTTCCCGACAGCCTTAGCTGCTGTTTGAAGGCTTGCGGCAGCAACTGGAATCTAAAATGCAACACCTTAGTACTACTATGGAACTATCTTGGCCACCCCATCACTGACCAAGGTATGTTTGGGAAAGGCGAAACCATACCAGGGCGTGCATCTTTTTTGAATGTTACTAATGAGAAATCCAATGTAGGTAAGGACACTTTAATACAGGCATAGGCAAACTCGGTCCTCCAGATGTTTTGGGACCACAACTCCCATCATCCCTGACCACTGGTCCTGTTAGCTAGGGATGATGGGAGTTGTAGTCCCAAAATATCTGGAGGGCCAAGTTTGCCTATGCCTGCTTACACACACACACACACACACACACACATGCATTCTTTAATAGCTTTTAAAAATTCAGTTTACAGATGTGCTGTAATACAAAAATGGATTGAGTTTGCATAACTTGTAAAAATGTCACGAGTGCAGCTACTTTCCTCTGCCATATCCTGGGGTGTGCAATTAGTATGCAAAATACAAGAATTTTGGGTCCCGAAATGCGTTCCTTTTATTCACAAGCCATGATTGCATGCCAGATGGGATAAGCTGGCCCAGTAAAAGAAACAATGTGTTATTTTAAGAAACAGCCATATTTAGTCCTGCAATAAGTGGCTGCAATTCCCAGTGGGAACTACTTTTCTTTTCCTCTGGATGACAGATCTGGATTATGTTTCAAGTCCTTTTGCAATTACTTCTGAGTAATTTGGACAGTGCATGCAGCCCCTGTGTGTATCCTGCTCAGTGGGAGATGATTAACCTCTTTTCTTCTACTCTGATGGAAAGAGGATGAAATGAGTTCAAAAGAACGATTTCCCCTCCATTCTGTTCATAAATTCATTATAAAGGAAGTCTCAGGCTTGAGCTGAGACATCGGTGGAGGAATGAATAATGTTCTCTGCTGCAGCATTTAAACTTTAAAAAATAAAAGCTGGATTCAGTCAAATGCCTCAGACAATTACACAGGGACCAAGAATACCAATGGCTATTAGATGGGTTGGCTACACTGAACAAGGGCAATTTAAATCTTAAAGCCTTCCAGAAGAAGGTCAGGCAGAGAAGAGAAACAGATGGTAGTTCTTATTAAGAGCTGATGGTCGCGAGCCATTGTTGCCTATAGCACGAATACTCATTCCACGATTGTCTTAGGTCCATTAACATTTTCTTCATTGTCTCCATAGCACTCTTGATGCCACATCCACATTCACTGGAAAATTTCCAGCACATTGTTTGTTGCAACATTGTGGGATCAGTTTCAGTTGATTTGGCACCGATGACACAGACAAGGCGCATGCGGTGACTCAACCACCAACATGCTCCCTCAACCGTTATTCCTCTTGGCATACTAAAGATTGCTGAGGGGTAACACCATGTGGAGTCACTGCCAGTCAACGTTGATGACATCGATGGGTGGAGAATGTTGATGGGCTGACATGCTATGTTAGATCACCCTCATTGTTGATATACATGGTTAGCCGCAGTTCAATTTTAGTTTTAATTTCATAGGTTGGAACACTCTGAAAGGCTACATCACACTTTATAGTTTTTTAGAGTACACCTTAAAATGTAATGTAAAGATGATATATTTGTGTTCATTCATCAGATTGGCTGCTGCAGCTCTCTGGCAAAGTGTACACTCAGTGATAAGTCCAGGTGTTAGTGGTGGTTATATTTATTACCTGCCCTTTACTGGAAAGTCCCAGTGTGGGTTACAGAAATATAAAACACAGCATTAAAACCAGCTTAAAACATTGCAATCACAACCCGAGTGGATCCTTGACATTAAGGAATAGATGTTTATGAACCAGTACGTTTCTGAGCACAATTCAAAGTGTTGATGCTGACCTTCAAAGCCCTAAACGGCCTTGGCCCAGTATACCTGTAGGAGCGTCTCCACCCCCATCGTTCAGCCCAGACACTGAGGTCCAGCTCCGAGGGCCTTCTGGCGGTTCCCTCGCTGCGAGAAGCCAAGTTAATGCTGTATTGTTTTAACATTTGACTGTAAGCCGCCCAGAGTGGCTGGGGAAACTCGGCCAGATGGGCGGGGTAAAAATAATAAATTATTATTATTATAAGTTACAGGGAACCAGGCAGAGGGCCTTCTCGGTAGTGGCACCCACCCTGTGGAACACCCTCCCGCCAGATGTCAAAGAGATAAACAACTATCTGACATTTAGAAGACATCTGAAGGCAGCCCTGCTTAGGGAAGTTTTTCATGTTTGATGTTTTATCATGTTTTTAATATTCTGTTGGGAGCTGCCCAGAGTGGCTGGGGAAACCCAGCAAGATGGGTGGGGTATAAATAATAAATTATTATTGTTGTTGTTGTTGTTGTTGTTGTTGTTGTTATTAACCTTTTGAAGAATGACATTCACAAACATTTCAGCCACGTACAAGTGACTTGAAATGAGTAACTGCTCTGCTTGAATTAGTTTGTAAGCCCTGTTGCATAATGAAAACTTATGAGTAACTCTGATATGGTGGGTGATGGCAAGGAGAAGGTGATGCATGTCAGCAACCCAATAGGTTGGCAACAAATAATCACATAATAAAATGAGGATGAATGGACAAAATTAGGTGGCACCATTTCCTTCAGCCTGCCAAGTCTCTCTCACCGCATGCGTATATAGGTAACTCACTGTTCAAGCTACCTGCCACTCCCTGACGTTTACTTCCAGATTAATAACTCCATGTCAGAACAATAAAACAACTTCAATGGAATGGATTAATCATTCACCAAGTCCTGCATTCGGTCTCCAGCAGCAGCCATAAGTTCATAACAGAATACAGTACTAACAGAGTATTTTATTCCCTATCATTTACACTGACCTTCCTTCATTTTTAACTTCAGATGCATTAGCTTGAAGTCATTTTTGTTGACCTGTCAACCCTACCAGCCCATGTGACATCAAGGACTGACCTTCAGGAAATATGCAATTGATAAATGCCGGTGCTTTTGATCTTGGTTCCAGATCAACCCCAGACAGATAATGATGACCCATTTCACATTGCCGACAGAGTAAAGACTGAAATGCATTTTGTGGCTTGTTATTACAAATGGAAGCAAAAAGAGCTGCTTCTGTTCTGTCAAACAGAAACTGTTGGATGCAACAGCTGTTGACTTCATGCTCTGCTTGTGGGTTTCCGAGAAACATCTGGATGACCACTCTTTGAAGCTGGATACTAGACCACATGTAATTTTTGTCTAATCCAATAGGACTCCTCCTTTGTTTCAAACCCTAAACCCTTCATAGGATCTGCATAATGAAGGAAAACATGGCTTCACCTGGAGCAAACATCCCCCCCCCCCCGAGAGTCTATGCAAGTATCTGCAGCCAGCTCCTGCTGGGTGGAAGCTTGCAAGTTGTGTGCACAGTTTTCTTAATATATATATTTTTAATGCACTCTTGCCCACCTAGAGATTTATTCCCTCTCCCTGCCACCTGGGTTGGGGGCAGGCTAACCAGGAGACTTCAGGTCGTTCATGTTAATCTCACAACCCTAATGACAATGCACACACAAATGTGCACATCAGCATGCACGCACGCATAGCAACAGTATAAACACCCCCCGAAAAACCCAAATTCTGTTCTTTTTGTGCATGTGCGTGTGTGTGTGCATAAAATTTACAAATAATATATGCAGAATTTAAAACTAATAACAACACAACAACATATGAATATAAATACCAGTCAGAACCATATTCCTTTTTCTTCCCAGAGAAATTTGTACAAGCCTTTAGCAGCCATTATTCACATCTGGGTTCTTGAAATGCCTGTTTGCATTATACTGTATGGGTCATTAATTTTCACCCAGCACTTTCATGGCAAATGCCAGCATCTAGTCATAAAGCTGGACTTTGTACTTACTCCCTGATAAAATTACATCCATGTGCACTCAACCTTTTTCACAGCGAAGGAACTAGTTGTGGATAAATATATGGCAGTTATAATAAAAATGTGTGCAACCGTCATGAATCTAAGCTGATTGTCTTCCGTTATTCCATACAGTAAAAAGTAAGGGGACGGTTTGTGACCTTGCAGCCTCATCTTTCATTTTTAAGTTTTCAAGCCTTTGAGAAGACTTGTGTCCTAAAGATAAATGTTAGTATTACATTTTTAGTATTACATTTTTATCCCATCTTTCCTCCAATGATCTCAAGGTGATGTGCATGGTTGTCCCTTTCCCCATTTCATCCTTACAACAACCCTCATCTCGCTTCAGGCCGAGGGAGCTGGCGTTTGTCCATAGACAGCTTTCCGGGTCATGTGGCCAGCATGACTAAACCACTTCTGGTGCAACGGAAACCAGAGTGCACGGAAATGCCGTTTACCTTCCTGCCACAGTGGTACCTATTTATCTACTTGCACTGGCGTGCTTTTGAACTGCTAGGTTGGCAGGAGCTGGGACAGAGCAACGGGAGCTCACCCCATCACGGGGATTCGAACCGGCAACCTTCTGATCGGCAAGTCCAAGAGGCTCAGTGGTTTTGACCACAGCGCCACCTGCGTCCTTCCCATACAGTAGAGCCGGCCAAGACATGGTGACTGGCCCAAGGTTGCCCTGGCTGAGTTGAGATTCGCCCAGGTCCTAGTTCAATGTTCTAACCACTACACCACACTGTCAAACTATACCAAGCAAAATCCCCATAACAAAACAGGCACTTTCTACTCTGACCTCTTCTCATCTTCTTATCCCCCTAGGGCATAAATAGGAGGAAATTACTTGCACAATGCATGCACTGTGAATTTGCACTAACTAACCCAAATGAGGAATAAGCTTCACAATAAATGAGGATGCCATGAGGAGAAGGGAGGCGAGTCAACAGTTCAGGGCTACAGTTTACATGATAAACGTTAGTGAAGGAGCTTTGCTAATTAGTCTGTTTGCTTTTATCTCAAACCTTCCCACTGACTTCCCTCTGCAAACTTTGTCTGCACACTCTCCCAGCTCCTTTGTAATCCTCCATGAAATTTACTATTCTCTACCAACTTGTAGTTTCTTCTGACACCTTTTTATCCCTTACTCATCCTTGTTTGCTATCAAAGCCGCTTAGGAGATTACAAGTGCAGATAGGAATGTTTTCTCTTTGCTGTATGCAGTGGATCTTGAAGGCATGCGCTGTCAGGAGTATACATGCTGGAACTCACCATGAAGTTGTTACGGTAAGTTGCCGGGCGACTCAGGGCAGCCCTGAACAGAGGCCGGTTTGACAACAGCCCTGTTCACTGCCTGTGGAGGTGCTAAAAACTATGGCAAGCTCCCTAGCTGGTTTGGGGTTCTGGTGCAGGCCAAATAAATGCACCCTTGACTCCCTCATTCTCTTAAGATTCAGGCGGATGGCTAGAACAGCTTGGAAGGGCCCTCGCACAACGTGTGTGTGTGTGTGTGTGTGTGTGTGTGTGTGTTTGTGTGTGTGTGCAACAGTAGGAGCCTGGCTGGAAAGCTTAAAGTCCGCAGCCACTACAAGGGAGAGGGACTGAAGAACAGAAGATACAAATTGGCCTTGCCACATAGCGTGACCAATCGCAGCTAGGAGCTAGGTGGAGTCATCGAGCTGAAGAAAAGTGTAGACTCGCACATGCTGGCCAGCTTCCATTTTGACTTGAAATGTTCGTTTGGGGCTTCTCAGAAGTATGTAAAGGCAAGAATCAGGCAGGTAGGAGCGCCGGCCCACAATAGCGCCCACCTGAGAGGTGCCGGAACTGCGCTCTGGTATGCCCTGGCTAAAAAAAAAGCACTGCATCTGTTAAAAATCACCAAGTCTGTTCAATGCACCTAGTTGGGAGCAGGGGCTAGGGACATAGGAAGCAGCATTATATAGCATTAGGTCATTGGTCTGCATTGCTCAGTATTGTCTATGCTGATTGGTTGCAGTTCTCCAAGCTTCAGATAGGAGTCATTCCATACCTACCTGGAGATAACAGGTGCTGAATTGAGACCTTGTGCATGCCAGGCATGTGCCCCACGGACCTATGGTTCCGCTCCATACATTCATTCTGCAAACCATTTTGGTGAACGGCTGTGCAATGTGGTTTAAGGGGTTAAATGGAGTTTTTATCACAGAGTATGAGCTTCGTAGGAAGCTGTGATCAATTACATCTCCCCGGCGAATATGCCTGGATGATATCTGTGTTTTCCATACATGGATCAAATTGCCTACTTACATTATTACTTGCATGCAGAAAACGTCTCCCATGAATGTATGCAGAAAAAACATACTGTGTAAAGCTGCCCATATTCCCATAGAGTTTAAAGAGGAAGGACGCCCCCTCCATCATAAGCTTGTCACATAAATAAAGAACTGCACAGCACACTGTGAAGTGGATTACATTTGTGGATTAGCAGCCTTAACGGTATAGCTTTTATCCTTGTTTAATGACCTCTTGCCATGTTAGCAGCCTTTTGTGTGGGTCAGGGACCAATCCTGATGTCAATGAAGTGATGATGCAACTTTTTATAATGGAAAAATATATTTGTTTCACAAAGACCTTTAGGCACTAAGCAAAAAGTAAAACAACAACACACACCTTTTAGGTTTCCTCTAAGCACTGAGGAGATTTGAAAGAAATGCGTATTTTCCAAATTCATTATATACATTATATACAACCACAACAAACAAAACAGCCCAACGAGACAGATGATATTATCAGAACATCTAAAAGGGGGGGGGGGAGACTTCAGATATTGAAGTCATAATATCTCTACCTAGTGACTCACAAGTACATTTTCCTTAGATACATACTATTACTTACATACATTTTTAAATTAGAAATTAAAGTGCTAGCTTAGTTTCCCAGCACTGGAATAAATTACAGCAAGATACATTTCATCCTTGCCCCCATGCAGACATATTTACACATACAGACTTCCTATTTAACAAGATTCCCAATCATTTCAATGGCAGGAGAGGATCTGCATACATAAAGTAATTTATGTGCAGAGCAGTTCCCTGCATTGAAATGTATGTGGACCAGATAGGAACTTCTGCATTAAGACCAGATCAAAGACTTGAGGCAGTGGGGTGCATCATAAAAAGAAACCCCCTCGCCCAGTGCCTCTGATGACAGAAGACGCACAAAATCGCTCACTAGGTGCTTATTTCACTTTCTGTAACAAGGTTAGCTTTTCTTTGGTGCAATATGGCAAGCATCTGGAAGAGCTTATTTGCTTGATGGACTCAAGTAGAGAAGCAAAAGAAATTTCACTTTACTCCATTTCTTGCAGTACTTGCCCCCCAAAAAACCCAAAACAAAACGAAGACAACAACAACAACAACAACATGTGACTAAGTTTTTCAGCTTTCAACAAGGGCCCTACCGTCCATTATACCAAACACCACATATTAACATGGATGTAAGAGAACTGCCCACCTAGCAGTTTGAAAGCACGTCAAAGTGCAAGTAGATAAATAGGAACCGCTCTGGCGGGAAGGTAAAAGGTGTTTCTGTGTGCTGCTCTGGTTCGCCAGAAGTGGCTTAGTCATGCTGGCCACATGACCTGGAAGCTGTACGCCGGCTCTCGGCCAATAAAGCGAGATGAGCGCCGCAACCCCAGAGTCAGACACGACTGGACCTAATGGTCAGGGGTCCCTTTACCTTTTAAGAGAATGTAGGGTGGAATCATAGGCGCGAACTCTTAGGGGCAGGGTTGTCCTCACCCCCCCCCCTCAATATTTGTTGGTGGGGAGTCGAGTCCCCCCAGCATTGACGGGGTGGAGATGAGCACAGCGAAGCATCAGTGGCCGGCTCCTCCTGAGCGCAAGAGAGGAAGAAGAGTTTGGATTTGATATCCCGCTTTATCACTACCCGAAGGAGTCTCAAAGCGGCTAACATTCTCCTTTCCCTTCCTCCCCCACAACAAACACTCTGTGAGGTGAGTGGGGCTGAGAGACTTCAAAGAAGTGTGACTAGCCCAAGGTCACCCAGCAGCTGCATGTGGAGGAGCGGAGACACGAACCCGGTTCCCCAGATTACGAGTCTACCGCTCTTAACCACTACACCACACTGGCCACTGGCTATTGAAGTCGCACGGTCCTGGGCTCTGCCTCCTCCCAACGAATTGCAAACCGTGCGTGTGATGTCACAGGGACATGTGATGCTGGGCTCCCTCATCATTGTGATCAATATTGGGTGGAATTCAGCATTGAGCTAATTTGGGAATGTGTATGCAGATGAAGCTTATTTCTGCAACCGGACTCCCCCCACTTTCCTCTCCCTACGCACCCACTAAACTTGTTTCTGGGTTTTCCCTCAACCCTCCAGAGGAGATTTAGGGGCTACGCCAGGGAGGAGGGGGCAAGACAGTTCAGCTGAGCGAAGGAACTGCGTTGCGTGTGCGCAGCAACTTCATTTAATCTTGCCAATCTGATGTTCCTTCATTAGGTGAAGAATTCATAAGGGAATCTGACTAAAGAAAAGTGACTGAAGCATGCAGAAGCACAGGTGCTGGAATAGTATATATGTTTTAAAATAACCCCAATAATAATTCATTTTTAAACAGAAGACGAACCCTATAGGGTCAGACCAAAGGCCTACCTTGTCCATCTGTTCTCCAGAGGGGACAACCAAATACCTCTCTGGGAAGCTCCAAAGAATGACATGAAAGCAATAGCCCTCTCCTCCTGTTGTTCCCCCTTGCAACTAGTTCCTTGTTACCTCTGATCCTGGAGGTATCATATAGCCATCACCATTTAGGATCTCTTGGGAACAAGGGACACTGTCATATTTCATGAAGCTGAGATATTTGGGCATCAGTTATGTTTAGGCATCTAAATCAGGGCTGTAGAACGACAGCTCCCATCGTGATCACCTGTGACCATTGGCCATGCAGGTTGGGGCTGCTGGGAGTCTGGAGTCCAACAACATACGGAGGACTATAGGTTTGCCACCCCAGTTCCAAAATAAAATGATGGTTGGATCTCAGAACCCTATTCCTAAGTGGCCCCAATAGTGTACCTCACTGACAAGAATTAGAAACCCAAGACCAACGGCAAGCCCACTTCTGCTTTCTCAGACTAAGCCCCACTGAGTACAACAGTAATTGCTCTCAAGTGCTTGAGTATAGGATTGCAGCAGCACCCTTTTACTAAAATGGTAGAATTATGGGCCAATGTTATCCAGGCAAAACAATGTATATCAATCTCATAACAGGAACTGCTCTCTCTACCTCCAGTTTGACCATGCCAGCCTTGGAATGACTGATGGGCACAATCTGAGGAACGGTCAAACATTTCCCCCTGAAACTTTATGGCACATCAACATGTCAATTAATCCAGCAATTTTGACTGCAGCATTTGGTTGCTAAGCATGCCTCTCTCTTTTTTTCTTTAAGAATATCTGTTATCCATAATATCAGTCTTCCTTCCACTCCCCAATTCCACTTGCAGATTCTTGTTATGAGCGTGCTCGTGTGTGTGTGTGTGTGTGTGTGTGTGTGTGTGTGTGAGAGAGAGAGAGAGAGAGAGAGAGAGAGAGAGAGAGAGGGAGGGAGGGAGGATGAGTGAAATAAAAGGGAAAGGCATGTTTGTACCTGCTTGCTATTGCAGAAACGACAGCCATTCCCAAGTGGCAAAGGAGCAAACCTTGTTTGGAAATCCACTCAAAAGTGATATTCTCAAAGACGTGGCAAGCACAGTAGACAGTTGTGCCTCCAGGCCTGTCTAGATCATCCATTTTACCTTGCAGTCTAGCCAAGTTGTGTGTGTGGTTTGTTTTAAAGCAATGCCATTCCCTACCAAGGAGCACAACGCAGAGTACTAACCACTATACGATCACGGCACAGTTCCCTGCACTGTTTGGTAACATACCATAATATGGCTGGATACTGTACACAAGTGGAAAGTGCTACCATACACACAGGAAGGGTAGTGGTGGTGGAGCTGTTGATTTGCTTGTCCAGCTACATCCCGTATGCCACATCGACTCCCTTTGGGGATTTTCTCTCAGCCTTTGGGACAGGGGATATGAGGAAACCACAGTTAAAAGAGAGGATGGGAAAAGAGAGAACCTGGCTTGTAGGGTCAGTAGGGAAAGCACAAGCTTTCTACGCAGAAGGTCTCCTTCAGTCCCCAGCATCTGTAGGCAGAGTTGGGAATGTTTCCTGCCTGAAATCCCGAGAAGCTGCTGAGCTAAGGGAACCAGTGGTTCGACTCAGTGTAATGCAACTTCTAGTGCAACCCTGTCCACTGCATTTTTCTGGTACCCAGATTAGGTTTTCCTGGAGAAAACTCTTAAACACACACACACACACACACACACACACACACACACACACACACACACCTACGGACACTGGATTCCAGGTGTTGCATGAAAAATAAGCAGTATGTGAGAGATCCCTCATGTGAAGAAAGAATGGATAAGCCATATACACTTGAGAGACATGGTTTAGGAAAGCAGTTTCCTGTTACAAATGAAGGTGGAGGCTTTGTCACCAGAATCCCAACTTCAGGGAAACTTCACACCAAAGGTCATTCCCATGTAGAAAATCAACGTGAACATTGGGCAGCTGCACATATGCCTGTTTTGCCAGATGTGCGCATGGTGTGTTTATTCGTTAGGAAACCACCACTCAGTGCAGTTTCCCACAGCATGAACACATGGCACACATGGCATTATGTTCCTCACACCTAACAGTGCACATGCAATTTGCTATTACAGAAGTGATACTAATCTAGGACATTGCCTTCTGTGAAAAGACACTCAGAGGTTACCAACTCGGGGTTTCTGCTTCGCTAGCAGATGGAGTGTCAGATAAATTCTGTGTGCAGACCAGCATCTCTGTTCCCCTTCAGTATGTTGGTATTATGGGGCAACGACTTCTGATTCTTCACCCTTTAGCTATGGCTGTTCCTTCTTTTCCAGGCGCCGGTATTGATTCCCATTTCAATTTGCGGTTCAGTCATCTCATGGGACTCACTTGTGCAGGGGAGGAACCATGATAGAAATGGTTGCCACAAGTCCGTATTCCAGCATTTTGCTACAAGTCCATGTTCCCAGCCTCCATCTCAGGGGAATTCCTCCATTCTAAGAAAAGAAGGGGAAAGTGTTAATGAAATACTATGAAACACTTCATGCTGCCATTGAGCTATTTTTTTTTTAATCTAGCTGTATAATCATAGAATCATAGAGTTGGAAGAGACCACAAGGGCCATCCAGTCCAACCCCCTGCCAAGCAGGAAACACCATCAAAGCATTCCTGACAGGTGGCTGTCAAGCCTCTGCTTAAAGACCTCCAAAGAAGGAGACTCCACCACACTCCCTGGCAGCAAATTCCACTGTCGAACAGCTCTTACTGTCAGGAAGTTCTTTCTAATGTTTAGGTGGAATCTTCTTTCTTGTAGTTTGAATCCATTGCTCCGTGTCCGCTTCTCTGGAGCAACAGAAAACAACCTTTCTCCCTCCTCTATATGACATCCTTTTATATATTTGAACATGGCTATCATATCACCCCTTAACCTTCTCTTCTCCAGGCTAAACATACCCAGCTCCCTAAGCCGTTCCTCATAAGGCATCGTTTCCAGGCCTTTGACCATTTTGGTTGCCCTCCTCTGGACACGTTCCAGCTTGTCAGTATCCTTCTTGAACTGTGGTGCCCAGAACTGGACACAGTATTCCAGGTGAGGTCTGACCAGAGCGGAATACAGTGGTACTATTACTTCCCTTGATCTAGATGCTATAGTCCTATTGATGCAGCCCAGAATTGCATTGGCTTTTTTAGCTGCTGCATCACACTGTTGACTCATGTCAAGTTTGTGGTCTACCAAGACTCCTAGATCCTTTTCACTTGTACTGCTCTCAAGCTAGGCATCACCCATCCTGTATTTGTGCCTTTCATTTTTTTTTGCCCAAGTGTAGTACTTTACACTTTAATGAGTACTGGAGTAGTATTTTAAAGCTTGGCTGCATTGGTGGTTTACTATATAAGAAGATCTCTGCTGGATCAGACCAAGAGCTTCTTTGGTCTAGCATCTCACAACGGCCAACCAGATGCCTATGGAAAAACCCACAAGTAGGATCTGAGTGCGACAGCAGTCTCCTCACTTGTAATCCCAAGCAATTGTTATTCAGGCACATACTGCCACTGATACTGAAGGCAAAAAAACACTTGAGGGCATGATGTGAGGCTGGTGAGTGGTGTGCCAAGGGCCAGATAGAGGCCTGGGTGGCTGCATTTGGCTCCTTGGACTCGAGACTCCCCACTCCTGCATGATTTCACTGTACAGCGCTGCCTGTTGTAACGAAACATGCCTCCTTTAAAAACGACGGCACGTACCTAAAGGCTTAAATGATAGAAACGGCTCCTTAACTAGCAACTCCTTGAGCTAAATTAGATTTCCAGCACTGCACACAGGTCTGTTTTATTTATTCATGCAGTGTTTTACAAGTCATACTAGAACCCCATGAAAAATTAAGCTGGGGATATAAAAGATTCATGGCTTAAGCTCCTGACCCATTAAAAGCTCAGAGCTTTGGGCAAAAGCAGTTCTCTCGGGGCACCTTACCATACAGTCGAGTAACTACATGCACGCCCTGTTCAATTGCTCCTCTCTTTTCTTTGTCCGCTGAGGGACGGTGACATTTGTTGGTGGCCACATAAGCAGCTCACCAGTCAACACTTCCTGAGTTTTGGCCACTGAGCTTTCATAAGCCTACAAAACCCTCCTGCCGCCAAAGCTCACAGCTTGCTTTGCCTTCTTTTGCCCCTGCGTTAGCCCTCAGTTTTATTTTTTATTTTTTTTAAAGCAAATATTTAGACAGAAAACGTGGCCCGGCCCGGTTAAGCACAGCTCTGAAAAAGCAGTGGGAACCAAGTGAAACTCCGTTGGCACTTCCTAGCAATCGTCTGGGGATAATTGCTGTCAGCCAGAACTCAGCCTTATAGGCCCTGATAGAAAAGCTCCCCTAACTGCTAGTTATTTGTTCTCTTGCAAATAGAGGCTTAGCATCCGCGTGGGTGGGATGTGCCTGGATTTTCAGCAATTATGGGTTGCATTCTCAGCAGGTGCAGCAAGGCAACCTCCCTCAGTTTAAATCACCAGCGCTTCGCTCAAAGACCTGAATGTTTCATCGTTAACGTTAAACTCATGCCAATATGTGCTGTGTTTCTCAGGTTACTAGAACGATTCTGATTTTGTTGTGAAAATCATTCTTCCTATTCCTCCCTGGCAAGACTCCTGGGCAGTTAAGAGAACGGGCGGGAATTTAACAGGCGCAGCCTCTCTCAGCGCTGTGTAGAGGGGGAAAGGTGGCAAATCCAGCGAGATTTACTGGATAACTACTTGCCCCAGTGGTATTTTACTGTGACGCGCATATATTTACATGGTAAGCTAATCGGCTGTGAGATGTATTTTTCGAGTGGAAACTGTTTTTCATATATCAGGAACTAAATCAGAATTCATGGGAAGCAGGAGAGTGGTAAAATTCTCCTCACCACCTGGCGAAATTATGTGCAAGTGCCAAACTTTTAAGCACTGCCTTTCTTCTAGGGAAAAAAAAAGGTGCCGGAACTGCGTACTCTTGAGTACCCCCCCCCCCGGGGGGGCGAACAACTGGTTGTATTTTTGTACAGGGCAGCTAGCTTCAAAGACTGTTTGTGTAGACATCACATTAGAGAGATCTTAAATGTGGTTAAAAGATTGGTAGCAGGCAGCAACTCACTCCTTCTCTTCCTTTGGCAGCATTACTGATAGTATGGTTGCCATGGAGTGGAGTAGCTTGGCTGATCGGAAGGTCGGTGGTTCGAATCCCCGCGACGGGGTGAGCTCCCATTGCTCTGTCCCAGCTCCTGCCAACCTAGCAGTTTGAAAGCACACCAGTGCAAGTAGATAAATAGGTACCACTGTGACAGGAAGGTAAACGGTGTTTCCGTGCGCTCTGGTTTCCGTCATGGTGTTCCATTATGCCAGAAGCGGTTTAGTCCTGCTGGCCACATGACCCAGAAAGCAGTCTGTGAACAAACGCTGGCTCCCTTGGCCTGAAAGCGAGATGAGCACTGCAACCCCATAGTCATCTTTGACTGGACTTAACCGTCCAGGGGTCCTTTGCCTTTTTACCTTAGCGTTCGTGGAACAGCACTAACTGTGGATAACGGTAACTAGGACTGGCATTAGCTGTATTGCAAGCCAGTTCCAACTCTGGTTGAAAGCTAGAGTTCTCCATGATTTTAGTCAGGGGCCTTTCGCAGCCCTACCTGAGGATATCTGGAATCGAACCTAGAAGCTCCTGCGGGTAGACCACCGGCTCTGCCACTGACCTATGGCTTCTTCTTCTCTGCCACCCACTGTGCATTTTGCCTGTGCTTCAGAGGGTGGTGTTCTCCTCATTCCCTATATAAAGGAGGGTGAGCCTGGTTTATCAGAGCACTTAAAAGCTATCACCTCATTTTAGGGCTTGGATCTGTTAATTAAAAAAAATAAAATTATATGGCTCCTACCAGTTGGGCTGCTGGAAATCTTAGCAAACTAATTACAGTGCACATACTGTACAGAACAAAGTTTGCAAAGAGCCATGGGTGTTTAACTCTACAAACCTTAATCATTTCCACAGACATTACTGGACATGAACGCATGAGGGTAAACAACGTGCAGGCTTTGCCGTCTAGATTGTAAGTAGGGTATCCTTCTGCCCTAGGGTGTTTTTTGTTTTAATATGCACTCTGTCCCAAGCCACAGTTATGATCCTTTCTGCTAGCTGCCTTTCTTTAGAAGTGCAGGGCCTGATAAAACTGCTAACAGGTACAGGCATCTCTGTTTGCTCTCTGGACAAGGGCCAATATTTGCAGGAAGTCAAGGATGTGTTGTTTCATGGCAGGAAGTTCCCAGCCTTGCAAAACTAAGGCCTGGATTACAGAGCCGCAGGTGTACGACTCTCAAACGGCTCATCCTCTGACTAATCAATAACGTGATGATGAATTATATCTGGGCATTTTGTAGTTTAGATTAACAGG
This sequence comes from Darevskia mixta, assembly GCA_034641385.1. Classification (NCBI taxonomy): domain Eukaryota; kingdom Metazoa; phylum Chordata; class Lepidosauria; order Squamata; family Lacertidae; genus Darevskia; species Darevskia mixta. The sequence continues at coordinate 6,480,925 of JAWWNH010000058.1, forward strand.
GATTACCTGGTCTAAAAGGCTGTGTGTGTGTGTGTGTGTTGCCTCCATGCTCTTAAAACACCTGAATGCTTTTAGTTTAATGAAAGCTTGTCTGTGTTAGCGAGTATCACAAAAAAACAAACCTTTTGCAGGCACATAACAGTACATTTTACCACATTTATGCGAGCACAAAATGTGCAATTAGTTGCCAAGAATGTCCAACAGAGAGCCTCATTTGAACATTGTACGTCCTGGCTCTCAGATGGTCTTTACTATGATCCCCCTTCAGAGTCTTTATAAATGCTTGCAAATTAGTAATTAGTGGTGCCCATTACAGCGGGTGTTGAAGCTTATGGGGTGACCACAAAGCTTATTGGATGACTGTGGACTGGTCAGTCCACCTCAGAGGATCCTTGTGAGGCGAATAAAATGGGTAAAGCGGGGGAGGGAAAGCACAAACACTGCCCTGAACACTTTGAGGAGTGGACAGGATATAAAAATGCTAATGTACTGGATCCTGAAAATCCTGTTGGTGGCTCATGGCTCTGAGTAAGCCATGACAGCAAGAGCCAAATGTACTGTTTGGTTTTCCCTCCACCCCCACCCTCTGAAATCCTGCCTAAATTTGCATCTATAGTTATATATTAGTATGCACGTATTTTATGCAAACTGGTGTCCCAAATTTCTGAAGTAGCAAGTAAGGTAAAGTAAGGTAAAGTAAGGTAAAGGTAAAGGGACCCCTGACCATTAGGTCTAGTCGTGACCGACTCTGGGGTTGCGGCGCTCATCTCGCACTATTGGCCGAGGGAGCCAGCGTACAGCTTCCGGGTCATGTGGCCAGCATGACTAAGCCACTTCTGGCGAACCAGGGCAGCGCACAGAAACGCCGTTTACCTTTCCGCTGCAGCGGTACCTATTTATCTACTTGCACTTTGACGTGCTTTCGAACTGCTAGGTTGGCAGGAGCAGGGACCAAGCAACGGGAGCTCACCCCGTCATGGGGATTCGAACCGCCGACCTTCTGATCGGCAAGCCCTAGGCTCTGTGGTTTAACCCACAGTGCCACCCGCAAGTACCAGCAGGCTAAATGTAGGATACCAGAACAGCCGCCATGTACCAAATAACAAGGAATTGTAGAGAATACCAGGACAGAAGCAGGATGGTCATACATTCTAGACTAAGGGGAATTTAAGAAGCATAGACTCTGTTATGTACTGTAGCATTCTCAGGTGAATAGCCAATCCCATCCTGTTTGCTTGCCCCACAGCGATCTACAGTACCAGTGGAATACATTTTGCCATCTGAAGTAGAACCCACACGGTGCATCCTCTGTTTATTTTAAACAACTCTTGCTCCATCATTCACACACTGATTCCTGCCTTCATTGATACCTGAATCAGGCTGCTTCTCCCGGATGCATGGCTGGGCCAACCCAAATTCTCAAAGTATCCGTTCTATCTACTCTCCTTAGGCATCTCTATCTGTCTCACTTGCACGTTAAGTCCAACTAAATTCAGTGGGACTTACTTTTGGGCAGCAATGCTAAGGATCAGGACTGGACCATGATATTTTCTGCAACACAGTATTTAATTATAGAACCTTCTGTTTATTGACATGGGGAAGGGCTTTCATAAGAGCATAGGGGCACCCCCTTCTGGGTCAGGTCAAAGGCACATCTAGCAGCCTACTCACAGGCAGGATTTGAGAGCAAGCACATTCTCTCCACTTGTGATTCTGAGCCATTGGTATATTGCCTCTGAGAGCAGAGGGACAAATTACTTAACATAATTTCGTAGGAGAAAAATTAATTCATAGTAAATCACATCTATTTTGCACCTGGTAGTGGTCTGGCATTGCATCAGTATAGATGCAGGAGCGGGGGCAGGGCTAGCCAGGTGTTGTGTTTTTAAATAAATGCTCGACCTTAGTTAATTATGAAGAAATCTTCAGCTGCGTGCAGAAATGATTAGGATATACATGTGAGGTATTTGTGGTGAGGCTTCCCCGCCCCTCGTAAAAACTTGTATTAGATTTATGAGAGAAAAAGCTATTATTACAGTTATTCATTTTCCCCAGGAATGGAGATAAAGAGATTTGTTGTTTTTGCTATGCTTAAAATAAAACCTTAATGGGAATCTGACCTCAGGCATTTCAGTTCTGCTACCTTAAAGAAAAAAAATACCAACGAACGTTTAACTATTTAGCATTCTGTATGGAAGCTATCATGTGTTTTCTGCTTTGAACCCCACCCTACCCAAAGTTAACACCGTGGGAATCCTCTGCGTTGGAAGATCAAGAGCAGTGCCGGATTTACGTATAAGCTAAACAAGCTATACGCAGGGGTCAGCAAACTTGTTTAGCAGGGGGCCGGTCCACTGCCCCTCAGACCTTGTGGGGGGCAGGACTATATTTTTTGGGGGGAAATGAACGAATTCCTATGCCCCACAAATAACCCAGAGATGCATTTTAAATAAAAGCAGACATTCTATTCATGTAAAAACACCAGCTAGGCCCCACAAATAACCCAGAGATGCATTTTAAATAAAAGCACACATTGTACTCATGTAAAAACACGCTGATTCCTGGACCGTCCGAGGGCCGGATTTAGAAGGCGATTGGGCCAGATCCGGCCCCCGGGCCTTAGTTTGCCTACCCATGAACTATAGCTTAGGGCCCCACTCTCTTGCCCCCCCCACCAATATAAAGGTAAAGGGACCCCTGACCATTAGGTCCAGTCGTGTCCGACTCTGGGGTTGCGGTGCTCATCTCGCGTTACTGGTTGAGGGAGCCGGCGTACAGCTTCCAGGTCATGTGGCCAGCATGACAAAGCCGCTTCTGGTGAACCAGAGCAGCACACGGAAACACCGTTTACCTTCCCGCCAGAGTGGTCCCTATTTATCTACTTGCACTTTGACGTGCTTTCGAACTGCTAGGTTGGCAGGAGCAGGGACCGAGCAATGGGAGCTCACCCCGTAGCAGGGATTCGAACCGCCGACCTTCTGATCAGCAAGCCCTAGGCTCTGTGGTTTAACCCACAGCGCCACCTGGGTCCCTCCCACCAATATACTTCTTCTTAATTGTATTTCACTATTAATATACTTCTTCTTAACTGTATTTCAGTTCAACAATTACTTTGATAAAATACATGTTTTGTTATGTGCAAATGGCTTTGGATACCTATTAGGTCCATAAATTACCATATACCTGTAGCATATATTCAACACAAAAAACAGTGACAATTTGTTGTTGACAAAGGACAGCTGGACATATAAAGGGCCCCATTACCTTCAGTAGCTTAGGGCCTCATGAAACCTAAATCCGGCCCTGATCAAGAGTCACATCCTAGTGTGCAGTCACGGCCATAACCCTAAATGACTGCGTTGAGAAAGAATATGGAGACTCAGTTTCCCTTCTGCTGATCAGGGGAATTCCTTAGCGTTTGGATCCTCAAGCCCGAATGGATCTAAACTGCTTTCCTTTCAAATTACCTCAAGGGGATTAAATCCACACATTTCAATTGCAGATTGCACATTTTGAAAATTAACGTCAGCAGACCTAGATAGCTGCAAAAGCTGTCTGCGATAGTAGAAGACAGGAAGGGAGGGAGGGAAGGCCAATTGATAAGGACTGGGCCCTTGGGAGATTCTTAATTTGAAAGGGAGCTGCTAGGTGCTGGCTGGTCAGCGCTTTTCTAAACAGTGCTGAGCTCTGTTCTGTGAGAATCAGGCTGCAATTAAACAATTGAGGCTACCCTTAATCATGGTTCTGTGCTTGACTGTGGTTCTTTTAAATGCACCTTTTTAATCCAGATGCTACAAGTAGAGAAACCCTGTAATTCGCAAGGTGTAGGTACAGTGGGCAAGATAGAGAAAGGAGACTTCATCTGTATACCTTCTCTGCCAGGTCCATATCAGCTGCCCCTGTGTCTCTCTCGATGGCTGTGCACACACCATAGTTTTAAAAACGTATTTGATGCATGCGACTGCTCCAGCACATTACTTCCCCCAAAGAATCTTGAGAACTAGTTTGTTAATGCTGCTGGGAACTGTAGCTCTGTGAGGGGTAAAGTACAGTTCCTAGGATTCTTAAGGGGAAGTTATGCGCTTTAAATGTGCTACAAATGTGTGGGGTGCATGCCACCTATGTCTTGAAAGCGAAGTATATGGGGGATTCTAGATTCAGGTAGGTAGCCGTGTTGGTTTGACACAGTCTAAATGAAAAAAATAAGAATAAAAAAATTGTCCAGTAGCACTTTAGAGACCAACTAAGATTGTTCTGGGTATAAGCTTTCGTGTATCTGAAGAAGTGTGCATGCAGACGAAAGCTTATACCCAGAACAATCTTAGTTGGTCTCTAAGGTGCTACTGGACAATATTTTTATTTATTTATTTATATGGGGATTGTTTGTTATATGTATTTTTAGGAACTGAAAAATAAGTAAAACAAAAAAAAACATTGCAAATTCTTCAGCTGGGAATTCCTCCATACAATGACCGCAACATAACACAGACACATGAGCCTCATTTAATCTGGAAAAGCGCAGGAGGAAGGGCACCCAGTCCCTATCGGCCTAAAAAACAACAACATGCAAGCGTTATGCCAGCTGTGCACAACAGACACGAATGAGGTGTTTGTAGATTACGGTCAGCTTCTGGACAGATCGGGGTGACTTTGTTTAGCAATTGACTATTCCAGCATACTCAAGGAAGCTGTGTCCGAGCCTTAGGATGCTTGCAGACATACCTATCTAAAAGAACACCTGGCCGGTTTATTTATCAAATGGTTTTCCAGTGTTTGTTTGTTTAACTTGAAACATTGCTCGGGATAGGGAAGGGTGTCGTTTTGTGGCTGTCACGTGGGACACCAAAGGGCACTCTGCACAGCCAGCTGTTTCTGGAAACAGGAAGAGCTGCTTGCTCCCAGCACATTCCTGCTGAGAAGAGAGCAAAGCAGTTGCTAGTTCTTGCAAAGCTCCTCCTGTGTGCTGGTGCCCCTGCAAACACCCTAGAATGGATGAACTGGAGCAGAGGGGTGTAATCTGATGACCACTGAGTGCTTAATCTCTGTTCATTCCAGCAGGACTTGTATTATGCTTACCTGGACACTGGATTTTGCCCCTTGTTATGGAAGGACATGGAGCCATAGCAGCCTGTCATAAGTCAGGTACCTGAAGAAACATGTCCCTTGCCTTGATATAGCACTTGCTAGACACAGGGTCAGTTTTCACGCTCAGTGTCCCATTAGCACATCCAAAATCACATATAGAAACAGTGGTGCAACACACAGATAGAGATGGCAACAATTTCTGTATTCTCTGTACAGTACTCTGCATTTTACTTGACACTGGGATTACTGGAATTGCTGTCATTAGCTGTGCATACAAATGTTTTCCCACAAGGATAGATCACATTTGCACAGACAGAGAAGAAAAGCTCTAGTGTGATCCAGCCTTCTGTAAAATTAACACAAGCAAGGCCCAAGTCTGTGTGGAACTTTCCACAACTACAGGGCTTTTGCATGTTAAAGGGGTTTTTCTTTTAATCTCTCCGGTGAGTATACCGTCACCATAAGCACATTGTTTGCAAAGGAACCTACTTGCAGGAAAGCATGGCTAGATTCACAAGCGAACGTCACCATCCCATCCATGTTTAGTGGGAAGTGAGTCCCACCAGGTTTAGTGGGATAAAATCGTAGTACGGAGGATTGCAAGCCTAATGCTCAAAATTTGCTTTCTACGCAGCTGCAGCCATATTGCCCAGCTGCTATCACTTTGAGCAAAATGATTTAAATGAAATCAAGCAGCAAGAGAAATTCCACTTCTCAGCACATCAGAAAATGGGGGTGCCAGGAGACAGGTGGTACAAGCTATTATGGGGATAGGAGAAGAGCCGTGTAATGCAACAAATCAGGTGAAATGAAGAAGAGGAAGGGAGACTGGCAAATATTTAATTTAGCATGGTTTGCTTGCATGTGCAAAGGGAGCCCAGACAGGGAAATGAGGCAGGGGACCAAAACGGACAGCTCCTAAACAGCAAGGGGTCCAGTTTGCTTATCTTGATTAGATATAATTAAGTCCTAGGTGGATTTCTAGATTTCCTGTTAACATAGCAGGAACTTTGGTAAACAAGCTATTTGCCAGGCAGCAGACTACAGATGTGACTTTTGACTTCCTTCTGTGGATTTGATCCCACTCTAGCAAAGTAACATGACTTTTAAAAAGTCAGCTTAAAAGCCCTAGGATTCTATGTCATGAGAAGAAGAGAAAAACAACAACAACATTTCTGAAAAGCAGATCAGGTGTACATACTGACGACATTGATCTGCATAGAATTTGAAACTCCAAATGCAGCCATTGTGCCCAGTCGGCACATCATCTATATCCTTCCTCCCTGTCTTTGTAGATTAGGTCCTCCGTTCTTTATGCCCCTTAGTATGGTTCCCCCCATGCAAGAGGTGAAGGGAGGAGGTCACTGTGTAAAGAAACACTCCAGTATGGCCAAAGATACATAAGATAATATAAGATGGGCATTGTTAGGCTTTGCATACCCATTATCCTTACCTGGCTATGATGTTTTCAGAGGTACTATAGCATGGTCTTAGCCTCCTTGGCTTTCTTACATGTGTACAGCCATTTGATTATCCGAGCATTGCGTTCAATTACTGACGTGCCAGTAGGGACCTGTTCTGTGAGCTCTTCTTCCAGGAGCCCATCATCGCCGCTGTGCCTCGTGAAGTCGCTTTCCGATGTTGCCACACTGATGCTGCGGATACGGAAGGAGAAGTTGTCAGAAGCCACCGAAAAGTTCTCTTGGCCAAGGTCCTCTATTACCTCAGTGTCCAGGCCACAGTACTTGAAGAACGTGTCAAACTCGGAGAAAGATTTCGAATACCGAGAACTAATGTCTGACTGGGACCGGTGCAGACCTTTCCGCCTCACCTCCTTGATCTCATGAGGGGCTACCGTCAAATTTGAGGCGTTTTCACATCTGCTGGTGAGGATGGCTGCTGGGCCTGTGTTTGGGGGCACATTGTGTCCTGCCAGATCAGAGTTTTGGCTTGTGCCTTTGACCAAAATGGACCCTTCTGTTTCAGGGTCAGCGATATCTTCCTTCAGAATGGCCTTGGCTGCCTCAGAAGCCGACTGTTTTTCCTTGAAAGGACTCGGGAACAGCCTTCGGACCAGACTCCCACGAGCACTTTCGTGGCTTTGACCTCTCACAAACTCACATTTCTGGCGATAGATCACCAAAGAGTCCGGCCTAATCTGCCTCTTGGCGCTGCTGCGCCTCACGATCGGAAGGTCACCACGCTCCAGCGGAAGGGGGCCGGGATCCATGGCGTTGTTCACGTTGGATGTGGCACGCTTCTCCTCAGGCAGGTGATTGTTGACTTTCTTGCTCTCCACGGAGGTGCTCTCGCTGCTGCAGCTGCTCTCGGAAGCTGAGCTGAGTGCTGCGACCGGCTCCTGCTTAGTGCTGATTACCTGCTGGCTTTTGACATACTTGGCCTTGTCTGCTGCCAGTCTTTCCACGGCACTTTTCCGGCCCGGGTTGCCCGCCTCCATCTGCTTGCGAAGGTATTCCGGGCCCTTGTTGAGCAGCCGCACTGTCAGCGAGGAATGGAAGCCAGAGATGGCATGCATTCTCACCGTGTGAGAGATTTCTGTTGGCATAGCAGGCAGCTCTCAGGTGTCCCACGAGCTCACTCACAGTTCAGGAAAAAGAAAAGCCGATTTCACAATCCCTGCCCCCTCCCTTAAGTCCCAAGCCTTCATGGATAACAAATTCAGGGATCCTTCCCCAAAACAGCTAGCCCCTGCTGCTAGCTTGCTCTGTTCTTATTACTGTTATTTATCCTTGAAAGAAGAAAACTCCTCTCTGCCTTAGAAAAAGCCCAACTGCCTGCGCTTGCTGCAGACACTCTGACTGCACGCACCTCCAGACAGCTGCTTCCTTGCACATTCACCTTTCGGCTGAGCCAACCCCTGCGAGCCAGACACAGCCAATCCTGTCTGAGAGCCGAGGCCTCTCTGACATCACCCAGAGAGGGAGATGGCTCATTGACGTTAGAGGAGTGGCTCAGACTATCAACACTCCATTTGCCTCTAGCAAGGACAAGCCTTAATGAAAGTGTTTGTTTAGCATAAGCTTTCAGCTGCCTCCTCCCACAGCAGCCAGGGAAGTCTCTCTCTGTGAATGAAAATACCGGAGGAGTCCTCCTGCAGCAAAAGGCTGAGGGGCAGAAGTGCCTGGGAGAGAAACTTTGCAAATGCACTGCTGCCTCCTCCTAGAGAGGAACTAGGCTTAAAAGGGGCATGGGATTGCTTCTATTACAGTGGTACCTCGGGTTACAGACGCTTCAGGTTACAGACTCCGCTAACCCAGAAATAGTACCTTGTGTTAAGAACTTTGCTTCAGGATGAGAAAAGAAATCACACAGTGGTGGCGTGGTGGCAGCGGGAGGCCCCATGAGCTAAAGTGGTACCTCAGGTTAAGAACAGTTTCAGGGTAAGAACGGACCTCCAGAACGAATTAGGTTCTTAACCCGAGGTACCACTGTACCTGTTTTGTTATTTTGGAAATTTCCTGCAGCAACTCCAGACCTAGCCCTATTAAATATCTTTTGGGACAACAACAGACACACACATAACAAGGAGACCATAAATCATTTACTCAAAGCAGCTAGAAATATTAGAGAACCATTAGGGAAAGTGAGATAGAAGAAGCCAAGGGTGCATTTTCTTTTACACTTTTTAACCAGAGATTAAAACCCAGTGACCTTTCTCATGCACATCATTTGCTCTATCATTGAATTGCAGTCCTTCCTTCACCCAATGAATACCCTTCATTCTTTGCTTTAAAAAGCTATCAGGCAGCTCAGCAGCTGCTGTGGCTTGCCCTGGGGATATGTAAAGCGATTGCTATCTGGAGATTTCCTACCTTGAAGTCAGAGGTGCTGTCAAGCTTGGCTCATTAATATATGTCAGGTGCTTAGGGACTCATCCTTACACAAGTTATTGTTAAGGCATTTGACTGGAAGAAACAGTTGTGACATTTGGAAACTGACTGGTCAAATACTGTCAATGGGCCACCTATCATTTTACTTTAGTCCAATACGGCCAAGAAGTCAAGAAAACCATCTTGGGTAAGTGCAACCTTCATGTTGTTGTTTTGTTGTAGCGGGCCTTAGATCAGAGTTACCCAAATTTGGGTCTCTAGCTGCTTTTGGACTACAACTCCCATCAGCCCTAGATAGCAGGACCAGTGGTCAGGGATGATGGGAATTGTAGTCCAAAACCAGTCAGAGACCCAAGTATGGATAACACTGCTTTAGAAGCAGATACCACACCCACCGCTGCCATGCAGTCCCTGGAAAGTCCTCCTTGCCACATGAGGGAATGTGGCCCTTGAGATAACAGGCTTCCCACCTCTGTTCAGTTTTCAAAGGAAATACATATTTTCTATTTATTACTTTGTTCCAGTCTTCCCAGCATGACTGATTGCAACTTAAGTCCTTACTTCTGCTTGTTACCTCCACCTTGGCTGTGACATCCTGTTCAGACACAATTTTCTGCCACACCAACCCCCGTCCCAGGTGTTTTCAGTAGATCTGATGCTTCAGGACAGACATTCTCCACGTTTACACAAGGCGAGCTCTAAATGTAGACAGGATGCCCTGTTTTCTGCTAGCCAACTTATTGGACCTTCTTCTGCACCGACAGGCTTCAACCTGCACGTGATAACAAGCTTCTCCTAATTGAATTAACTCTCGAGATTAAGTAATGCTGTGGATAACAAGGGTAAAATGGCTCAGCTCTTCACTATAATTATATCAATTCCAAAGCTGTAAGAAACAAATGAGCTTAAATCCCAGCATTCAAGGTTCATTAGGTGTACTTTGCACGGAGCAGAATCACACATGAGATCAGTTCTTACAGTGCATGCAAATGTTTCTTGCTGGAGTGTGTGTGGTGTTCATAAAACTTATGGTCTTAGTTCCATTTAAACACACACACATACACACACCGTCCTTATGAGGTCATTTCTGCATCAGGAATCTGTTAGGATATTTCTGCTTTTGCAAACAGCTGATGTCACTGGAGAGATGTTCAGACCTCGGACAAAAGGATAAGAAAAGGCAGCTCTAAGTTGTGTCAATTGATACGCAAAGCAATCCAACGGAGCTGCTTTTTTCCCCTCCCCCATTGTGAAGCATCGACTAGAGAGGGAGGAGAAAGAATCGGCAAAGAATTATCAAAGTTCACCCAAAGTGCAACCCAGACAGGCTTGGAGCTGTCTGCATATAATCCTTGGTCAAACAGTTAAACTGTAAGGCTTGGCATACAATTTTCATTTCCTTGATTGAGAAAGAGGCATGGGGAGGGCCGAGCAATTTTAACAGTTCGCTCTTTGCTTGTATCCAGAATTCCTTTGTCAGTGAACTTCTGCCTAATCACACACTTGTGAACCAGCCATGGTGGCCTCTGCTCTTTCTTAACGCCAGCCTTGATCAAGGAAAGGCCTACTGTTGACTTCAAAGGGTTTTGGATAGGTGAGTGCTTATGACCTCATTTCAGAAAAAGGAAGGCTGAGAGAGAAATGATGTTGGGACTGAGAGGGAGGCCTGGAGATGCTATCTGTGAAAAGCTCGCAGGTGGTAGGACTGAGAATCTGCTGAAGAAAGCCTGACAGTGAGTTGAAAGGAAGGGCAGATCCATATAATACATGCAACACACGTCTGTCTCTCCTAGCATCGTCACCGCACCATACATTTAAAGCCCATGACTTCTCCTAAATAATTCTGGGAACTGTAGTTTGTTAAGGGTGCTGGGTTAAGTCGGAGTCATTTGCATAAAATGTACATTGGACACGCTTTAAATCAAGAACTTTTGCGTCCAAATATGGCAACCCTATCATATGGTTGAATACAAGGGAGAATGATGATTAAGGCAAAGGACACACTGAAAAGCCAGGTTTGGAAGAGAGATAGCACCATGTCCATGTCCAGGGAGTGAATTCCATGGACAGGGAATAATAGAATCATAGAACTTAAAGAGTTGGAAGGAACCCTAAGGGTCATCTAGTCCAACCCCCTGCAATGCAGGAATCTTTTGCCCAACGTGGGGCTCGAACCCACGACCTTGAGATTAAGAGTCTCATGCTCTACCAACCGAGCTATCTATTTTATACTAATTGTAACAAGGGGAGAACTGGTGCGATTTATTTTGCACTAAGAATAACAAGGGGGAACTGTTGTAGTCATTTAAAAGAGCAGTTGTTCACCTGGCTCAGGGTGGCAGAGCAGGAAGAGCAGAGGGAAGAGGTGTACAGGCCACCTGGTGACTTTCCTGGCATCTTTTTGTAAATGGCCTTTCCTCCCCTTTTGATGGACGTGAGTGGGGGACCTTTATGGCTCCACGAGCCAGATCCTTATCAGGATCTGCCTCTCGGGCAATTTTGGCAAGTGGGCAGTGGGGATTGCAGTTTACCCCTCACAGAACTATAATTCTCAGGACCCTCAACAAACCAATAGCTCCCAGGATTCCTTTAGAAAATCCATGTGCAGTGTGGTGACAATCCTGGAATAGACAAACAGTCCGAACTGTATAAGGCAACTTCAAAAAGATATTTTTTGTTTGTCCTGTACATTTTGTATTCGATAAAATCTTATTTGTTCATTTATTTATTTTTTAAAAAAACCCAACCCTTGGAGATTTCATGCGCTGTTAGCTTCCCTTTGATTCTTATCTTTCCAGTCCCTCTCTCGCTGCTCTTTGCAGGCAATGGATTCTTCCCCCTTTGCTTGTTATATCCTGCCCAGCCTACTGCGATATTATCTAACCCCGCTCTCTCCCTTTCACAGACAATGGATCTATAAGGATGCCTGATTACTGAAAGCCATTGCCCACGGGCAGCAAGGAACAAAAATAGCCCAGCACAGCATCGTGACTAAGCTGCCGTGCTGCATTTGACGGGCAGGTCTTTTAAGACATTTCATCCTCCTTGTGTATCAGATGCGGGGCTGAGTTCTGCAGACCAGTTCAAAAATATCTTTATGTTGCATTATATCCTGTTCCCTCCCCGCCCTCTAGCCTTACACTCTCCTATCTGCCTTAGTTAACCAGTTGTGTGGTAGACATGGCAAGGCAGGAGAGAAGGCCTTTCCTTTTCTTCCCTTCTCACCATCTTCCTCTTGGAGGTGGTCTACCTAGAGATGAACCCCAGCAGCTCATGTGCCACCTTGACACACTCTTTTAACCTAATCTACCTCACAAGATTGTAGTGAGGATAAAATGGGTAGAGAGGAGGTGGAGGAGGATAAATAATCAATAATCCCAGTTTGGGGCTTCATCACAATGAATGGTGTTGCCCCAGCACAACTTGTGGCAGCCAATGGGGTATGCCTTATGTGAGACAAAATACCTCAAGGACCACCTCTTTCCATATGAACCTACCTGGACCCTGAGATCATCTTCTGAGGCCCTCCTTCGTGTGCCTCCTCCTCAAAAGGTGCGGAGGGTGGCAACACGAGAACAGGCCTTCTCTGCAGTGGCTCCCCGTCTGTAGAATGCTCTCCCCAGGGAAGTTCAGCCGGCACCTTCATTACACACCTTTAGGCGCCAGGCAAAAGCGTTCCTTTTTAACCAGGCCTTTGGTTGATCTGTTTGACATCCTATATAAACTTTTAAAATGTAGCTCTTTTCGGGGGGGGGGGTGTTATTGTTGTGATCTTTTCTGTGAATCACCCTGAGACCTCTGGGTATAGGGAGGTATATGAACTCAATTAATAATAATAATAGTAATAGTAATAATAATAAACAACTCAACATGAGAATGTTCTATTCAGCAACATCCTTGTAGCAAGCGTAGCTGCTCTTAAGTTATCCGATATGAGGGATCAAGGAAGAGCACACTTTTGACGACAGTCTTGTGAAGCATGGATTCTTGAGTCCTGTAAGGCCAGGTCTGGGCTTTATGAACGGTTGCTGCTAAGCCCTATGAGCTCCAGAAGTGCCGATTCTGTTCGCTAAGTCCTTGCAAGGTTCAGTGATTTCACGGTAGATCATTAAGCCTGTTTCCCCCTAAGGTGCTGACACCAAAACCTCTTTTCTCCTCTGATTTTCAGTTATGCTGGCATTTGCTGAGCCTTCTGTGACTCACTTGACATTTGCCCAGACTTGCCAAGCAGGAGCAAAGTCACCTCAAAGACCAAAGCATTCCAATTCTAGAGTGAATGAATGACTATCCGAATGGGCTACATTACAAGGAGCTGTGTTAGGCCTTTCATCCGCACAAGTCTTTTTCCTCGTTACCCCGATGTAAATATTACATGTTTAAAATGATATACAGGCTGCAATCCAAAACAACATTTACTGGGGAATAAGCCAGCCCCATCAAATGGAGCGGGACTTACCTCTGAGTAAACATGCATAGGACTGCACTGTTAAAATGCATTGACTTCAGAGCTGAGGGATCTCCATGATACTATAATTCTGTTGTTTGGCAGTGGAGCAGACTCCCACAAGAGGTTGTAGTCTCTCTTTTCTTGGAGGTTTATAAGCAGAGGTTGGATGGTCATCTGTCATGTATGATCGAGTTGAGATTCCTGCGTTGCAGGACTACGTGACACTTGAGGTCCCTTCCAACTCTACAATTCTGTGATTCTTTTATTTGCCCTGCATGGTGATTGCAAATCGTGACACACAAGTGAAGAATGCGGTAGTTTAGTGGAAGGCTTGAAAGCTGTCAATCAATAAAATCAATCAAAGTAGCCTGGGTAAACACTGCACTTCTGACATGCTTCTGTCTGATGTGTGAGTGTGCCTGCACTCACTAGCCATCACTCTTGTTTATGTGGCGAAGGTGAAAGGTCTGCATACCCTCGCAACACGTGGAAGCCAAAATCTGGGGTGCCATCTTCCTGTACTCCATCTTCCCATTTTTTATCACGAGAGCACAGCAGCCATTTTGTTGCTGTAATGTTGTGTGATTTCATGCTGCAGCCCCCCCCCCAAGTGCTTTTTTAAAGTAATGGCACCTGAAAACATGTGTTTTGGGGTGATGCGTGAGCAGTGCTTTTTTCTAGAAAAAGAGGTGCAGGAACTCCCATTTTGGGGGAATGGACAGCCCTGAGTTGTTGAGCTTTTCTTAGGGACTGCCAAAGTTGTTGAGCTTTACTTTGGAGAACCAGAGTTGTTGAGATCACAGCAACCAAAATGGCTGCCATTCTCTTGCAATAAGAAATGGGGTTGCCTCCTTTCCGGTGCTGGTTGCTGCCTGCGGAGACGTGTGAAAATGGCACCTACCTCGTAAGGGAAAGGAAAAGAAGGAAGAACAGGTTATCAGTCTGGGACCACAGGTGGCTGAAGGAGAGAATGTGTTTGGAGCCTGCCACATCCTCGCTTCCTTCAACGACACTTTTGTCCATGTAACTGACCTATCTGGCAAGGAAACAATCTGCCGAGTAACTGGTGGCATGAAAGTGAAGGCTGGCAGGGACGAGCCTTCTCCTTATGCTGCTATGTTGGCTGCCATGGTCGCCTCTGTAAACGGTAGCTGTTATCTTTCATCATTAAAGCTTTCCAATAAAAAAGAAAGAAAAAGAAATGGGATGCCTCTGTTTTTCCATGACACCTGTGGGGTATATGTTTGATCAGAAGGTTAAGAACCCTTTGCATAGACAAACCTCATCTACCCAGCAAAGGGTGAAAGAGGCTAACTCCCAGGACTCCATAGGTCTCTGTGCAGGCAAAACATTACAGGCCCAGCACTCTGCAAGCCAGTGCAAGGATCAGATGCAACTTTGTCGTGCCTCTGGGGCACTCTTTTACATTGGTAGGCCCTGGGCCTTGCAATTGGTGGTGGCAACAGCAGATAGCTTAGTTTCCCACTGCATCTCCAATGTAGTGGTGCTCTGGGACACTGTGGATTATCAGAGAATTCTGACAGAAATGGGAATGGAAATTGACAACATTGGCTTATTCATAGCATGTCCAGAATGGAAATCGATCTAGCAGCGAATAGGATTAGTATTCACTGCTGTGGTTTTCAGCTCACAAACAATACGTAATAGAGGCCTCCATCATTTGCATTGTATTTCCTTTGCATTGAAGTGAAGTGCATTAATATGGGTGGTGTGGAATAACATAATATAATTACATAATTACCTATGTACAATTCTATTAACAGTGGGCAGCAAGACGAATGACATCATTTAATTTTTTTGGAAGTCAGACTGCAGCAGTATGGAAAGAGCACTGTGTGTCGCAAACATGGGACAGAACGGAAATTGATTTCTTTCTACATCCCTGATTCTTGGTAAAACTTATGACCATCCACCAGGTAACACCCAGGAGCTGTGGTGGTTGGTAAAAGCACAGGTTTCCTTCCTTCTCAGTTGTCAGTTGTTGGTGGGGGCCCTGAAGTTCAGCACACATTAATTATCACACAGAGAGCAATTGGCTAAAAACACTCTGCTGGGGCTAAAAGTATTGTGGTGTGGCTGTTCGTGCTTGAGGCTGATGAAATACTCATCCAGCAAAGCCCTTACATGATGAAATAGGCAGAAGGAGTTCTTCTCAGGTTGCTCCTTGAGTGCTCCTGGCAGTGCAACAGAAAAGCAGTACAAATACAAAAAATCAAGGCTAGCAATTATTTGGATCCGTCACCACAGTGGTGCGGAATTAACTAGACCTTAGAGCATGGCAGGAATGTTACCATGCATTTGCTTATCATCTTCCAGGAGCTTAAGTGACCTCTCCTCTCATTTATTTGTGAATGCAGAATGGGAGTTATCAGCTCTACATATTGTTTTGACTTTAAAGGAGACACAGCAGCATACCAAGGCTTCACTTTCACACATTTGTGGTGTGTTGGTCTTGCATTGAAACAAGCAGATCCTTCATGCCAGATGTCCACACATATCTTGTGGTGAACCACAAGTGAAATGTGAGAACTTCAGAACATTATTACCAAGACTTTGTGGCTCTGGGTCAGTCTCTGTCATGTTTCCTTGTTGTCATCACTTAGAAAGGCTTGTGAAGGCAGATAGATCTACCACATCAAGGCTGTAAAAAGGGTGGCGTGAGAAGTACATTCTAACATATCAACCACTAGCAATATACACATCTGCCAAAACATTTGCCATGGTAAAACACTGCTAGAACACGGCTACCTGATGAAAATGGTGCCACGTTTAGCTGCTAGATTTTAATGAGTGCTTTTCACTTGAATATTGCAAACCGAGTGAAATGCAAATACCAGTATATTGCAATGATTCACCAACACTTCACCTGAGGAAGGTGAGGTTTTTCCATTGCACTTGTCTTCCACCCCTTCAGTATACCTGAAGGAGCGTCTCCACCCCCATCACTTAGCCTGGACACTGAGGTCCTCCTCCGAGGGTCTTCTGCTGGTTCCCTCACTGTGAGAAGCGAAGTTACAGGGAACCAGGCAGAGGGCCTTCTCAGTAGTGGCGCCCGCCCTGTGGAATGCCCTCCCTTCAAATTTCAAGGAGATAAAGAATGACACAACTTTTAGAAGACATTTGAAGGCAGCCCGGTATTGGGAGGTTTTTAATGCTTAATGTTTTTATTATGTTTTTAGATATGCCGTAAACCGCCCAGAGTGGCTGGGGAAACCCAGCCAGATAGGTGGTGTATTATTATTATTATTATTATTATTATTATTATTTGTACTTCTTCACTCTTCCCACCGATCTTTCATTAGCATCTATGATAGACTAGGAGCACAATCCTAGGCACACTTACTTGGGAGCAAGCCCAATACAGCGGGACTTCCTTCAGAGTAAACATGGTTTCCTTTTATTCTTAGATCTTATTTCTATCCCCATCTTTCTATGCCACAGATACGCTTGTGTAGGATTGCACTGAAAGTGCCCTTTCGTAACAGTGGCTGTGCAGATTACGGTCCGATGAGAACTAGTACACCCGATATCCTACAGCCATCCGCTTAATTCCTTCCAGGTGGGATTCTGGCTCACTCAGGGCTGTTCATACATTTATAAGGGGAGCAGATGGCGGAGGTGCGCACACCCACTGAGAACAGCTGGCAGCTGTCACAGCAGCAAAATACCATCCCATTTGATAATGAACTTCCAAAATAATTCACCTCCTGTTGGGAGACCTTGCGCTGCACTCTGGCTGTATAAACAAGGAGCATTTTAAGTGAGAATCTTGCCATCATGAAGGGGAGAGAGATATTTTCTCCCAAAATAAAAATGATTTAAGTTTATTTTAATGTTAGTAGTTGGTGAAAAATCAAGGTAAATCCAGAGGTGTTTCTTTATTTTTTAAATGTATGGAGCTGGGAATACATTTAACAGACAAGAAGCATTGATGTGTCCTGTTTTGTTGTTAAAAAGAGTGCAACAATAAAAACATATAACAAATGTGCATTCTGGAGACTAGGAGCCTACGAATGTGCCTACAGAGGACCATCACAATGTACAAAGCACTTTTGCAACTGTCTCTCATTTATTCAAATAGCAACAAACAGCCGAAAGAGGAAGGATGTTGACTTGTCCGAGGTCAAGCAAGTGAGCTTCATGGCTGGGTAGAGATTAAAAGCTCTCAAATCCCAGGATCCCATATTTCGTAGCCCATATTGATCTGATGGACATCAACTTGTCTTACATGTGCAACTCCCCATTGATGCAAGGGTTACTTCCAAGGCACCACACGTACCGGTATATCTGAATTGTGTGTATATTTGAATTGCGTATATTTGAAACACCATTGAAAAAGCTTGCAAACGCCTTCTAAACCTCTGCGAGCCCTTGAAAACCCCCTATAAAAAACAACAACAACCAGCAGCACTTACCAGAGGCCAAACTCCGCCAAACTCCACCACAATTGCTCCCTCCAAACCTTCTTGCTCAAACTCCCAGATCTCCACAGATCGCAAGAGTCGGTGCAAGGTCTCCTGGGATTGCTAGATGCTGTT
Organism: Darevskia mixta; assembly: GCA_034641385.1. Lineage (NCBI taxonomy): Eukaryota > Metazoa > Chordata > Lepidosauria > Squamata > Lacertidae > Darevskia > Darevskia mixta. The sequence goes on from JAWWNH010000058.1 coordinate 6,498,867, forward strand.
TTTGCACCTTTTTTGCCCTTTCTGGGCTCTTGTAGGGCTGTTTTTGCCATTGTTATAGTCACCTCTGGGTTCAGCGTGATGCAGCTGTACACAACCGCATGTCAGTTGCCTGTTGCCTGTGCAGTCATACCTCGGGTTGCGCTCGCTGCAGGTTGCACGTTTTTGGGTTGCGCTCTGCACTGAACCCAGAAGTACCGAAATGGGTTACTTCCGGGTTTCGGCGCTCGCGCATGCGCATAAGCACTAAATCGCGCTTTGAGCATGCGCAGAAGAGCCGAATCGCAACCCGCACATGCGCAGACGCAGCGCTGTGGGTTACGGACACTGCGGGTTGTGAACGCACCTCCCGTATGGATCGCGTTCGCAACCCGAGCGTCCACTGTACTTAATTCTGAGAAGACATGCACAGAATCAGGCTTTTAGCTGTTAAGTCACTCCAAGAGGTGATGAGCCTAACATTGCACTCGGTCACATTGTCACCTTTTCTTCATCTCCTCCCCTGGAAATACAGTACAAAGATATTCAAAACAAATGCTTCATGCTTCATGTTATGGTGGCCACTCACCATAGAACAAATTAGCTTTATTTTATTTTTGTTCCCCCTCATTTTTTGATGTATCCTGAGTAAATACACCTGGCCATACCGTAAGAAAATAAGACATTGTGGATCATTTCCCTAATCCATTTTTTTCTCCAGTTTATGCAAGTCAATTTATTCAAAGGAAATTCCATCAATATGCAAAAAGAAGAAGAGGAGCAGATTTTCTTGGATGACCTACTGAGATAATAATGTACTCAACATATCTCTCAGATCCAACTGAAGTGACAAGTTTCTGTAGCATTAATCCTTCAGGGGATGTGGTTTGGAATGAGATCAGAGCGAAAAAAGGAGAAAACTTTGCTGTAGGTTAAGGATATGTTTTCATTTAAAAATATGTCAGTCAGGTTAATTCACTCTATCACTTAACCGAATTAAAGGAACACCGAAGATGTTGAACACACATTTTTAACTAGGGTTGCCCTGAATAATTCATGCAATGCTTGCTGGAAAACAACCAACAGGCAATGCACAGCTCTGAGTCCACGAAAACAGAAAAAGGGAGGGAGAAACCACTTAGAAATATTATGTTGTCAAGCGGAAAACTATATGTTTACGCTTTCTAAACCTCGGCTATGTGTTTAATCTTCGAACTTTGAAATGCAACATGTAAAAAAAGCAAAATAAGGGAAAATAGCTTTGTGCATCTTTAGAATGTGCTGCTAGGCCTTTTGAGGCCATGCTGTGGGTTGCCTTTTTATGTTTATAAAACTCTTGCAAAATGCATTTTACGCCATATGAGGGAACACAGCACAGCAAGTTCCCACTTATAATTTGTTTCTAAGCAATGAACATGTTACAATTAGCTGCTCCAGTTGCAGGATACTGGTTTGTGAGGGAAGTAAAATTCTTAAAATACAGCTTGTGTTGTGGTTTCAAACAAACTCGAGGGCGGCTGGCCAGGCATTTTATTACTCCATTATTGTATTACATGTATATTGCACATTTCCCTCAAAGAGCTCAAGGGGACCTATATAATTCTCCCCCTCCTCACAACAACAACAACCTTGTGAGGTAGGTTAGGCTGAAAGACAGTGACTTTGCTATGCATTACTATTGCAAAGGCATTACACACACAAAAGGGAAAACACACACAGAAGGGGGAAAAAACCTGTTGACTATTTCTACTTGGTATTCCCCACTTTCAAAAAAGAATGCACAATGTTAAAATTATGCATCCAGGGAATTCACATTCAGTGCAACCGAATCTGTATGCTTACAAAGATTGGTCTTGTTTACATATTTTATTTATTTTGCATAATTTATACCCTTTTGTATATTTCATTCTGCTTTTCCTAATCACGGAAACAGTACTGGAGCTTGACAAGACACGGCAGCCTCAACCCACTCAGAGGAATCCTTATTCAGCTTTCTGACTAATTAGATTTTTATCCCCATACTTCCAAGCATATCTTCCTACTCTTAATGGCTAGAATTCTGATTCATTTATTTTTATGGAAACTGGATTGAGCACCCTTTCTACACCCCCTCTAATCAACTTTGTAGCATTCATGGCTGCATTTTAAGAACAACAGACAGGCCCCAGAATCAGAAAGCTGATTCCTGTCTCCTGCTTCTCATCTAATTCGGCCCACATTGTGTGTTTCCATGGAATCGGGGCATTGACACAGCTCTGCCAATACCCTCGGTTGCCCTGAAGACAAGTTGCTGATTTTATCAAGGGTGCCCTTTGGAATGCCGTTTCCACATTTGACATAAGTTACTGAGGCGTTTTAGGAAAGGCCTACATTCACAACCCCTTTCACCACAGGACTCAGCTATACAGCTGCAATATTGTAAAGTGCAATATACAAATGTGACACAAGATGGTGACATGGAGCTATGCAAAATTCAATGTGTTTATCCAAACATTTTTAAAAGCATTTTTACAGCGTTTTTTTTATATATGTGTGTAGATTCCACCACAGTTCTCTCTATATATTGAGTGGTGGAAATGAGGGAGAACAAGCAGAGGGAAATCCACTAATTAATATTATTTATTTGAGAAGCACGCAGAATCAAACTGAATTGCTCATTTATTTGGAAGAAAATCCCATGCCTCACGTCTATTTTAAGAACACAGTCTTTCTACCAGAGGCTGGAAGCAGGGAGACATGGCTACCAGAGAGGAGCCATGACAGTCTTTAGAAAATAAGTAAAGCTTCAAATTCAAAGGAGTACCTCCAGAAAAAAAGCACTGGCAAAGGCAAAAGCCAGACAGAATAGAAAAGTCTTAACTAGCTGGTGGAAAACAGTAAAGGGCGGTTGGGGGGCAAGCAGCCAAACTTCATAGAGCAAGTCGTTCTGCATTTTGGGTGCTGCACAGAGAAGGCCCTCCTTCAATGTGCTGCCCTGTTTCTTCTAGGTGGGATGCAATGGCCTTTCTATCAGGGGTTAGGAAGCAGGCTGACAAGGAAGGAGGCAGTCCTTTAGGTCAGTGTTTTTCAACCACTGTTCCGTGGCACACTAGTGTGCCGCGAGATGTTGCCTGGTGTGCCGTGGGAAAAATTGAAAAATACTGAATAAAGTTTTTTATAATTTTTCATATTTCTGTTTACTTACTATTTCATAATAAAGTAATTATAAAATACTTTCTTTGTGTTTATTTGATTCCTATTCAAGAGAATTACTTTATATATAGTCAATATAGGCACAGAGTTAAATTTTTTAACATTTTCTAATGGTGGTGTGCCTCGTGATTTTTTTCATGAAACAAGTGTGCCTTTGCCCAAAAAAGGTTGAAAAACACTGCTTTAGGTATCATCGAACCAAGCCGCTTAGGGCTTTAAATTGTGCCTGGAAATCAGTTTGGCAACCAGAGCGGCTGATGCAGGATGAGCATCCTGTGGTCTTTGCCCCCTTATTGTGGCCCAAATGCAGCTTCTGAAACGCTCAATTGTTGCTTTCTTATCTCTGCGTAGATGATTGCGTGCTTTGTTATGCTATATGGCGGGGGGGGGGAGAGAAAAGAAGAACATACAGAAACTTTGACTCGCAGATAAAGGGAACAACAGGCTCAACGGAGTTTTCAATGTACAGATACATCTCTCCAGTGATAACCTTTGCCCAACTTAAGGAGAACATAGAAGAGATCCAAAGTGAAATTGCTTGACTCTTGGCAGTCATAGAGAAAGCTATTAACAACAGAGACAGGGTTGAGATGTGGGAAGGGCTACGGCTTGGTAGCAGAGCCTATGTTTTGGGTGCATAAGGTCCCAGGTTCGATCCCTGACATCACCAGGTATGGACCCCTGCCTGAAACCCTAAAGAGCTGCTGACAGTTAGTGTAAACCGCACTGCGCTAAATAGGGACCAATGGTTTGACTCCATAAAGGCAGGATCCTATGTTCTCATGATGAGCAACCACTAGTACATACCCTCAAACATTTCTCCGATAAAAATAGGGACATCCTATTCAATAATAATAATAATAATAATAATAATAATAATACCCCGCCCATCTAACTGGGTTGCCCCAGCCACTCTGGGCAGTGCTCACCATATATAAAAACATAAAACTGACAGAATATGCCAAATGGGCAAATTTAACGATGAAAATCAGAGACCAAGCAGGGGCAGATTTTAAGGAGGAGTGGAAACCTTGTTTTGAATATTTAAACAATTGTTGTAAACATGCAACAACACAGCTAGTATTTGAAGGAAGATCAGCAGCAGTGGCAGAGCTTCATTCTCCAGCACTGGGGGCGGGGAGCAGGCGGGGGCGGGGCTGGCATGCGTCCCGGGGCGTGGGGCGCCGCCCAAAGGGGCGTGGCACGCATACTGGGGGTGTGGCACGCTGCCCGCAGGGGCAGGGCATGCGTTCTGGGGGCGGGGTGCGCAGCCTGCGGGCCGGGGCATCCAACGCGGGCAGGGGGGCAGCCGCGATGGAACCCCCCAGGATCGCGCCAATGGGGGCGGTGCGCTCCCATTGCCCCCACCTTCCTCCGCCGCTGATCAGCAGTTGAATACTGTTTGGAAACTACTGTGGAGAAGATCGCATATGGAAAAGCTATAATAAGTAGCAACACTGGAAATTATGAGGGAAACCATGGAAGGGTGGGCAGGGAGTCAAATGTGAAAAGAAATGTGAAGTGGGAAAACATGTATTAATTTGTAAACCTTTGAAATGCAGGGGGGGAACTATAAGAAAAGCAAACAAACTGGGTTGGCTTCTGTAAATCCGGGACTGTTCCTGGAAAATAGAGACACTTGGGGGGTCTGCTAGTAGGCCGCAGGGTGTCACCAGGTGTCATCTTTCTGAGGGCTTCCCAAAATCCAGAGCTCAGTCTTAAACTGGAATATGATGCCACAAGGAGCTGATGCCATGGTAAGAAGAGCCCTACACTAGGGTTACCAGATGTCCCCGTTTTCCGGGGACAGTTCCCGGATTTGCGAATAAGTCCCCGGACAAATTCCATCCCCGGAATGTCCCTGGATTTCATCTCATGTACCCGGGAAACGCAGCAGCAGCAGCAGCAGCAGCAGCAGCAGCAGCAGCAGCAGCAGCCCGGAGCAGTTGGCTCTGGCTGGCTTCAGGAGCTGCTCGGAAGTCCCCATATGATGGTGGTGCAGGGGCTCTAAGATGCAGCTTCCGGGCTGCCTCCACCTTCCCTCCGAAAGGCAGTGTGAAGCCTCGCTTCCCAGCTGAGGGATCCCCGCCCCCCTCCTGCTTGCACGCAAGTAGGAATGGGATTGGGGCTGCTCCGATGGAAAGGGAGGTATCGTGCTGCCCGAGCCTCACCGCTGCCGCCACTCTCGGCCCTCCTTCTCCGCCTTCCACGCCTGACCCACCGCTCACCGCTTCCCCCCCCCCACCACCACCGAAGAACCAACAACTCAGGGGCTGCCCAGGCTCATGGAGAAAGGAGACAGAAGCCTTGGAGGAAGGGGAAAACGTGGCGGTTGAGGTCAAGGCGGCGGCCGCCCCTCTGCCACCGCCATCGCTGCAGCATCAACGTCCCGAACGTGTAGTAGATAATTATTAATTAATTAATTAATTAAAGTGTCCCCGGATTCATTGAAAAAAATCTGGTAACCTTACCCTACACACCCCTGGTGTGGTTTGGTCATCCTAGCCATGTGGAATTTGCCCCTGCGATTGAGGATCTCCCACTGCTAGGGTGACGTTTGAAAAACCCTTATGTGGAATCTCTTTCTGTGTTCTTTCACTCGACTGACTCAACACACCTCCAGCTAATGATGGTGCCAGCAAATGAGTGGTATGTTTGTGGGATGATCAAAGATCCCTGGCAAGCAGGGAGAGATAAATAATAGAAGGGCTTCCTAGGGTTTTATTTCTGCTCTAAAAACAGCTATACATTTTTCTGTCCCTTGCATGGCAGGGCTCTCCTGAAGCTGTTTCCATGCAGAGCTATAACTCCTAAGCTGGAAAAAAGAAAAGAAATAGACTGATATGAATAGGGCACGTTCGATAATGTACAAGAACTAATATGCGTCTTTCATTTGAACAAAGACAAGCAATGTAGAATTCCCAGGGCACCACTCTGAATACCCCCCAGGTGGAGATGTAATGGAAGAAAAAGGAGTCAGGCAATTACTTTTCACTCTCCTGCTTCCTCAAAGTGGACCTGATGGGAGACATTTAGAAGTATTAATTTCTGACAGCAGGCAGGGAGCCAGAGGTCAAAGGGCAAATTCTTTTCACCACGACACATTCAGGACCATTCAATTTACCTTTGTCATCTCCATCTCAAGTAGTCAATGCACAAGAATGGAAACAAAACACATAACTGGAAAGCAAAACAAGCAGTTGACGTCAGCTCCTGCTCTGAAATAAAATGTGAACAGGCACGGAAAGTTTCGAATATCAGCAGAAGAGTCCAATGTTATACAAGAGTAACCATCTTTCCTTGAAATATATGCATTTGCCTTCAGCCCTATTTTCTCTTGCGTGCCAGAATAAATATATTTGGTGCTTTTAAGAGTGCAGTTAGAAATTCACAATATATTGGTTTCTTTTATTTCCATACTGTCACTTATTCGCCTTAGGCAATGTACAAAAGCAATGCATTCAAATGTTGAAAATGCATTCAGATGTTGAAAAACAGCACATAAAATATTGCAAGGCCAGGGCTTTGTTCTAATAGCAGTGAGATATGGCAGTAAACCACATCAGGCTGCAGGTGGAATATTCCTTCAAAATAAATAAAAACCCTGCACATAGAAAACTAGATCCTCCTTTCAGTTGTTCACATGTACACATTCTGTGGGGGGATGCGGGTGGCGCTGTGGGTTAAACCACAGAGCCTAGGGCTTGCTGATCAGAAGGTTGGTGGTTCGAATCCCCGCAACGGGGTGAGCTCTCATTGTTCAGTCCCAGCTCCTGCCAACCTAGCAGTTCGAAAGCACATCAAAGTGCAAGTAGATAAATAGGTACCACTCCGGCGGGAAGGTAAACGCCATTTCCGTGCACTGCTCTGGTTCACCAGAAGCGGGTTAGTCATGCTGGTCACATGACCCGGAAGCTGTATGCCAGCTCCCTCGGCCAGTAAAGCGAAATGAGCGCCGCAACCCCAGAGTCGTCCGCGACTGGACCTAATGGTCAGGGGTCACTTTACCTTTACCTTACACATTTTGTGAGACTGCGTGAAAGGGAAGAGAAAGGCTATGCATGTTCCCTGAATGCCTGAAGTACAGTACTAGGGCAGAGCTGAAACTTCACCTCAGATTTACTAACCTTATTCACAGTGTGTGTATAAAATTTGGGAGGAGTGGGAAGATGCATTGTGGCAGTTTGGGGGGGGGGATTGTGTGAAAGTTTAAGATCGGGCAGCCATCTTTCTCCCCCTCACAATTCTCTAAACACTGCTACCTGATGACATCACATCGTTGTGAAGAGACTTGTGAGGTTGGGTCAGAGGGGCTGCTGCCAGCTCTCAGGAGGAACCCTAACATCCCCAAACAGGGGATGGTGAAAAAAAATGGTGAGCCAGTGAAGATCATAGCTGTCAACCTTTCACTTTTCTTGTGAGGAATCCTATTCGGAATAAGGGAATTTCCCGCAAAAAAAAGGGAAAGTTGACAGCTATGGTGAAGATGCAGTGTATCTTTTGCCTCCCATCCCTTCTCCTCCTCCAAATTTGAGCCAAAAGTTCTTCACAGACAATTGCCATCACTGAGGTGCACGTCTTACTGCAGCTGTCCTCGTTGCCTGGCCCTGGTCAGCCATTGCCCAATTTTTGCTGTTTTTAAAAAATAAATACATTTCTGTTACTGGAGTTGCACTTCTTCAGGGTTCAATTTCCTTGATAGAATCTGCAGGAGTGGACAGGTCCAAGAGGCATCTTGTCTACCACATATGCCTTATAAATGAACCCTAAGTAGGGATGGGTGAAGCTGCCCATTTGCCATTTCTCTCACTTTCTCATTTTCCCAATCTTACATCCAGTTCTCCGTTATTTTCGCATCAGTTTGAAAAATTATTCTGTTGGCTAGCACAGAACGCTTCGTTCAAGCCTAATTTTTGGTGTGTGGCGCCCTGCAGGCATCAGGAAAGGCCTCTGTAGACTCCTGTGCGCTTGTGAGCACCTCACGGACAAGCCCTGCCATAAATACTTCAAGTGTACCAAGCCAAAGTTGTGCTCCGTTCATTTTCCCCTTACAACAGCAACCATGTCACATGGTTGTTGAGCTTGCTGCAAAGCCTGTTAAACTCCTTTACGCGCTAACAGTAAAAACAATAAATCCACCAGAAGATTACATTTTAATGGCCTCATATAGATGTGGTGCTTGACTCCCCTTCCCCAGTTTATGGCTCCTATGGCATTTTAAAATAACTGAGGTTTGGTTTCTGATAAGACCATGTTCAATGAGGAGTAAAAGAAACATTTTGTACCAAGTGCGCGCTTTGCAAGTTCCATGTGTACTTTAGCAGTGGATAATCCTATTTTGGAACGGCTGTCCGGCCTTGGTCCAGTTTAAAGACAGCAAATCATAAAGAAGAGACCCTGATGTTGTCCAACAAAAGATTTGTGCACGTATAGGTGTTTGTCGTTCTGCTCAGCCATTGATTAAGTTGGCATGATGTTATGTCTAAGCAGGCACACAATTGAAGTGCAGAGTGTTTGATAACCGGGACATTCACAGAGAAACCAAAATGCTTGTTTACAAAGCTCTTGTACTACCAACCTTACTGTGTGCCTGGACGTGGACCACTTATAAATGCCATCTCCAACTCCTCGATAGATTCCATCAACAATGTCTCTGAAAATTTTTACACATCACTTAGGAAGACAGGTGAGCTAATGCCAGTGTACTGGAAGAAGCAAAGATCACCAGTGTTGAAGCAATGATTCTTCAACATCAACTTCGTTGGACTGGTCATGTTGTGCAGATGCCTGATTATCATCTTTCAAAGCAACTACTCTATTCCGAACTTAGAAATGGAAAACGTAATCCTGGTGGTCAACAAAAGAGGTTTAAAGACTCAAGGCAAATTTTAAAAAATGTAGTATAAGCACCAACAACTGGGAAACACCTGCCTTCAAGCGCTCCAATTGGAGAACAGCCTTTACCAAAGGTGCCATGGGCTTTGAAGACACTCAAACTCAGGACGCAAGGAAGAAACGTGGTAAGAGGAAGGCACGCTTGGCAAATCCACACCACGATCAACACCCGGAAACCAATGTCCCCACTGTGGAAGAGGACATGTGGATCCAGAATTGGCCTCCACAGTCACTTAAAATCGTGTTTATGGAAGACAATCTTCTTCGAGTGATCGAAGAAGAAGAAGAAGAAGAAGAAGAAGAAGAAGAAGAAGAAGAAGAAGAGGAAGACGATGACTGCGGTAAGATATATTAGAATCACAGAATTGTAGAGTCGGAAGAGATCCCAAGATACATCTAGTCCAGCCCATTGCAGTGCAGGAATTTTTGTAAATATGCATCTATGCATACTTTTAGTACACAGGAATAATATGTATAAATTTAGTAGGTGTAAATTTTATTGAAATCTGCAACCATTTTGGGTGATGCATTTCCCTTTTCTTAGCAAGGTTACGCAGGAGTCCTGTCTTCTTTTGCATTTGGCCATGCTAACTAGATAGCAGTGACATAGCATAGAGGGGGAGGGACACAGGGAAGGTTACCCTGGGCACAAAATTTCAACACCCAATGCTGCCTCAATTCAGCTGCACACTTCCGTCGCTGGGCTCCATTGAAAATGGCTTCCCCATGAGAACCAGGAAGTGACTTCTCCAGACAACAGAACAACTCTTCTTTTCTTATCTTGATGGCTGCAATTTCCTGGGTGATGTGGACACCATTAGGCAGTTGAAGGCAGAGGCATAGTAAGGTCAGGTGGTACCCAGTGTGATATTTTTTTGGCCATCCCCCACATTGCAATTTTTAGGAACATCAACCAGATTTGTTGAGCTTTTTTTAGGGGGGGTACCCGAAAGTTGTTGAGCTTGTTTTTAGGGAGGGTTGGCTGCAAAATAGATAGGGCTGCAGATTGCACAAATCTGAATGATGATTGCATAAGACCATGTCAGCGCCGCCAGCTGGGGGATCTGGGGTTGCGAGCACTGCCCACCAGGGGGTGTGCAAATGCCACCCGCCGGGGGTGGGGCTGTCAGGCTGATCATCAGCTGTATTTGCGCGATCAGCGGGCGGATTTTCACAATGGTGACCGTGCCAGTCATGAAAATCCGCCCGCCAGGGGGTGCGAGCCCTGCCAAGCTGACCTGCCCCTAGGCATGACACTTGGGGCGGACCGTACCCCCCCGCATCCTCCTTGTGACGCCCCTGGTTGAATGTGCATGCATACTCCCTCTGTGTGGGTGGGAGTTGTCCCGTTTCCTATCACCACTAGGCTTACAAAGCACCAATAGCACTTGCACGACCACACTCTGCATTACAGTCGCATACACTCCAACATTTCAACCTTTTACTGTGTTTTCAGGAGATATGTGGCATTTCCCTAGCTACAAGGATATAGCACTTTAATAGCTAAGAAAATGCTTCCCAAGCATAATGCATGCCAACATTGTACTATAAATGGGGGATTAAGGTGCAATTACTATTTTAAAAAAGATTGTGTGGAAAGAAGACAAATGCTATCCTTTTGTTCTCTTGAATTTTTATAATATCTTGAAGCCGAAAAAGGTATCCATTAGATACTAATAAATGTACTCTGCAATGTATTGATTCCCCTCGTGCTATATGCATTCTATTATTTTAGCAGTTTGGTAAGACTCAATTGCACAATTTAGAAGAAAATTTAATATTTTGAAGGATCCTAGCACTAGCAGACAATAGTGCTACAGATTTAAATAATAAAAACAAATTTATTATATGCAGACCTCATAAATACGAAACCTCAAAACCATGCAATTTTTAACATGCATGGTGTGTGTGTGTATATGTGTGTGATATAAAATATAAAATATATAAACTCAGAGCAGAAATCAACCAAGACACCATCAAATTAGCAAAATCTCTTTAAGGGTTTGAAAAACCTTTTTACATTTGTAAATTATAACAAAGGGGGGAAATTACACACAAAGAAAAGAAAATAACCCTCAAAGCACTAAAATCATATGCAACCAAAGATCCAGTCAACAAACATTTACAATGTTTTCCACGCAAATGGGCATTTATTTAAACTAAGGAATTGACATACAATGGAAACAATGAAGAAATGAAGACCTGGCACCATTATTTCCCTTGCTTCCCAATTACTGGTAGTCCAACAGAAATATAATGAGCACATGTGTGCTTAAACATATTTTCATAAAATCCACACTTTGGAATAAGCAGGAGGGACCATATAGCCACAGGCTTCTTCATTTGTAAATAAAATAAAATCATGCCATATTGGAAAAGACTCTTGCTACCTCCAGCTCGTGAGAAAACTTTCATAGAAGAGCAATTTGTCAGATTTTTCAAGACCAATAATCTAAGTTGAGAAAAGACTCTCACATGGCTGGTGGTTCAGCACACAGAAAGTCCCCAAGGCTAAGGAGACGCCAACCTCCTTCTCCTTAAAGAAAGCCAGGGAGCTGCAATTTCCCATCATTTGCTTTCACCTCTCATATAGTCTAGTAACCAAGTGCAAGGGCAGGCAAGGAGCCAGGAGCCCTGCTTAGGGAAACCTCTGCTCTGTTTTACATTTGCTTCCATCAGTAACAGCTTTTTCAACCTGCCCTAGGTTGACTTTCCAAGCCCTTAAATGGGGGGCACAATGCTCTGAGATGCCAAGGGCATCTGTGGCCAAGTTCTGCCAGCTAACAACATCGCAGGAGAACTTGGCCGAGACAATTTAACCATGCACAGAATTCAATTTGGCTGTAAACATTGCACCTTTTGAAAACCGTGCGAGACACCGTCTGGGTACCGCTCCATCTACAACCTCCTCCTTTCACACCGAGACACCCTGTTATGTTTGTTTTCCTTTCAAAAGGTGAGACTTAATTGGGGCAAGAGGCATGGCAGTAGTAACCAGACAACATACCATTGTCTGAAGAAGACTTTCAAATGCAGCTTTTGCTTCCTGAAGCCAGACACTTGTGAGGTTCAGTTGACTACTCCTAACCTGCCGCAACAAGGGGATAAAGGAGGATAGGCAGGGTCAGGCAAACATAACAGCTAGTTCAGACTAGCATCCCTTCATTCATTCATCTACTCCCACCCACTTAGAATCTAGCCAGCGGGCACAATTAATGAGTCACTCTTAATTAAATGCAACAAGAGATTACACTGCATAGAGCCAGAGTTAGTGAGGACAGGCACATGTGATGGATTTTGTCAAGTGGTGTCAACTTTACTTGGGAATATTATTAATTTAGCAGCAACTAGCCACCATTATAGAGAACCCCCTGCAAGACGATGGTTTCCTAAGGATTTCATTTGGTCTGCATTGTTAAGCAACCCCCTCTGATTCACCCTCTTGACTACTATACAAAATGGAATGTCCTTATCTGTTGGGTTTCACACCTCTCCGTATTTTGTAATAAAGGCTTTGGCTCAAAAAAGGACCAAAATTTGTATTAAAATGCACACAATATTCTGGGGACAAAATGCCTACAAAAGCCACAGCGAGCATTCTTGCATTTTTAGAACCGAATGTGCAAACTGAGGATGTAAACAAGGCAGAACGGGCACATGCAAAACTGACATGGGCCAGAAATAGAATGATCCGTTGAGTGACCACCAGCTTAGTCTCATACCCTGCTCCGGAATAATTTGAGCATCCAAAGGGTTGATTGGTGCAGGCATGTAAGCTCAGATGGCGACATCGCCAAATGCCCTGTGTAGAAAGGTTTTGTGGAAGCAACGTACTACACAAAAGTTATGTCCGTAGTTTAGTGTATGATGGCTGTGTCACCTGCAAGAATCAATTAAGGGCATCTGAAGGCAGCCCTGTTTAGGGAAGCTTTTAATGTTTAATACTTTATTGTATTTTAATATTCTGTTGGAAGCCGCCTGGGGAGGCCCAGCCAGATGGGCGGGGTATAAATAATAAATTATTATTATTATTATTATTATTATTATTATTATTAAGGGATGAACGAGCCTAGGTAGTGTTGATAACTTTGGTTATTTATTTACTTATTGGGGGGCGATCGCAACCCAGAGGGGCTGAACAGAGCAACGATGCTGCCGGTGCATCCACATCTACTGGTGCAGCAACTGGTCCTAGATCAGGCGCAATGCTGTCACTTGACAACAGTGAAGATGCCTTGGCATTCAACGGATCCTGGGCTAGCGCAGCCCATCCCTCCCCTACCATCTCAGGCCCTTCTGGTGGCTGTTGCTGGTAGGGATTTCACTTGTGATACTTTTGCCCAGCTGTACATTTAGTGGGTAGAAGGGAGAGGTTGGCGCTGATGGAGTGATCCTTGTGCCACTCCATTGGCCGTGGCTGGTAGGAGGTTGGCTTAGCTAGCAGAGCAGGGCAGACATGCTGCCCAAGCCACAACCACCCCAACCCAGCTGTGTATGGCAGCCCCCGGTTTTTCTCCACCTTTTCCTGCCTTTCTAAGACAAAAACCAAACAAACAGGGAACCTGTCAATCCCCTGCTGGACGGCTTTGGTATATCTCCATCCCAGCTAAGTCTATCACTCAATTAAATTTGAAACAGAAAAGTCACCAAAGATCTCATCTCCTTCATGTCTTCTTTGGCTGACAGCCTTATAAATGAAGCAAGGAGAAAATATTAATTAACGTGGATGACATCAGAAGCAGACTGTCGAGCAACCAGGAAGAATAGAGCAGTAGGAAACAGGGCATAGGTGCAGAGTTTATATTTTAAGACAGATACATAATGAAAGGAAATTAATCATACTGCCTTAAAAATGGTGCGAGCGTGTAACCAAGCAACTGTGCCACGTTCATTCCAATCTTTTGTCCTTTGTATTGTCACAATATTACTTTTAACCAATAAATCTACATTTCCTTCTCTAATGAGATAGTGTGTGAACCTGTTGGTGAAACCAATGAATGTTAATTTTAAAGCATCTAGTACATACCGTTATAAGGGACGCGGGTGGCGCTGTGGGTTAAACCACTGAGCCTAGGGCTTGCTGATCAGAAGGTCGGCGGTTCAAATCCCTGTGACGGGGTGAACTCCCGTTGCTCGGTCCCTGCTCCTGCCAACCTAGCAGTTCGAAAGCATGTCAAAGTGCAAGTAGATAAATAGGTACCACTCCGGCGGGAAGGTAAACGGCGTTTCCGTGCACTGCTCTGGTTCGCCAGAAGCAGCTTAGTCATGCTGGCCACATGACCCGGAAGCTGTACGCCGGCTCCCTCGGCCAATAATGCGAGATGAGTGCCGCAACCCCAGAGTCGGTCACGACTGGACCTAATGGTCAGGGGTCCCTTTACCTTTACATACCGTTATGAGTTTGTGGGTGCCAGACCCATTCTAAACCCTGGACTCAGCAAAATATAAGCCAGGCTAGCTTCCTGTGTTCTGGGAACTTTCACAGTCTTCTAGGGCAGGTAACCCTGAGACAGATGTGAGCATGCACTTTCAGGTGCTTTGACCCCACCCTGTACTAGTGGCAGCTTCGCAGACCACGCCCACCCTTTCATGCGTGTTTCTTTCTTCTTTCTTTTTTTCACTTCTCAAGAAGGAACATGTTCGCTCTGCTTGCCGCTTGACTCCACAATCAGGATGGTAAGAGCCCTCAGGCTTCCCCTCCGAACACATGAACTGTTATGTATTGAGTTTAGCTGCAGTATGCATTCTGGCCACCGAGGCTGCAGTTCTCACTCTGCCCACAGTGGCTGCAGTTCTCACTCAGGTCCCTACATGCAAATGAAGGATCGAAAGTGACGTTCACTGATTGGGTAGCCAGAGGAGTTGTTACTGTTGCAAGTTATTGAGTTCTATATAAGCCAGGCAACTGAGCTGCTGTTTCCAGTCCAGGACTCAGAGCTAAAATAAAGAGCTGGTTGTTTTAAGAGCTGTGTCTTCGTCCATCTTTCCCACTATTCAACACTGGCGACGAGGATGGGATTGGATGCAGCAAGCCACAGCCAAAGCTGAATCACTGAGCTGAACACTTAAGAGCTGAATCACTGCTGAGGCTAGCCTCCATTCCTTCGCCATCCAGTCGGCATCAGGGAACCATGGCTTCGCTACTGCCTCTACCTCCGTATTCTCCAGCAACTGAGTCCTGGCACTCGTATATGGCCCGTTTTGAATGCTACATCGAGGCAAACGCTTTCACCAACCTAACAGATGATCAGAAGAGAGCCCTTTTCCTCACCGTCTGCGGTTCAGAAGTTTTTGAAACAGCTCGGGCACTTATTGCACCACTCGCTGTGCAGACCACGCCTTGGGACACGCTGAAGGAGAGACTCAAGGGTCACTATGCGCCCAAGGTATCAAGGATTGTTGCCCGCCACGCATTCCATCACCGGAATCAAGCCGAGGGGGAGACGATCAGCGAATACCTGTCTGCTCTCAGGAAGGCGGCTTACCACTGTGAGTTCAGAGACCTGGAAGACGCCCTGCTTGATAGAATCGAGTGTGGTGTGTGGGACGAAAAGCTGCAGCGCCAACTCCTTGCCAAGCCCAACCTCACCCTCAAGCAGGCCATCGAAGACGCCCAGGCCGCGGAGCTGGCAAAGCACTCAACAGTTAAGATTCGCAAGGCCAACAGTCCGGCGTTTCCAAGGAAGCCAACCCCAGTCCACCATGGGGAAATCAGCGAATCAGAGAGCTCCTCGGCTGAAGATGATGACGTCCACCGTGTTAAGCAGGAGCATATGAAGTTCAAACAGCGAACAATGGACCAATCGGACTGTGCGGGTTGTGGCGGTAACCACCCTCGATCCAAATGCCGTTTCAGGGACGTCATTTGTCGGCATTGTTTCCGTAAGGGACACCTTGCAAGGGTCTGCCGCTCATCTACACCGGCAAACACGCCCCCATCACCTGGAAAAAAGAAGGCATCAAGGTCGGTCACAGAGAATTGCCACGCCGTCACCCACTGCCACTGCTCAGCTGAGCAGACAATTGGTCGAGCTGATGACTCTATGCACCGGAAAATCCACATCACTGTGACTGTTGAGGGCAAACCTTGTGACATGGAAGTTGACACGGGCTCTGCCATGTCCATCGTCTCTTGGAGTACCATCAAGAGACTGGTTCCCAAGATATCCAAGAGACGCCTTGACTCCCACCACCTGCACCTGAGAGACTATCAGGGAAATAGCATTCCAGTTGTAGGTGTGGGCATGTTCAGGGTGGCCTACAAGGATTTTTCGGGACCTCTGAAACTAGTGGTGGTCGATGGAAATCGTCCCAGCCTGCTTGGACTGGACTGGTTTGCGTCCTTGGGTTTGGAAGTCACTGGCATCCATAGCGTGTCACAGCCAGAAGTAGACGCTCTCCTCACTGAGTTTTCAGACGTGTTCGACGGGACCTTGGGACAGTATGTGGGGTCACCCATATCGTTTAACCTTGACCCACAAGTTGCGCCCATCCGGATCAAGCCACGACGTGTACCATTTGCTCTCAAGCCTAAAGTCGATGAACAATTGGACAAGCTGATCGCTCAAGGGGTCCTGGAGCCCGTAGACCAGGCTAAGTGGGAAACTCCCATCGTAACGCCCATCAAGCCTGACGGGTCAGTACGTATCTGTGCGGACTATAAATGCACGATAAACAAGGCACTTCAACAGCATGCGTACCCTGTCCCTGTCGTTCACCACTTGCTGCACTCGCTGGGAGAGGGAAAGGTCTTTGCAAAACTCGACCTTGCTCAGGCATACCAGCAGCTGCCGGTAGACGACGCCACGGCTGAGGCACAAACGATTGTCACACACCGTGGGGCTTTCCGTTGTCGACGGTTGCAGTTCGGGGTCAGCATAGCGCCAGGGATTTTCCAGAGCTTGATGGAGCGGCTCCTACAGGGTCTGCCTGGTGTCGTTCCCTATTTTGATGACGTGCTCATCTCGGCGGAGACAATGCAACAGCTTTTTGATCGTCTTAGAGCTGTCCTGACCAGGTTCCAGGAAGCAGGCCTCAAGGTAAAAAGAGAAAAATGCCAAATCGCTGTACCACAGGTCGAGTTCCTGGGGTACCTGGTTGATGGCTCCGGCATCCATCCCACGACAGCGAAGGTCAAGGCCATCCAGCAGGCTCCCAAACCAAGGAACAAGACAGACCTTCAGGCTTTCCTAGGCATATTGAACTTTTACAACATGTTCCTGCCGCATAAGGCAACCGTCGCTGAGCCTCTCCATCGGCTTCTAGACAAAGAGGCATCGTGGAGGTGGGGCCACCAGGAGGCCGCTGCATTTGCTGCTGTGAAGACCTTATTAACATCGGACTCCGTCCTCGTCCAGTACAATGAGGAGCGTCCTCTCGTCCTGGCATGCGACGCATCGCCATTCGGTGTTGGGGCTGTTCTCAGCCATAGCTTCCCTGATGGCCAGGAGGCCCCTATTGCTTACTTCTCAAGAACCCTGTCGCCAGCGGAGAGGAACTATAGCCAGCTTGACAAGGAGGCGCTGGCGCTTGTGGCAGGCATCAAACGCTTCCACGAATACCTTTATGGCAGAGACTTCAACCTTGTCACGGATCACAAGCCTCTTCTGGGCATCCTGGCTGGTGACCGCCCAACTCCGCAGGTGTTGTCGCCGCGCATGATGCGCTGGACAGTCTTTCTTGCGGCTTACAACTACCGGCTCCAGCACCGACCTGGCAAGGCTTTAGGGCATGCCGACGCCCTTAGCCGCTGCCCATTGCCGACACTGGTCGAAGATCCAGCACCCTCGTCAGAGGTACTCCTAATTGAGGAACTACCTGAATCTCCGCTGTCGGCATCTGATATTGCCCTCCATTCCTCCAAGGATCGCACCATTGCCCGCGTTCTCAACTGGGTGTGGAGGGGATGGCCAAAAGGGCCAACTGATCCAGAGTTTCAGCCTTTCACCCAACGGCAGCACGAGCTCTCGGCTCACCGCGGCTGTCTCCTGTGGGGAGACCGAGTCATCATTCCGCCCAAGCTTCGTCAACGCGTCCTTCAGGCACTCCACATTGGCCACCCAGGAATTGTGCGCATGAAGGCGTTGGCACGCAGTTTTGTCTGGTGGCCGGGCATGGACAAAGCCATCGAATCCTGGGTTGAATCATGCCAGGCCTGTCAACAATCGAGGCCAGATCCACCGGTGCACCGTGGAAACTCCTGGGAGACCCCCAAGGCACCCTGGTCGAGGGTGCACATTGATCTAGCAGGGCCATTCCATGGCCACATCTTCATGGTGATAGTGGACGCGTACTCCAAATGGCTGGAAGTGGTTCTGATGTCCTCAACCACCTCAGAAGCCATTATACGTGTGCTGCAGAGGCTATTCGCCACCCATGGATTGCCAGACGTGCTGGTATCAGACAACGGGGCCCAATTCTCGTCGGGCACATTCGAGCGCTATCTCCTTGGCCGGGGCATCCGCCATGCTCTGACGGCACCTTTCCATCCATCCAGCAATGGACAGGCGGAGAGAATGGTTCGCTCGGCTAAGGAGGCACTGGCACGTATGGACCATGGGAACTGGCATGAACGGGTAGCCGAGTACCTGTTTGTCCAACACATCACCCCGTGTACAGCAACAGGACGGAGTCCGGCCGAACTTTTGATGGGCCGCCGCCTGCGATCTCCTCTTGACCGGCTGCACCCAGACTTTGCTGTGGAAGATCCCCCAGGCTGTGGTAACCCGCCACGGTCTTTTGTTCCAGGGGACAAGGTGTTTGCAAAGAACTATGCTGGAGAGATTCCCTGGATGCCGGCTGTGGTGGTTGGGGTTACAGGGCCGAAATCATATCAGGTAGCTTTGGACTGCGGCCGGTTATGGCGCCGGAACATTGACCAGCTGCGCCGCCGGTCTGGGAATTTGGACACTGGAACAGTGCCTCCGCCGGCCCCGGCAGAGGCTGGCCAGCCACCAAGTACTACTGAGGAAGAACATCCAGTGCATAGACAATCTCCCCCGGCACCCTCACTGGAGCCTCCGGTACAACCGCAGTCTGATGCCGCCACTGCAGCAGCCGACACGGAAGCCTCAGACTCAACCCATCCAACTGCATCACCTGTGGCGAACGGTTGCCCAGGCTCAGGTACCCCAGATGCCTCTCCAGTAGTACCTCGTCGGTCTACTCGGACTCGTAGTCATCCAGCCTATCTTAAGGATTATGTTGCCAAATGAACCAGTATATTGTACTTGTACATAGTTAAAAATGCATGCTGTTGAAACTTGTGAAACCATATGCTTATGGGGCCTAGTTGTAACCTTTATGAATTTGGGGCCTAACATCTCATCCTGGTGGGAAGGGGTGTTATGTATTGAGTTTAGCTGCAGTATGCATTCTGGCCACCGAGGCTGCAGTTCTCACTCTGCCCACAGTGGCTGCAGTTCTCACTCAGGTCCCTACATGCAAATGAAGGATCGAAAGTGACGTTCACTGATTGGGTAGCCAGAGGAGTTGTTACTGTTGCAAGTTATTGAGTTCTATATAAGCCAGGCAACTGAGCTGCTGTTTCCAGTCCAGGACTCAGAGCTAAAATAAAGAGCTGGTTGTTTTAAGAGCTGTGTCTTCGTCCATCTTTCCCACTATTCAACATGAACCACCTGACGGGGGGAGAAAAGTTATTTGCTCTTTGAAACCAGGGACAGCCCTCTTTTCCTGCATCCATTTCAGGGCTCCAGATCTGTTTTTTCCACTGGACTATCAGATCGGAGCCATCAGAGCAAAAGGCATTTCTTGGAGAGACGATTCTTGCCTCAGTCGTGGGCAGAGCCAAACATCCCCCCCCCCCGCCTCTGCACCAGTAGGATCCAAAAGAGCTTGCAATGTGTTTGCAGAGGAGAGTGGGTGAATGCAGGGGGCTTCCCCTCCTATGTAGCAATGCGAACCTTCCCGTAATAATATTCCCGCTATCGTGGGCGGTGCGGGTTTGGAAACATGCATTTTCTGAGATAACATCTAGCATCCAGCAGAGAAAAAGGGAGATGGAAAGGCAGATGTAGAAATCAAAGGAAAAGACCAGCGGGAAAGGGAAGAGATTTCTGCTTGCCAGTGGATATGTAGAAAGCTTTGACAAGCTCCCATTGCGAAACAGCAATTATTAATGCCGGTGGGTAGAAGCGAAGCCCACAAACGCATGTCTGTACTTAAGAAACCTGATGGGATTGTATAAGCTGGGTGTGAGGCACCGCCTCGCCTCCTGTCCTAGATGTGGCAGGATGCCGAGGAGGGAGCAGGAACTCAGAAGCAAAATACAGGTTAGACCAGGGAGCCGAGGGACCCCAGGACCAGGGACTCTCTGATCCCAAGCCACACACCTCACCGATCCCACTCTGCACTCTACTCAAGTCCTTTTTTGTCTGGCTGGAGTGCGTTCCTGAATGACAAGAATGCTTCTTGCCTGCCTGCCTGGATGAAAGACAGAGAGCTGGAAATGGGGGAGGGGAGGGGGGAGAGAGTATACATAGAAATCTCTGGCTTTTGTATGGCTTGGGTGTAAGAGTTGCATCCAGTGCCCTGCTCATCACTGAAATGTGTCCACCGCCAGGTGGTTGTCCACAAGAGAACGTGGTCATAGTCAGGCATAGGCAAACTCGGCCCTCCAGATGTTTTGGGACTACCATTCCCATCATCCCTGACCACTGGTCCTGTTAGAGTTTGGATTTGATATCCGCTTCATCACTACCCGAAGGAGTCTCAAAGCGGCTAACATTCTCCTTTCCCTTCCTCCCCCACAACAAACACTCTGTGAGGTGAGTGGGGCTGAGAGACTTCAAAGAAGTGTGACTAGCCCAAGGTCACCCAGCAGCTGCATGTGGAGGAGCGGAGACGCGAACCCGGTTCACCAGATTACGAGTCTACCGCTCTTAACACCACACTGGCTCTCTGTTAGCTAGAGATGATGGGAGTTGTAGTCCCAAAACATATGGAGGGCAGAGTTTGCCTATGCCTGGTCATAGTTCTTCTTTTTGGATGACCTACCCCTTAGGGAGTTCATGCTAAAAGGGATCAATCTCAGACTGCAGGGAAAAGTGAGGACATTTGGTACCAGAGAACGAGGAGGAGAAAAACTAAAGTTTAGGGTAGCCATAGCCATTGATTTAAGTGGGTCTGCTTTGAGTACGATTTGGCTGGATGCAATGCTTTGTCAGCAACATGTAAGATACTTAATCCTTTCTCTCTGATCAGCTGTTGCACTATTAATTTATGTCAAGTTACTTTGCAAGGTATTTACTTCCTTCTCCCTTCCTTTCTTTAACGAGGCTGGTTTAACTCCTCTTGATGGATAGTGCTATGTGACTTGCTTGTATACCAAACATTTGGCTGAAAATTATTCACCTCAGTTGTCATAACCTTGTGGATTCTCACTTCATTAGTTCTAGAGACACTTGGGTGAGAGGACAGAAATAGCTTGGTTCTTCCTGGCCCTCCTGTGAAAGTTTGTTAAGTCTAGAGCACTTAACTTACTGAGATAGCAAGTCTTTGTAAAAATAATTAGTCAATATTCACCTTTAAATCTTGGCAAAGAAACATAAATACATCATTAATACGCTGTGTTAACAACCTGTGAGGAGATGCTATGAGGCATGTACTGAACAGGTATTAATTATACACTGGTGACATATCCTCCTATAACAGAGAATGTATTTCTATAATGGATGGGCTCCTATTTCAGAATGGAGGAGACATTTGATTCAGTTTGCTTTTGAAGGAGAACCTACCCAATCTGCACTTTCTGAAGCAGTGTGAAAACTGAAACACAGCCAACCTTTGAAATTTGCACCTTTGAAACACAGCCAACCTTTGAAATTTGTGATACAATGTTTACAAAAAATGCATATATTGGGCAGGGGGGGAGTGTGCATATATTCATGAAAATGACTTGTAAAAATCCGAACATTAGTCAAAACTGCAAGCAAACAGGTGTGCATTACTAAAAAATACAATTGACCCTACGTAATTCACACTTTCTGAAACAATATGAGAACAGAAGCACAGCTATCTTTGGAAATTTGAACTGCTGTGAGCACTGTTATGTGGCCCTTGAAGGCTGATCATGAGGGAATGAGGCCCTCAGGCTTAATAAAGTTTCCTGCTCCTGCTGTAGCACTCTCTTCAGACACTACTCTTCTCCAGAGCCAGTCACATAGGAAGAAGAAATGCTGCGAAATAATGTCTCTCCCAGCCCCACCCAAATTCTAGCAAACTATTGATAGATCTTAGATAATTAATAGGGTCTCACTCTACATGTGTCAGGGCCACCAAAACACATTTCTACCTCCAAAACTGGCCAAAAGCCCTGCTGAAATGCAACCAGGGAAATCTATTTTATCCACACAAGCATTCCTTTCATCTAATAGGTACAACGTTTGTTTGGCTGGATAACATCATTATGCCAGCGGTTTGGTAGTGTTTGCATTGCTCAGCGTCAATTATTGCTTCTGTAACCTTTGTGTTTTTGTGCACTGCCCAAGTCATTACCAAAGCCACACTGAGCGTAGGGCTGACATTTTGTACTTAAAGGTAAAGGGGCCCCTGACCATTAGGTCCAGTCGTGACCGACTCTGGGGTTGCGGCGCTCATCCCGCATTATTGGCCGAGGGAGCCGGCGTACAGCTTCCAGGTCTTGTGGCCAGCATGACTAAGCCGCTTCTGGCAAACCAGAGCAGCGCATGGAAACGCCGTTTACCTTCCCGCTGCAGCGGTACCTATTTATCTACTCGCACTTTGACCCACAGCGCCACCCGCGTCCTTTATTTTATACTTAGGCAGTGCTATTTTTATAGAAAAAGAAGTGCCAGAACTCACCATGAACACCTCCCTTGTTCTCTTATAATGGCAATGGCACCCACCTGAGAGGAGCTAGAACTGAGTTCTAGTGAGTTCTGACTGAAAAAAAGCCCTGTACTTAGGTATAGTAGATGTCTGGCTTATTTAGATATGTTAGACCACTACGAGAAGATATTACTGCTGAGGTAACATGGCTCCTGGTCCACCAAAAGCTATTCACCAAAAGCTTGCTGGTCTGCAAGTCTACTTTTTTAAAAACGCTATTTCTCTGAATTGGTTGGAAAGGAAGTCCATGAAATGGTCACATCGCTACACCGAAGTTCCATACCTATAAGTCATTTGCCAGCAATTTGAAATTGTGGGAATCTGCTAATTATTAAAACAGAAGACATGTATGATAAAACAAGAACGTTATGTGACACTCCTTCAGTTTCTTGAAAGTATGTTCCTTCCCCTGTCTACCTCAGGGTTTCCAAAACTTGGGTCTCCAGCTGTTGTTGGACTACAACTCCCACCATCCCTAGCTAGCAGGACCAATGGCCAGGGATGATGGGAATTGTAGTCCAAAACCAGCTGGAGACCCAAGTTTGGGAAGCCCCGTTCTGCCTCATTCTCAGGGCGCTTGAGAATTTCCATAACATTTGAGTGCGAGCTGGCTTTTGAGCTCACCTTGTTGTGAGGTGGCCATGGGTGGCAAAAAAAGGTGTTTTCCTTCCCACTAAACATTTCTCCAGCACTCTGCTGTTTCCCCAGCTTCCCTGGATTCCTGATCTGGGGAAAAAGAAAACGAACAACTTCTACAGGCTGAGTTACCTCGTAATGTCACCCCCTGGACCTCAACTGAAGCGCACACAACCAGGAAGGCTTGTGAATACCAACTACTGGTGAAATGATTTCCAGAATGAATGAGAGAATACTCACAAGCACCCCACAACCCACCCAAAAGCAATTGGCTCAAAAACCCTGCGCTCCACACGTGAGAAAGTCACCAAAAAAAATCCCCTCCACTTTGGTAATTTTCAAATGCAATCTCTTTTCTCACGAATTGATGGAGAATAATAGTTGAAAGATGCATGGATCCTTCCATTTCAGCATGCAAGAACCCAACTGTGATTGTGTGAAAACAGACATCAAGAAGAACCCTTGACAAATATGGCACCTCTTTTTGCACTTTGAAGGCTCAAGCTTTCCTTTTCTTGTCTGGAGGGAATCCCCCTTGCAACTGGAAAATCAGCTAAGAGATGGACATCGTTGGAAAATGGATGGTTCATCTCTATGAGGTTAACTGTCGTCTTGCACAAACAAACTTCAAAGCCACCAGGGTGTGTGTGTGTGGGGGAGCGGGGGAGCGTTGAGCGGCTGCATGTGTTCTCTGACAAGAGCTGCGTGTTCTGGCAGCCTTTGTGGCTTCTTGCACCCCTGAAGGGATTAGCATTGTGTCTACGTGCTTTTTTTTGCTTTTTTGAAGGTTAGGCAAGTTCTTGCTATTGCTAAAGCATATCTATATATATATTTGACAGCTAGCTTTTGCAAACAAGCTTTTCCCAGTCCAACCTTGATTGTGACATGCTGGGTGGCTATTACCCAATTCTGTATTTTTACAGAATCTGGTCATGAAGCACAATCCTACACACACACACACATGCAGAATTAAGCCCCACACTGGGTGCGATGGGGGCTTTCTGCTGAGTAAGTGTATGTGTATGATGGCAGTCTAGACTGTTTAGTATATCTGAATGTCTGAGTATATATGCATTGCCTGTCATGATTGAGTCCTGCTTGCAGGTGTTTCCATATAATCTGATGCTTTGCCTATTGATTCAGAAGTAGGTTTGACTGAGATCAGCAGAATTTGCTGCAAAATAAGTGTGCACAGGATTGCAGCCATAATTTCTCTCTCTTTATCTTGCTCTCTCTTCTGCTCATCCAAGAAGACTATAGCAATATGGGCAAAACAATAACAGCAACAAAAATATATTCATTGCCCTATTCTGTTAAGGGTGTTTTTATTTCAGGACACAACGATTATTTCCCAGGCTCTCCTGTCAAAGTCAGGGCATTTGACAAGCCAGAGTTTTAATTAACGTGCAATTGATTATCTATCATATGATTTGGTTGCAAATTGCTGCAACGTTTTTGTGCAGAATTTGGCAGTTTTCCACATGGTGTGTGACATAAGGTACTCTAAAGGACACATTTGAATGTGAACTATACAAATTGTCAGTTACAAACAATAGGATCATAGGTGATCTGATGTATGTGTGTGGAGGTGAGCCATTCATATGAATCTCCCCAAGTTGTTAAAAAGGGGGGTGGGGGTGGAACAATCACCACGAGATGTTAAGGCAGTTCTTAAATGCTGGGAAGCTGTGGACACCCACTTTGGTTGTGAAGAAACACCATCCCTGTGTCCTAATGCAAGACATGGTGGAAGATCTGACATCTACTTTTGTAGGAGTTCCTGGCTGTAACCCTATATAGCAGGATCTTCAGCCTCTGCTCTGATCTTTGGTCTAAACTAGTTGGTTTTGCTCCTCTGCAAATTTCCTGCTGACCGTGGTGAAACCAGCCTCCTTGCCCTTCAGAAGAGTATCGTAATCCATAATTAGTTTTTTAGATGCTTCGTTACATCACCTCCTGCAGCAGTTCCCACAACTACAGACTGCTAAATTTATGGCAACTCCAGGGCAATAAGGATCGTATATTACTATTTTGAGGCCGGGGGGTGAGAAAGACTTGGAAGCTTTTCTCTGTCAGCCGTGAATGTGACAGATAAACTATCACTGAACTGGAGAGAGTTTCCTGGCATTTTCTGAGCAACTGAGCCTGGAATCCCACAAGTGAAATAAAGCAAGCTTTAGAAATGTTGTAACTATTTGGATTGGGAAAGAGTTCTGGTAAAGAGAGCGTCCTGGGCCACGTTTTCCCCAGCCGTCTTTATTTTATGATAAATGCAGATAAATTCCCATTAGTATATAATATTCCAGAAATGTTTAATCATTGTAATTGTAATATAATTCCTTTTTATATTATCAAAATACATTAAAAAAAAAAAATTTCCATTGCCAACATTAATCTGTTTGTTTGGTTCCTTTCCTAGTTTCCCAGTATTTTAAACACACACATCAATTTACAAATAAATACACTAATTACTGCCTTTGCGTGCTGTTTTCTGACTTGTTTAAATCTCCCCTAACATGTCTTGGGACATGCTGAAAGGATGAGAAGATTATCACGAAATAATCTATATGAATTCATAAGGTAAGGATTCTGTTTGTGTTCTTTGGATATTTCAAAGATGGGGAGAAATGGGTCTCTTTCAAAAAAATAAATATAAAAAATTTGCATCACAGTATCACATTATTATTCCCTGCTCCCCAAATTGTGTGCAAATACAGTGGTACCTCGGGTTAAGTACTTAATTCGTTCCGGAGGTCTGTTCTTAACCTGAAACTGTTCTTAACCTGAAGCACCACTTTAGCTAATGGGGCCTCCCGCTGCCGCTGCTCTGCCACTGCCCAATTTCTGTTCTTATCCTGAAGCAAAGTTCTTAACCTGAAGCATTATTTCTGGGTTAGCGGAGTTCTTAACCTGAAGCGTATGTAACCTGAAGCGTATGTAACCTGAGGTAGCACTGTATGCATGTTCTTCGGTTAGGTGGCTATCCTATTGGTTGCTACTGGTGGAGCATTGTGGAGCATGACATGTTGCAGAGAGAAAGAACCCAACCAGGAGACGCCATTTGCTTTTTCCGTTGTGATAGGAGAAAGTGGCCCTTGAAACAAGTGGTTCCCAAACGCTTAGCTTATGGCAAGGCAGTCCCATTGCATCCTCTACTAGGTGGGTGCAGCAAGCTTTCCTCGCTTCCTACATTGGATCCTTTTCTCTTCAATAGTCACCTGCTGTGCAGATTGATAATAATGCTTATCTCCATCTCATGGGGGGGGGGGAGAGGGTATCATTCACCTAGCCAACCCCATCAGCAGAAGCCAGAACACAAGTACAGTACTGTACTTCCATTTGCACAATGGGGGGTTCCCCTCCTCCTCCTGTCCCCTTACCCCACCCCCAATTTTTTTTTTTGACTCAGGGGAGTTAGAAGAAGTTCCCAGAACAGCGCACAGGAGGAGGAGAGAGGGTTTTCTAAGCTGCAGTGATTGAGCAGATGGGATCATTGGTAGAGTGCATTGCTTTCATGACTCCTGCATAGCAAACAGCCAGAACAGAACTAGAACAGAACAGAACTACTTCAGGCAGTTAGTTTGTGTGTTAGTATTTGCACACAGTGAAATTTGCACACATTACTTGTGGCCTGTTTCCTTAGGTATTGCAAGCCCCACTACCCCCCCCCCCTTATCATAAGTCAGCAGTGGAAAGTGTTCAGAACCAAATACCCATGGTAGGTGCAGATATCACTTATCTTTCTCTTCTCTCTTTCTATGCTTCACTCACCATAATATATTTATACTCATTGATATTCTCTCTCTCTCTCTCTCTCTCTCTCTCTCTCTCTCTCTCTCCCCACATACACAAATACCCTTCTTCCCTGTATCCAGACACCATCCACTCATTCTTTCCTTCTATAGGTTTCTAATGCTGTTTTACTGATTTTATGCTGCTATGCGGTTTCATGCTGCTTTTTGTTAATTTTGTGCTGGTGCTGCTATTGATTGCTTTCGTATTATGACTTGTTATATCTGTGTTGCACTGATTTAAATATGTGAGCTGGCCAGACGACAGTTGATTGGATGGGACTGAAATGCCTAAATAAACAAAATAATAACATGCTATTTCGCGTTCTCCCTCGTTCTCTTTCCTTCTTATCCACCATCCCCCCCCCTCTCTCTCTCTCTCTCTCTCTCACACACACACACACACACACACACACACACACACACAAAGATGCTTTCCAAGCTTGAAGAAAAATTGCCATTGATTGATCCCTTAATTCAGGGACAGGAGACCTCTGGCCTCCAGGCCAGTCTTGACCTGCAAGGGAGTCCATGTTGGCCTGTAAGGCCATTTCCTTCAAACCTTGGTAATCAAGGTGACATTACCTAACAGGCAGGAAGGTGGGATTTGATCCAGCTGTTGAGTGGAGGGAGTCAGTCCCGCTCAGTTTGGCTGAGCATGCCTGTTCTTCTGATATCAATAGATGGCACACATATAAATCAATGCTGATTTCAGTCTCAAACCTTCCAATAATTTAGCATTTCAGAAACAAATGCATGAAGGTGGCCTTGGACTCTCGTTTTCTCCTGCAGGTAGCATTGATGTGTGAGCTCTGACAAAAACGTGCAGTTCCTGCACAAGTGCTTTAGTTTCATGGAGGGGAATATTTTAGTGTGCATGGAAGAGGGAATGGAGAGCTTGACAACCTAGTAGGAAAGAAGTTCCTGGAGCTGACTGGTTGATAATCACAAATTGGGTTGACCTATGGCAACCCCAAGTCCTAGGGAAGACCTTCAGGGTTGGGAAGCCCTGACCACACCAGATGGCTGGATCAAGGGTGTCAACAAACAGGTGTAACTACTTGCCGCAATAGAATTGTCTTGAGCAGCAAGGTTGGGGGACCAGGAAACTGTTGCATACATACATACATTGAAGGATAAGAATACTGTAGGAAGCAGTAGCTGGAGCAATATCATTCAGCTGATGCAGATCTTTGGCACAGGGCAGGGAAACGATTGGTGGAGCAGTTGGAATTTCTGAGTGTATGATAAACAGGCTGAAGGAATGAATGAAAGAGAATGTGCATGGTTTAATGAGCTAGATTCTTGTCAGCAGCATTATAAATCCCCTGGTCAGAACAACCTTGAAATGGGCAGGGAATACAGCTCAGCGAAGCCAGCTGAATAAGAGATCGCCTCTCCTTCTCTGCACATTTGTGGGGAGATTTCTCTTAAAGGGATCACTTCAGCTTGCAGCCTGGCTCTGTAACAACATCTAGTGGTTCTCTTAGAATACTGCCACATTCCAAAGAAGCTGGATCACTTGGGAGAATATCAACAACCACTTCAAAAAAGATTTTTAAGACATCCCCACCTTGGATTATTACACACACACACACACAAAACACTATGGCATCGTAGCACCTGCATTATTCATATGACTAAGAACAATCATGTCTGATTATAAAGTTTCTTATTTGCACATAACACACTTAGAACTAGATTTCACCAGGTTTTTAATCGCCACGCTTCTTTCCCTCATACTTATGAAGAGCAATAGTAAACTGGAGGTGTTTTAGTTGGTTTTTTAATCAGAACAAAGAGAACAAAGAGAACCTGGGAGCCACGCATGGGAGTGGTAGGTGGGGCCAAAGAGGCAAAAATGTGAGTGGATCAATGGATGTGGCTCTGACCTTTGTACAGGAGCCTACATTCCAGCCAGGTAAAAGTCACATCTCAGTCGTCCACTCAGAGGCATTATCTCATCTCAAGGGGGCATTCCAGGCAGGCAACAGCACTTGAGGAGGCTGCAGAACAGAATTGCGGCCTGAAGAGAATCCTGGGGGCCAGATAGAAATGCCTGGAGCAACCTTGGGTCCCCAAATGCTATTGGACTACAACTCCCATCACCCCTAGCTACCAGAAGCAGTAGTCAGGGATGATGGGAGTTGTAGTCCAACAACATCTGGGGATCCAAGATGGAGAAAGGCTGGCCTGGAGGGTCACATTTGGCCCCCGGGCCTGAGGTTCTCCATCCCTGGTCTACAACCTCAGTGCCATGGCTCCTAGGATTGGCTTTAAAGGAAACAGGACTCTCTCACAAAGCTTTAATTGTAAGTGCTTTCATTTAAAGACTAAAGAATGCCTATCAGCCAAATTCTACTTTTTAAAAATTGGAATAGTTCATATTATCAGCCCTGGGCAATCACCCTGCATGCTATATTTGGGTGGAACAAATGTTTTAGGGTATTCTCAGAGATGAGCCAAGGCAGATTTGGAGATAGTTTAACTTGTTGTAAACCCAAGAGCCTGTGATTTGTAGCTTTTTTGATCTTGGGACATTGGAGTGGAAGTCATTCAGCTTATACATGATGAGAATAGTAATGAAAAACCGATTTGCAAGCTGGAAGTTAAAGTGCTGGCGTAAAAGACAGGTTGAGTTAGTTCCCGAGTCGAGAGAAGTTGTACTTGCACTTCTTCAAAGAACTGCTCTCCTTCTAGAAAGAGAAATAATATATATTGTTTTCTGTTTTTTTTATGTAAAAAATAGTACCGGTAAGCAGAGTATCAGCATATTTGCCAGATGCAGAAAATTGTTCTGGATGAGTGGGGAGGAAATGGGGGGAATAACATAAACCATTAATCATTAGTGCCTTTCCATTAAATAAAATCTCTAATAGAGCCATCTTACTTTTCTAAGATGAAAGGATGAAGCCTGTAGCTTCAGCCTCACAAATTAACTCAAATGATATAGTCATGTGATGTACAGAATTGTACTACCTGAATGTAAATTGAATTCCCGTTTGCATGTTCAGTCTGGCTCCCTGTGGCTACTGTTTATGACACTCAATGTGATTATAGACTCATGTGCAAGGCCCCAAACTGTTTATGGTTCCCACCAGACAAAAATGGTCCCCATTATACTGCATCAGTAGACAGTGAGCTCTTCTTCACTGGAGGTATTTAAGCAGATGTTTGACAGCCCTGTTATGGATGCTGTATTTGCATCCTGTACTGCAAATCCCACAATGAACCAGGGCTTAGGCTAGATGACCTCCAAGATTTCCTGCAGTTCTCTGGATCTATTTTTGGATGGTTTTTTGTTTGTTTGTTTTTTTAAATTGAGGGCTACTACAAAAAGCAACACAGGGGTACAGAAAAACAAATGAGTTAATGGAATAACTGCAAACAAAATTAAGCAAATTAATGGTATCCTATATGCACATGGTCATCTGCAAGGGATTCCTACATGGTGGGGCTGATGTTGCTAGCCTTCATGTCATGTTTGAAGAATCTTTGTAAGCGTTGCCTGGTGCCTGAAGCCAGCTCCCCATAGAGCACATCCTTGGGGATCCTGCCATCTTCCATTTGAGGACGTGACCGAGCCAGCGTAGACGTCACTGAGACAGGAGTGTGAACATGCTGGGCAGTGACCAAAAGAGGACTGACTGATGGGAGGAGCGCAGAGAGAAGAAACGCCATGGTGCATCTGCAGCAGCACAACTGAACGCCTTCATCTGCCCCAGCTGCAACAAAACATGTCTCTCCCGTATTGGTCTCTAGAGCCACAGCAGGCGCTGTAACCTTCCAACAGTTTGACTCCCCGCCTCCCGAAAGGTGCACTCCTCCATTGTCTCCTGAGAAAGTCAGATTCCAACAGCAACAACATGCATACATATAAATTATGGTAAACGGCTATGAGCCATAAGAATGGCTATGCAGGCCAGAATCAGAGAAAGGTAGCTAAGCTGAAGTCAATGGAACCATTTAGGATGTGACTGTTTAAAGTCCCATTGACTTCTGCATCCTAATCATAGTTAGCTTCGTCTGGAGCAGGGCAAAACACTCTTTTGCTTGCTCAGTAAGAGACAGCTCAATCTGCTCTGTAAGTGATCTGTAGGACTTGTTCTTGTTGCCAATGAGGAACCCATTATTAGAGGCCATATGGGAGCATGCTATGAGGCTGCTTAAAAGAAATGCCCCTTTGAGCATCTGATTGTGAATTAAAAAACACAATGAGATATTTTAGCAAGTAATTGTGCAATTCTATGCATCTTTTTCTGAAAAGCAAGCCCCATTAAACTCCACGAGACATACTTTTCAGTAGACATGCATGGGATTGTGCTGATTTTAAGTTAATAAGTAGCTGCTATTTCCTAAGGCCTTGCTGCATATGCATAGGAGTGGTTTTAACTCATGGCAATTCAACATGAAAAATCATGGCATTTCAGCAACACTGTAGTGTTGCCCCTGGCAGTGTGACAGGCAGGTACAGCAGTCCAGATGTTTAGGCTAGGAACACAAAACACATTAATCCTCAGCAATTCCACTGCAGGGCTTTGTTCCACAGCTGCATTTCGCTTTGTGCTCAATCACATATTGATCAATGGCAACAATAGCTTTGAAACAGAACGTTTGTTTTGCTAATGCGCATTGAGTCATGAAAATCGGCATGACTTAGAAAACAAATTGGGAAGAAACTCTGTTATCTTATAAATAGGTTAGGTGATCTCTTGCATAGTTTCAGTGTTTGCTAGTTTTACATGTTTAGCCTGAGAGCTTTCTCTCAGAAAGGCTACACCTACCTACTTTCCTTCTTCTTATGCATACAAAACAACAGAAGTAGATGTCTGGTATCAGAAACAGGTTCTCTGTAAGACCCCCGCTTACACTGTCCAGGCTACCAGCATGTGGGAGGTAATTCTTGCCAGCATCATTAAACCTGGTTCATTGTTGTGCTTCAAACATGTTGAATGCTTGTCTTCCAACTATAACAATTTGAATTCTCTGCCACTACTACAGTGGTTGCTGCTATCATTCTGTGCTATGTCTGTCTATTTTAACCTGACAAAGGAGTCCATTTATTTATATTTCCTTTCCAGAAGCTAAGATGAGTTATTGCCATTTCTAAATCAGCAGTGTGCAGCTGCAAGATGTTTCTTGTTCAAGCACATTTCCTGTTTGTTCTTTAAGTTTTAAACACTAATGTATTTCATCCCTTAGGTCCAAGGTAAGGTTTATGTTTAAGATAATGATCACACCTCCATCCATCAATAAAATGACTCACTTATATGCAATAGATGGCAGATAGAGCAGAGTGGACACACAATCCACCTAGCCCTTTCTAGGACTTGTTTCATCCACTTCATCCATTCATCTTGTGGGCCTGAGAAGATGATGGCTAACTAATGGACATGAATCTGGTATTAGCTCTTGTCCAGAGAAATGAGGGCTGCACGGTCTTCCAGAGTATTTCCAGTTAGCATCTTAACCATTCAGTAATTCTTCTGCATTTATAGTTTGCCCTCCACACACACACACACCTTTTATTTTGCGGTAAGAACATTTTAGCCCTATTTCTATAGTCTTCTTGCATGAGTAGAGGAGAGAAAGAGAGAGAAATTATGGCTGCAATCACATGCATACATACTTTGCAGCAAATTTCACTGATCTCAGTCGAACTTACTTCTGAATCAATAGGCATAGGATCAGATTGCGTGGAGCCAACTGCAATCAGGACTCAATCATGACATTGCTCTCATTTTAGATTTACAACCATGTGCAGGAATAGTCTCTGTACAAATCACAGCCATCAAATCTATCAGTTACATGTAAGGTCGAGGACCCCTGGAGTCTGGACGGTTAAGTCCAGTCAAAGGCGACTATGGGGTGCGGCGCTCATCTCCGCTTTCAGGCTAAGGGAGCCGGTGTTTGTCCACAGACAGCTTTCCAGGTCATGTGGGCAGCATTACTAAACTGCTTCTGGCACAATGGAATACTGTGATGGAAGCCAGAGCTCATGGAAACGCCGTTTACCTTCCCGCCAGAGCGGTTCCTATTTATCTACTTGCACTTTGACGTGCTTTCGAACTGCTAGGGTGGCAGAAGCTGGGACAGAGCAACGGGAGCTCACCCCGTCATGCGGATTCGAACTGCCCACCTTCTGATCAGCAAGCCCAAGATGCTCAGTGGTTTAGACCACAGAGCCACCCATGTGGGCTGTTTGTAGATCAGGTCAACTCAGTTATCAGTGCTGCGGAGTTTGACAGGGAAATCAGGAGGCAGGAAAGTCAGCTACCACCAGCTCCCTACTGCACATTTTACTCTGGACCCAATTCATTATTTTTTCTCCCATTTATATCCTACCAATGAAGAGGAAATGGAAAACCTAGACAAAGCTTTTGTTCACAGGTGATAGTGCTGCTGAATCATTGCTATGGCTTCTGCAATGATATTGACCAGGGACAAAGCAGGGCTATGGTGATTTAGCTTTTGTTCTGGGAAACTCTTTGATGTTCACTCAAATGTGTTTCCAACTCGATTTAGGTGGTTATTACATTGGTGTGTGAAGCGAACACAGATCCCAGAAGGAAATTAAATGCACTTAGTTCCTCTTCATCACTACCGCCATGAATTAAATCTGCTGAGCTCCAAGTAATAGCAGTGCTTGTGGAACTGCTGCCTCTAACACAAATTAAAGCTAATTAACAAATGACAGAGAACACAGCTTAATGGTCTCCACCTCAGATTTAAAACATTTGCTTGTTATCTGCCCATAAATGTCATATTGCAGAAAGTGACTGAAGCTGGCTTTAAAGGGGATTCATTGCCACTGCAGGTTCCCACATACGAAGTATGGGCTGACAATTTAACACAGTAAAAATGATGCCAGTTCAGAAGAAGAAGAAGCCTTCATTCTGGGCCCGTCTACATCTTTTCAGCATTGTGAAGGTATTTAAAACCATGAGCACAAAAGGAGCTGCCTAGAACTATCGCTTCTCTGGTGTCTTGCAGCTTCACCAAGTTCTCTGTATCTCAACCAGAACTCTATTTTTCTAGAAAAAGAGATGGCAGAACTTACTGTGAACCTTCTTCTCGTATAATGACAATGGTGCCCACCTGAGAGGTTCCAGAACTGAGTTCTGGTGAGTTCAGGCTGGAAAAAAGCCCCGCTCTTATCCAAATGGAGAGACTTAAATCAGTTCATACAGAAACAGCATGCCATAGTTGCTTGTATAGTGAATGTTTCACATATTAAGTCTCATTTTTAAAGAAACAAAGTTGTGTGATGACAAAAGACATAATAAAATACGAGGATGATTCTGAGATGCCTTTAAAAATAAAACGATAAAATATTAGGCCCTGCATCAGAGGACTAAAATATATTCAAAAGTAGATCTGGAAAAATCTGCTTAACAGACAAGATTACGGTACTCACATAATCTTTTACACCCTTTGTCTCCAACTGGTGGCTGTAACTCCCAGTGATGGACATGAAAGCCTTGTGATTAAGTTACAGGTAGGTAGCCATGTTGGTCTGCCATAGTCAAAACAAAATAATAATAATAAAAAATTCCTTCCAGTAGCACCTTAGAGACCAACTAAGTTTGTTCTTGGTATGAGCTTTCGTGTGCATGCACACTTCTTCAGATACACAAGTGTGCATGCACACGAAAGCTCACACCAAGAACAAACTTAGTTGGTCTCTAAGGTGCTACTGGAAGGAATTTTTTTATTTTTTTATTTTGTTTTGCCTTGTGATTAAGACAGGTGTGGAATCAAGCAAATTAACAACAGCAGCAACATTGTTGAGTGCCTAAGTAAGAATATCATATACTGTAAAGGAGCGTGTGGCACGGTGGTCTAAACCACTGACCCTCTTTGGCTTGCTGATTGGAAGGCTGGCAATTCAAGTCCGCACAACGGGGTGAGCTCCCGTTGCTCTATCCCAGCTTCTGCCAACCTAGCAGTTCGAAAGCACGCCAGTGCAAGTAGATAAATAGGTACCGCTGCGGCGGGAAGGTAAATGGCATTTCTGTGCGCTCTGACACTCATCATGGTCCTCCATCCGCCAGTAGCAGTTTAGTCATGCTGCCCACACGACCCAGAAAGCTGTCTGTGGACAAACACCGGCTCCCTCGGCCTGAAAGCGGAGATGAGTCGCCTTTGACTGGACTTAACCTCCAGGGGTCCTTTACCTTTTTATCATATACTGTCCAGACTTACCAGAAAATAAGCCCTGTTGAAGCAATGGGGCTTCCTTCTGAGCAGACATACATAAGTCTCATAATGTAACTTTAAACATGACTGTGGTAGGGAACTATACTTGCATAAGGCACTGGGAAATATACTGCTTTGTAGTGCCTGTGTGTTTTGTTTTAAAGTGTTATCCAGATGGCTTAAAAGTGTTCACTTTGAAGATTAGGTTTCTGGAATGGTTTTGGGATTCATGCCAGTCTTCTGTGCAAATGAAATGAACATCTTCCCTGCCCTGGACAATGCTCCCCTAGACCCCATTATTACTGAGGATTTCATTGGTTGCTAGCCTGTTTCTAAAGAGCATGTTGCATCTTTGCTTTCAGATGGCTTTGGGTACCACACTCTGCCTGAACTACCTGTCCGGTACCAGGCTTTGTATGACCTACTGATAAATCAGTACAGTATTGGTAGTTTTAGAATGTGCTCTTATATCTAGTAAGCTGTATCTATTAGAAGGAAATGAGCGCAGATTTTTCAGACCAGTAGGGAAGAAATGAGTGCTGTTTGAAGGCAAACTGCAATAAGTCCATGTTGAAGCCAGGCATGGTGTTTAGTGACATCTAGGGACCATATTGCATATTAACCTCACTGCATCCAAAGGTTTGAAGTTGAGGTCAAAACTGTTATCTATGAAATGTCAGATGTGTTTTGTCTCTACAAGCGGCAAGTTGGCCTTTCTAGGTGGTTGAGAAGCAAGCGAGGCATAAAGTTAGGAATAATAAATTGGGAAGAGAACTCCTAATTTCCTGCGGAAGGGGGAAAGGATCCACAGTGGCAGGACTCTGATTGATTGATTAATTAATTAATCAATGAATTAAATTTATATCCTGCCGTTCCTCGCAAAGGAGTCCAGGGTGGCAAACACACACAGGGTAACAATTAAAAACATCTGAAAACGATTCCAGTCCAGTTGTTCTTCAGAAGACCGCAAATACAGTATGTGCTGCTCATGTGCCACAAATGCTGTTCTGCGTGTGGGTGTGCAATGCCTTATACAAGGGTGTTCGTGTGAACTTGTGCAAGTGGAGCCAAGCTTCTAGATTTAAGCTGCACTCCCTTCATTAAAGAAAGAGGCTTCACAGTCTTGTTTTTCAGCCATGCTGCAAACCTGTCTTTGCGACTGAACAGCCAGATGTGCTTCCACTGCCACCATTGCTTCAAGCTCCAGCCCAGTATTAACACACCTGAAGGTACTGCTCTCAGACTTCTGCCTGTTTCTAGCCCAGCTCTCCCTCACACATCTCTCTGGCTTTTGTCCTCACTACCAGTGAGGTGAGGTGAGGTGAGGTAGGGAGCCCACCCATTGGACCTCAGTTGCACAGAGCAACTTCCTTTCTTATACAGAGCATCCATAGTTGGGGGCCTTTATCGTTCTTGCTTTGCTAATTCCACAATGGGATCTTCCATTAGATCTTAACCCTTATTGGATCTAGGAATTAGAAGAGACTCAGGAATCATACAGCCTCCCCGCTTTTCCCCAATACCATATTTTTGTTAGAAGAATATGTCTAATACTGTAATCAGATATACAGTGGAACCTCGGTTTCCGAGCGTCTCGGAACCCAAACGATTTGGAGCCCGAACGCTGGAAACCTGGAAGTAATTGCTTCTGTTGTCAAACGCACCAAGGCGCATTTCTCCATTTTCCCCCAATGGATTTTGCCAACTGCCCATTGATCCTCGGTTTTCGACCATTTCGGAAGTCGAATGGTATACCAGAACAGATTACGTTCGAAAACCGAGGTTCCACTGTAGTTCATATTGGACCCATTACCAGTAAAAGAGAGAGAAAAGATAGTTTCACTTCAGACTTCCGCGTGCAAAGATGCACAATTTGCCCTGCTTCAGAAACAAAACTTGAAACATAACACATTTCCATCTTTTGTTTAGCTTCCTGCTATTCTGTTTACAACTCTGTTCCAATGGTTTTCCATTCCGACCTTCCCACTCATAAGTCACAGA
The DNA here is from genome assembly GCA_034641385.1 of Darevskia mixta. Taxonomy (NCBI): domain Eukaryota; kingdom Metazoa; phylum Chordata; class Lepidosauria; order Squamata; family Lacertidae; genus Darevskia; species Darevskia mixta. Next base: position 6,536,426 of record JAWWNH010000058.1, read on the forward strand.
TTTGACATCTTCTGAAAGAGAAAATGCTTGTATTCTGTCACAGAGCAATGGTCTCCATCACCCAGCTATTGGTGAAGCTGTTTGCCTGATGTAGCTATTGATTTCGTAATTACCTTGTTCTGTGTTTTCCTTCCAGGTTGTCTGTAATCAGGGGTGGGGAGAGACAGCTGACTCTATGGACCAAACTAGACATTATCTGATCCATGTTTCATCCCTGCATTTCCCAATAACATCTAGATCCAGGATAGGCAACCTGTGACCCTCCACCTGCCATCAGACTCCAGCTCCCATCAGCCCCAGCTGGAAGATGGGGATTATAGTCCAATAACAGCCTACAGTTTTCCCATCCTTGAACCAGGTAGAGCAGATCTGCAACATGATGCCATTACATTCAGTCTTCCTCTAATGATCTTCACAGTGCACTATTGCAGAAATCTTTCCCGTTTACATGTCAGTGGCGTGTGAGGTCTTCTGTTGTGAGACTTGGCCTTGCTGTTTTCCCCGGTCATATTTCTGCCAGTATACTGTTTTAATAAAACTTGGTCCTCTTACAGGGTCTCTAAACACCACGAGAGTCTTTGATCTACAGTCATAGCTCTTTTCAGAACACCTCCTGGAAAACATAGATATATTTTTCCAGATGGGTACGGAATCAGACTAAAAGTGTCTACAAACTGGGCCATTTGAGTTAGAGTAGTGTAAACAAACTCCACCGGCCTCCTGTTATTGATTTGTTTATAGCATTCCTCCAGCGTTAACGTACAAACGTTTGAGCCTATTTTTATCGAGTTTAATAAAAAGCCTCTCCTGGGTTAAGAAGCCGGAGGCCAAGTTTCTGCCTGGATCATAGCCACAAGGCTGATCTACAAGATTCAGAAAACGCAGGTTGGCTATGTAAGCAGGGAGAGATGTTTTAACTTCAACAGCACTAGCTACTATTGCTCTGTTGTAAATTATAAAGTTGACTTGAGGAGGAGAAGTATATAGTTTTAAGGCTGAGCGCTCTCTCTCTCTCTCTCTCTCTCTCTCTCTCTCTCTCTCACACACACACAAACACACACACACACACACACACACACACACAGCTTTTTTTCAGACGGAACTCACCGGAACTCAATTCTGGCACCTCTCAGGTGGGCGCCATTGCCATTATAAGCGAACAAGGGAGGCGTTCATGGTGAGTTCCAACACCTGTTTTTCTGGAAAAATAGGGCGTGCACCCACACCCACACCCATCAAGGAAAGGTCTCTATTCCACTTTACAAGCCGACGAGCACTGCTGTCATCCTGAAGCTGTAATTGCCACAATGTCTGTCTGGCGGTTCCCTCACTGCGAGAAGCGAAGTTACAGGGAACCAGACAGAAGGCCTTCTCAGTAGTGGCGCCCGCCCTGTGGAACACCCTCCCATCAGATGTCAAAGAAATAAACAACTATCTGACGTTTAGAAGACATCTGAAGGCAGCCCTGTTTAGGGAAGTTTTTTATGACTGAAGTTTTAATGCATTTGTAACCTTCTGTTGGAGTGGCTGGGGAAACCCAGCCAGATGGGTGGGGTATAAATAATAAATGATGATGATGATGATGATGATGATGATGTACCAAAATAGCTAGAGCTGTACAAGAACTGGGAAAGATACCTGCCACAAACTTTGCATAGCTAGGGGTTGGTGTTAACAATAGGAAGCTTGATGGACCAATGATTTGACTCGACATAAGGCACCATCCTGCACTTCTATAATTAAGATCTACATCAACGGCAATGGAAGCTGCTGAAAATGGAAGAAAAGGCCTTTTCATCTATCATGCCACATCCATCACACAGCTGGTGACTGAAGCAAAGAGGGGCGAGTTTCAGCCTAGAGAGGAAAAGATTGCTCATGATTTAACATCATGATAGATGTTTCGAGTTCAGCTGTGGGACTCAACCCCATAACTGATACACAAGGGGTGGCGGCGGTGGCAAAACACCTAAGACCTGCTTGTCAGGTGCAACAATATGAATGGCCGCTAAGTCACGAAAAGCATAAGGCAAATTCCATCGCTTGTTCCCTTCAGATGTGTTGCAGCTGCAAGAGCTTCCTTTCAAATATACTTTCTTGGAGTTTTATTAGGGCAGCTCAGCGCTCTCCCATAGAGCTGCAGTAGATATAAACAAAACCAAGCGTAATTGTTTTAGTAGCGAGAAAGGATATGGAGCCAAAGTGGGCACCCCTTTATCACAGGGAAATGTTCCATACCCTTGTGCGATCCCACCACTGACAGATCGCTGTACAGAAGGGTCCTCCTAACAGGCACTGCTAGAACGTTACATATTGTTGTAACTCCAGCCAGACTGGAGTTCATTTAATTCTGAAGGTCTTGCCCTTTTCTCGAGCACATCCTGCAATATTATAACATGAAAAAAATAGATAAGACTTTCCTTTTTTAAAAAAGGGGGCAATAGGTTACCTAATCCATGTGAGGAATATGGAACTTACTTCCGAATTCAGCATAATATTCAACGGGATCAAGTTTCCTGCATTTGTGAATATTTTACTTGGGCTTATGTTTTCCATAGAATTAGTCGAAGAAATCCATTTTCTAACTAAATCCAGTGATGTGCATGCTACACTTTAAAAGAGCATGGGAATCTGGTGCAGTTCCTCACTAAAATATGTTTGTTTCCAGTGGACTGTGGTCTACCTTTTACCATTTACTACCTTACAGTTGGGACCCAGGTGGCGCTGTGGGTTAAACCACAGAGCCTAGGGCTTGCTGATCAGAAGGTCGGCGGTTTGAATCCCTGCGACGGGGTGAGCTCCCGTTGCTCGGTCCCAGCTCCTGTCCACCTAGCAGTTCGAAAGCATGTCAAAGTGCAAGTAGATAAATAGGAACCGCTCTGGCGGGAAGGTAAACGGCGTTTCCGTGCGCTGCTCTGGTTCGCCAGAAGCGGCTTAGTCATGCTGGCCACATGACCTGGAAGCTGTACGCTGGCTCTCGGCCAATAAAGCGAGATGAGCGCTGCAACCCCAGAGTCGGACATGACTGGACCTAATGGTCAGGGGTCCCTTTACCTTTACCTTACAGTTGCAATGACTACTTGCAACTTCTATTGATCACTTACAGGTGTCAGGCTAGCAAAGCCATCTTTACCTGCAACAGAAGCCTGGGGAAATGTGCATAGTTCTACAAATCATGCAAGATTTTGCATGGAGTCCAGAACAGGGCTGGCACTGGTTCTTGTTGTTCTGTCACACTGTAAAAAGGCATCTTTTCCTTTCCTTTAGCTAGCAGAAGAGATGGCTACAGAAGTTAAACTGGAGCAGCTGGCTGCACAAAGAGTCCTTGGCACTCCTGGGCTGCAGTTGACAGACTTTGGGTGAGTGCTGGCTGACTGCAGCTTCCCAAATATGCAATAGGATATATTAATGAATTGCCACAGAGACTGAGGATACCAGCGCTGCTTTTCCAAAGAAAACCATTCTTGCAAAAGGCGTTTCTGAACATTTCAACATCTACAGAAGGTGGTGGGGTGCAAGCGGTATCCAGAAGTTTGAAATTGCTGCAGAACAAAAAAAGAAAGCACTCTGAAGGAATTAATATATGGTTGTGGATTTGTGGGTGCCCTGACTCCCCCAGATTTCTGGGTGCCCTCCTTCTCCCTAGATTCCTGGGTGTTGAGGTTTAATCAGTGTATGCAGAAATTTTATATTAGACTACCATGTAGTGCTCTGATTTAATTTATTTTTTTTTATATTATGTTTATGTATGTGAGTATTGTTATGTATTTTGTTATGTGAATTTATTTGACATGGTTTATTATGCTGTGTGTGTATGAATACACACTTGCATATTGGTTCATTGCAAACCACTGAGACCCTTTGGGTAGTAAATGCCTTATAAATGAAATTAATAATAAAAATAAAAATACAGAGCAGGTCCGGCTCCAAGCACGTAATCTTATTGATATGTAACACATAAACAATACACCAATTGAAATGACGATAAAGCAGTTTTTAAGAAACAGAAGAGACAAGATATAGGTTAATTCAAATATTAAAAGGGTAGCTTCACGCTTTACATACATTGCTTTGCTGTTATGACCAATCCAGTGCTGTTCTTGCGAGGATAGAATTCGTAATCCTTCAAACTAGGGAAGTGCAAGGTACTTTTTAAAATAGGAGAACATGTGAGGGGTAGTATGGCTAATCCATTAGACCATCTGCAAAATAGACTTAATGAAAGGTAGTTGTACAGACAAATCAAATTCATCCATCTTCGTTAACTATTCATTATTGGCTCGGCTTAGCAAGAAAGCCTAGGGAATTTTCCGGCCTCGGACCGTGACCTCCGTAGACATGAGGGTCTCTTATTTTGGAAATCTGTTTATTTTTATTTTATTTTTTTGCACAGGGTACCTAAGTGCCCACGCAACTGGTGTCCCTATAAATAAAACGCAAGATGTAAACAATTGGGCCTTTGTAGGATTTAGCATTGTTCCACCAAAGTTTCCCCTTGCTCTTTTCCCAACTTAAGATTCCCACCGCTTTTGCTTGAAGAAACATTTTCCGTTCCCACGTTCTTGTTTCTTTTTAATAACATGCATTTAATTATGAAAATAAGACAGGGCCATGGGGTTGCTTTGAGACTGATGGGTGTTTTGGACAGCTGGGGCTTTCAAGAAACGACAATTCTCTTTTTTTGTGGGAATGTAGTCCCGGGACTGTGATCTTCTGTGAAACTGAGGCCTGCAGTCAAGAGGTAAAGACATTTCAGGGACTCCCATTTTGCACAGCAACACTCCTTGCCCTTTTGCATCTCCTAAATTGGGCATCATGTTTGGATGTAAAGGTACACAGAGGCTGTGCATGGGGGGGGGGAATGTGACAAGAGGCCAAAAAAAGGCTTCCAACTCTCATTGACAGTTGCCCAGGTTCAGAGAGTGGTAAAGGTAAAGGTAAAGGGACCCCTGACCATTAGGTCCAGTCATGTCCAACTCTGGGGTTGTGGTGCTCATCTCGCTTTATTGGGCGAGAGCCGGCGTACAGATTCCAGGTCATGTGGCCAGCATGACTAAGCCACTTCTGGTGAACCAGAGCAGCGCACGGAAACGCCGTTTACCTTCCCGCCAGAGCGGTTCCTATTTATCTACTTGCACTTTGATGTGCTTTCGAACTGCTAGGTGGACAGGAGCTGGGACCGAGCAATGGGAGCTCACCCCGTCGCAGGGATTTGAACCGCCGACCTTCTGATCAGCAAGCTCTAGGCTCTGTGGTTTAACCCACAGCGCCACCTGGGTCCCTTTCAGAGAGTGGTACAAGACAACAAATCACTGACAATGCCATGCAACTCCAAACATTTGCAAAAAGGAGGCCAGGGGTCGGCAAGGTTTACCTCGCCTGGGCTGGTTCACTCCAGCGGAGATCCCTCCGTGGGCTGGATTGCGCGTGCCCTCGATTTCCAACATCGGCACCTGCGCAGACATGATTTCCGGTGCTGCAGAAGCGATTCCCTGCGCCGGTTTAGCGCAGCATGCGGGGACTCGCCGAGCGGGCGGCTCGGTTCGGGGGTGGCTTGTGGGCCGGTTAAAAAACCCCCGTGGGCCGCTTGTGGCCCGTGGGCCTTAGGTTGCCGACCCCTGCTCTAGACCTTGAGAACTACAAGAGCATCAGCTAGCAACAAATCTGCCCCTTTTCTGGGTCGAAGGCAGGTGGCTGCTGTCCCAGCTTCCAGAAATGGCATTTGAGGTGCAATGCGGGACATTAAATGCTTCAGAAAGACTCCTCCCACCCACAAATCTAAGCCTTCCTTACATGCGCAGGGTGTTGTGCACAGCCCTTAGATCCAAGGCATTGCCTCTCGATAATGGTGATGAAAATAAACTACTAACATTGTTTTTTAAAAAATAAATCACCAGCTTGTAGCTTGCTAGGCTTTTGCTGCCCATGCACCCCCCCCCCGCCCCCATTCCTGCTTGCCCTCGCCGGCGTTTTTCTCCCCCAGCAATCAGGTTTCTGTTGAAAGAATGCTGCAGAAGAGTGGAAAGCGACTTTCATCCTCTCTTAATGATCGGATCTCTTCTTCCTGAGAAGAAACAGCCTAGAGGTCTCGGGTGAAGAATGAGATTTTCAGCATTGTGACAAGAATCCTGTTTGACAACCCTGTTTATGTTGCAGGAAATAATGACTGCTGACAATTTTGAGGACCACCCGCTGGATTATTTACTTTCAGAGTCAACTCTGTTTAGATAGTGTTACAGTTTCGCATCTGGCTTGCCCGCACATGCTACTTGAATGCTGTGTTTCAGTTAGCGCAATGCGCCGGGAGTGTAATCAATAATATGTATATGTCACGATGTCAAGCAAAGGCTATTAATATCACACTCTTGAGGCTCACATTAAACATTTTGCTCACTTAAAAGGCCGGGAGCCCGTTAATGGAATTGGGTTTTCTTTACATAATAGGGATGGAAATGCTGGTGGAACAGCATGTGGATGATTGCGGGTCGCTTTTAAGATGGAAGAAAGTAGTTTGCTTGTATTAATTCAAGGGGCACTAAAGGTAAAGCTGGGATTGCAAAATGTAAAGGTAAAGGTAAAGGGACCCCTGACCATGAGGTCCAGTTGCGGATGACTCTGGGGTTGCGGCGCTCATCTCGCTTTACTGACCGAGGGAGCCGGCGTACAGCTTCCAGGTCATGTGGCCAGCATGACTAAGCCACTTCTGGTGAACCAGAGCAGCGCACGGAAACGCCGTTTACCTTCCCGCCACAGCGGTACCTATTTATCTACTTGCACTTTGACATGCTTTCGAACTGCTAGGTTTGCAGGAGCTGGGACCGAGCAACAGGAGCTCACCCCATCGCGGGGATTCGAACCGCCGACCTTCTGATTGACAAGCCCTAGGCTCTGTGGTTTAGACCACAGCGCCACCTGTGTCCCTCTCAAGGGGCACTAGCTGGTCCTTATTTCAGGGATCAGGTGTGCTGTTTGGCCCCTTTTGGACTGTGGTACAGAGGAAAAGGGAGATTTTGTGCTTACATGAGTCTGTACCGTACTATGCCTAGGACCAGCATGGACTGCAGTGTACATAGATGAACTGATTCATTTTATGGTAGCTTTTATGTTCCAGTTGAAGCTGCTTTATATTGAATTACTGTGCTCTCAATTTTTGCTTTGTAAACCATTTTGTGATGGCTTTATCCTAGAAGTCGGAAGTGTTTCAAATAAATAAAACTTGCAGGTTTCCCCCAGCACGTTGTCTACATGACTGGTTGTGCTCTACAGCACAAAACCAGGAATGCTGGAAGTTCCCATGATGCTTGGCCCCTTTGGTTTATACACACTAAGGCATGTTACAGCCAATCAGTTGGATCTGGATATGTGGAGCCCTACCGTTAGGCAAAATGAGGCAACTACCTCAGGCAGCAGATGCTGGGGGATGGGGAAGAGTGTCAGCTAGACTGCTGACCTCGGGTGCTGTGGAGGACACTGTCCCATTGCCAGCGTTGAAATAAGACTCAGTTGCCAACGTGAGTGGCTTTTGTACATGGAATGGAGGGGGAATTGTTCTTTGCTTCAAGCAGCAAAATGGCTTGAACTGGCTCGGAATGCAGACTGCGTCAGTCACACTTTAATCTACTTTAATCTACTTGAGCGCCATTTTGTGGAATGTACCTACGGAACAAGGTGGGATTAGCTTCTAAGTAAATATGAGTGGCTGTTAGTCTGGATCCAACCCAATGTGCTTATCCTCACAAACCTCCAGGTAGAGATTGAGGCACTAGAATTACACTTTTCTGCCTTCTTCCCATGGCTGGTGAGGCACTACCATAAACGCAGATTCACCTAAAAATTAAGGACTTTGTAGTTAAGGAGAAGGTGTACTCAAGCAGAATGTGCCATCAGTTGGGCAGAGGGAAGGATCGGTGCAAAAGAGATAGTCCTCTCAAGGCATGCTGTCATTCCAGCACATGCACGAAAATGGCTACTTCCTGTTTACCCATCCATGTTACAACAAAGCATACCTATGGTGTTTCATAGATAGCAGCCTGGTTCACACGCCACAGTAAGCCATACCTTGGGCTCAGCTGCCGTGTTGGCCTAAAAAGCAAGTGGGAGAACAAATTTGGTGGGAGAACAAAAGTGGGAGAACAAAATTTGGTTTGAATGAGACCAGCTGAAGGTCAAAACTGATTATTAACCCCTTAGCATTTTTTAAAACAACAACAACAAAAGTGTTCCAAGCAGCTGAAAGGCAACAGAATTGTGCAGCAGTGCCACAGAGGGCCAAAAGTGAACAAATAGCCTGTGATTCTCTAGCCTGGATAGCTCAGTTGGTTAGAGCGTGGTGCCGATAACAAGGTTGCAGGTTCGATCCCCGTATATTCCTGCATTGCAGATGATCCTCAGGGTCCCTTCCAACGCTACAATTCCATGATGCTATGAATGCCTCTCTTACTCTGTTACAGAGGATTGGTGCTATTTTAAAATCCTGCAGATAAAACAAAGGGTGGTTTATCCCTTCAAACACCACACCGCTCACTTAAATATTATCTTCACTGCTGCCACTGCTTCTGCAGATCAAGGACAATGCCTTCTGGAAAGCAGCAGCCAGTCATTTATATACAAGACTTGCTGAAAAGAATCCTTGGTCAACAAAAGAAGGCACACACTTGAGAATAAACTTTCCAGATGCCCACATCTTATAGCAAAACTCCGATGTGATAAAATGTGTAAGAACTAAAACCCTGAGAGGCACAATCTAGCTAAAACGAAGCACATGTTAGCAGGTGCCCAGACCCTCTTTAAGAGAGCCAGTATGGTAGGGGTAGGACTGGGGACAATTATGTTGTCATGAAGCTCCTTTGGTAACCTTGGGCCAGTCATTATTTCTGAGCCCAGCCTACCCTCTCAGGATTTTATGCAAGCATGAAACGGGAGAGGTGAGGATAAATTTGTGAAGAGAAGCATGTACGCGACCTTGTGCTCCTTGGAGAAGTAGGATATAAATGCAAATGTACCGTATTTTTCGCTCCATGAGACGCACTTTTTTCCTCCTAAAAAGTAAGGGGAAATGTCTGTGCGTCTTATGGAGCGAATGTGTGGTCCCTGGAGCTGAACTGCCCAGGGGCAAAAGCAGATTGTGCTTTTTTAAAAAAGAGAGAGAGAAGGGGGTGTTGAAAGGAAGCCCGCTGAGCAGCTGCTCAGCAAATGATCGGGGAGAGAGAGATAAGGGAGAGAGATTCCAGCCCCGCCCCCTTGCAGAGGGAGGCTGTTTCCCCAGCGACATGTGACTGGCTGATTAGATTATCTGTCTGGAAACTGTAGAAATGGCTTCCTGAAGCTGCAGAACTGTGAGTTAAACCCCATAAAACAGGGTTTTTTCCCTTTGCAAAAGAAGCTGCAGAAATTTGAGCTGATCCACAAAAAATGGGGCTTTTCTCCTTTGCAAAAGAAGCTGCAGAAATTTGAGCTGATCCTCAAAAAAATGGGGCTTTCCCCCTCTAAAAACTAGGTGCGTCCTATGGTCTGGTGCGCCTTATAGAGCGAAAAATACGGTAATAAATGAAATAAAAATGTAAATCAGTGGGATTTAACAGTGCTTCACTTTGGCTAGAGTATGGGACAGAGGAAGGAAGGGGGAATACATATTTTTGGGGGGGGCAAAGAGCAGGGTTGTTTTTAGCAGGAACTCGGGGGAACTGAGTTCTCTTGCATTTTTTTAAATCGAATAATTTGGGTTTTTGTCTGTGTGTGTGTGTGTGTGTGTGTTGGAACAGATACCCAGTGCCTGAGCCACCCTATATATATATATACAAAATCAATAAAGTTGTGGCCATTTCTAATTCATATCATTATTTGCTTGAGTTTATTAATCACATCTTACATTTAGCCACTGTCCGGGGAAGTGGGGTGGCACTATGACTGGGCCAGCAATAAATTAACTAACCAACTTCGTGGTGAGTTCCCTCTCCTTTTTCCAGAAAAAAAAAAGCACTGGGAAAGAGTATGACATATCTGTCATTCAAAACTAAAAACCTTAGGCCTTATCTTAACGACGTACAGAAGGGCAATATTTGTAGCTCAGACAGGCTACTGGCACAGACAAAGTGACGACTTCTAACTTGAAAGCTAAAAGTTATCAGCTGAACAGAATGCAAACGGTTACTTCAGGGATAACAAAATGCTAGGAAATGAAACTTGGGTTATGGAGCTAACATGTGCTGGCAAGGATTAGGTGTTCTGAGCATGAGAAATTTAAAAACTTGACAAGGGGGTCAGTTACATGGGGATATCTGATGAGAAAGATCCTGTTACTACTAAAGCAAATGGAAACACCATCCATTGCTTTGGACGCACGGAGACACTTTTTTGGACGTTAGTCCAAGGCCTAATGAAGCCAACAAAAAACAAAAAACAAAATCTTCAAAAAGGTCCCCTAAGGTTAGTGGATCCGTGGCATCCTGTTTATAGCCCAAGGCAAACTCTCCTTGTTGTATGTAATACATGGATATTTGATGGCCCAGATTTGAAGTTAATTAAACACACATATACAAAGTAAATGACCCACAACACTTAAGTAAGTGACCCACAGAACTTTTGTCAAGCTTTTCTATGTCTGTTTGTCAGAGCCTGATGGATGACAAGCAACCAATTAAGAGTTAAAAAAAATGATGGCTTGCATTTTGTAACTCAACATGGGAGTTTGTTTTAGAAATCAAGTATGAGGGAAATAGACTAGGTGAACCAATGCACAAAGGATGTGCTAAAGAAATCAGTCTACATGTAACATGAGAAGTGTGTGTGTGTGTGTGTGTGTGTGTGTGTGTAAAATGGGACTATATTTCATTCAGTATTTTTTTTTTAAAAAACACCAACCACCAATTGAAGCACATGCAACTAGTATTTTAAAGAGAGACCATTCTGAACCAAGCATTACAAGAAAAAGTTCTAATTCTGGATGGACTTGACCAAACTTTCAAACCTGCACCACTTACCATGGCAATGATAGATGATGACACAAGCATAACTGGCCAAAGAAAAATGATGTATGTTATCCCACCGCCCCACTTTAAAACACTGCTTTCTATTATTGTATTTCTAATAAGTCAATAACTTACATTCTCTAGAAACCCTAAAATTTGCCAAAATATTTGCCCCAAGGCTAGGCTGCAGTTGAGGCCATTTCTAAATCAAGAGACTTCACAACACAAACTTTTCATGATTTACTCTTTCATTTCATTGCATTTGGAGAAGACAAAACAAAAACAAAAGCTACCAGTTTGTACCCTGCTTATGTAGAGGAGCAAGCAGACAAGCGTGGTGACAGTGAAACAGCCAGAAGACAATTTCAAAACATGGAATGGCTTTGCAAACGTACACACTGCAAATGCTTGTTGGTTTTAAGAGAATGCCGAAGAAATCCAATTAGCAAGATTTTTTTTAAAAAGATTTTATTCGACATTATTAATGGCAAGTGTTAAATGCAAAGCACCCAACATTAAATGTAGCATCCCTGATGCAGCTCGTTGCGATTAGGATCCATGATTTCACCCATTTACAAATAAGTTACAAAAACAAAATATTGAAACACAAAATTTCTTAAAATATTAAAAACAAAATCTGTAAAAAATATAGGGCTTGATCCGGCAGAAAGAAGGCACGGGCCCCTCACAAGGAGGAGCTGAATAAGGCTCAACAGAACCAGAGTGTAAGGCAGGGCAGGGAAGCACTGAAAGGAATGAGAAGCCCACGTACACCTCCCTTATCCACAATCTAGTCCTTCCAATGTGCATCAATGGGCAACAGAGATGGCACACACAATTCTCTCATTCTCTGCAATATCTGCATGTACACCTGGGAGGGGAAGGGCAAGGACAGGTAATCAGGGCTCCCTACGGCATTTCTCTGCTTTGGCCAACACGCAACTGGATCAAGCCAAATATTTGCAATTAATAATTTTTTGTTGCATATTTAAGAGCAAGTAGTTAAGACAAAAAGGGCAAGGCCGCTTGAATGCGCTTTAATTCATGGTCACATAATTAGCAGGGAAAATGCCAGTCCTGCCTTGCAAACTTCCTTCCCACCAATCAAACTGTGAATCTGTTTTCGTCGTGATCTTGATCCTATCGCCCGCGTTGAAAGTCAAGTCGCCCGGCTGCTGTCCTTCAAACGGATATAGTGCTGTAACGAATGTAGGACTGGTGGCCTTTGAGTTTCCTAAGAAACAGAAGAAGTAGAAGAAGAAGACGACAGTTCAGGACCTGGGTTTCATCTTGAACGATAAATTTCACAGAGTGCTGAAGTCCAGCGTGCCTTGATAACAAGTGAGCCGCCAAAAAGTGTAACACAAATCACCCCCAAACCTGTTGGGTCTCTGTTGGAGTACCTGTTGGGTCTCTGTCTGCTCACTATCTGTTATTGTATGTAATCATTATGCTGCTGATGAAGCCGAAAGTGGCGAAACAGGGATAAATAATCCGGGCATCCTTGTCCTGCTTGCTCCGAATCTCCATGAAAACTACATTCACATTTTGGAGTGTTGCATCATCATTGTCTTATCAAGCTTAACTTTAGTTGGAACTTTTATTTGCATTATATGGAGGACACCAAACTTGGGACTGTTAGTTGAATTTACATGGAGGACACTGGACTTGTGATACTTGCTATGTACCTCCATGTATGAACCTTTAAGCATATAGACTTTTGAAACGGATTATATTCATATGTTGTTTTTTCGTGAGTTTATACCAGATTATACACAGATTTTGGTCCTGTACATGCATGTGCTTTCATTATTTATATCTTGAGTTATCAGAATTAATTTCTGCCAGCCTGTTACGTTTGTTGTTTGGTGGTATAGATATACGTAACTCAGGTTTATTGTGTGTTGGATTCTCCTCCAAGCCTTCTGGTCTTCAATTCCAAACTAGAATTGGTAAACCTATAGCTGGTTGTGTGTGGCATTTGTTTATATTTAAGAAATTATTAAAAAAAATAAAATAAAGTGGCTTGGTTTACAAAAGCAGTATATCTGGACAACTCTTGTCAACCTTCCAGCCTTTTGAAAATACACAACAACCATTTGTTTGCCTTTAGATTATTTTAAGGTAGGTTTGTGGGAAACAAGGCCATGTAGTTGTTACGCAAGTTGTTACATTGCATCTGCATTTCAAAATGATTTAAAAAATGCTCAATCTACACAAGATGGTGCTACAGTGCTACATTCAAAGGACGAAAACACTATTGAGCCCTGTTCATCTGTTAATAGCAAACGCGTAGACCAAACATTTGATGACAATCTTGTCTTGTGTTTTTGTTATGCTACATCCATGTAGAATGGAGGAAGATGTTTGCTACTGAGAAAGTTCCTGTGAGCTGGTGGGTGGGTGGGAGGGGAGGCCTTCAACACATCTAGCAAATTTTTATCTTGGGAAACTGGCCAAGGTGCTTGCTCAAGAATGGCTAATCCGTTCAACATTAAGGCACTTGTAGCTTAGTTTTATAGGAGCGGGAAGCTCAGCGGATCAGCTTGTTGTGTTATGTAGCAATCCTAAATGACTGTTGCTCTGTTTGCTGCCTTGGTCACTTTGTGGAAAAAGCCAATTCCTGGGCTTGGATCCATACGGAAAGCCCTGCTGAATGATGCCAAGGTCCAGCACTCTCTTTTCACAGTGGCCAACTGGAGGCAACCACACCAATGTGAGCATTAAAGCTGTTGAGAAGGGAGGAAAAACCAGCATCTCAGTTCACGTTCCTCATGCAGTGGGAGCCAAGGCAGAGAGAGCAATTTCCCATCCAACCAGGAACCATGACTGTGCAGGTTCTCAACCGTGCCCATTAGACATGCAGGGGCGGAGCTGGCGAAACTGTGTGGTGCATTTGTGCGCAGGCACAAAGGCTTCCTTGCATCCATGTATGTGCAAGTGTGTGAGAAATGGGGGGGAGCCAGCTGTACCATCCCACAGGTATTCATGGACACCCCTTCATGAAACAACATAGGGGAGAGTTTTCATATTTTACTTCAGTTCCATCAAGGGTGGAGATAGTTGCCAGATTTTTGCAACTATTGCTGAATTCTAAGAGAGCCCTGCACTTACAAAACACAGAGCTACCCAGAGCTTTAAAAGACCACTGTTTCCTGAGAAAGATGTATACATCCCATCATTTGCTTGCTTGAAGATTACTCTTTTAATGCAGCTCCGAAGCAGGGCAAGATTGCACATGACTTAATGGAGAAGCGTTGCAGAGAAGGGGTACGGTTGCGAAAGAAGCAAAATTCGCACTAGCCAGTTTGGGGGGGGGGGGAGAGCTCTCAAAGCACCAACATTGCCATTTACCCATTCCGTCGTTTCTATTAAGGAGCGGTGCCTATATTTTTGTGGCTTGCTCTGCACAATGGGTTGGGCTCAGTCTAACAAATCTTCATGTGTTTACAGCGAAATGATTGTGAGAGTCAAGAACTAGAAGCAAGAGGTACCCTTTCTCTATCCATTATTACTCATTCAGCTTTGGTAAGAACATTTTGCCTCTGTTTCAAGCAATGCACGCCACAGACGTTTTCCTGCGCCGCATGCCACACTACAAATGCTGATGAAGCCTGCTTACGTTGAGAAGTGACCTATAGTAAACCCAAAACATAAGCTTTGTCAAAGACCACACTTCTCTCCCTTTACCCTCTTACGAAACAGATGTTGGGAGAGAGGTTTAAATGGCCAGCAACAGTGACCTGGCAACTCCATGGCTATTAATCCAATTCATATAAAAAGTATATTTTTTTATTTTTTATTGCTGTCTGTACTGGGAAAGTCTTACAGCGTCTGCCATAACCGATCTGTCATAATCTCTAATCACGCTCCCCCCTCCATCAGAGGGCCGGGGGGAGGGTTGTAGGGGTGGTAATATAATGCTCAGATCGTCTCCCACAGGATATTCACTCCACAATAATAGCCTGCAACAAGGGGCTATCAGACCAACTCTCCCAGGTTGCAAAAGTTTGCTTACTCTGTTAGACACCAAGGTATGGAATCAAATTTTGAAACTAAAATTAGGATTGTTTCTCAAAAAGGCAGAGGAAGAAAACGAGGACATTAGGGGAGATGGCAGTGATGGGGATGTTTTTTGCACCATTTGTCAAGGCGGTGTGGCCTGGCACAGAGGGGAGTCCCCACGCATCTGATCCGAGTCTCCTACTTTGAGTCTGCTTTTCAGTGGCACATTTCAGATCCACATCAAGAGACCCGGTGGCTTTCTACTTTGGTAGCATGATTCATTTGGCTAAGAAGCTAGCCTTATAAAACCAGGTTCTCTCTGCTCCTATGACATGCCCTGTTTAAAATCCATGTGCCTATTATAAGCCTGGAGAAACTGAATACAACTGGATTTTGTATAGACTGATTCTTCTTACAAGTTCTTTCCAAAAAGCAAAATGAATTATATGCCTTTGTTCCTTGCCCCAAGCCTAGGGTGCTATTGGATGGAGAAGGCTTAACTTTTTTTTTTTAGTTCGGCCTTTAATAACTGCCAAAAAAACCTCCATTGTACACTAAATATTTATTTCCTCTGTGAAAATGGCATAGTTGCCATGTTAAGGATACTAAAAAAGTAGACGCTCTTAGTGGCTGCCTATTACTCAAGTTAGTCTTTAACAAAATGGCATTGACCCAAAACACACATAAAACAAAGACCTCAATTTTCTAGTCCTAGCATGCACTGACCTCAATCTTTATGTGCCTTTGTAATCAGCTGGCTCAGCAGCAGGAGATGGGAATCTCCCCCGCGCCATACAATCAGAATTCCACATGGTATTCTCTCTCTCTTTGCTCATTTCATGACAGTATAAGCCAAAAAAAGATGTTCGATTTAAAATGATGGCACAAAAGTGCCAGAAATAATATTATAATAGCAGAGCAATTTCAAAAATAGGAATTGTTTCCTGGGATTTCCTGTTTAATGATGAGCATTAAGACAGTTTATAACAACAGAGGGAGGTAAGCTGCTAGATGGATGTTTATTTTAGATGGAAATAAGCTACAAGCCTGACTAGAGAAACAGAACCACAAAAATAGGACTATGCTGCCTTAAACCTTTTAAAAGGGAGAGAGAATTCTCTCTAATGTTTCCAAAGTCTTGTACGTCACCGTGGCTTACGAATTTACAGAAACACATTATTCTCTTGCTTAAAGATCTGTTAATACAAACATCCATTAGTTAACCCTGATCTGATTTGCTGCTTTTTACAGTTTATAATCTGCTAAAGGTTTCTCTGTAGAGACCATTTACAGGCTGCAACTCTTGCTGCCATTGCAGACATCTCCCTCCCCTGCTTAAGAAGAAAAAAATACTTCAAGTCTTGCTTTAGTCTTGAGTTAACAACCAGCCATTACACATGCAAACTGTTTACATGCACGCTCAATATTATTTCTGTTACCGAAGAAATACAGTGGTACCCCGGTTTAAGAACTTAATCCGTTCTGGAACTCCGTTCTTAAACCGAAGCCGTTCTTAAACCAAGGCACGCTTTCCCTAATGAGGTCTCCTGCCACCGGTGCCCTT
Organism: Darevskia mixta; assembly: GCA_034641385.1. Lineage (NCBI taxonomy): Eukaryota > Metazoa > Chordata > Lepidosauria > Squamata > Lacertidae > Darevskia > Darevskia mixta. The sequence goes on from JAWWNH010000058.1 coordinate 6,552,962, forward strand.
CCACTGTTCAGATTCTGTTCTTAGACCAAGGTAAAGTTCACAAACCGGGACACCACTTCCGGTTTTGCAGAGTTCGTAAACCGAATCGTTCTTAAACCGAGGTACCACTGTAGTCGAATGTTCAATTCACTACTAAGCAGTGCTATCTCTGCTAAGAGGCAGTATGTCTCTGAATACCAGTCGCCGGGAATTGCAGGTGGACAGAGTGCTGCTGTGCTCGTGCCCTGCTTGTGGGCATCCCATGGGCATCTGGTGTGAGAACAGGATGAGCCATTGGCTTGCTTCAGCAGACTCTTATGTTTTAGGACAAACTACTACATTACCATTGCAGCCTGTTCCATGTGGTCAAGTCCTGTTCTGCATCAGGAATGTCGACACATACACACACAGCCATTCTTCAGCAGATACGTAAAAGTGGATATAAGAAGAAGAGTTTGGATATGATATCCCGCTTTATCACTACCCGAAGGAGTCTCAAAGCGGCTCACATTCTCCTTTCCCTTCCTCTCCCACAACAAACACTCTGTGAGGTGAGTGGGGCTGAGAGACTTCAGAGAAGTGTGACTAGCCCAAGGTCACCCAGCAGCTGCATGTGGAGGAGCGGGGAAGCGAACCCGGTTCCCCAGATTACGAGTCTACCGCTCTTAACCACTACACCACACTGGCTCTCCCTTGGAGCATTAATGCTGATGGGATAATGTTCAAGTGTCTTCCTACCGGTAACAAGTACTAGCAAGAACCATGATTTCTTAATTTGGTGTGGTTTGATCGGTGATTTAACAAAACTCAGTGCAAATAATTTATCTTTTTTTTTGGATGCAGGACCTGTCAACGACAAGAAATGAACACAAGATTACATTAGCCCGCTCCTTGGATCTGGCCTACAAAAGCTAAATTTTGTAAGCTTTATTCAACCATGTTAGGTACATTGTAAATAAATCTCTCTCTCAACATCTGAACCAAAATAAAGAGAGATGGAAACTCGTGCATACTTTCAAGGAGGAGGCTGGAATAAGAACAGAGTAGTGGCCCAATTTGGATTGTTAAGTATCAAGATTCAGTCTCGTCAAGAGATTTTGTGAATTCTCAAATGCTACTTTGAGATTGATGATGAATGATAGTATTATAATATCAACACTCACCCACTGCAGCAGAATAGCTGGGAAGTTCAGGGTAAAGTCTACTCGGTGTTCTTACAGCTGCAGAGGAATTCAGAATGTATTTTATTAGTTAATATGCCCACTTAATATCTTCTTTAATAGTCTCAGTTTGATTGTCATGAAGCGATAGTTGCTTTTTCCAGAAATGACAGTCATAATTAAGCAGACCAAGAGAGAACAAATAATGACCAAAACAATAATAATAGTGAAAAGAACAAACCGTTTTATTTCCAAGACAATACACACATATATCAAAGCAGACACGGTAGGTGTAAGGGGGAAAAAAGAATGCCTCTTCTGTGCTTACCAATTGCAGGGTTTTTGCAAAGATTTGAATTAAAGTTATTTCAACCAACACCTGAGTAAAACTGATGGCAGCTTCTAAAAATCAATTTTAAAAACAGCATTTAATAACCCAGCTGATCCACCAGCTAAGGCTACAATATCCCCACCTCCCTGGATACAAATATCAGTGAAGCTAATGAGACTTACTGTATTTTTCTGTATATAACATGCACCCGTGTATAAGATGACCCCCATTTTTGGGGACCCCAAATTAAGGAAATGGGGGGAGATTGCCCAGAGTTAATATTTTTTGGGGGGGATTGCCGACAATCACTCACCCACCTGACTGCTACTGCCAAGCGCACGCCTCGCCAATGCCACCAATTTTCTGCCCGCTCGCCACCAGCAGGCACCAATTGCCTACAAAATTGCCGCTGCAGCAGCAAATTACCACCACGCCTTGCCAAAGCCAACAATCACCCGACCAATCGCCGCTGACAATCTCCTACTCGTGGCTGTCAACAATCACATGTCCCACCTCTGCACTATCCATGTATAAAATGACCCCCAATTTTTAACATTTTTCTATAATATAAAAAGTTTGTCTTAGACATGGAAAAATATGGTACCTCTGAGAAGACCTGCTTAAGATCAGGGTTGAAGTGCTAGTGTTCAGCAGCATGGTGCTTTCCCCTATATATGTCCCTTTGTATACAGCGATGCCTCCCCATCCCTCCCCTCCTTGAACAGGGAATGCACCATGGACAGAAGAGCTCTGTAGGTACAGGTGGCAGGTGATGCAACAATGCGACACCCCAAGAACAAGGCAAAAACCTACCTATACAAGACTTGTGCACATACATAGAATCACACACCCCATGCCGGCAGTCAAGAAACTTACCAATTTATGGAGAAAAACAGAACTCGGGGCACATAGAATCGGAATGTTTTTTTTTGGGGGGGGGGGTTACTGCAAAAAGAGAAAGCGGATAGTTGTACAATACCTTCAGGTGTAGTTTGTGCCGGAGTCCTGCGTGATTGTCGCTTCGACGGTTGCCCGTTAACCTGGCAGGGGTGGGGGAAGAGAGATGTCAATATTTTTTACCTTCTGTTACAAGTGCAAGAAACTCAAAGGTTGTGGGGGGGGGGGAAATAACTTTTTTTAAAAAAACCTTCCAGGTTGACTGAAGCACTTATATGCCGAGCCATTCGGCTCAACGCAGTGCCATAATTGTTGTGCGTTGCTCTTCAAATGCCCGCACCTGGGCTGGAAAAGTGGTCCTATTGCCTCTCGCATGCGAAGAAACCACCAGCTTGCATGTGGCTGGAATGCAGCATACTGTACAATAGCAAGAATCGTCTCCATTGCCCCCACCGCCACACTTTTTTGCCTTTAGCCCTCCCCCCGCGCCCCCACTCTTGCAAGGGCGCCTTGTTCTTGGCTCTTCAGAAAGAGAGCCAAACAGACTTTGCATGAGCCTGCCCCACACCTTCTTGGGTTCCCTTGTTACTGCCATCCAGCTTCTCCCCTCCTGAGTTTCATATTGCAGAGTGAAAGACTCGAGGATGTCGTAGAGGTCCTGCGCCAGAGGAGGAGGAGGGATGTCACCGTACAAAATGGCACTAGCACGGATCTCCCGACCGTAGAACCTGGGGAAAGGTGTGTTTCATGTTTAGTCCACTAGGCGGAGAAGAGGGATTTCATGCAGTGCCCACACCAGGGGCAGGCAACCTTCTTTGAAGTTGAGGACTGCCTACTAGCAGTAGGTGAGGCCAAAGCCAAAAGTGGGTGGGGCATTCATTCCCCCCCCCACCCATTCATTCTTTTTTTCACAGACATAGAACCCCCCATCCTTCTACACACAAGCACATCTGCTACATTAATCTATTAATAATAATAATAATAATAATAATAATAATAATAAATAATTAATAATAATAATTAATAATTATTCTAATTATTATTATTAGAATTATTAGAATTGTTATTAATAATAATTCAATTTATATAACACTCTTTTATCAGAAAATCCGAGAGCACTGCACAAAATTTAAAACACATTACAGAAAATCAGTGATAAAAACCTAATATGCTCTGAAGACAATGTGTGCTTGATTCTCTTGCTAGCCAGATTGAGAGTGAAACACCCCTGCCCGAAATCCTGGAGGAAGATGTTCTACAATGTTCTAACTGCCCAGCTACTTACTTGCCGTTCGTCTCCTTCCTTTCAATTAAGCAGCTTCCTTCTAAAGACACCCCGGCGAACAGCCCTCGAGATTTGCAGTACGTATAGACAGCGGCAGAGCTTCTCAAGGCAACGTCACCTTCGAGATTTCTAAGTGAGAGGAAAAAGCAGAGGGTGGGATCCAACTCATGAGTCTCATCAGTGGAAGCCCTGTGTGAGGACTTGCGCTTGTGCAACGGGGCTTCCCCTCCTCCTCGGGGTGGGGGCCAGGAGAATCCCTGGAACAGCGTAGGGCTGGAAGGGAGAGAGGGGCGATTGTTCTGTCTGCCAAGCTGAAATGATTGCTCTGATGGAACAATTGCCTCATCTCATGATCTGTTCTGAGCTTGTGGTAAGTTTCCACAATTCACCACTACTTGAGTTCCTGTGTGTGTGTGTTTGCATTTCCACATTTTCCCTCTTTTGAATAAGGCTGGCAAAACAGTGTAGTGAACTGCCAGTGGTGCCCCACTCCTTGGTGGTAATATTAAGTCAACTACTCTATATAAGAATAAACCATTACAAACCCATTTGTGTATAAAGATAAAAAAACCTGATTACTTGTATATAGACAAATACGGATGTTTTCAACAGAGACCTTCACCCTAGGCTAAAGTCCTGTCTAGCCCACAGTGTACACTGTTGCAACAAAGAAACCTTATGCTGCAAGCTGCTTGCGCCCACGTAGTGCTATTAAGATCTTTAGGGATCCGCAAAACAGTGCAATCCCCATGAAACAACTCTTGCTAAACAGAGTGTGTGTCCCCTCTCCTTGCTTAGGAGCCAGGGAAGAAAGACCTGAAGGATCTCCAGCTGTTTTGGGACTACAACTCCCATCATCCCTAAACTAGCAAGGCCAGCGGTCAGGGATGATGGGAATTGTAGTCCAAAAAACAGCCGGAGACACAGGTTTGGGAAACTCCACCCTAGAGAAAGTGTGCCCATGCAGCCCTTTGAATTCTCTTTTCTTGAAACTAAAGGGAAAGAAAGGAAGTGGAAATCCGAGACATGAGTCACATAAGTGGGTAGAAAGAAACAATCTGCAGGATCTGGCCCAAAGGTTTCCTTGCACAGCACCCATTATTGTCAGGAGCGCTTAGTACTGTTCCTGGCGTGCTGAAGTTTTGTGTTAACTGTCTTGGAGAAAGCCCTGCTAAATTCCTCCCGCCCACTCTGCCAGAAGGCACTCTCCAGAGACTGGTTTTGATATGAGGAAACAAACATTCAGTCAGCCGACTCCTCAAGGCACTGTGAACTAGAACAAGTCCCTGGAGGAGACTATATTGCAGGCTTTCCCTCAACTCCACTCTCATTGGAGGATCAATAACACCGTTTTCAGCTTACTGAAGATAAATAAAGCTGTACGGCAACAGCTTTTGAGAGCTCAGTATCCTTTAGCATTTCAGTGGCACTCACCTCCCCAAAGGCCCAATTGCTACTGTAAAATTTCCTCCCAGAGTAAGATTGCCACCTTTTGCAAAAGCTTCAACAGCTCTCTCGTGATTCAGTATTACCACGAGGTCTGACACCTGGAGAGAGAAAATTAAAAAGCAGAATGTTGAATCTATTTCCAGAAGGAAAGAACAACTCAGATTGTTTCAGTTACAGGTAGGTAGCCGTGTTGGTCTGCCATGGTCAAAACAAAATAAAAAATAAAAAAATTCCTTCCAGTAGCACCTTAGAGACCAACTAAGTTTTTTCTTGGTATGAGCTTTCGTGTGCACGCACACTTGATACCAGATTGTTTCGTTTGCCTACAAGCAGGATAACATAGAAAAAGAGGCCCTATCGAAAGACTACTTTCGTGAAAACAAGCTGAACCAACAAATCTAGCAATCCTGGTGAATGTTTATCCTTGGAAACAAGAACTGAAGGTAGCTATTTATTTATCTGACCAGGGCACACTGAAGGAGGTGGAAGGACACACACCGCCTGCAGGTTGCCCATCATGCCATTAGTGGATTTTTATTTTTATTTTAAATAGGCAACTGTTTAATACACTCTTGCATGTGTACACAGGGCACCACAGTCACCCTCTTCCGAGTTATCCAAACAGATCAGCTCATGAGCGGGGAGTTATTGCCCAGCCTCTGCTCATCAAATGATCAAACTGGGTATACTCCACCCCTTCTTTTTTTGCTGCTGCTGCAAAAACCAGTGGGATCTGGAAAAGTTGCTTTCAAGTCATGCTCAAGCCCCCAAACTTGGGTGTGGGTGTGGGTTAACCACACTTGAGCTACTATGCGCAAGTTTTTTGGTTGTTTTTTTTTTTAGTGCTCTTCCCCTCATTTAGCTTGATAAACCCCTTGATCGTATGGGAGACTGAAGGGAGTTAAGTAGCTGTCATCTCAGAAGGAGCAAAAATGTAAACAAGCCCTTAGGAAAGAACTGGAATACAGATGTTCGTTCTGAAAGCATCCCTTTGTCACCTTGACTCGCGTTGGCACAACCAGAACTGAATTAAGTGCACTGTTTTCAAACAATGCCTAAGAAATGTAGCATTTGTTTGAGTGAAGGGAAGCAACCAGGGTGACCTGCTGTAGAATGAAAGAAAACCAGGATGTAATCGTTTTTGGGGTAGGGGTGGGGGGAGAACATTAGGCCGAGAAAACTCTCTACACAAGCTTCTTGCAGTTTCATCATTTCTGGTTATCAGGGAGGGTAACAATACAGACCACGATCATTGGGCCAGTCCTTGGCATAGCTGTCAACTTTCGGATTTGAAAATAAGGGATTTTTTTCAAACTTTCGGATTTGAAAATAACGGATGCCGCGAGGGCGGTGCAATGGCACCAAGTAGCCTCGCCACCCTGCGCTCCAGAGGCTGCGTGCGAACGGGTGAGCGAAAGAGCGAGCGCGTAGACGGCAGGCAGGCTGGCTGTCTGGTTGGGCATGAGGGTCTGGCTGCACAAGGCATGCAAGCTCCGCCCCCAGTCGGTCTCAGACTCCTTATTGGCAGCCGAGCAACGCAGCTGAGGAGCCTCCCTGGCCGGCAGGGAGGGAGAGGAGCTGCTTCCTTTGAAATCCGGGAAATTTAAGGGATATCAACAATCCGGGATAGCAGCGGGAAACGGCATTGGAATAAGGGAGTTTCCCGCAAAAAAGGGAGGGTTGACAGCTATGGTCCTTGGTGAAGTGTAATTGGAGGCTCAAATGACAATTGTTTTGCCCTAGTTATGCCTGCTGTACAACGCAGGTAATTTCATTGCTCCCAACTCAGACAGGTAGGTGGGAGGAAGGAAGCCGGCTTTCCAGTTTGGCTTCTGTGGCCGCACCCTCAACATGGCAGCTGCTTCCAACTTCCTTCCACGTTGAAGTAGCTTTCAACAGAATGGGCAGCAGCAGAGGGCAGGGCAGCTGCAAGAATGGATCAGCTACTACACCAACCACACCACCAGGGTTTTGTTTAGATTTCTTCTGGCTAGAGACAACAGGTGGTATTCACCGCTAGTACTATTCAGAGTAGACCCACTGAAGTTAGTGGACGTGACTAACTTGGGTTCATTGTTTTCAACAGGTCTACTCCAAGTAGGATTTAGCTGCATACAACCCTCTGCTCTAGTTTTTTTTTTTTTTTTTTTTTTTGACCTGCTTGGGCAAGAACTGGTTGGCAGTCAACAAAGCATGCACAGAAGAGATCAAGGTTATACAACACTCGCTGGCAGCATCTCAGGGCTCCGTAGCCATGCCAGTTATCGATCATCAGGAGTGGGCAGCTCTTTACTTCCTTTACAGAAAAGCAAACAAATGGCATGCTTCCTGTTCAAGTTTCCTCGCTGGACATAATTCTCAAGGAAAAGCGTTATAGCTGTGCTTTAGTTTGGCAAATGAATGTACAAGATAGGCAAGCAAGCTCTTTTTTGTCTTCCATCACTAACACTTTAAAGACACAGGATGGGATACAAAAATCCCTGCTAAGTTACTGTATCACAGGACTTTGACCCTCTAGCTCAGCATTTTCCAACTTGGGTCTTGAGCTGTTTTTGGACTACAACTCCCACCATCCCTAGCTAGCAAGACCAGTGGTGAGGGGGCTGGGGTTGGGAACTGTAGCCCCAGCTGGATACCCAAGTTTGGGAAACACTGCTGTAGATGTTCACAGAATCGTAGATTGGAGAGTTGGAAGGGACACTGAGAATCATCCAATCCAACCCCCTGCAATACAGGAATATGCAGCTGTCCCCAAATGGAGATCGAACTTGCAACCTGGGCATTATCAGCACCATGCTCTAACCAATGGAGCTATCCAGGCTACAACTCCAACCATTCCTAAGCATTGGCTATGCTAGCTGAAACTGATGGGAGTTGCAAGTCCAACATCATCTGGAAGTGCATGGGTTCTCCATTCCTGACTACAACAGAGCCTCTTGCAGTCTAGCTACCATAAAGAAGTACAGTCATGCCTTGGAAGTCGAACGGAATCCATTCCGAAAGTCCGATTGACTTCCAAAACGTTCAGAAACCAAAGCGCGGCTTCTGATTGGCTGCAGGACGTTCGGTATCCAAAAACAGTTTGCAAACCAGAACAGTCACTTCCCGGGTTGCGGCATTTGGGAGCCAAAACGTTCGAAAACTAGGCTGTTTGAAAACCAAGGTACGACTGTATCGTAAATGTGAATGCAAATATGAATGCTTTAAAAAGAGCTGTCACGCAATATAAAGAAAATCTTATTGAACCATATATGAGTTTTAGTCAATCACGTACCAAATATGCATAAGTTTGCATGCAAGAGGAAAGAAATAGCCCTAAAGGAGGAAGACATGCTCTCTGTGTTACTGTGTGATAAATACAACTGTTGCAGCAGGCACTGTCTTAAAAGAGAACCATTCTGCCCCTTTTCACACACAGGATCATCATCTGTAATTTTTACTACGCATAAATCATAATTTAAAAATTCTGTCCAATTAATTAGAGACATGGTTTTAGGAGTCAATCAAAATGTGTGTGTGTGTGTTCTCTAACCATCTAACTAAACATTGCAGCATTAACTTACCTCGATTCCGATTTCAAATCCGCCACCAAGGCCAGCTATCCCGATGGCAGATGGAGCTGACCAGGCTAGAAGAGAAACAGAAACACACTGTGAGCACGCGGAGCATTTTACTTTAGAACTGAACGAGATAGGCAGGTGCAACAGGAAAAGAGGATGCCGCTGTATTAGACTCGCGTATTTGAAGTTCATTTGCAAATAATCCAATGCCATTCTGCAACGCATCATTCACAAAGAAAAAGAACTTCGAAGGAAATCGCCTCATGATCACGCTACATACAGTTCAGGAATTTCTACAATGCTGAATTTTTTTTGCTCCAATAGGTAAAGGTAAAGGGAGCCCTGACCATTTGGTCCAGTCGTGTCCGACTCTGGGGTTGCGGCGCTCATCTCGCTTTATTGGCCGAGAGCCGGCGTACAGCTTCCGGGTCATGTGGCTAGCATGACAAAGCCGCTTCTGGCGAACCAGAGCAGTGCACGGAAACGCCGTTTACCTTCCTGCCGGAGCAGTACCTATTTATCTACTTGCACTTTGACATGCTTTCGAACTGCTAGGTGGGCAGGAGCAGGGACCGAGCAACGGGAGCTCACCCTGTCGCAGGGATTCGAACCGCCGACCTTCTGATCGGCAAGCCCTAGGCTCTGTGGTTTAACCCACAGCGCCACCTGGTTCCAATACCGACTTGCAAATGAAAGACTGCACGTTCAAACAAAATATGTATGTAATATAATACGTAGGTCGTTTTGAAAAGCATGATACAAATGTCTATGTCAAAGTGTGCCGAGGAAAGCTGGAAGCTGTTCTTCAAAATGTTTTATTTTGCTCCCAGTTTTGAATCTCATGCACAGCTGTAGAAACTACAAAATCCAGACGGTTTTGGTAAAATTTAGAAGGCTCGAGTAAGGCAAGTCACATCATGTGCGCTACATACATCACTGGAAAATAAACAAGCCATAAACTATTGTTTGGGAATCTTAACAGGAACTAAATTCCTTTCAAACCCTCCATTAGCTTCTGCCAGCCACTAATTGTCAGACTGCCGTCGTGTCAATAGAAGGAAGTGTGGCAAGTCTCATTATCTAGTGTCCTATTATTCTTTGTAAAATGTGTCCACGCTGGTTTTGTGACCGAGGTCCTGTGTTTGTGTCTTTGGGGCAGGCCACTGAGAGAACAGGATGCTGGACTCAGGCCTGCCCCAAGACATTTTGGCACCTGAGCGGGCCACAAAACAGGGTGCTCCACCAGGGAAGAAGGGGGGAGTGAAGATCTACCCATCAGGAACGAGGAGAGGAATAAAGATCTACAGTGGTACCTTGGGTTAAGAACTTAATTCGTTCTGGAGGTCCATTCTTAACCTGAAACTGTTCTTAACCTGAGGTACCACTTTAGCTAATGGGGCCTCCTGCTGCTGCCGTGCCACCGCCGCACGATTTCTGTTCTCATCCTGAAGCAAAGTTCTTAACCCGAGGTACTATTTCTGGGTTAGCGGAGTCTGTAACCTGAAGCGTCTATAACCCGAAGCATCTGTAACCTGAGGTACCACTGTACATCGGGAACAAGGGTGGGAGGAGACCAGCAGCCGTTGCAGAGGTGGCATTTGGGGCTGCCAAGAAGGTGGCAGATCCAGCCTCAAAGAAGAGCACCGCAGCTGTTGTTGCAACTGCAGCAATGGGTGATGCGTTCCTTGGAGGCTGGATCTACTGCTCTTGGGCGCCTTGCCTCATGGGCAGGCCGGCCCTAGCTGGACTAGATGAGCCATTGGTTTGATCCAGCAAGATCTTATGTTTTTAAGACAGTTCCAAATATGTCTATTACAGGAAGAGGGAACTTGTAGCCCCTCTAGATGTTGTTAGATTACAACTCCTATTCTCTCTCACCACAGTTTATGTGACCTGGGGCTGATAAATATACTTCTTCTAAAACGAACACTGAGCTGCTCATTTTTAGTCATTGGAACTAACCGAACAGGACTCTCATGTACAGGAATGCTCCCATTATGTAATCCGCAGTGTTTCCAAAACAGCAAATCGCAAGCTGCTTTTTATGACCAAGTATAAACTCAAGACAAAGGGAGCATTTGTTTGCAAGCTATTCTTCGGAGATTATGGAAGCTCTCAGTGCCTGCCAGCAAAAGGACACAGATATGTGCCTTTGAAACATGCTTCCACCAGTAAGACAATTCTGCCTCAGTTTTAGGATTTTTGTTTTTAACAATAGCCTTCACACAAACTGATTTGCTGGAGGGAGGGGAAAGCTTCAGGCTTCTTGTCTTGTTAATAAGAGGTTTGTGTGAATGGGTGTCAAGGTGCTTGTTGACCAGAGAAGCCTTTTCCAACCTGATGCCCATACTATGTTGCTAAGGCTACAGCTCCCACTATCCCTGACAATTGGCCAAGAGGGCTAAACAGATAGAATCATAGAGCTGGAAGGGACCACAAGGGTCATCTAGTCCAACCCCTTGCAATGCAGGGATATTTTGCCCAATGTGGGCCTCAAACGTGACCCTGAAATTAAGAGACACCTGCTCTATGAACTGAGCTGATTGGAAGGAGGCAAGTGAGATGTGTGTTAAGACTCCAGCAATATCTGGAGGGCACCAGGTTGGAAAATCTGGTCTAGGGAATAGCACACGGTTCTGTACTTTAACTTCGCTATTACGCTCCTGGACATCATGAGATTGATTTCTTTTTGTACAACTGAATAAACCCTGATAGAATGATCTAACCTTTTCTGCCCATTTTTATAATGCATAAATATACTCAGCCAGATAATCAAACAGATGAACAGACACATACTTCAAAGTAGTGAAATTTGTGATGGGGGCCTAGGACTCAACATCTTCCATGTTCAGCTGGGAGGGTAGTTGCCAGATATGCCTGATTCATAATAGCTCACAATTTCATCCCAATGGAAATGCAGGCCCTGTTAAAGCTTGTGAAAAACTCTCGGCATCTCTTTGCGCACGCAGAAGCATTTGCTCAGAGGTCGGACTGCTTTAAAATGAGGAAAGGGCAAACTTACTTCCGTTAGGCAGCCGAGCCAGAACAATCCCACTGCCTCCTCGAGCTGTTACCAAAAACCCAGCCTTGATGACAGACAAGACTGCAAGACCTTTTGCTTTGGCAATTACATGGGCTGCAAGTAATGAAATCAAATAGTTATATATTATGGAGGCAAAAGAACCACTACTAGGGTTGCCATATTTCCAGAGTTAAAAATTCAGACAAAAAAAAAAGGTTTTTGAGTTCTTTTGTGCAATCGCCCAATTTTTTTTAAGCTGCCGACGCCAGAGCCCAAGATAAAGACAGAGCCCGGGTCGCCCGCACACACACATTTTTTTATGAAACCACAAACCCGGATATTTGTTTAAAATTGTAAAAAATCCCCCCAGATGGGCATGTAGGCCCCCCCAAAAGAGGACATGTCCAGGATTTCCCAGACATATGGCAACCCTAACCAATCCCAATTAGGGGGGAAATCTTTTTTTATTTTAATTAAGCTGTTATGCAGTGACATGACACTTTGAGGCAAAATTTTGCTTTGATACTCTTGATCAAGGAAGTCAATGAAGTCTGGAGGACGGACCTTAGTTTCACTTTCAAATCTGGGACCAATGGGCAAGTTACTTTTGAAGCTTGCCCTTCTGTGTGTGATGCTGATTACTAAAAGCAGAGAGGCAGGAAAGGAATAACCAGATTGCCATTTAACTGGCATTTTATGGGGACCAAAACGTTCGCAAACCAAATCGCGGCTTCTGATTGGCTGCAGGAAGCCCCGTCGGACGTTCAGGTTCCAAATGAACGTTCGCAAACCGGAGCAATCACTTCCGGGTTTGAGGCGTTCAGGAGCCAAAACGTCTGAGTTTCAGGGCGTTCGGGATCCAAGGTACGGATGTACATTGCAAATGAATTGGCAGGACATGCATTGGGCCACTGCTTTTTCCTATACTGCAATACCAGCTTCTTTCCAGGAAACAGTTTATGGAAAGCTGGGATTGCAAAATGTAAAGGTAAAGGGACCCCTGACCATTAGGTCCAGTCACGGACGACTCTGGGGTTGTGGCGCTCATCTCGCTTTATTGGCCGAGGGAGCCGGTGTACAGCTTCCGGGTCATGTGGCCAGCATGACTAAGCAGCTTCTGGAGAACCAGAGCAGCGCACGGAAACGCCGTTTACCTTCCCGCCGGAGCGGTACCTATTTATCTACTTGCACTTTTTGGGGTGCTTTCAAACTGCTAGGTTGGCAGGAGCAGGGACCGAGCAACAGGAGCTCACCCCGTCGCAGGGATTCGAACTGCCGACCTTCTGATCGTCAAGCCCTAGGCTCTGTTTAAAAAATCCGCACACAATCCATTTCATGTTACCAAATGCAGATCCCAGGCCTTTAATCAAGTGAACTCACAAAGACAAGACTCGAGGGAAACTTAGCTCTAGAAAGAACAAACAGTTGTGATCAACAAGAAGAAAAACTCTCCTTTACTAACCAGGTATGATCTTGTCAGGGCCATTTCTAGAAGTGATTTCTGTAAATTCTCTTAAAATCTTAGCTGCCTTCTTTGCTTCCGACTTCAAATTGGAAGGTATAGGGTTATTCACTGAAAAGGAGGGGAAATATAAATGAGTATTATAAGCAAAACATGAATATTTCAAAAGGGGGTAAGAAGCATCTGTTAGTTCCAAGAGCTGGTAACATTTGTTTCAGCCCGCTTATGTTGCATCCCTGACAATCTGGTACAAATGTCTTGCTTAGTAACACCATATAATGCTACCACTATCTCCTCCATTATCAGCATAAAGGCATGACTGTGGAGAATCATTCCACAGTACAATTTGCTATTTTTGAGTATTGAGTCTATGGAGAAATGACACATCCTTTCACCAGTAGCTCTGAAGCGTGTGTCAAGCTAAATAAAAAACTGATCCAATTTCATTCCACTAATGAGCAACCAAGAGATGCAGCAGGCAACGCTAAAATGCAGATAAGTTCCAGCAAAGGGACTTACTAGCTGATGGCTTTGGAGTGATTATGCCACAGCTGATTCAAGAATGATGGCATCGAACCCTTCGTGAGTCAAGCGTACGACAGAACAGGAAAACAGGCAGGTTTCTAAAAGAAGCTTGAAGTCTGCAATTAGAATTCTGACTAACTGTGCTGTGTTGGTTGAATATCTCTGCAAAGTAGAGGCTTATTTCTCATTGCATTTCGAGGTGGTTTAAATAAATAAGGTTCCACTGCAATCTCCATTAGCCCAAGAGGGGAAAAAAATCATAATTCTTTTGGGTCCTCTTGAAATGCTTTATAAATACATGTCCTTCATTGCCGTCACAAAAATAAAAATGTAAACCACGATGCCTATGGAGCACAATACCTATTGTTAGTAGCCAAATTGTTTACATTCCATCCATCCATCCATCCTCACTGGACCTGAGTATGATTAAACATTAAGCCACTTAAAAGCATGGGCACTTAGGCTGAACTATAAAGGTTAAAACACTTTATCTGTATTACTGAGGTGTTAAACATTACTGAGGAGCAAAAGTAAATATGTGAATAGCTTAGGTGGCAGAACCATTAGATTTTTGGCATAGCCTTGAAATACTTTTCACCTAAGGAATGGTTGCAGAAACTTTATTCATTTAACACAGTGCCATCATTGTGCATTGCGCTTGCAGCATAGGAAAGGACAGGAGTGTTTCTTGAGGAGCTTACAATTTAACAAGATACACAGCAGTGGCCACAGGGGAAGAATGTGCTATCATGAAATTGCATGGATTTAAGGCTTAGTTTTAGTCACTAATGCACGAGCAGATTGCAACGGAGACTTCACCAAGGTGGCAGGTTTTGCAGGAGGGATTTGAAGAGAAAGAGGTGACCTCACAGAGAATAGTTTGCCATCAATACAACCCAAACATCTGTCTTAGTTCTAGTCCTCAAAATAAGTTAAAAGGAATGACTGATGGTAGCAGGATAATACAGAGAGTGCACATGAGAGCTGGTAAAGATTTTTCAAGTACAGTATCAACAGAAGCCCTGTTGAGTATAGGATTGCAGTCACAGAATGTTGAAATAATTGGGGATTTTTAAACTCCTCTGACTTAGATCCAGATGAGAAACTCAAAACACTGCCAACCCTATACAATGGAGTAATAAATCATTAAACAAACACTGTGTAAGATATTATGAGTTAACAGAGATCCACCCAGTAAGTTAACAGAAGGCAAAACTAATCTGTTCATCATTTCTCAGGTGAAATATTTCTCAAAATTAAACTATTAATATACAAACAAGCTATTAGACACAAGGTCAGCTGTGTCCAAAATAAGGGGCCAGAAAGATAGAAGAGCATGAGATATCAAGAAAGGAGAAAACTCTCTCCAATGAAATTGCTCAGTACAACTAAATCTGGAGCAAGGATTGGGTGGAAGATAGTCTTGTAAACGCACTGTGCCAATCAAGTTATCCTTTGAGTACCTCTGAGGTCTCCCTTCTTTTGTTCATGAAGGGGGGTGTCATCAAGAAGTCTTGCACAAAAACATGAACAGAGCAGGTGGAAAGAATTTATAACCCAGCGCAACAAACCTGACTTGCAAAACTTTCTTATCAGCAAGAGAGAGAAAGAGAGAGAGAGAGAGAGAGAGAGAGAGAGAGAGAGAGACATCAAGATGGTTTGTTGGAAATCTGGCTGCACATGGTTATCAGAGTTTTATTACATTTCCAATTATATTTTCAAACTGTACAACTCCACAATCATAGTACTGAGTAAATACATACCATTTTAAAACATCACATACAAGGTACACAAAAGGCACACGTTTTAATCAGTTGTTATAAGTTCAGTTTTATGTTTGCTGTGGGAACGGTGCAACCTTGTCATTGGACACACAAAGTGATATCTAGAGGCAAAATTCACTGGCGGTATAAACAGTAATGAAATGCAGCCCTGAATCTCTTTTCAGGGAAGTCCATAGGGAATCTAACAATCCTACCTAAAGTCACATTAAGTTCAGTGGGGCTTGCTCCTAGGTAAGTGGGTATAGGATTTCAGCCCAAATGACAAAATATTATCAGAAGGATTTTATGAATCTCATGGCAAATTACCTTCTAAATACGCACAGACTGAACTCCCCATCCTCCCCCTAAGTAGGATAATCTTGCTGAATGAAAGCTAAAGGGTAAAATAATATAACAGCAGCTGAGCAGAAGAGAATGAAAATATGTGTGTCCACATATGCAACAGAGGACAGCTGCAGTCCTAGTTTCTGGTATCTCCAGGTAAACTGGGGGGGGGGGGACATTTCCTGAAACCCTTGACAACTGCTGATAGTCAGTAGACAATATTGAGTTAGACAAAGCCAAAGGCCTGACTCGGTAAAATACGCTTTCTCTTTTTAAATTGTTTTTCATTGATTTACTAAACAGTTATCAAGGTGGAATACAGAGCTTGGTAAGTGAGAAAAATATATTATCAGCTGAAGACTGCAGTCACTTTTGTTCCAACATAGGCAGTCAACTAAAGGTGTTGTTCCGTAGTGCTGCATGTGATATAATGTATGCAAACAATGATCAACCAATTTTACCAAGCCAATAAAGGCATACCATGCTTTATAGAAAGTGTCTGGGGTTTTGTTTTGTTTTGGATGCAATGCTCCTTTTGTATATGGTTAATTTGTCCCTAAGAATGATGTCCCATACTTGTGAGATCCAAGCTTTGAAGAGGTTTGTATTTAGGGATTTCCAATGGTTTGCTATCACTAATTTAGTTCTATAAGTGCAAAGAAAGATGCTTATTAGTTATATTTTGGTTCTGTAGAGTAAAATAAATAATAATAATTTATTATTTGTACCCCGCCCATCTGGCCGGGTCTCCCCAGCCACTCTGGGCGGCTTCCAACAAACACTAAAATACATTAAAATATCACACATTAAAAACTTCCCTAAACAGGGCTGCCTTCAGGTGTTTTCTAAATGTCAGGTAGTTATTTATCTCTTTGACATGGGATGGGAGGGTGTTCCACAGGGTGGGCGCCACTACCGAGATAGTAAATAAGATACTAAAGCCAATTTTGGGTCTTGCTGCATGGACTGCCTAGTATGGATACAAACATTATTTATTAGATGTAGCTGAAACCATTACAAAACAAAATACACAAAACAAAATAAAATAAAATATATCACACAATTATCAATAATTATTATAATGAGTCAGATAAGAGTAGATGGTGGTGAGAGAGCTTGTTTTGAGCTCTGTGGTTTGTTTTTAGCTCGATTATTTTAAAATAATAGCTCTTTTTTGTAAACTGCTTTGAGGTTTTCTTCTACAACCAAGATATAAATAAATAAATAAATAGAATTGCATGGCCTCCCTATTTGAGGGGAAATGAATGCAGAAATACAGCTTTGGCATTATAAAACAACATACTAACATTTAAAAAGCCCAGGTAGTACTTTTCCTGTGCTGCTGGAAAATGGGAGGTCAGGAAAAACGAGACAAGCGCCTCAGAACAAATCTTTGCATGATACTCCAACTCAAGGTTAGCTTTATCTGAAAACAGATCACAGGCATTCTAGCAAGAAGTGAAGATATAAGTGACCTACTCTGCAGAAAACAAGGACATGAGAAATGTCATATCTGACTGCTTTTAGTTCTCTTAACCTTGCAGGCTGCATATCATACTTTGGGAGGGCAACTGATGCAAGTGCTGCCAATAGGATTTCACACGCAAAACCCCTTATTTGTATTATGATTTGGAATACACACATTTCAATTTATTCAATGGAGTCAACATTATTACATTCCCTCTGCTCTCCTAGACAGAGTTTGAGGGCATATCCTGTCTTCTCAACAAAGTTTGTAAACCACTCTGCAATACTTACTTACTTATACCATTTGTGCCCTGCTCTCCAGCCAAAAAGGCTCCAAGAGAGGCCTACATTGAAACATTCTGAATTGCAATATCAAAGCCACAGATTTCAGAGAAAAGCAGAGAACACTGACCACAGCTAGACGTGTTGGCTTTTGTAGGTTTATGATGGATACTTAGGATAAATTGATTTTTATTAATTTTTTTAAACTTCAACAGCCAAGAACAACAATTACCAAAATTCACCAAGCAACAGTTCTTCACCATCACCCTTCCAGGTCCCGAGGTACATGTAGAGGAAAATACCGGTGAGTGCAGGCACAGTGATTTATAAAAGTTCCTTTGGATTGGATTTCCAGGTTACTTTGGATAACATGGCAAACTCTTTTGTCACTGGCAAAAAAAAACCCCTACAGCTGCTCACAGCAGATGATGGAGAAATTCATGACTTTATTGTAGCAGTGATTTCACACACCCATCCTCATTTGCATGCAGACAAGTCCTACTCAACCTTTTTCAGCCAAAGAGCAGGATAAAAGTGTGCCAATAATATGTCTGTGGTATTCTCTTAACCTTTTCCCCCAGGTTATGAGGGCATTAACCATTAATGCCAGGTGACAAGTAGTTTAAACCCCACCTTAGCCACAGATTCACTACCGTCTTTCCCCCTTTTTAAGACACTGTCTTATATTTTCCTCAAAAAAACACAGGGTGGCTTATTTTCGGGGGATGTCTTATTTTTATTACGTCAGTATGGTACGGTACAGCCTCCCCCTGCACGCTGAGCAGGTGGGGCAGAACTCCGCAAGAGGCGCGTTCCCCCCCCCCCGTGCCTCTCACTAGTTCGCTGGCTCCCTGCGCATGGGGAACAGGCGGGGCAGGAAGAGGCGTCTCCCCCCCCCCCGCGCCTCTCCCTGCGCGCTAAGCAGACGGGGCAGAACACCGCAAGAGGCGTGTTTTCCCCCCGTGCCTCTCACTGGTTCGCTGGCTCCCTACGCACGCAGGAGGGGCTGAGGAGGCGACGGGAACAATGGCGGCACCATGGCTTACTTTTGGGGTACGTCTTACTTCTCACAAAGGTAAAAAACCCTGCCATGGCTTACTTTATGACTACGTATTCAAAAAGGGGAAACAGGGTAGGTGGTGTTAGGAAAGCCACCACCCTCTCAATTTCAGTCCCCACCCCTATCTGCAATTTGCAGGTAACTATATTGGCCTGTTACAGGGCTGTTGTACGGATTATTTTCGTAATCTACATTAACTCTTGAAAAACACATTCAAGCCACTATTGTTATGAATGCATACCAAAGACACTGTTTCATTAGATGGGCATGCTAAGTGCAACCATTCATTTCTCATTAATTAGCTTTAATTCTGCCACAAAAATGCAGAGCACAATTAAAGGCATAAGGAAATTATACAATACAATAAAAATAGGAATATAATAACACACATGCTAATATAACATAAATGGGTATTTTGGCTAGTTTGCACCTACAGTATTTAGTCTAATAATAATAATAATAATAATAATAATAATAATAATATTTGCACCCCACTGATCTGACTGGAAATAAAAATAGGAATATAATAACACACATGTTAGTACAACATAAATGGGGATTTTGGCTAGTTTGCACCTATTCAGTCCAATAATAATAATAATAATCATATTTCTACCCCACCCATCTAACTGGGAATAAAAATAGGATACACACACACACACACACCCCATTACACATTACAATCATCTTTTGACTGAACAAGGAACATAAAACAAACTCTCCAAGAACTGGACTCCAAGTCTGTGATTCTAAAAGTGTCTTACACTAGGGCAGTCCTATTAATTCATCAGTGCGCTTGTCTCACTCTTTTTAAATAATAATTTAATATTTATACCCCACCCATCTGGCTGGGTTTCCCCAGCCACTCTTTCAAAGATTTGCAAGCCCCTCATGTGGGGGGGGGGGGACTGGACCTAGAACTAGACAGGGAAGAACTAGGGAAACTTGGGGAATAAATATGGACAAGACACACCCCACGTATACTTTTTTCAAAAACTCCATTCCCCACCACCTTCTAAATTCCCCCCTCCCTTATATCCACACCGACCAAACATACTTACTGCTTCCAGGACGGTACCATCCACACCCACCCCTGGCTGGGAAAAGCCTCCGGAGTATCTACAGCGATGCAGCCAGCCACTCGGGGCAGAAACTATCCCTTGCGTTCCACTCTAAAGACCCCGCCTTGTAAAGAGGCAGCTGCTGCTGCTGCTGCTCACCTGGAGCAGGTGCATGGGCGGGCGTGAAGCGCGATAGTCGTCTAAACCACGCGCCTGATTTTCTTTCTCTAACCGTTGGAATCGAAGCCGCGAAAGAGAAGCGCGGCGGCGTCAACTCCTGAAAGGGAATTAATAAAATTAAATTAAAAAAAATATTATTTCAACTTTATTGCGTATCATTCACATTTCGCCCCCCGCTCAGGCATTATACGAAGACGGCCGTCGGCTGCCGTAAAGCGGGAAGGGCTGCTTTTCGCGACAGTTGCGTGGGCCTCCGAACTGCCTCTTTTGCTGCTCATTCCTGTTGGCGGTTTTTGAAAGAAAGAGAGAGAAAGAAAGAGAGAGCATGGCGGCCGGGGAAGCTAAGTCCGTTTTATTCGTTTGCCTGGGTGAGTGGAAAGTGGGGGTGGAGAATGGGGGAGGTAAAGACGCAGCTTTTTTTTTAATAAAATGTATGGGGTTTCATTATTATGCTTTTCTATGTGTTGGAAGCCCAGAGTGGTAATAATAATAATAAGAAAAAGAAGATAATAATAATAATAATAATAATAATAGGTGTTATGCAAGCTAACAAAAGATGTTCATGGACTTGGAATTCAAAAATGTGGTGCACATTCTTATTACTCAGTTCTCTGTCTTTAAGCTGCCCTGTTTCCTCCCCCAATTATATCAGAAGAGCTAAGCTAGAAGAGCCACGGCATTCTTACTTGTGAAGAAAGAGGTGGGCAGCCAGAGTGGAATCCAGTGTTACCACTAAATCTCTTAAAACTTGTACATACAAGATCTGCCTAGAAGAAACATTTACATTTGGAGTAGGACAGAAGCTGCCATCTCTGTGGTGCTGGAAGGAGACTGCTTTACATAACACCCCCTGCCCCCGGCTTTTTAATAATATATATAAGAAAACCACCGTGTTAACACTGCTGGTTCACATGCCCCCCCCCCACACCTTCCTCTGGGGCACAGACAGGCCTACCTCAGTCCTAGTAATGGGAATTGGCCTTGGTGAGTTGTTTAGTGGTTTCCCACCATCACCTTCGCGCACACACACACACACACACACGGCCCAAGGGAGGAATGGCTGAGTTGGGAAGTTAGGATACAACTTGGCTGCTGGTTTGTGTGAGGGCTTATCTTCATTTCTTATTGGTTAGGAGAGGGGAGGGAGAGAGCAATCAAAGCTGGAGACACTGTGCCTGCATATTATGTGCCTGCAAATTATCTGCAAAGTATCGTTCAGCCACTTATCACAATGTTATTTCAATACTGGTATTTAAAGATACAGCAGCACAGCCATATTGGATACAGCCCTCTAAAGTGGATGATATGTCTGCAGAAAGATATGAACAGCTCCTTCACATCAGACTTGAAGGCTCATCTGCTGCATCATCCTGTTCTCATGGTGACCCGCAAAGGACCCTGTGGGAATCTGCCTGCAGCATACCGTGATCCC
This sequence comes from Darevskia mixta, assembly GCA_034641385.1. Lineage (NCBI taxonomy): Eukaryota > Metazoa > Chordata > Lepidosauria > Squamata > Lacertidae > Darevskia > Darevskia mixta. The sequence goes on from JAWWNH010000058.1 coordinate 6,574,222, forward strand.
CAGCATACTGCCTCTGATGCCGGAGTTAATCTTGCCATTGCCACGAGTAGCCTCATCAGATTGTATAACACACACACCGTCCGCCTTTAAAGCCGTCAAAGTTGGTTATTGCATCGTGCGGCATTTAAGTATGTGCTGTGTGGAGAAGTTTTGGTGTGTTTTGCCTGGAAATTACAGGCTGCTTAGCTTAACGCCTGTCCCTGCAAAACTGGTGGAAAGCATTGTTATATAAAACAACCAAACATATAGATGAGCAAGCCTTGCTGAAAGAGAACCAGCATAGCTTCTGCAAATTTAAGACCTATATTACTAACCTGTCAAAGTTATTTGAGAGCGTCAGCAAGCATATAGGTGTAGGCAATCTGATTGACATAAATGTACTTGGAATTTCAAATGGCTTTCAATAAGGCACCTCACCAAATACTCTAGAGTAAGCTTAGCAATTTTAGAATAAGTGGAGAGGTTCTCTTGTGGATCAGGAATTGATTAAGTAGCAAGAAGCAGAGAGTAGGAGTAAACAGGCAGTTCTTCAAATGGAGGGATAGTTAAACTATGGAACTCACTCCCACATGAGGCAGTGTTGGCCACTGTGTATGGCTTTAAAAGAGGATTAGACAAATTCATGGAGGATAAGGCTATCAGTGGCTACTAGCTGTGATGGCTATGCTCTGCCCTCCTCAGTTGTTGATAGTATGCTTCTGAAAAACAGTTGTTGGAAACCACAGGAGAGGAGAGTTGGTCTTGTACCCATGTCCTGCATGCAAGTTTCTGGCAAGCATCTGGTTGGCCACTAAGAACTGGATAGTGGATTAAATGGGCCATTGGCCGTGATACAGCAAGCTCTTGTTGTATTCTTATGCTCTCAACATGTGGGGATTTGACTTTGGTTGTAGCTCTTGGTTTGAGGATTTCAGAGTTGCAGGTGCGTCTCTGTTTTTCATTTGTGAAATGTTATAGGGTATATGCTACACTACATGTCCTATGTTTACATTGATCTGCAAAATATAAAGCTGGTCAAATATCACTTAGCCTCTGCTTTTGGTTTGTAATAGGAGTAGTGGATATTCTTTACATAGCAGCCTATAAGTTACTTAATACTTGAAGAGTAACATGTCCGTGGATCTCTTGTGATGTACAGCACATGTGAGAAAGAAATGGGAAGAGTAACAACAGAAATGAAGGCTGTATGCTGTTATGTTTGCTCAGAAGTACCACTGAATTATGGGGCTTACTCCAAAGTGCATAGCTTTGCTTTAATATTCCTGTTGCTCCCTAGGCTAGGGCATCACTGGTGTAGGAAGGACTCAAAATGCCCCAGTGCTGCCCTGGGGAGCAAAAATAAAGCATCTCTTTATCTTGGCAAAAAATTCTCCCACAGGCATGCTGTCATTATTAGAAGGTCTTAGAGAGATCTCTCTCCCTCTCCCCTCTCTCTCTCTCTCTCTCTCTCTCTCTCTCTCTCTCTCTCTCTCTCTTGCTCTCTCTCTGTGGTGTGGCATTGTTTTGAGAATGCCCTGTTTCCTAAGTCTCTTGTGCTGACTTTCTAAAAATGGTGCCATGCCAGAGACAGAAAGAAAGAGAGGTTCTTTTACAAAGGTAAAAAGAGGTGACATTGGCCCTTCACCCTGTTTCTTAGATTGGCCGACAAGTTGAAACCTCTCCACTTAACCAGTGTAGTCCTGGGGTTCAACAGTGTCACCTGTTGAGAAAAATATTTAAAGAATAATACTTTTATTTTAAAAAAGGGAAGCCAAATCGTTTGGGGTTTCAGGGGCCACCAGATGTTGATAGGGGCCGATTACAGCCCAGGTTGGCTACTCCTGGTATTCAGTCAAAAATCCTCTGGAAGAAATGGATGAACCTTTCCCTGATAGCCAGTGCTGAAACTGCCCTGCAGAATGAAAACAGGAGAGGAATTTTATGGAAGCTACAGCCTGTTTATTAGATTGCTGTTACTCTGCCCAGCCTCAGTGCTTCTGGGGCAAGAGAAACATGAAATGACTATTTTGAAACATGTATCAGTTGGTAAAAATCAAATACAGTGATCCCTCGACTTACGAATGCCCCGACTTCCGTATTTTTCGAGTTACCAGGGATCAAAGGGACCGCGCGCTTCCGAATTTTTTCGACTTCCGAAAGGAAGTCGCGGCCATTTTAGATAGGGTTTTTTCGAGTTACGATGTTTAGAAAGGGTTTTTTTCGACCTACGATTTTTTCTCCCCAATGCATTCCTATGGGGACTCAATTTACGATTTTTTCGACGGTCCCGTCGGAACGGATTAGCTTCGTAAGTCGAGGGTCCACTGTAGATGCATCTAAACATGGGCCCTGCCCATAGTTGTGCAGTCTGTACTATGTTTCAGTGAGGCATGCACAATAATCATTCAGTGGATTATGCCTGATATCTCATTTCTTTCCGCACAAGTGAAGTAGAGATGAGATATCACTTTATGAAACCTTTTTGCTTGATTAAATTGTGATGATGGAGGTGCTGTAGCTGAGAGAGTGGATGACGTCTCTTAATATCTCTAAACAAATGATAGTGATACAGTTTTTCTCTGTCTACATTTAGAAATCCTGCTTTTAATCCTGGCTGGTTGCTTTTGGAAACTATGTTCAACTAGGATTAGACTAGGGTCCGGCAGCATGGTGTGGAGACTGTAGATAGAGCGCTCTCTCTCTCTCTCCTTCAACACTTGGAAGCAGTGTTAGAAACTGAGATATGAAAGCTAGGAGCTAAATGGCACCTTAAACCTAGGTTATGGGTGCAACAACTGAATGTCTAGGCACACTTTTTTAATAACAAGAAGACAAAGTTGAAAATGAATGAACTGCAGCTAAAATATTATGTTCATTTTCCACATGGTCTAGTCCTTCCCCTGCCCAACCCCCCTAATATCCTTAAGAGGGTCTCTTCTCCAGTCTTCAGAGAGTAGCTGGAAGTGGGGAGGCAGAAAAAAGGTCCTCCTTTCCTTACACTGCAGTTTTAAACTGAAATCATGGGTACAGTACTGTGCCCAGAGCTCAGAAGCTGCTCGCGCTAATGAAATTCTCTGTCGCAAAATGCGCCTAGAGCAATGGGAGTTTTGAACACTGCTTGGAAGTTGGGTGTTACTCAATTAAATTGATTGGCAGTAGATTGGACATAGTTAGAAGACAATACCTATTTGTGCGACTCATGGTTAACTTAATTTGCTGCCACAATGGGCATTGGACAGGGATAACTTTAAAAGGAGATCAGGCATGTTCATGAAGGATTGGTTCATCAACAGCTTCAGCCATGACTGGACATGGAAGATGCATCTAGAGCTGAACTAAAACTCCTGGCTGGCAACAGCAGGCGTTGATGCAGCAGTGTGTACACCACTGCATCCACAGCCCCACCACTCACATTGGGGCAACATGAAAAAGTGCCTCTTCACTACACCAGATCCTAGGCTGAGCCCATGGCCATCAACTGATGGCATCAGAGCCAACTGAAGAGCCAGTGAATCCTGCGCTGGCACATCCTCTCAAGCAACACATTTTGTGAGTTCCTGCTGGCAGTAGCCTCTGTCTGCCATTTGAGGATCAGTATTGAAATTTGGCTGTGAACACCCTACCAACACTCTTTGCTGGTAGGGTTCTCCCTTCTCTGCTTCATCTAGTCCTCTTCCAGCGCAGGAGAGCAAAGCTGTTAGTGTACCTCTAAATACTGGCAGCTGGAGGAGGCAGAATACTGGAGAGGGATGGTGCTGTCAAGTCCTGCTTATGTGCTTCCTGGGAACATTTGGTTGGCTGCTGTGTGAAAAGGATGCTGGACTAGATAGACATTCACTCTTGGTCTAATTGAGATCTCAGGAGATAGTTATTATATGCTTAGTAGCTACGTTAAAGTTGCATTGTCAGCCAAAACAAGAATGTGTGCATGTTGTCATTGGAAGTTGCGTTGCTGCAGAGTGATGAACAGACTGAAACCAAATAGTAATCCTACCTTTACTGTTTTAGTATCAGAAGAGGGATTATCCTTTAATGACCCCCTTCGCAATGCAAACACTGAGTCAGGCAATCCCACTTCTATACAGTGGTACCTCTGGTTATGAACTTAATTCGTTCCAGAGGTCTGTTCTTAACCTGAAACCATTCTTAACCTGACCTGAGGTACCACTTTAGCCAATGGGGCCTCCTGCTTCCGCCACACGATTTCTGTTCTCATCCTGGGGCAAAGTTTTTAACCCGAGGTACTACTTCCGGGCTAGCGGAGTCTGTAACCCAAAGTGTTTGTTACCCGAGGTACCACTGTACCCATTATGATGAGGTGCAAGGAGAAGGTTGGCCTGTAGTTTGTCTTGCAGCACAATTCTATCTGTTTCTACTTAGGGGGGGAAATCATATTAAATACAATATGACTTACTCCCATGTAAACAACTGCAGGGTTTCAGATATAAGATCTATTTTATAGGGGAAGGAGATGGGGCAGAAATGAGTTAATCCCTCCCCCATGTAATTTCTTGTATCTCCTTGTTGAGGCCTAGCTTGTATTTTACTAGTATGAAGTTAAAGACTGCATTACAGTGTACTTGTAGCTTGAGTCAAAGCAGGTAGTTGTTACTCAGTGGAAAAGTCTGCAGGTCATAGGCTGTGATTTCACTAGGTGGTTTAGGAACTAGGCTTAAAATCTGGAAATGCTGGTGATTTCAGTGGAATGTGTTGGTGAAATTGTCTTTTGGGGATATAGAATTCAATCTGTCATAATATATTGTCAGCAATGCTAATGGAAACCAATAAAGCCCATAGAATACTGGTGTGTACTGACTTGCAACAATCCATCTCTGCTAAAAATTGGTTGCTATTGGTGAACAATAAGGCTTCTCGCAAGCCAGATGTGGAAGTCAGGAAGTGAACACTGCTGTGAAACTGCATAGAAGGGGGAGCTGATGAACTCTGTGGCTTTCTTCAGTTCTTCACATCTACCTCCACAGGTTCTGGAATGTTTCACCTTAATAACACAGGTGTGAGAGATTGCATTTTAGAGTCACTGAATCTTTATTTCCACAGGGAACATTTGCCGCTCTCCTATAGCCGAAGCTGTTTTTAGGAAACTTGTGACTGAAGGAAACATTGAAAACAAGGTAAGTTTTATTTTAGCCGCCAAAGCCTCCATTCTGTTAGCATGATATAAATATTTTTACCTTACCTGCATATCTTAGAAATCTGTCTGTACCAACTTATCGGCGTCTCTACCAAAGCCAGATTAAATGTATTTCCATCAGAAGTGCTAAATGGCAGACTGAGAGCCATCCCTTGATCAGAATGGACTCTGTGTATGCTCTCAGGATGTCAATTGTATGAGGCATATCCTACTGCATTGCAGACAATATGAGCAAGCTAGGGATCTATTGATTAAACCCCTACTGGCTGGGTAAATCTGAAGCCTACTATACTAAATATCTTTTGGACGACAAGTCTAATGATATCACAGTGGCCGTGGCAAAGTTTCTTTCGGTAGTCATACATATCAAAGATCATCATACTTAAGACTAAACAAATATCGTCTCGGTCTCCCTCTCCCGGGGGGGGGGGTCTGTATGAATCTGCATTTTATTCTGAATCTATGTTTCTGGTTTTTGGACCGCAATAAAGATTATTATTATATTTTGACTTGTTTTTCTGTAGTGGAGGATAGACAGTGCAGCAACATCTACATATGAAGTAGGAAATCCTCCAGATTATCGAGGCCAGAATTGCATGAGGAAACATGGTGTTAACATGAATCATATTGCCAGGCAGGTACTGTACCCATATTGCTTTCAATGTATGTATGCATATGTTCTTGTTGTTCGCAGTGGGTGATAGACAGCGGTGCTGTTTCTAACTGGAATGTGGGGCGCTCCCCAGATGCGAGGGCTTTAAGTTGTCTGAGAAATCATGGCATTGAGACGGGCCATAAAGCACGACAGGTAGAAAGAGTCTGTTTGTTGTTTTCTGGAAACTATGGGTTGTGCAAAAGTCTTGGTAACTGCTGTAGGCTGGATTGCACATGGATTGGCAAAGTATTAAATGTTTTACTACTCAGTGTCATCGTGGTTGGAGCAGTGGGAATTCTAACAGCATCTGTGTAAAGTGGATGGATGAAGCCGTGTTCCAGAGCCTGTTAACGCTGTTCCCTGACTGAAATTATTTCAGTGGTTAGGAATATTATTATTTTATTTATTTGCTAGCCAAGGTGAATGAACCTTGTTTGCCATTTTGTTGCCCATTCCTCCAGTTTAGAGAGATCCTTTTGAGTCGTATTGCGTTTGGCTTTTCATAGTGCTAAAGAATTTGGTGTTGATTGCAGACTTGGACTTCTCACCCCTGGCTGCAGTTCATTAATAAACAAGTTAAATCACACCAGTCCCAATAGAGACCCGCTGTTAGCTTCCTTCCATTATGAAAACTGTTCCTGGTTCAGAGCTTAAGCAACAGCTACAACTCTGCTCCAGTAGACAATTGTAGGATATAAGAGATGGCTGGATGATATTGATTTAAATGTCTCAGTTGTTAAAATAAATGCACATAATTTATCAAAATTCCTTTAAGGCCTGACCTTCTTTAGATGGATTCTTAACTGCAGCATTTCTGTTAGACAAAGGATGTGTCACACGTTCCCTTCTGACTTTTCCTTTCCTTTCGTGAGGTCTTGCTTTAGTTGTTTTGCCCATTTACAGATCTTTTTAATATTGTTCCTTTAGCTTCACTGGTGCCCTTTTTGACCTTAAACTCCCTTTAGTCCACTTCATGTAAAACCCATAGAACTCAGCATAGATTAGAGCCTCTCAGTTCTGCCTGCCTTCTGCTTTTTCTTCTATTTCTTTTGATACAGTGGTCCCTCGACTTACGAAGATAATCCATTCCGACGGGACCTTCGTAGGTCGGAAAACATCGTAAGTCGAGTCCCCATAGGAATGCATTGGGGAGAAAAAAATCGTAGGTCAAAAAAAACCCCATCTAAACTTCGTAAATCGAGGAAACCCTATCTAAAACGGCTGCGACTTCCTTTTGGAAGTCGAAAAAAACCGGAAGCGCGTGGCCGCTTTGATCCCTCGTAACTCGAAAAATACGGAAGTCGGGTCATTCGTAAGTCGAGGGATCACTGTATCTTGATTTCCCCCCAATATTTAAAAGCTTAACAAGGAAAGCTTAAATGGTATAGTTCACAGCAGTTGTTTTCAACACATCAAAATGTGCTCTGAATGTTATCACAGTTCAAAAGAAAAACTGATGGCATCTTTGGAAGAGTGCATTGTTGAACAGTACTTTTACGTCGTAATCATTACAGCCTTATCCCAGAATTTCTGAACAGTGTATGATTTTTGAGAGATAATATGAACAATAACTTGTGTAAATGTTTCCTGGCCAAATGCTAAAACACTAATTGTTCTGTCTCCAGTTTTATTTTCCTACAATTGATTTCTGAGCTGCTTACTTTGCAGCTGTCAGTTAGCATACATAAATGTTGTTTGGGTTTAGAATTTTAAATATGTATTGCTAACTGCCATCACTGCAACACTGGCTTAACCTTATTTTGCATTTTTTGTTTTGTTTTGTTAAGAATTGTTGTGACATGGATCTCTGTTAACAGTGTTTAAACATATTTGTTAAATTCTAGGTTACAAAAGATGATTTCCTGACGTTTGATTATATGCTTTGTATGGATGAAAGTAACTTACGGTAAGTTGTGAAAACTATGTGCTCTTTGCTTATAGATGATGATAGTTCTGATTATTCTAGCCTAAATGGGCTGTTTGCTACATTTAGTGCCTCTTAATTGAAGCTAAAGCCCTTAAAGAGTATTCCCACTGCACCCTTCGTCTAAAACATGGGGAAGGAAACAGATTAATTCCAGGTGTTATTGAACATACCCCCAGCATGGTCAACGCATAGAGATGATGGGGGTTTAATTCAAACACAGCTGGAGGACCACAGGTTCCCCATTCTGGCTCTAAAGGATGATGATCCCTAGGAATAGTCAGGGAACAGACAGAATACCATTGTACCTTTTGCATTGTAGTAATCTATTCCTCATTTGAGCAAATGATTGACAGGATTACTCTGCAAGAGGAGAACAGGCTGCTGTATGAAATTTATATTTCTGGTGGATCCAGGTGTTATTTCAAGACAATGTTCTGAATCTGTTGCATATATTTCCTGAGCTTCATTAGTATTTTTGGCTCCATAGTGTTGGTATTCCATAACTTATACTTGGGTACAACATTACATAAAAATGTGTGTGTTAGATGCTGCATACTAAATCACATCACACTGTTAAAAGTGTGTGGGTTTTTTCTTTATCCACAGTGATTTTTGTTTCCTTTATGCACTGCAAACTCTAAGGACATCCTAGTGTCAAATGAAAAAAAGAAAGAAAGACACGCCACACTTAATGACAAAAGGTTGCCTAAACTTTTGTCTTGTAGAGATCTGAAAAGAAAAAGCAATAGTGTCCAAAACTGCAAATCTCAGATTGAGCTGCTTGGGAGCTATGATCCACAAAACCAGCTTATTATTGAAGATCCGTACTATGTAAGTATTCAATTCTATTAGTCCTTTTCAACTCAAAATCAGTGTTGTAATAAAGAAATCTGTTTAACTTAAATTGGTTCATTTTATCTTTTGTCTCTGCTTCTTTCTATAGGGGACTGATGAAGATTTTGAAACTGTTTATCAACAGTGCCTTAGATGCTGTAAAGCATTTTTGGAGAAAACTCATTAATGGGGCAAGTGTTTCTGAAAGCAAATAATATTTAGCTGTTCTGTAAAATTATTCTCAATTCATATTAAATTGTAAAGATTCTAAAAATAAGTCCTTTTTTAGCATACTTAATTTCATGATGTGCACTGCACCTTGTACTTGAGAAATGGTAGACTTAAAAAATTATAAAATACTCTAAATATGATACACCTATGTCTGTTTTCCATTGCTACTTGTATGTGTGGTACTTTTTAACCTTAAACATCTTTCTTAGAATTTTTTTTTGATGTTTTGTCACATGATTAAGAACTGAAGACTTAACAAAACAGTCTTTTTACTTTTTCCATTATTTGTGATTTGAAAGAGAGAGAGACTTTCAGTCATATAGAGTCGTTGAGCTGTATGAATTTCACAAGTCTGCATAACCTCAGAATAAGTTCATAGTGTGGTCTCTTGATGCATAGTACAATCTCCTAGAGTCTTGGCCTCTCTTTTTCTATTTATTAAAACAAAATCTAGCCTTTAGTAGCTGCTGAGATGATGCTTGAAAGAGGATAAATACCTCCTTGAGAAGTATTGTAGCAGTGTGCATGGCACAAAGTGTTCTTTGCAGATCATGCGTACTAACGGAAGCCGAGTAAATTAATTAAATATGCTTCACTTGCCCTAACATACACAAACTACAACCGTGTTAATTTTCACACAACAGAATTTCGGCATTACCTTCTTTTTAATCATAAGTATACACAGCCCTGGCTATAGATGAGAAATGTCTGAAGAGAAGAGTTAAAAGGCCAGTAATTACCTCATTTGAATTATGGTGCTGGAGGAGACTCTTGAGAGCCCCATGGACTGCAAGAAGATCAAACCTATCCATTCTTAAGGAAATCAGCCCTGAGTGCTCACTGGAAGGACAGATCCTGAAGCTGAGGCTCCAATACTTTGGCCACCTCATGAGAAGAGAAGACTCCCTGGAAAAGACCCTGATGTTGGGAAAGATGGAGGGCATAAGGAGAAGGGGACGGCAGAGGACGAGATGGTTGGACAGTGTTCTTGAAGCTACCAACATGAGTCTGACCAAACTGCGGGAAGCAGTGGAAGACAGGAGTGCCTGGCGTGCTCTGGTCCATGGGGTCACGAAGAGTCGGACACGACTAAACAACAAACAACAACAAAATTGCCTCATTGAGAACTAGGACTGCTTTCTTCTGCTTCATGGGAATTCCCTTACAGGTCTATAAGCGAGATTTCCTTTTGAAATGCTCTTTTATCATTTTCATGGTAATCATAATCATTATAATTTTATACCGCCCATCTGGCTGGGTTTCCCCAGCCACTGGTAAATGTTCTATAGATCACAACCACATTCACCACTTTTTAAAAAGTTATATATGTTTTGTGCCTACACCCTCCTGTCTCTCATAACTGTGATGCCTTTCCTGAATATCCTCATGCTAGAACTTCTATGTGCCTCCATCATGCTCTTCTTTCCCATCATATCAAACACATCCTCCTTGGTGGTTTGCTTTCAAGTAGCTTTACCAGATACTGATACTCCTTGGAGCATTTCTTTCTAAATTGTTTATAGGGTGCTTTCAATACTCGTCTCCCATCTTCTTTCTGGTAAATAAGCTGTCTTTTGTGACTGTGTCCTTCTTATCACCTCTTTGAGGTTCAGTTCCTCATGGTGCAGAGCAGTACAGAGAGCATATGGGTAGAATCCTTTTATGGTGTGCCATACCTTTGCCTGCGTTGATTGCAACTTGGCTTAGAAGAGCTAGCTAAACCATGGGATGTGGAAAGATAACTAAATCCTTGATCCCAGCCTATTCCTTTATATGTCTGGGCATGATGACAATACGTGACTCCCGAATTGGCATTGCTTAGCTTCCCTCTTGCTCTCCCCTTCCTTGGAAGAGCGTTTCATTATTGCTGCTTCAAAACTGAGCCAAAGAAAAGCTTCTGCTACCCAGAAGCAAGCAGCAAAATCCATAGCGTGCCACAAATATGCTTTACTGCTTCTAGTAAAGGACACTATTGAGTGCAAAACTCCTCCGGGTAATAAATAGCTCAACATATAACATAAAGCACATGCTGAAGGGCGTTGACATGAATAAATGTCTATTTGTAAATAGTTGAATGTGTGAGCTATTCCTGGTCTGCTTGGTGTCAAGCCATGCAGTGTAATAATGCATGGTAGGCTGTCTTATCTTTTAAACAGCCAATTATAAAAAATGTTTGCCAAGATCTTTATCTTCCCACTTAGCAGAATTAATAAATACAAGCTGCAGGCAAGAAAATAGGAAGTTGTCATAATAATTCCTTTGGCTGAGTGCTGCTATAAACAGTGGTTATTGGAGTATTTTGCACTGTGTGTACACATTAAGACGCTAACACCTCCCGCCTACTGCTTCTCATGTCCCAAGCACATTTGCAGTATTTATTTATTAGTTTATCTTATTTATTAGATTTATATACCACCCGCCATCATACAATCTCAGGGCTGTTCATGAGATAAAAATGCAAATAAATAGTTAGAAACAGCAAAACAATACCCCCCCTCCCACAGACACATTTAAAAGGCTGTAGAATATTAAACAGCCAAAGGCCTGATTGAAGAGGAACGTTCTTCGCCTGTCACTTAAAGATATATAAAGAAGGTGCCAGACAAACCTCCCTGGGGAGAGCATTCCACAAACAGGGAACCACTGCAGAAAAGGCCACTTTTCATGTTGCCACCCTCCAGACCTCATGTGGAGAAGGCACATGAAGAAGGACCTCAGATGATGAATGCAGAGTCCAGGTTGGTTTAAATGGGGAGAGGCAGTCCTTGAGGTATTGTGGGTCCTGAGCTTTCAAAGGGAAGCTGAGCTTGAAAAGCCTGTATGCTACAAACCCTGAAAGAAGTGAGGTTAGTAGATCTTGGAGCAACATGAATCAACTTCCTGTTGATGCTGCTGGACTGGCATGTTGTGTTCCTTGTTAAGTACTAGCATGGGCAGGGAGGTTTAATGGTGCTACTAGATAATACTACACTTTTACTGAGTGTTGAGGGCAAACTTTCTTTAAAGCATCTAGATTCAAGTAGGTAGCCATGTTGGTCTGACGCAGTCGAAATAAATTAAAAAATTGTCCAGTAGCACCTTAGAGACAAACTAAGTTTGTTCTGGGTATAAGCTTTTGTGTGCATGCACACTTCTTCAGATACACAAGTGTCCATGCATACAAAAGCTTATACCCAGAACAAACTTAGTTGGTCCCTAAGGTGCTACTGGACAATTTTTTAAAAAAAAATCTTTAAAGCAGGAATAGTGGTCTTCGAGATTAGATCCATATTGGATTAGATCCATTTCCCCCAAATAACAACCCTGCTGGATTTAAAATGCACCCAGTTGAATTTAATTGCATGCAAAACTCCATAGCTATTGATTTTAAAATGTCATAGGAAATTCAGAGGCAAATACTTGCTAAAAAAAAGCTATAATTTATTTTAATAGGCTATTCTCAAGTGTTTCTATGAGTATATTTTTGTTCTGATAAAAATGTGAAGTTTTATTCCTGTAAAGTTTACAGCCGTACTAAAATTAACTGTCATAGTAATTGAGTTGAAAATACAAAAGCAAATAAAATAGGAAAAAGATCAGCTTAGCTATATTGACCCTTGTAATGTTTTCATTGGCTTAGTTTCATAATTTAGCTAATTACTTTGAGTACACTTTGTTTTGTTTTCTTAAAAAAAACTGTGCATGAAATACAAGTGGCCATCTGAATCTCCGATCCTGATACTCATGGAACACTTTTCTGTGGTTGCTTTCAAACTTCCATTTAAAGGAAAAACCTTCAGGTTTAGGGCACTCCCACCACATGTGGAGGTATGTGCCTGTGGAGGTGCACCCTCTCCAGCATTTTGGTGAGGTTCCTGGGCGTATTAGCGCTAATTTTCTTGGCATTAGGTACTACCTGTAGGTGAGTTTCAGAAAAGCCTTCAGGTGTTGCAGGTATATGGAAATGAATGTTTCATATCGACTGGACCCCAAGGCAACACTTAGAGAGGAGCGACAAGAGCAACATTTACCTTACTTTCATTAATTATAGCTACAGTATTGAATTGAATAGAGATGACTGTTTTAATAAGCCCTGATAATGGTGACTTGGCAGGATAGGATGGGAAAGGTGGTGGCACAGGCAAGTAGAATCATGGGTGGGTTACCATTCTGAATGAACTGTTTGCAAGGATGCTTGTTAGCCCACATGAAGCCCACCTTGGGGCGTGTTCCATCTCTCATCACATGAAACATCACCACTTTGAAAAGGAATTTGATGACTTTGGTCTAGTGCGATTCTTTCCCATCTTAAGTAGGAAGAAGAAGAATGATGAAGAGCCAAGTTATAAACCCAACACTTTATTATGTATGTTATTTACAGTATTTACATATTGCACATTTAGCTGGAATGTTCATACCTCTATTGTACAGGAAACAGATGGCATTTAGTGGATGCAGAATCCAAGTTTTACTTAAAACATGTTTGTCTCTTCCACATGGCATGCAGTTTGCACTCAGTAAGAGTACACCATAACAGATTTATGAAACATTTGTAACCAAACACTTTGAATTGCATAAGCAAGAAAGGTAACCTTCTGCACAGGAAGGCTTCCTTGAAAGTGTCCCATGACGTCTCTAAATGAAACATGTTCTTACTTGGGAGGTTGATAATTCACGGATTTTTTGGCAATGCAACACTTCTGATATAGGGTGGCTTTAAAGTATGAAACATTTTAAATCGTTATGGTAGAAAAACTACCAGAAAAAATGTGTATCTGTAAACAGTGGTGACAGAATAGAAAACACATGTTTAAAGATTTAATGGGAAGTAGTCTATCAACTTGCAAAAATAAATCTCTTGTTCACAATGGAATATGTTACAAAGATGGTAAGTTCAATTTCCCTGTTGGTTTCCAAGGCACTTCTCTTGGTTCTTGATAATAGCTTTTTCCCTTGATAGTAGTAACATCTGAAGCAAAGACAAGACAACACCGCCCACCACAAAATATTAGTTTCTCGGTTTTCAAGAGAGCAAAATATTTCACTTTTGTTTTTGCTGCACAATCTGACATACTAAAACTCTGGGTCGGTTACCATTTGCTGTCAAGGGATGGGGATTTAGGTAAGTGAGAGAAAGCCTTCACAGTTCATGAGCACCAGCTCTTGGATACTCCAACGACTACACTATATTTTTACTTCTTCTGAAATACACTGATTTCCCTACTTGTGGCAATCATTCTTATATGACAGGCATCCCCAAACTCTGCCCTCCAGATGTTTTGGGACTACAATTCCCATCATCCCTGACCAATGGTCCTATTAGCTAGGGATCATGGGAATTGTAGTCCCAAAACATCTGGAGGGACGAGTTTGGGCGTGTCTGCTATATGAGATGTTGGTGGTTCTAATGTTTGAGGACTGACTACAACATTTTTTTTTAATGGCTTTATCATAAAAAGTAAGAAAATTCAAGTAATATTGAACTTCACCCCCAAAGTACAATTTGTTTTGTTCTACAATATTTTATTCACAAGGGCTGAAAAGGATCTTAATCTCAGTGTTGATTCCAAGAGAAATGAATTGGTTTTGATTCCTGATATTGCTTGCTATTGTTGGTATTTCAGTGAAATATAAATGTGCAGTTTTGGAGACAGATTCAGCTGAATGCGCATAACGTTTGTTCATGCTTCAACTATATCAGGGGTCAGCAACCTTTTTCAGCCGTGGGCCGGTCCACCGTCCCTCAGACCATGTGGTAGGCCGGACTATTTTTTGGGGGGGAATGAACTAATTCCTATGCCCCACAAATAACCCAGAGATGCATTTTAAATAAAAGGACAGATTCTACTCATGTAAAAACACGCTGATTCCCGGACTGTCCGTGGGCCGGATTGAGAAGGCGATTGGGCCGCATCCGGCCCACGGGCCTTAGGTTGCCTACCCCTGAACTACATTATAACTGTATCATAGATACATTAATCACTCCTACATGTATATTTTTAAGCTGCATTCAAAAATGGCATAATCAACCTGTAACCTTAAATAGAGACCCAGTGTCAATACATAGAAACGGATGCTGACTCAGCCCCTGAAAATTAGCTGTGCCTGATGTGCTTTGTTTCACTATCTGCTAACTGCATACAGCTATGAATTCACCCTTGATGTCTGAGAGTCTTTATGCTGCTTTCCGGTAGGGGTATCCTTTTATTTATGGCTGGTATTTTGCCGAGTGAAGGGCGTTGTGTCATTCTCTCTGAAAGGGGAATACCTTCTCCAAAGAGCTATTGCGCAATGCTCATTAATTGTATCAAATCCACAATGGTGATGTTGCTATGCATATACAGGCAGTGTGCAATTGGTCCTTTCAAAAAGCTTACCTTATCCTTCCGTGCACATTGGACTTACTGCCAACCGAGTAAGAAGCCTGGCACATCTTTTATAGTCTAGTGAAAAGATCATAAATAGAAGTTAACAAACAACCCAGCATAACTTGATTATTTAAAAAAAAAAAGTTTCTTATCGTAAGGTTATACAAGGAACTGCATGCCTATTGCAATTCATTTTGAAACCATTTATTTTTAAGTTATAAGTTTGAATTCTTTGCTTAGAAAGCTGGCTGTATAAATGAGATTTAAAAAAAAGGTTTTTAAAGGGATTTTATATGCTATTGCATGTATAATGCTATGTAGACTGGCCTGGAAGAAACCACCTCTCAAGAAGAAATGGATGTGCACATGTAAACGGCTAGCTACCATGGCTATGAACAACACATGCAGGAGAAATAGTTGCAATGCATGCTTGGACAGGTTAGGTATGCAGGATAGCAAATAAAATTGTGATGTTCATTCCATAAAATTAAAATTCTCATTTTCTACTAACAATGAACTAGCAAAGACTGGTAATAATCCGAAGCTGAAAACTGGAAGGGGATAAAAACTATAACACTGTTCATCTTCAGTTTGAATTTCTTGCCCTTTCTTTGAGCCACAGATTACATTTTAGTTGTGTATACAAAAATGTAATAATGTGAATATTGCCAACTTGTACCTGCTATTGTACACTTGGTGGAAAGCTTGAATAAGGGACAGTGAAATGGCCACAGTAAGATAATCATATCTCTAGGTTAATAAATCAAGATATGAGCAAGGATTTGATCTGTGCATACAGGCCCTTTGCTTCTCCCTTTCTGATGTGAGCAAGCAAATCAGAAAGTCTTCAGTTAATTGCAGTTTCTCATTTCATCTGAGCTAAGATATTATCTCAGCTTTAAACCATGGCTTAATATCATGACTTGTTCCAAAGTTGGTGAGCCTAGTATGAAATGGAAAACTGGTTAATTAGAGCCTTGCATACAGAGACTGCATGTGCAGAGAAAAGGCTTGTTCATATTACAGTCTGAAGGTGAGCAATGTGTGAAACCTCTAGACTTCATAAAATCTAATGACAAGGATCAAACTTTTAGGCTGCTTATCAAACTACTAAGCTTATGA
The DNA here is from genome assembly GCA_034641385.1 of Darevskia mixta. Taxonomy (NCBI): domain Eukaryota; kingdom Metazoa; phylum Chordata; class Lepidosauria; order Squamata; family Lacertidae; genus Darevskia; species Darevskia mixta. The sequence continues at coordinate 6,590,469 of JAWWNH010000058.1, forward strand.
AAGATGTATACCTGCAAAATTCATTCAGGTAATCAATTTTATGTGAACTGCAGCTTGAAAAATTATTTCAGGAGCCTTCACATTTGAATTAAATCATTCTGCAACCAATTTGAAGGCCAAAACATTAATGTGTGTGTAAAAGCCCTGCTTTTATGGGTTTTGGATACTACAAAAACAAAGTTAATCTAGTAAGGGAATTAATTATTCTGTGATTGGCAGCAGAATTAGTAATTTTCTCTAATACAGCAAATGACATGTGTCTGACTTGTACATACAAGTAGGGTTTTTTTTATGCACAGTTGCCAAGAATAAACAATCAAAATACAGTGGTACCTCGGGTTAAGTACTTAATTCATTCCGGAGGTCCGTTCTTAACCTGAAGCACCACTTTAGCTAATGGGACCTCCTGCTGCCGCTGCGCCGCCAGAGCACAATTTCTGTTCTTAGCGGGGTTCTTAACCTGAAGCGTACTTAACCCGAGGTACCACTGTATGAGTCAAGGTATTTAAAAGGCTGGCAAGTCAGGCTAAGGCTACTGGGGGAACAGACATTAAAGATGCACCATTAAGTACTCCTCCCTATATCACACTAATATAATCTATCAGCTATCTGTTGAGAAACTAATCAGCAGCTCAAGCAGTGATGTGCAACGGTAAAACCAGCTGGATGGGAACTGTTCAATTGCTCGGTGCCTGCTTCTGCCAACCTAGCAATTTGAAAGCACGTCAAAGTGCAAGTAGATAAATAGGTACTGCTCCGGCGGGAAGGTAAACAGCGTTTCCGTGAGCTGCTCTGGTTCGCCAGAAGTGGCTTAGTCATGCTGGCCACATGACCCGGAAGCTGTCTGTGGACAAACGCCAGCTCCCTCGGCCAGTAAAGCGAGATGAGCGCCGCAACCCCAGAGTCGCCATGACTGGACCTAATGGTCAGGGGTCCCTTTACTATAAATATATAATTTATTTATTTTTCAAAATGGTGTGCATAGGTTAGGGGGGAAAGCCAAACACAATAGTTAAGAGTCATAGTTCTTACTCTTAGGCTCTTGGATTATGAGTATACAGTAAGCCCACAATTTACAGGCATTTGTGCACATTCAGCTTCACATGCATGATGAAAAATAAAAAGGGGCCAGGGTTCTTGGAAAAATGACTTTGGCAATCCCACCCACCATTGAACCCAGAGTGTTTTGACTATACGCGATTTTGGCTTTGGGCGACCCCCGGAATGTGAGGAAATGCATCATTTTAATAAGTGTGGCATTGGTGTCAGCTGTGACTTCTGCCAGTTAAACAACTTCTTAACTGCCTGTGTGTGTGTGTGTGTGTGTGTGTATCCCAGTGCTGCAAACCCAGATTTTATTCTTTAATATCTGTTATCTGATGTACTATTAAGTTCCAAGTTACTATATTGCAAACCAAAGGCAAAGGAGTTGACAGAAAATTGGCATACAAATTTGAACTGCCTGCAGAAAGTATGTTTTAAGTTGATAGTTAAAGCCATGAGACCTCTTGGAGGAGTCACAGCAATAGCACTTAAAATATTGTCCCGTGGGTTGCAACTCTGTGGGTGAAATCCAACAGTGTCTGTCTGCCAGCAGAATGACTGCTGTTGACAGAATGGGTTCTCCCACCTGCAACCCCCCCCCAACATCTGTTCTGTGGGGCTGGGAGACCCTTTGAAGTAGATCTGTAGGGAGAAGTCTGCTTACATGATGTTGGATGTTGCCCTATGCTTAGGAAATTTAAGATGAAACTCATAGTTCACACTTATAGGTACTGCTGGTTGTCTTCAACTAACCCATTGAAATTAATAACCATGACTAGCTTATGTCCATTACTTCAGTGTATATACTCTTGAGTAAAAGCGAGTTGAGTACATCCCTGAATATTTACATTTGAGTCTCACTATACAGCAGTCTTTTTAATTACTGTAATTCCACAAACTCCTTAAATAAACCGAATAATAATTGCATTGGAAGACGGCTCTTTATTAAATGCAACTAAATTAAATGTCTGGCAATGGAGTATTGGGTGACAGCACTTACATGCAGGAATGGTGCAGTCTCTTGTATGATGGTAAAGTCTATGAAAGTGTTTAGTGCACTTTGGACCAAAATAAAGATGACCTGGGGGAGAAAAGAAGCAGTCAGTCAGTTGAATTAGTACCATAAGAGGATAATTACGGGCAAAAGTACCATGTTAGAATGTTAAATTCTGCTTACCTGTTAAATGGTTTAAAAACTTGTCTTTCATTCTCAGATCTCTAGGAACTATTTCTGTTAAAAGGAATGAAGGACAGTGTAACAGAATCATCATTCACGTTCTGTATATTTAGCTTCTAGAGGTTTTTCATTTTAAGATGTTAAGCTGGTTGAAAAGGGCAGTGGCATTTTCATGGATCTTAAAAACCAAGTGTAGGCTCATTATTTGCCCTTTGTAAAATTCTCGTGTTCTAAAATTCTCATGTTCTTAAAAAAAACACCCACCTAGATACACCTAAGCAAGTGTTTATAGCATTTAACACCCACTGAAATCAGTAACATTTTGAGTAAAGACAGCTGGGATTGAATTTAATTTTGTTCACAATTCTGGGAAGCAAGTGCCATTGGAAACAAGTGGGATGGCTTTTGAGCAAAAGCAGTCAGCTTCTGTCCTACTCCAAATGTAAACGTTTCTCGCTTCTAGGCAGCTCTTGTATGTACAAGTTTTAAGAGATTTAGTGGTATATTGGATTCCACTCTGGTTGCCCATCTCTTTCTTCACAAGAAAAAATGCCATGGCTCTTCTAGCTGCTCCTGGCTTAGCTCTTCTGACGTAATTGGGGGATGAAACAGGACAGCTTAACTGAATAATATGAATTTGCCCTACATTTTGGAATTCCAAGTCCATGAACATCTTTTGTTAGTTTGCATAACACCTAATATCATTATCATCATTTTTATTCTTCCACCCATCTGACTGGGTTGCCCCAGCCACTCTGGGCAGTTTCCAGCAGAATATAAAAACACAATAACACACCAAATATTTAAAACTTCCCTATACAGGGCTGCCTTCAGATGTGTCCTAAAAAATCATATAGTTTATCTGTTTGACATCTGACAGGAGGGAGTTCCACAGGGCGGGTGCCACTACCGAGAAGACCTTCTGCCTGGTTCCCTGTAACTTCACTTCTCGCAGTGAAGGAACCGCCAGAAGGCCCTCGGAGCTGGACAATGGGAGTGGAGGCACTCCCTCAGGTATACAGGGCTGAGGCTTTAAAGGTCTGCACCAACACTTGGAAATGTGCTCGGAAACCTACTGGGAGCCAATGAAGATCCTTTAGGACCAGTGTGATATGGTCCTGGCAGCCACTCCCAGTCACCAGTCTAGCTGCCGCATTCTGGTTTAGTTGTAGTTTCCGAGTTACCTTCCTAGACATTCAAACTGCACCATGTTTGTGCATCTGACTTGAGCTGTTGAAACACAGGTGCCACTGCTTAGGTATGTGGTGATTACTGGGAGTGTCAGTAAAACATGCAAATCTGCTGACATCTGAGACGCCAGCTGTTGTTCCATGTTCATGTTAACAAAGAATTTTGCATTATATGGTTTTACACGCATATATGGCTTTACACATATACTTATACAGAAGTATAGACACCCGTAATGAAGAACCTGGAGTTTGGCATAACAGAATCTGTAGTGTCCTATTTAGTTCCTAAGCTCCATTCCTCTCTAATAATTGCATTTTATTATCCAGGACATACAAATGTTCATCAAGCACTGTCTGACTGAATAGGAGCATATTTTCAGGAAATGTAACCACAGTATTGTAAGGGAGAACAACATAATCTACTCGCTTCTTACTCATGTGGTTTGCTTTTCCCATGTCTTGTATTAAACGGAGGGGAATGCAACTAGTTTATTGAAATCCTCTTTAGCTCCTTGTGGCTGTCTGCTTGATTTAGTGTCATCTTTTATTGCTTTGTGTTACTTAACATTAAGACATCCTTGTTGATTGCACATGAAACACTGCACTTTTTTCTTTTTTTTTACCATAAATGAATGCCTAAGTGGCCTTTTATTCCATTGGGACCTCTTTATTGCATTTAAAGTCAGAACTACTTCCAACCGGATCTGATTCACTGGTACGTTTCAGACTTTCTCGAAATCCACAACTTATTTACTTCTAAGCATAGTCAAGCTCAGTTGAATGGACCTTATAATATTTGACCTAATTGTGCCATGTGCCACATTAAAAGCTTAGATGTTTCTTTCAAACATCCCTCAGGGGAAAGTCAGGCATTAGATGATTGATAGAGTTCTGGCTAGTAGTTCCTTGCAATGATAGCGAGACTGCTGGGGGGAAAGCCTTTCAGAAGTTGGCAAGTTGCTTCAGCACAATTTTATTTTGATTAGAACAGGTTCTACTCAGGGGCGTAGCAAGGGGGGTGATGGAGGTGGGCCGCCCCGGGCAGCGCCCTGGGGTAGGAGTGACACTCGGGGTGGGGGGCACCGCCCCCGCGATTGGCAGCGCCAAAAGCATCGCTGGGCTTTTTTTTTTAAGCGCTTTTCTCCCCGCTGCCTGGGCGAGGAGGAGGCGGAGGGGTGTCACCCTTTCGCTGCCCGCCCCTCCCCTCGCCCCTGTGGGCGGCTCCGCCCCGGCAGCGGGGAGAAAAGCGCTTTTAAAAAAAGCCGAGCGGTGCTTTTTTTAAAAGCGCTTTTCTCCCCGCTGCCGGGGCGGCCAGCGAGGAGGAGGTGGAGCGGAGGGGTGTCACCCTTGCGCTGCCCGCCCCTCCCCTCGCCCCTGCAGGCCTGCAGGCGGCTCCGCCCGGCAGCGGAGGGGGAAGCGCTTTAAAAAAAAGAAAAGCCAAGGCAAGCTCCCCCCCCCGCTGCTGGGGCGGAGCCGCAGTGACGTTGCGTCGTGACGTCACGACACGACGTCACGATGCCCCGCCCCCAGGGGTGCCTCCGGTCGCCGCCCCGGGTAGCAAGGAGGCTTCCTCCGCCCCTGGTTCTACTTCAGCTGTTGTGCTCCAATTAAGTGCTGCACAGTGGTTCTACCATCAAGCTCAAGCCATTAGTTAGGCAGGTTTTCAGTGTGAAATCTGTTTCTAACACATTCTTCACGAAAGTTATCCAAAACATGAATAGCACCATGTTAGGGAAGGCTGATGCAGACTCTGATTTGAAAACTGCAGCTGGAGTCAATTTTTTGAGTGCTCCTCTATATATTTAAAATCATTTATCTGCCTGCATGCCAAAAGAAAAGAAAAATCTTGTAGAGGTAGAAATTTAGATGACTAAATGGGGTAACTGTGCCCCTGAAGGACCAGGTGCGCAGCCTGGGAGTCATTTTGGACTCACAGCTGTCCATGGAGGCGCAGGTCAATTCTGTGTGCAGGGCAGCTGTTTATCAGCTCCATCTGGTATGCAGGCTGAGACCCTACCTGCCCGCAGACTGTCTCGCCAGAGTGGTGCATGCTCTAGTTCAGTGTTTCCCAACCTTGTGCCTCCAGCTGTTTTTGGACTACAACTCCCATCATCCCTCGCTAGCAAGACCAGTGGTCAGGGATGATGGGAATTGTAGTCCAAAAACATCTGGAGGCACAAGGTTGGGAAACACTGCTCTAGTTATCTCTCGCTTGGATTACTGCAATGTGCTCTATGTGGGGCTACCTTTAAAGGTGACCCAGAAACTACAACTAATCCAGAATGCAGCAGCTAGACTGGTGACTGGGAGCGGCCGCTGAGACCACATAACACCGGTCTTGGAAGACCTACATTGGCTCCCAGTACGTTTCCGAGCACAATTCAAAGTGTTGGTGCTGACCTTTAAAGCCCTAAACGGCCTTGGTCCAGTATACCTGAAGGAGCGTCTCCACCCCCATCGTTCTGCCCAGACACTGAGGTCCAGTGCCGAGGGCCTTCTGGCAGTTCCCTCGCTGCGAGAAGCCAAGTTACAGGGAACCAGGCAGAGGGCCTTCTCGGTAGTGGCACCCGCCCTGTGGAACACCCTCCCACCAGATGTCAAAGAGAAAAACAACTACCAGACTTTTAGAAGACATCTGAAGGCAGCCCAGTTTAGGGAAGCTTTTAATGTTTAATAGATTATTTATTTTAATATTCTGTTGGAAGCCACCCAGAGTGGCTGGGGAAACCCAGCCAGATGGGTGGGGTATAAATAAATAATAATAATAATAATAATAATAATAATAATAATAATAATAATAATAATAATAATAATATGACTGTTCTTGATGTGCCAGTTTACTGTGTGAAGGGGTGTTTTCCATGTAACAGAGAGACCAATGCTCTGACCTATATCCAGCACAATAAGCAATAAATCCTAGAATTTTACAGGCTTCTTCTACATAATAGGCCAGATTCAAGTAACAGATTCAATTAACGAGTCAACATCCAGCACACTTGGGCAGATGCTGAGGCTTATACACTCTGGGAGAGACCAGAGGTGCTGGTGTTTACCTTGCATGGACCTCCTGCAGTAGCTGCCACCGATTAGGTTGCATTAGTGCCAATGCCACTTAAGCAATTATATTGGTGATGGTGGGTTTCCTAGGAGAGGTGAGCATTTGTTTGATTCTGACCAGTACTGGACAGTTGCCATTTTATATTTCTCATAACGCAACGGTGCAGAATTTGCCAGCTGCTCTGGAGCGTTGAAGTGTAGGGAATTTTAAATGGTGACCACCAGGCACAAATTCAAACTAGTAGCCACTTTTGCTCCCCAAGTAAGAGTGTTGGTGCTGTTGGGTAAGCCCACAGGGGCGGGCTGATTGGCAGCACCGCTGTCATTCACCGGTGCCAGAAGGAACCAATTGGAGCACAAGGCAGGGAGTCTGCATCAGCACCATGGCTGTCCATCAACAGCACAGATGGGTCACTCAAGCCTGGTACCTGACCTAGATTTCAGGGTCTTGCATAGTTCCTTGCTTTTCCTGTGACTAGCTGAATTGCGTATATTATGCATATATTGTGGGAAAATGTGGAAATTTATAAAGTAAAATTCAGCATTTTAAGTCAGAGAATGCACAGTATTGTATACAGCCCAAAGCTGCAATCCCAAGAAACCTTATTACTTTGAGAATTTACTTTGAAATGAGCTTGTTTAGATCTGGATGCAAATCTTATTAAACATTAGCTGACATTAGCATATTATAGTGGCTGACAGGAGTGGGAGGGAGGATCAGCACCATGGCTGTCCATCAACAGCACAGATGGGTCACTCAAGCCTGGTACCTGACCTAGATTTCAGGGTCTTGCATAGTTCCTTGCTTTTCCTGTGACTAGCTGAATTGCGTATATTATGCATATATTGTGGGAAAATGTGGAAATTTATAAAGTAAAATTCAGCATTTTAAGTCAGAGAATGCACAGTATTGTATACAGCCCAAAGCTGCAATCCCAAGAAACCTTATTACTTTGAGAATTTACTTTGAAATGAGCTTGTTTAGATCTGGATGCAAATCTTATTAAACATTAGCTGACATTAGCATATTATAGTGGCTGACAGGAGTGGGAGGGAGGATCTGCATCTTATTAGAATAACTGCATTGAGCTACATTGAGTCTACACAGGCATGTGGAACCCTTGCAAGTGAAATTTCACTTTCTGAAAATTTTAGCGCCCACTTCCTGGTTATTATTGCTCAATAGCAATGGTATACTTGAGTACTGTGCTTAGTGAGAACTCTCTGTAGGAACTCTCACTTTGTCAACAACAATTACTCTTTCAAGGAAAACCTCCCAAGTTCTAGATGCATCAGAACTTGGGGTGTTTTTCAGTACATAACTTTTTTCAGCTTTTTGGAATCTCCCCCCTTTCTTTTCCTGTTGTGCCTTATAGCCATTTACTTGCAGAGGGGTAGCACCCCACACCCATGGGGTATAGTCTAAATCTTCCCCATTCCTTTAAGGTGCCTCCTAAGCAATATAATATGTGATTAAATACAGGATCCAGCAGATCAACTATATTTGCTCTAATTGGCAAGCCTAAATTCCCATTTTCAAGGGACTTACATGTGCAGTCTGCAAATCTTTTATTATTACACATAAGATTTGACAGTGCAATCTTGTGAATTCAATTGCACTTACCCCCAGGAAAGTACACACAGAATTGTAGCCTAATTGTCTAAAGCCAAATTTCTGAAATAATTTACTGCAGAATTAAGCCCCTACAAAGAAATGCTGTTTTGGAATAACTAACGGCCAGCTAAGCCAAATAGTATGATTTTAAACAATTAAAGTTCCAGTGATATAAACACGACTAAAATTGGCTAATTTTTTAGTCTGCAACTAGTCCTGATTTCTGGTCCAGGAAACAGACAGTTCTTAAACTGAAATTTTGCCATTGGTAAGATTTCCCCCCAGAAACATGTGTCAGAAACACAGGCATAGAAATATAATTATAGCATTTCTCAATACATGACAGAGACAAACCCAGCCAGTACAAGCACTATCAAACCCCATTGATTTCTGAAGAGTAGCAGGCAAGAGAGAGAACTGCTTACATTTCAGCAATGAGTATGCTGCCACATTTTCTGCATACCTTATGTATATACACAGCCTTGTTTGGAGAATTGGGGCGGGATAGCTGCTGTTCTGGTTTAGAGCATAAATCAGTTTTGGGCAGCACTGATGGGCTGGCACTTGTATCAATCATGAAGCACCTCCTTCTTAAGGGCTGGACTATGTGCAATGCTGATTGGTTGGCCCTTGTGCCAGTCATAAAGCTATCACCCCTATCTGAGCAGATTTCAGAGTTAAACAATGTACAACCACAGCAAATAAGTTGGATACCCAGAGGGAACTAAAAAAAAAAAAAACTAAACAAAAAAACAGATGGCTGTCTCAAAGCCAGGGAAGAGTGCTTGCAAACTGGAGGTTGTTTTCTGGTTGATAAATTAAAGCATGAGGAGTGGAGTACAGTTTGCATTGCAGCCAAAAAACCTGCCATGCTACTCTTTCAAGGTATGTCTACAAGTAGCCTTAATAAGTTTACAAAAAAATGACCAAAATATTCCAGTTGCAAAGTGTTCATTTCAGTGAAGCTTACAAAGAATTGCATAGCACAAACATTGTTGTACTGAAGACTGTTCTAAACAACTGATAGCAGACATGCTTCAAAGATCTTCCTCAGATAACTTGAAGAAAAAAAACATTCCCCATGAGAAACTGACAAATATTCATTCAACCAATGCAATTTAGTTGCTAAGGGAGTTTTCCAGGTGTCAGCCAAAAACTCACCTGCAGTCAGCTGTTTAGAACATTCTTCAATACAATACTTTGCATTTGTAATTATATTTTTCCTGCTTTGTTGTAAATTTCTCCTCATTAGTATATTGTTACAGTCCTTTGCTTTTCAGGCCCCCTTTCTCGGTTGTTATACAGAACTGTATAACTACTTCACTCATCTATTAAAATCAATGCAATTTAAATTTGCTTAACCTTCAAGATAAAATCTAGAAAAAAAGAAACATTAAAGAAGCAGAAAACCTGTGGGAGATATCCAAGTGACTGGCAATAATCAAATGTAGATTTGCATAGGAAGTTGCCTTATACCGATGCAAACCAGTCTATTGGGGAGGGAACCCACTAACTATGGAAAACTTTTAAAAAGAAACTTCTGAGAGTTTCAGACTAGACTAGAGTAACAGACAAGGAACTGTTAGCGAGCCTCGGAGCACACACATTGCAAAGTGATCTCCTTTAGATGATGCTTCTCGGATTTCAACCTATTAATTTGCTCTTCAGCGCCATCGATCGCTGAAGGAGGACGTAGCATGGTTATTCCTCGTTCAACGGGAGGGGAGCTTTGCTAGTCTGGCGTTTGCCTTCAGAGCGGTTATTGAGGAATCCGCTGTACAATAAAGGACTGGAGCAATTTGCAAGCCCCCACCTCACCCCGACATTTCTCAGATGCAAACTAGCAGTTTGATGACCGAGCTCTCCGTTTTGTAAAGTTTAACGCAAAAAGAAAAATGAACGTAACAGGTTGCAGTGTCTTCTCTAACACAATGTAGTATTATTTTACTTACCAACTCTCTGTTCTTCTGAGTAAGATCCATAATCGGGTATTACCGGTACTTCCCTTCTTCGGTCCAAAAGATAGTCTTGTTTGTACTGAACCCCGTTCTCCTCGTCCTCCTCCAGGTGATATTTTTTCAGTTCCTGAATGATCTCCATGATCAGGTTTAAGAGGTTCTGCCTTTCCTTCAGCCCTGCGCTAGATTCGGGTCTCTCTTCGCAATGTCCCGCTGAAAGCATCGCCAGCACCAGCCCCACCAACGCAGGGGATCTCAGGAATCTGCCCATGGCGCTTCCGAGGGCAAACGAGGGATAGATGGAGCCAACTTCCGAGTCCACTCCCTGAAACCAGCTGTGGAGGGGAGATATGTGTCACTGCCAGGTGTCACATCAACGCGAACAGTGAGTGGCAAGTTGAGAGTGCCCAGATTTTCTAACCTCTGCCTTCTCTCCCCCCCCCTCTCTTTTTACTTAAAATAGGGGGAGGACCTAGATCCTCAGCTGGCTGGGCAGCTCTCTCTGCTCTTTAGCCAAGTAGGATCTAGTAGCAAGAAGAAGGCAACTGAATTCCCCAGCGGCTCACTCGCTTGATACTGAACTCACTGCCCTGCTCTTGGTGCCACGGAGTTAAAGAGCACTTGCTTAGGACAGAAGATGGATATCGAATTCTTTTAGCACATGGTGTTTGGGTTTTGTTTTGGTTTTAAAAGCAGTGGGTGGGACCTGGAGATCAATCAATCAATACACTTTTCGAAAACAAGGAAGAAGCATAGCCCTATCCCTCATGGCGTCCACAAGCGGCAGAGGGCTAGGAGAGAGATTTGCAGAGGAGCTGCTTTCTGGAGTGTTCAGATCAGCTTGGCAGAAGACACCCTTCTGAGAGCACGGCTTCCCAAGCAGGACCTGAGCGCCAGCGATGAAACTCCTCCTTGCTTGTTTGGCACGCGAGGGTGCCTTGCACGAAGGGAAGGGCTTACTCACCCCTCTCGCTTAACTGGGAAGCCCCAAGAGTGGGAATCAATGCTTCTCAGCCAGAGGCAGTGCCACCGAGTGGTGAAAGGGCGCCTTGAGACGCCACTGCTGATGCCACCCTACTCCGGAGCCTTTACACTAGGGATGAGGTCCAGCGTGGACCCTGGAGATGCTGCCGGATTCCAGCTCTCATCAGTCACAGACAGCATGTCCAATGGTCAGGGGGTGATGGGAGATGAAGTCCAGCAACTGGGGCCGCGCGGGTTCCTCCCGCCCGCCTCCCACCAAAGGCAACCCGCCTCTCACAAGTCAGCAGCCTGCCCCACAGCCTTGCTTGTTCCCCCCTCTGCTTCCTACTGGAGATCGGCATGGCTTTATATGAAAAGCAAACTCTAGGCGCAGGGGAAGCAAAGGACCTGAGGGATTCCGCCCCCCCGCCCCCCTCCTCTTTTCCATTTGGAAACTTGGAAACCTGTTTTTGCGTAAGGAGAGGCAGGCCGAGGGAGGGGGGAAGCAAGAAGCAAGTGCAAAATGCCAGGCAGGTAAATAGAGTCTTGTCTGGAAAAGTTTGGCAAGCTTTCACGGCATTCTGCAAGGGGGGTGGGGCGCGCGCAAGTGACGGCTGTCTATCAAGTCTACTCGCTCCCTAAGCGCTTGGCTAGCCAGCAGGCTGCCTTGATCCGAGAAGAACTTGGCCGCTTCTTTGCTCCCCCTAATTTGTAATCTGATGAGGAAATGTGGCGGGGTTTCCCCTCTTCGCTCGGCAAGTAATTTATCAAGTGCTTACATCCGAGGGCATACATAGAGAATCCAAAGTGGCGCGCGCAGGCTCAGATGCTCTGGTCCAGCGGAGTGGGAACTTGTGGTCCTCCAGATGTTGCTGAACCCTCGACCCATCATCCCTGGGGCTAATAGGAGCTGGAGTGCAACATCCGGTCCCCCAGCCTCGACCCAGTCTAAACCAGGCATAGGCAACCTCTGCCCTCCAAATGTTTTGAGACTACAATTCCTAATCATCCCTGACCACTGGTCCTGTTAGCTAGGGATCATGGGAGTTGTAGTCCCAAAACATCTGGAAGGCCGAGGTTGCCTAAAGGTTGGGAAGCGCCTGCCACTTCGGTCCTCCCATGTCCGGCGCGCCTTCCTCCTCCTCCACGTGGCTTGCGGATGCTCGAAGAAGAGCAGCCTTCGCTAGCCTGGTGCCTCCCAGATGTCTTAGGTCTGCGACTCTCCGCAGCCAGCGCATCTGGATGGCACCAGGCTGAGCAAGTCCGGCGTGGAGAGGGCGAGAGAGAGGTATGAACATCTGGCTGGCTGAGAGCGACCCATTCATTCGAAAAAGGCGGCTCAGTCCAGCCAGAGCTGTCTCTGCACTTCTCAGCCCCGTCGATTTCGCGAAGAGAAGAGCCGAGACTCCATCGGTCGAAATCAAGGCGATTTCAACGAAGCGCTTTAACTTTGGGCTAGGACTTCTTTCCTCTCTTTCCGTTCCAAGCGCGGCTGCGGCGCTCGGCTTCTCCTCTCCCTCCTCCCACCCCCGAGAAAGACGGCGTGCAAAGGCTCGGTAGGCAAAGCCTGCCCCTTGGCGAGCGGGGCGCCACAGCCCTCTCAGCTCGACACTCCTCCTCGCCGGGCGGCGGCTTGGTGCCTCGGGCTCCCTTCACTCGCCGCTCAGCAAGTGAATCGGCTGGCTGTGCTGGCGAGGCGAGCCAGTCGAGCGACACCTCCCGGAGGTGCCCGAGCGCAAGTACGCCGCCGCCTCTGGCCAGAGAGCGGCTGAATTTGGCGCGAGGCGCGCTGCTGATCCGGGCGCATCCGCCCTGTCGTCTCCTGCTCCTTGAGCGCTCGGGAGCATTACCTGCCTCCGTTTGCCCTTTGAGGCGGTGTGCGTGTGTGCGTGACGGGGTGTCCCTCGCCGGCCGGAGCCTCGCTTCTCTCGCCGCGCTCTGCCTCCTTTCCCCGGCGCGCACGCCGCTCGGTCTCCCTCCACCTACTCCATGTCCGCGCTTTTATAGAGGCTTATATAGGATATCCGCGAGGTGGCCGCCGCCGCCGCCGCCTCAGACGGTATCGACTTGCAAGTGGGTGGACGGCCGGCTCCCCCAAGTCCCGCTCTGCAGCCCCTCGAGCGCCGCCGCTTTCTCGCCTCGTAGCCACTGAAGTTCTCCCCTCACGGCTCCCCCTCCCGGGTCCCTTCTTATGCTGCCTCCCCGCAGACGTAAAATGAGCAGTCCCGGCTCAAGCGGGGGGGGGGGAGAGGAGGGAGGGAAGGAAGGAAGGGGGGGGGGTCAGCAGCCCGAGTTTCTTTAATTAGAAACTCCGCCTGAAATATTCATTTCGCCCCCCTTCCCAACCATCCACCCCCACCCCGGACCGCTCGCTCGCTTCCCGCCGTTTCCTCGGGGCGCGCCGCCTCCCTCGCGCACTTCTCGTCTCGGCCCGCCCGGCCGGCTGCATCTCTCTGGCATCACTGCCCGCCAGCTGAGGGGGGGATTACCAGCAGCGGCTCGTGGGCTTGGCCGCTCGCCCCGGCTTTGCGTTCGGTGGGGCGGGAAAGGGCGGGGTGCGAAGACGAGGAGCCGGGTTTGGTTTACATTATCTAATCTTCCGGAGCGAGAAGCGGGAGATCGATGCCGTTCCCACTCGTCGGAGAGAAAAAGAGAGACTTTCCCTTCCTTCCTTCCTTCCTTCCCTCCCCTACTTGTGGCAGAAGCTGTCATGCGGGCGGTCGTGGGATTGGGGGTCCCTCATAAACCGACGGATGGGACGAGGACCCCACGCGAGAGAGCCTTTGCCACTTATAATGTCGCAGGAGACAGTTCTGACTGGATTCTACCAAGCATAGGAGCCCACTCCTAGGGGCAGAGGTCCCTTCAGCCCCCCCCCAATAAAATATTTGAGGGACCCCCACCCCCAAGTTGATGGGCGTTGCCATTTCAATGGCGTTTGCGCAAAGTGTCATGGATTGATTATGTGGGGTGGGGCTTACCTGCCCTCCCCCCAATATTTTATTCAAGTTGGCACCCCCTACCACCAAGGGACCCTGGGTGCCCACTGACCTGTCTTCAGAAGGGCTTCAGGGCTTGGTTCTGGGAAGCCCACAAGCAGGGTAAGAAGTAGACAGTGCACAAACACCAGCAGTTGTGTTCAGCGGCTGAGATCATTTGGAAACATAAGACCATAATCCAGAAACAAGTGAAGTAGTAATCAACCAAAGTGTTTCAGAGCATTTGCAGAGTGCCTTTCTCTCTTCAAACATATCACAGCAGGCCATCCTCAGACAATAGGGTACTATTAGAAGACAGCAATTCCTTGATTGGTATTGTCCTCCTGCCTCCTCAGGGTACCATGTGGATGGCTATTATTTTTTGCCCCAGGCTCCCAATTATTTCATGTTGTCCTTGACCCACGCACTTGTCCACACAACCTAATGATAAAAATAAGAGCTTAAAGGACTTTGAAACCCGACACACATTTTCTTTTCTAAAAAAATAAGCATCTTTGGATGAAGGGTGGCATAGAAATTTCATTAATAGTAATAGTAGTAGCAATAATAATAATATATCATGGTTCAGGCCCAATGCTTTGGCACAGTGGCACCACAGACGCAAGTTGCCCCACTGACCTGGGAAAACTAGCGCCTCATCGTTTGGGACATGAACTGACTAAACTATATGAAAATCTTCACTTCTTTCACAAGCATTTATTTATTCTCTACTTTTTAGGAGAATCTCGCAAAGCAGCAGTCATGGCATAGGATAGCAATAGAAAACCCAGTTTTAAAAGTTGAAATTTAAAACAGCACAAAATTTTAAGACAGTTTTTAAAAAGCAACCGTTTGCACAGTGCACCATAAAACACAAACGTAAACAGAATAAAACAGCATGAAAAGGCTGGCCTTGTTTATTGACTTGATTACAAGTGAATTAAGCTGGCTAAAGGGTATGGAATATGTAACTCTCTCCCTTCCCCCATGTTTACCTTCACAAGAACCCTACAAAATAAGTTAAGGTGAGAGAGGTTGAACGGCTTAAGGTGAGCTTCATGGCTGAGTAGGATTTGAACCTGGCTCTTCCCAAGCCTAGTCCTATTTCATATCAGCTGTAGTTTGTATTGAGCAGCTAGTCATTGCTGTGTGTGTGTGTGTGTACACAGACATGCATGGGTCCTTTAAATGTGATCGTGTAAATCATGGGTACATATGGTGTACACTCAAGGTGCGAAGTGGACATCAAATCAAGTACTAGTTTTGAATCTGAACAGGTGAGTTGCTCAGAACTAGCTTACAGTCACTTGGAACTATTACAAAGTGGCAAGCTTTTTTTTAACTGCTTACATCAGGGGTCAGCAAACTTTTTCAGCAGGGGGCCGGTCCACTGTCCCTCAGGCCTTGTGGGGGGGGGCAGACTATATTTTTTTGGGGGGGGATGAACGAATTCCTATGCCCCACAAATAACCCAGAGATGCATTTTAAATAAAAGTACACATTCTACTCATGTAAAAACACGCTGATTCCCGGACCGTCAGCGGTCCGGATTGAGAAGGTGATTGGGCCAGATCTGGCCCCTGGGCCTTAGTTTGCCTACCCATGGCTTACATGAATGGTCTATTCAGCTGTACAGTCAAACATTCACACAGGATTACAGTTCTTCAATGAAATGAAAAAAGCAACGCCACCTCAATGTGGACACACCGGATTCTCCTAATTATTTCATTTGCTTCCAGGCTCATTTTGCCACCTGTAAAATGGAACTAGCAGGTATTCCACACACCCTCCCATGGAAATAAAGGAATGTTAAAGTATTTTGTGCTCAAAATCATATTATTATGATTAATAATAAAGAACAATGGTTGTGTTTGTATGTTTGTTCTAAAGGGGGAAAAAACCCTGTCTCCGTGAAATCCATTAATTTTCCTACAGGGAAAAAAGATTTCCTTTAAGGTGCCTCCTAAGCAATATAATATGTGACTAAATGCTACTGAAACAGGATCCAGCGGAACAACTCTATTTGCTCTAATTGTGTGTATATAAACCTCTCCCTTTTCTGCTAATAAAGTAAATAGAAAGTTGGATCAGACAATGTGACCCTTTCCCAACCTGCGTGAAATGGATACGGAGGGGGAAGAAGCAGTAGAGATAATCAAGATGCACTCTGGTTGACTTAGGTAAATAACCAAGTACTTATCAATGTAAATAATGTTTCAGGTGCAAAGGACAAGATATTTAGAAGCACCCTGTCCAGGTGAGGAGAGCAGCGACCCATGGTGGTGGTGGTGGTGCTGCTGCTGAAGTCCAGCATTGGCAGCATGGGCTGAGATGAGCAAGAAAAAGGAAACACGAAAGAAAAGGAAGTATCCAGTGCCTCCCTTTAGGAAACAGCAAGCCACTGAACCCACTGCTAGGCTTAAATTCCTAACTCATGTGCTTAATCTTGTGCAAAACTTTAAAGAACCAGTAGAGATTTGTTGCTCTTAACCAGGGGTCGGCAACCTAAGGCCCATGGGCTACAAGTGGCCCACGGGGCCATTTAACTGGCCCACAAGCCGCCCCCGAACCGAGCCGCTTGCTTGGCGAGTCCCCGCATGCTGCGCTAAACCAGTGTGGCGCGGGAACTCGCTTCCGCGGTGCCGGAAATTGCGTCTGCACAGACGCAGATGCTGAAAATTGTGTCTGCGCAGAAGCAGACGCTGGAAATCGCAATCCGGCCCACAGAGGGATCTCCCCTGGAGTGAACCGGCCCAGGCGAGGTAAACCTTGCCGACCCCTGTTCTTAGCCATTGTTTTCGAGAGCCAGCTCACTTTTGGGGGAACTTTGCAGCCTGTTAGCGATGGTCTTTCCAAGCTAGCAAATTGACAGATCGTACACATTGTTAGATCCAAGTATACATAAAAACTCATTCTGAGCTATACAATGAAATCAGGACTAGATGTCTATTTCAAACAAACACATGTGGGTATTTCCCTGTTTTGTGTCATCTGTCTGTACGATAGAGGCACACAGCTTGTGTTCTGCAAGTCGAGATATATTCCTGGCTCTCCCTGGGAATTATTTCTCTCCCAGTGCCAAGATTGTTAAAGCAAGTGAAGGGGGAAGTGTCACACTATTGCATTATATGACATGTATGGGTTGTCCCATTTTCAGACTTGCATTCCTGCCTGCCACTGCAAATTTCTTTCCTCCCAATCCTAGGCTGCTTTGGAACTCCTGCAGCCCAGCATTCAGCCCCATGTATGGCTTGACTTGCTCTGTGTTGGAGGGCCAGCTGTTATTATGAGCTAAAAACTGTTGTGCATTTCAGCTTGTAGACGTAAAAATGCCGTGTTTTCAGAACTACTTAATCAGGGTTTCTTGGACTATGTGTGAGCCAAATTTCAGCTTTCCAGCTGTTGGGGAAGTTCCTCAACAAATCTGATACTCCTCTCAGTGATGTTCAAGTGATGTGTCTGCAACATATCATTGCAGTGAAGCACAAAGATTTTACCAGCATGCCTCTCTGCACGTAAAAGGGCAGTTTGAACCATGGGTATAGAAGACTTTACTGAGGACCTTTTTGAAGATTCCAACATGCATATGGAAGCTAGATTGAAGCCCAGCAAACCATATCAGTCATCTTGAGCGATTGCAAGCCAGGAGGGATTGCAGTATAACATGTAGTCCTTTAGATATCTACAGTATGCACCTGAAGAAGAAAAGGAAAAGGCATAGGTAGGTTGGAAAGAGGTCACTCTTCAATTTATGAACAAAACTCATTTGTTTCAAAAATGACTTACAGAAATTGGAGACAGAAAAGCACAGTCTTCATCTGTCTCTCTGGTAGGGGCTAGATATTTTTACATCTAGAATAATATGAAAAATGTGCTTTTGAGGAACTCCAGATACTAGTAGGGCACCTTGTTGTGGATGCTGCTTCTTACCCTACTGTGCTAATGCACAATACTAACAGCATTTCAATATAGTGGACACACCTTTAGGCTGGGAAATAAATAAATGCTAAGTTGTGATATTTTCTTTTCTGGAGATTTTTGAGGAAAGGCTGGTTAAATGCCTGTAAGAGATGGTTTAGTGCAGGGGAAGTTATTATTATGCCGAGGAGGGAAATGGGCCAGTTTGCACTTTCTGAAATAATATGCAAACTGAAATGCAGCCACTCTTTAAAATTTGCACTGCTCTGAATTTTGTAATGCAGTTCTCCCGTTAAGTAACGTGTACAAAAGTGCTCTCCATTTTTAAGCAAGCCCACCCAATTCATACCTCACAGACAAGATACCTATGTTAAGCTTCAGATTTCCCACATCAGCAAATGATGCGGTAGAATTCTTCGCTCAGAAGACGTACCGAAACAGGCTAAAAATTTACATATTCAAATACTAGTTTTGTACAGTTTAGAAACAAAACAAACAAACAACCCGCAGCTTACTGCAGGAATGGGACTGAACAGACTTCTGAAGGAACACATGCAAAGCTGGCGTGGACCCAAAGTAGAAGTGCCATTCCATTCCTACCTGCCAATAAATAAATAAAAATAAATAAACAATAGAAAAGCCACTCCTCAAACAAAAGGCTACCTAAGTTACTAGGCCACTTAATTCACAGCCAGCAATAAGAGCTACTGCTCATGCGCCTCCAAAGCAGCTGTCTTTGTAGTTTGCAGAGCATCCAATAGTTTTGATGAAGGGGGTTGACTGACATTAAAGTACTTTTGCACCTGTACCTACAATTCAGCTGGTTTGGAGCAGCTGGTCTGCTCAATGATGACAGAATTTGCTCTGAAGCTAGAGAAAACTGGGCTAGAGAAATGAGCAGGGGAGCATGGGGGTAGCCAGGAATTCTTTTTTGGGGGGGGACTTTGTTGGGGGCGCAGGACTTTTGTGGGGGAGCAGAACTGATGTGATTGGTCAGTTAGTTAAGTAAGGACAGGATGGGGTTGTGCAGAGTTGTTAAGGCAGCAGAGAGCATTGTTGGCTGCTCGCTCTCCACCTTAGAGCAGATTTATGCCATGAGGTGCCACAGAAAGGCACTGGACATAGTAAAAGATCCATCGCATCCTGGTCACCGTCTCTTTGAGCTCTTGCCATCGGGACAGAGATACAGGACGATGACGACAAGAACAAGCCGTCTTAGGAACAGCTTCTTCTCCAGAGCGATCTCGGCCTTGAATGGGAAGCCTGGACTTTGAAAGTCATCTAATCTTACCTGTTATGTTGTATCATTGTATGGTTTTAATCAGTGTTTTTGTAGTTGTTTTATTTTTGTTTTGTTTTGTTTTGTTTTTGCGTGGAGTGCCCCATCTGGGTGGATGGAGCAGCCAAGTAATTTCGTTGTCCCCAAAGGGGACAATGACAATAAAATATATTCTATTCTGTTCTATTCTATTCTATTCTATTCTATTCTATTCTATTCTATTCTATTCTATTGTTTCTATTGTTTTACTTGATCTGGGGGGGGGCAACTGCCACTCGGCCCCCTTGGTTACACCCATGCAGGGAAGTGGTACTTGATTTGTAATACAGCTGAACATCACAAGGAGACAAAGTTGATACCAAACTAGGGAAAAGAGCTCTTGACATCACTACTCCCAACTATTTCTAGCTTCTGTTCTTGACTGGATTATAGATACGCAACAATGGGCCCGATCTATCTCGTCAAGACTGGAGACTTCTCAGCTTCACTGATTAAAGACTGGAATAAATGCTCTCACATTGGAAGAATCGATAGGATATAAAAGTGCTTAACATTGATAGATCGTGCCTAAAATCAATAGCAAAAAGACAGTAATCATTTGAAATTATAAAACTTTCTCTGCCTAAACATAGTCCTGGTAGCCATAGATTCACCACTTTGAAGGTAAAGATGTTTTGACTTTAAGATTTAGTTGGCCTATATAAAAACAATGACAAAACATGCTCCATTTGAGTCTGCCCATGGAAGATTGGTGAAATTTTCATGCTAAGAGGCTCAGTGCTTCAACTGCACTCTTGTTTTGGCTGATTAAAACAGACATAGGATTCCCATCTATATTTAATAAAAGAAAGTACTATAACTTTCTTCAGTTGTGGAGCAGAGTTGACTGTTTAAGTGTAACTGCAATGCAAACAACATCCAGACAGCATCTAGGCTTGGAAAAATGATTGCTGACAACAATCCTGAATGTGGATGATAAAAAAGTATTATTGAATCAAATTTTTTATTTATTTTAAAACCCATAGATCTTCAAACAATACTTTGTTTGAATCTTCTTTTCCTAAAACATCAGAATGGAACAGGAGGTTTTATTTTTAAGACAAAAACAGAAAAGCATACTTCCTCCAAGCAAATGAGAAGGGCTGTGTGAAACTCTCAGACTGACTATGACAAGCGGTGCTGGTAATTCTGTCTGGTTCATTGAATGGATATCAGCTGGCTGACAGGACAACTGGACTTGCCAATCAGTGCCCCCATCTATCATTCAAAAGGACTGACAGAGGTACATTATAAAATTCAAATTTCATGTCAAATATAAAGCTTAACCATTAAAGAATATCTCCACTGGTGACATCTGTTGTTTTCTGTTGTCTATGCAATGCAATCCATTCACTCATTCTTCACACTACTTTCCCACCATTGACTCCAGAAAGTTGGCAACTGTGACTTGGGTACAGTAGTGCTCTGCACAAGCGGAAAAACACCTCCCATTGCCCAAGGGATGAGCCCCCAATTTCTGACCTCTCTCTCCCTTCCCCGCCAAGCTGTGCTACATGCAATACTATTCTAGAGGATCCAACCTTGAGCACTTGCATTTCAGATGGGGATATGGACAGGAATGGGAAGGGAAGAGACAGAGAAAACTCATTTCATGAGCAGACGTTTCAGAGTTCATAAAGTTCAACCCAGTAGATTTTGAAATGCAAAAATAAAAATAAAACAAATTAACACAAAGGGTGGTGCTAAGTTGTTTTTTTTTATACTCCATGAATGGTCTGTGGAGGGAAGCTTCTTCCATTCACAGAGCATTAGATACCACCACTCGTATCCTTTGAGGTCTACCACTACTACCAAGACTTAATTTTCAGAGTTGTAGACTGCATCCTGTTGTAGAACTGCCACATGTCTGTGGAGGTAGAATTCAACCTTGAAATTTCATTTTGTAAAAATTTCTTGTGTGCATCTCAGTACGTCTTCCCTTCCTAATATATACAGCATTACACAAGTAATACAGTTCCGTATTTTTTTATATATAATTTTATTAAGTTTTCTGTTTTACAATTTAAAATACTCATTATCCTTAAGATATCAGTGACTTCCCTTCTTCCCTTTCCATGGTTCATTTTACATATCATAAATCCCTGCATATTTTACAAAAACTATACCATTCAGTATTCCATTATGGCATCCATCAAAACTTGTTTACACTGTTGAATTTATCTTAATGCTGCCAGCGTTTTCAGCTGTACACAATTATTTCCCAAATATTCAAGAAACGTTTTCCAATCTTATTGAAACGTATGTTCTTCTTGTTCTCTTATTCTACATGTTAAGTCTGCGAGTTGTGCATATTCTGTCAACTTAAGTTGCCATCCTTCTTTAGTTGGGACTTCGCTCGTCTTCCATTTTTGGGCAGTACTAAAGTTTCGTAGCTCAGATTCGACATCCACTGAGTGTAGCCACTCCGCCTTATACAACTGCAAAGTTGCATGGTGTGTTCCCAGCAGGATTCATTTTGTATAAGTGTAAAATAATATTTGTATGCCGAGCTCATCTCACGAAGCACTTGACTCCCAAGCTAACGTTTGCTGCAACAACAGCTGCTGGTGAGGGCAAAGAACTGAGAATTCCTCCAGAGTTGAAGTCAGCTGGGGAACATTTACGACTCCAACAGATGTAGAAATTCTTAAGGTAACCAAACATACTTTCCCCCGTTTTCCTACATGGTGCACATGCCAAGAAGATTAAAATCCCATTAATCACCATTGGAACCAAAACCCGAGGAATCCTCACAGAGTGTCACCACCTCTGTTAGTTAAATGTTGCAGTGAAACTATGCAAATCAGATTTCTGTGCATCTCAGGCAGAACATAGGAACATATAGGACCAAAGCAACACAGAACATTATTGATATTTTCTGCTTCATTCTCACCCGCCCACTACATCACTGGCCAGGTAACTGCAAATTTGGAATATTTGACTAACTCACAAATCTCCTGTCTTTCATGTGTGTCTTCCACTTGTTTTGCATGATCACTGAGCACCCACATATATGCTCAGCACTCCCCTGTCCCAGTACTGTCCTGGGGAGCAAAGACAAATTCATGCATTTTTGTGCCCTATGTAGTTTAGCAATGTAAGGCAAGAATGAATGAACAGACCAACGAACGAACAAATGTGGCTTGTCTACAGTTGTAGAACTCCCTTCTCCTGGGAGAAAAAGCCTGCTGTTTTAAAGACACACACAGTGAAAGTTACGTTCCTTTCCATTATGTGGGGACAGGATATTGTGCTATTGGCAGGCGATTGGAGCTTGCAAGATCACCCTAAGGATAAAATGCAGTTAGGAAACACTTTTTTATATATAATTGTACAGAAATGCCCTAAGTGGACACCTGATGAGTACTGTAAATTCTGAGTCCGTATCAACCGTTCCCAGGGCAATTTGCCAGGCTACAGAGATTTCCTGTGTTGAAGAAAATCCCACGGTTAAAACCATATGGATAATATAAAACTGGTCCCAACTCATTTGCTGAAAAAGGAAAAGCAATATGTGACCACCTAATAGGATATGGAATGGCAGGGGGACTAGCTTGATTTGAAGAAAACCTTGAAATGTAAATACAGTGGTACCTTGGGTTAAGAACTTAATTCATTCTGGAGGTCCGTTCTTAACCTGAAACTGTTCTTAACCTGAGGTACCACTTTAGCTAATGGGGCCTCCTGCTGCCACTGTGCCACTGCAGCGCGATTTCTGTTCTCATCCTGAAGCAAAGTTCTTAACCCGAGGTACTATTTCTGGGTTAGCGGAGTCTGTAACCTGAAGCATCTGTAACCTGAAGCGTCTGTAACACGAGGTACCACTGTACTAACAAGGACTGGTGTTTAGTTGTGCTTCTTCATCTGACATTTATTCCATTTCACCATCCTCTAGATTAGTATGGTTCTTTGTAGGGACTTGTACAGTATCTTGGAACTGCAAAGCATTCCTTATATTCACAGTGTGGCAGGATAGCTAAATTAAATGGATTTTCTTTTTCTTTTTTAAGTACAGTCGTATCTTGGTTGATGAATGCCCTGTGAGTCGAATGTTTTGGCCCCCAAACACCGCAAACCTGGAAGTCAGTGTTCTGGTTTGTGAACGTTCTTTGGAACCCGAACATCCAACAGGGCTTCCGCGGCTTCTGATTGGCTGCAGGAGCTTCCTGCAGCCAATCGGAAGCCGTGCCTTGCTTTCCGAACGTTTTGGAAGTCAAACGGACTTCCGGAACAGATTCCGTTCGACGTCTGAGGTACGACTGTACTCCTAACTCTAGTGAATTTCAAAGGATCCTGACTGATGTAGGGTCAGCAAGGGAACCTCTTGGTATGCAATCTCTCTGCATCCAATTAAGACTCTGACTTTAAAAGTTGAATGATACTATGTTCACTTAGAGCACATACACACAACCGTGTAGAGGATCTGTTGACTGGCTGACTACGTGAAGGCATTTGTGAAGCAGCTGTGAGCCCATGCTGAGGACACAGACCCCATTTTACTTCACACAAATAGTGGGCTAGAGACATGCTAAATCAAGGATAGTTACATAGAGGATTGACGAATTGATTGCTTTAGCAAGCCAGATTGATGAAGTTGCCGAGGGTGGAGAATATTCACCCGAAGTGCTTGTGTGAATTGGCTCTTAAAAGTTGTAAGTGAGGAAGCCAGTGATGGAGGTTGGAGTCAATGCTGAGATTTGATTCAAGACTGCATAGCAGTGCCAGATTATACCCCTAGGGAGGCCCCTAGGCAGTCAAAATCTCGGGGCGGGGGGCCTTGCGTGCGAGCTTTAGTGGGATAACATTGAACTAAGAAAGCTTGATTGTAATTTTCTTCCAAGATTAAATCAATATTATTTTGATCTGTTGTCACAGGCCCCCTAAAAGGTGTGGGGCTCATAGGCTGATGCCTACTCTGCCTATTTGGTAATCTAGAACTGGTGCATTGTAATAATATTATGCAGCAGTTATGAATCACTTCTTGTACATTATCTCTGTAATCCTTACCACAACCCAACCAACTATTATCATTTAAATATGCATATGGGGTGCTTGATATGGGCATATGAGTCTGAGACAGTTGTCTAAAAGCCACTTGGAGAATTTCTGTACTCACAGCTTGCATTCTTAACTAATACACCAATACAACTTTTGAAAGACATGGAAATATTCATGGTTCAAAGCGGGGGGCGGGGGGGCGGGTTCTTAATCTCTTCAACCATAATTGGTCGTCCATCCCAAAGTTTTAACCGAAAGAATGGGAACATTTCTGGTTGGGTGAGATCCAGTGCAGTGCAAGTGGGCACCCACTCATCCAACAGGAGTTCTCCTTCCTCTCTTCTCCATTATAGTCCTATAGCAGATTTTGGGGGCACATGGGAGACAGGAGGGGAGGGGAACAGAGAAAACAGAAGTCATGTTGTGCAAGTGGATTTCCATTGCACAAGGAGTCTTCCACAACCAGATTTCCCCCTAAGATTCTCCCCTCCTGAACCAGTATATGAATATGAATGTATATATGTAGATGAATATACATGTGCATATATTCTATTGTGTGCTAGGTTTTGTGCAGAACATGTGTGCAAGTAGGGCTACCCAAGTTTCATAATGTGGTGGTTGAAAGGACTGATCCATTACTCACAATGCCCTTAAATAATCCTTTCCTTTCTCTTCTTTGAGTTGTAAAGGCTGAATAGCAATGTCACTTTGCATCATTTATAAAAAGACACAACATGTTTATTGTACATCTGGATCGCAGCCGTCTCTCCGTACATAACTCTGCCATGATGCAATGACATGATCCTTCAGCTCAAAATTCTTACCGTCATGAAGCACAGCCACACTCACACATAGCGCAGTTTGCATGTTGGACTGTGTTTTAGAGCCAGTTCACCCTAAGGCTTGTGTTTATAATGATTATAAAACACCATCTTTTGTAGTTCTTTTTGGTGTGTTTGCTAGTCCCGAATATGGCATTTGCTTTTTATTTCCAATACTTCTCTTGGCTTGCTCCAGTTTACTTTATTTGATGCCCTTTAGTGTGCAGCAATGGCGAAAGAGGCAAATCCCTTCCATTTTAGGAACTATTAGGAAAGCAATTGAAAATAAAACCGCCAGCGTCGTAATGCCTTTATACTAATCTATGGTGGGGTGGTAACGTTTGGAATTCTGTGTACAGATCCGCTGACATCATCTCAAAAAGCATATTGTAGGGCTGGAAAAGATGCCAAAAGCAAAGAGGGGAGAAGGACAGCAGAACAATCAGGTGGGGTCAATGCCTTTGGAGGTTTTAGTTCAGAGGGGAGAAAATCTGATTTACGGGAGGAATATGGCAGAGTTTTATAGTATGGTGTGGAGAAAATGGACATACTGTATATGTATTTTTCTCCTCCTGCACCACTGGAACCAATAAAATGGGTTAGCAGTAGTTTCAAGATTAAAACAAACAAAAGTACTCACAAATTCACCACCATGGTGATGGGTTGTGATTCCGATGGCCTTAAAAGGTGATTATTCACAAGGGAAATGGCTGTGAGAGCTCAATGGGATCTCCAAATTGAGAGTCAATATATGCTTCTGAATGCCAATTGCTGGGAGGCAAATAATGAAGCAGAATTGATTGTCTTCATTATCTACTTGTGGGATTTCTGGAATCATCTGAATGGCCCCTCTGCTGATCAGCTGCCGGAACAACCCAACAGTTGTTTGGAGACATTTCCCTCCTCTTGTGTCTCTCTTTTCTGCCTGCTACAACCACTATTTCTCTTCCATTATTATGATGATCATGCTTGGATACATCCTCCCACTCTATCTGTCAAAACTTGCTTCTTGTCATTCACTATGCATCACAGGCTGTGAAACTGGACTCCAGTCTGATTGGGAGCTCAGGACACCAGTGCAGCCAACCTTCATCCAAGTCCTTTCAAAGTTCTGTCCGTGGTCAGATTCACTTAGCTTGGAAGTCTGAACAGCATCAGACCCTTCAGCCCATTCTCTGAGGTCTGACTAGTCTTGACTTTCTTTCATGAGAGGTTGGTACACTGTTGAAACCTATCATTTGACTTGTCACTCATGACCAAGGACCTTGAGAAACTGTGGGAAGCGCACTGCTATACACGACATCCATCCTTCGTTAGGATCTTCTCGTATCCTCTAGGTTTAGGGTTCTTCCTGCCCAGTGCTGTTTTTTCCTTGGAAAAGAGGTGCCGGAACTGACCATGAACACCTCCTCGTTCTCTTAGAATGGCAAACGTGTCCACCTGAAAGGTGCTGGAACTGAGTTCCTGTGAGTTCCTGCTGAAAAAAGTCCTGTTCCTGCCCAATCTGGTCCATATTGCTTTGCTTTACAGTCCTGGAGAGGAGTAACTCAGCTATCCTGGTCTGTTCAGAAAGTAAAACAGCCACACAGCAGCGTAGATGCCCACCCTCCCCCCCCAAAACCATTGCATGTATGTTTAAGCAATCAAGTGTGCATTGTATGTCAGGGTTGCACCAGATGAGCAGGACTGGTGGCAAGCCCCCCTAGGCGAAGCGGCAACCACAGAAGAGTCCGGAGAAATGGAGGAATTTTTACCTGAAGAAGACTGGTGGTAGCACGCCTCAGAAGAGGAAGAATCAGTTAGGGAGGTGGAAACACCTGGACAGGAGGAAGAAGTCGAGCCAGAATCAGGCCCTTGTGAGGAGAGGAGCCGGCTGACCCCCTCCCCTCCTCCCTTCTCAGCTGTAGAACGTAGAGCTGAGAGACGTAGGGAACAATTAGAGGCAGCTGCAGCTCGTAAGAGGCGTGGTTATGAGCCGGCTACTTAAGGAAGGCCGGCTGCTTCCCTCACCAGCACCTGCAACTGCTGTGCTGGAGCACGTGGTTGTTCTTGCTTATCCTGTTCCTGGTTCCTGTCTTCGGCTTCCTGACTCCTAGCTTCCTCCTGACCTCGGCTTTGTGACTTCGGCTTTCTGACTCCTGGCTTAATCCTGACCTCGGCTTTGTAACTTCGGCTTTCTGACTCCTGGCTTAATCTTGACCTCAGCTTCCTGACTTCTGGCTTGAACTGACTTTGGCTACTCCTGACCCCTGTGTGACTGCCTGACTTCGACTGGCTTCTGACTCGGACTGTTTGACCTCGGTTTTATCGGACTCTGACTGCTGCTCTTCAGTGTGCCAACTTGTTGGCGTCCTAACATTGTATTTCCCCTACAGCAACATTTTTTTGTCACCAAGGGCTACGTGCAACATTGGGTAATTGCTTAGAGTCTATATGTCATTGGTGGAGTGGCAGGACTTGGAAGTATGAATAGCTATAAACATTCAGTGCACAGATACACACTCAGTGATGCACATATACTCAACATACCCATATACACTATTTTAAAACACACACGCACATACATATTCAACACACACACACACACACACACACACACACACACACAGAGGCTGCACTGGATCACTGGGTAGGCTTTAACTCTACCCCTCTCCCTTTCTTCAGTGATCTCCATGCTGCCAAGATCGCCGTCTGCTTGCAGGACATTAGCAGTGTGGAGACAGAGACTTGGGCTGCATCAGGATCGCTGCAGGTGGAAGACTTTAAACTTCTCATGGCAGCAATTCTGACAGGGAGTAGCCATCCTGGTGCAGCCAAGTGTCTTTGTTCTGCTTGGGGCTTTAACCTCAGTCACCCTATTTCCCCCGCTGCCCAGTTGTTCAGCAGTGGGAAGCGGATGGGGCTTCTGAGGCCTTGGCAGGCTTCCCACACTTGTACACCCACTAAGTCAGGAGTATCAAGCTTACTCAGGGGCCAGTATTTTCCCAATGAGCCCCTTTTATGATGAACTGTTCCTACAATATGTGCTATACTTACTAAACTGACAGAGCTAAGATATCAATCCACTTTGGAAAGGTCATTTCGACACTTTCCCTCACACGCAGCATTATCAAATGGGGACGGGTTCACTGAGGCAAAAGTTGACCAAACTCTAAGGGGGGAATTCTGTTTATGGCAAAGTCAAAGCTCTAACTGGAGTCAGGATTTCATCTACTATATATAATGAAACGTCATTTGTTCGCTATGCATTTATACACCAGGCAGAGTGCCTTCACGGTAGTGGCACCCTCCCTGTGGAACACCCTCCCTTCAGATGTCAAGGAAATATAACAACACTCTGACTTTTAGAAGACGTCTGAAGGCAGCCCTGTATCAGAAAGTTTTTAATGTTTGATGTTTTAGTATATTCTGATATGTGCTGTGAGCCGCCCAGAGTGGCTAGGGAAACCCTGTTATTGTTATTGTTATTGTTATTACACCTCTTGACCAAAAAATTTGGTTCCTGAGACGAAGGAGCAGGTTTTCATCTATGTTTGGATATTATTGGAGGATGCCATTCTGAATCCATACCTTCCAACGTTTCTCTTATTAAAATAAGGACGTCCTGCGGAAAAGGGGGACAGGATCAAATCAGAAACTGGGACGGCTTCTGTAAATCAGGGACTGTCCCTGGATAACAGGGACGTTTGGAGGGTCTGTGTATCAGGATGACAGACACAACCTTTCAAAACTGCACTGGCTTTAACCTGATTTTGCATAAGATCAAGGAGCAGCATTTTGTCTATTTGTCATTTTTAAAATGAAGATGGAAGACTCAAACTCAAAACTGTACTGATCTTTTGGTTTTTGATTTCAAAACTTCACTGGTTTTTTATTTTTTGGATTGCCAAGTATGAGGCTGCTAGTTTAATATATATTTGTCACAATGGTAGCAAAGATCATTACAAATAAAACGCAAACAGATAATATTGCTTAATGGGACAAATGAATCTATGTGTGAGTTTAGTGGCTTCACATCAGCCATGGTATTATTCTCATGATCTCATGCACTGGCATCATGTTTGGGTAACAAATCTTGTGTGGGAAAGTTTATTTATTTTAGGGAAAAATGAATTTTCAAGTTGAAGGGACTATTTCTTTTGGCCTGGTGTTCTTTAAAAAGCAATTTTCATTACGCCTAAGGCACTGTTTTTTTGCAACTGAGGGTATGACAGATGAACTGGACTGTCACAACTGTGTAGAGTCTACTAACATAAACAGATTTCTGGCTGCCAACGGACCACATACCCAGTCCATTAAAAAACAGCAACATTTTTTTTAGTTTTATACACTCTAACCAGCCTGTCATTCAGTCAAGCAAGTTTTCCACCCTTTCAGTGCCAGCCTTGGAGAGAAATGGGGAGTCTAATCTCCGTCAGCAATTATGTCAATGGAAATAGATATGGTGTCTATTCCAGGTTTATTAATGCTAAGCACAGGGGTTTAGTGCTTGCCCATAAGGTATAAATTGCAGGATTGTAGAAGGAAGTTATGGATGCCTCCTAAAAAGTCCATCTGTAGTAGCAAACAACTGTGAATAGTACTGATGAAGTAAAATGGATGAAGTAGATGTTACATGAAAATGTCCACAGAAAATGTCCACAGTGACATGGCTCTCTTCTTTAATGCAGAGTTTTTAGAATTCAGTCCAGGCAGCATGGGAATCCAAACTTGTTTTATTTTATGTTGATGTAGCACAATTATTGGCACATATTTGACTGTTCAGATGAATCATTTCAGGGTAAATAAGCTTAAATTAAGCTCACAAGATTAGTGAGACAATTGAGCCAATCCTAGGAATAAGAGATAATTAATGACAGGTGGAGTAATTTCACTATCTTGTTTGGCACCAAGCACTAGGAAAAGAATATAGTCAGATGATCTTAATTGCATTTTGCAAAATAACTTCCCCAAGCCACCCAAACCATCTAGAAACCAGGAGCGCCAAAATGGAATTTGCTTGGCTGATTCCCCCCTCCCCCCCATTTAAAATATGATGGACTTTGTTATTCTTGAAAAGCTCTTAGAACATAGCTTTCTAATTCTGAAACTGAGCATTATTCCACAGACCAGTTAGGACAGTGTTCTAGAGATGGCGTAAGACCAGTTGATTTCAGACTAAATTACATAAAATGTCTAGTTCAACTGAGAATTGAGAATTGGACAACAGCAATAACCCTAAACAAAGAAACTCATTTGTTCCATATTGAAATCTGAATGGCTGTTCTCAATAGGTGATTTCTGAAAATTTGTGTGTGTGTGTGTGTGTGTGTGTGTAGAATAAAGGATATTAGAGCTTTGAGAACCTATTCATAACAGATGTTTAATACATTAAATACATCCTTGTAGAGTCAGCTGATCATTGGAGCAAAGTCAGGTTCATTGTGGTTTGCACAGGGTTTTTCAGGTGCTGCTGATCAGCTGGTCAGTAGTGGCTGCAAACTTCATTTTGGCTCAGTCACCTCTTTACCTGCCACACACTGATGCCACAACAAAGTCTGGTGTTGATTGGATGAAATGGCCAAATGACATGGTGGGCATAACTACCACTGCCATAGACATTCTAATCTAAGCCAATGGCTTTAACTGCTATGTAACATTTATTTAGCACTAGAACGTGCTAAGAACTGTTCAGCCCATCATAAAACAGATGGCATGGACTAGTTCAGTTCTGAACGCAAGCACAAACCAGCCACTGAATCTGAAATGCCATATGTAGATTTCAGTCCTATACACATGTCCCTGGGAGTAAAAACCAATTGAGCTCAATGGGATTTACTGTACTTCTGATCTGCATAGGATTGTGTTGTCAGATACTGATGGAAGATCTATTCTGGCATGTACCCTGTATGGTTTTTTTTTTTTTTAAACAATTTAGGATGTTTTTTCCCCGACATACATGATTTATGGGAGATCAGAGCATGTGTACACATCGTGAAGTGTCATCAACATGCATTGGCAACGTATTAAGGATATCTGCTTCTCTTGCCGCAACAGCCTTATAATGTTGCTTATCTTATCCCTTTGTGAATTAGCAACATGCACGTGTGATAAATCAGATGAGTAACAATGCAACAGAATATATGTGAACAAGCTCAACCTGTTATGACAGGAAACCCGTCTGGTTAATCCATTTGGCTAGAAAACACAAATATTTCCAGTTTGTAATCTGTATTCAAGGCTAAACCTCCTTCATCGCCAACTTGCTAGGTTGTCAACAGCTGATCTCAGGAGGATGGGAAATAGATATTGCAGCCCTCAGTATTCTGTTTGGAAAAGCAGGATATGTTGGATCATTATTGGTGAGTATTATATATGTCCCACAAAGGATGACTCCACGAGTTGCTTTGAAGGTGGAAGATATGTGCAATGTGTCCCCAAAGGTAGGAAATCAGATACACTTTCCTGCATTTCTTCTTTTCTTCGAGGCTACGCAAAGAAGATTGGTTGCGTGATTAAAAAATAATATACAGGTCATTTCATTTTATTGTAAATGTACGAGGTTAATTTTAATATCAAAGTGAGACTGTACAATGTCGATCTAATGAGATTCCACTGAATGGTTTAATTTGGGGAGGAATTACTTTTCATGCCAAGAAGTTGTTTAAAATGAAACAAAGGCTTTTATGTATTTCGGGGCATGGGGAGGAGGGATCCTGCAGCAGACACAGGCAGAGACTCAGAGAGATTGGATGTCACAGAGAGGTAAGGGATATGTGAGACCTTTTGGCCACAGCAGTTTATCTCTCACCTACGATGCAGGAGAGGGGGACACCATAGTTCAGTGGCAGAGCATCCGCTTTGCATGCAGAAGGTCCCATATTCAGTCCCCAGTGTCTCCAGATAGGACTAAGTGAAACCCTGGAAAACCACTGCTGGTCAGTGTAGATAATACTGAGCTAGATAGATCAATGGTCTGAATTGGTGTGTGGCAGCTTCCTATAGTCCCTGTTCATTCTAATGGCAGTGGTGGATGAATGCTGGATTCCAAAAGTTCATACACATGCAGAAGTAGGCTGCTTACAGCCCACTCCATACATCCCTTCTGTGTAGGGATGAAGAGGTAATTGCTGCTGGGTTGAGGGTATTCCCAGAAGACAGAATGAGTTTTGAAGAAGTGATGAGTTTCTGAAAAGTATTGGGTTGTGTAGCCAACTAAGCTCTGCTCAGAATAGACGGACTGAAATTAGCTGACCTACGTCCATGAATTTCAACAGGTCAACTTTGACTATGACCAACAACTTCACAGAGTGTTTTCAGTGCTTGCAACAGGGCTTCCTCTTCCATTCCTCTTCCATTCCATTGCTGCCTTTAGCCTCCCCACAGGCTGCCTTTAGCCTCCCCACAGGCATCTGGTCGGCCACAAGATGCAATACTAGATGGCGCAATAGGCTCTTCTTATAACCTTAAATTTCTTTCCCTGCATGCATCCCAAAATCTGCTCCGGAGGGTCCCATAACCCTCTGGAACAGATTTTGAGGGTGCACAGTGGTCTGCAAGGGAGCAGATCAAAAACTTGCTGCACAAGTAGAAGTTTATTGCACAAGTGGAACGACAGTGTTGGATGGAATGCAATGAGTCTAGCAGAACTGTGTTCTTTACTACTCAAGAAATGAGCATGTCCAGAGATAAAAGGCTAATGCTTTCCAGAAAGGTCCAAATTTCCCACACGTACATGTGCCCAAAACATTGAAAATAATGATGTTTAGCTTTTCAAAGTTTTAAATAGCAGCCCCAGCCCCAATTTTAGTTTTAAGCATAAGCAAACAAACACGGCTTGGATTTTTCAAACAACGAATGCTTCATGTTGTTGAATCCTTCAGAATATTTTTGTACTTTCTCAAGAATTGTTCTTTCATGGTACAAAGGAATCATTTCAGGGTTCACAAATGTTTAATAACAATGCCGAGACTGGTTTCTATTTTCACCAGGAATGTTTTAGTTTAACAGGAGGACACTTCTCCGAGTTAAAATTTTTGCTCCAGGGACGCGTGGGAATTGCCATTTTCTGAGGAAACATCCTTTTATCTCGTTACATGCCATGGATTATATGAAAAGGTTTGTAAAGCTCTGCACACTGTGGCTTAGTTCCAGAGTATACCTTCCGCAACCAGAAGGGATCCTACCATTCCAGCAGAGGCTCCCACGCATGGAAGGAGCCATGATTTCCTCATGAGCTTCCTTTGACACTTCTCACCACCACTCCCGGGCAGATTTTCAGGTGAGGCACAAAGAGCTGCAGAGGGGAAGTGGAATCATGGGAAAAAATCTCTCTCCCTCCCCCCAATTCCTTTAGACCTTCCCACTCAACTTGTGAAGGGCGGAGGTGAAAGTGGTGGAAATGGGGATGTTGAGCGTTGGTGCTGGTGTACACCAGTCCTCTCAGAACACCTGAGCAGGATTTCAGTTTTAGCCAGCCAAGCACAAAAATCAAAGGTTTTTCATATCCCCCTAACAGAAACTGATCCTCCCTCCCTCCAGGCAAGCAAGAGAGGCAAATTTTAGCCAGGCAGGGCAGGGAGCTAGACCAGCGAGGGGTGGGGCCTGGAGAGAGGTTGAGGGAGTGTGGTTTGTGTAGAATACCAAGATCCAGACAGAGAGGTATGCAAGACTCATACCCTCTCTGATGAAAATAGGGATGTCCTTTTTGATGGCGATGGTGATGATGATTATACGCTGTCCATTAGACTGGGTTGCCCCAGCCACTCTGGGCAGCTTCCAACATATATAATGACATAATAAATCACTGAAAAAATTCCCTCTACAGGGCTGCCTTAAGATGTCTTCTAAAGGTTGAATAGTTACTTATCTCCTTGGCATGGAGGTCGCATAACTCCATACCGTCCAACATTTCTCTGATGAAAATAGGGACATCAGACTGTGTTTGGCTCCTGAGCTGAGGTTCTCCCACACCTAGGCTAATATTACCTTGCTGTGCCATTGATCACAAATGGCAATTTGGTGTGAGCCATGCCCTCTTGCAAGCCCACTATGGCCCCAGGCACTGCCAATGTGCTTGCAATGAAGCCACATTGATTATGAGCTAGCCCATGGTCCATTATTAACAGTACAGGCTCAGAGTGTTAGGGGTCCCCAGAGGCCTCATTCAGATCCTCATTCAGACTAAGCGCAGACTCCAGATGCTATGCTGCAGTCTTTCATTTTCATAGGGAGCCTATGATAACGTATGCCGAGCTCATGGATTTTGCAGATGGCCAGGAGCCTGATTCAAAGTGAATCAACAGAAACTGGACTTGCAGAATCCAGTCTTCCAGAGTTCAACAGTCCTTCCCTGGTGTGTGATTGTGTGTGCGTGTCACCTACAAAGGCACACAATGTGCCTGGACCCGCAAATGCTCCAGTGTACCATAAAGTCATACTGTTGTTGTCTTCTTATTTTCATCATTTTTTTTAAAAGTTTATTTCAACACTTGAACACATTCCCAAACTTTGTCTGACAATGATAATCCTGAGATATTCATTTATCAAATATCTTATCTAGAAGCTTTTTGAACAATGGAGGAGGCTTTTCATGATCCAAGCCACTCACGATTAATGAGTAATCAGCCACCCTATCTTGATTAACCAAGTCTTTAAATCTAAAGTTGGTGTTGCTCCAAATCTTGAAGCCAAACTGAGTTCTAGTTCCCAGTTCATCAAGCACTGCTGTCAGAAGAGAGGTGGCTAGGCTCAGTGACCTTTTATATGTGCCCCATATTCTTAACCAGCGAGTTTAAAATCATGTGTGTAATGGACAATCACTTACTTTAGTTACATGCATTGTTTCTCATCCAGTTTGGTCCTTAGCATGTCTCAGGCCCAGATGTTACACCTGAATTTTACTTGCCCCAGAAGTCAGGCAGTAACATTTAGAAAGCTGAAACTGGAAGGAGGTGTGCTCAATCATCCTCCTGCTTCTATTGATTGCAGTATGCTGAGAGCTTGGCCTCTGATGTAATGTGAAGAAACCGAGCACATTGCAGTCCTCCAGGGACTAAGAAGCTTTGTATTATTACATGAATCTTCTTTTCTAATAGGAGTGCAAAGTTTTCATTTCTGTCTCCAATGTCAAGATGCAGCTTTCTTCATGGAGATTTTGAGAAGTGTCCAAGATTGCATGCCTTCCAACATTTCTCCGATGAAATAACATCCGCTCCAACATTTCCCCAATGAAAATAGGGAACCCCCCTCCAACATTTCTCTGGTGAAAATAGGGGCATCCTATTCCATACCCTCCATTTCTCCAAGGAAAATAGGGACACCCTAAGGAAAAGCGGGACATTCTAGGATCAAATCAGAAACTGGGACGGCTTCTGTAAATCCAAAACTGCGCCCGGAAAATAGGGACACTTGGAGGGTCTGAGACTCTGCTTGTTTCTTCCTACAAATACCAGCCCACAACTGGTGGTCTCTTTTAAACCATGGATGTTATCGTGCTTCTCTCCTGAATCTAGAAGGTTGGTTACTACATTGAGGCAGCCTACAAGATGTGTGATTTAAAGCAACCCACATAGCAGCAACTGTTTGCCTATACCTGTTCTGACACCAATAGAGCCACAGGGGATTTCTCTGTCACAATTGTAAGGGAGGAACATGTTAGCCCTCTCCTCCCCATGGACAAATTGGCCTGCTGTTAATTCGAAGTGATGCATTTAGTGTTATGCCTTGTTTGCAGTGCGACAATTCCTTCTCTGTACTTCCTTTAGACCAAACTAGTACATTACATCCAATGGATAAAGAAAACTTGGGGACATACACAACTTTGTCCCAACTTTGCTAGGATCTAGTCCTTTGGATTCGGGATCGGTCAGAGACCACAGCCGAGTCTGTAGAAGCAAAAAGCAGCTAGTAAGCCTGATCTTTATTGTTGCAGCAAAGTTTCAACTGGTTTTACCCAGATCCCAGAGGAAAGTGGCATGTACTGTATGTGCTTCTCTCTTTAGGTCTCCATGTATATGTATGTATGTTGCGCATGGATGCCTGAGAAGAGAGGGTGGCACCCACTCTGAATTCCAAATGTGTCCATGAACTTTAAATGGCTGCTACTCCTTGGTGTAAATATGTAACAAGATGCTGAAAAGTCTCCAGTGACCTTATTTCAAAGGGAACCAACCCCACGGTAAGCCCTGGGACCTGTGGAACCCTTTGCTACTTGAATCTTAGGGGCACATAACATTATGGTTGTTCGAGTGTCAAGATAGGTAGTACAGGGGTACCTTGGCTTACAACCGCTTTGGATTACAACCACGTCAAACCCAGAAGTGCATGTCCCTTTTTTTGGATTACAACCAATTTTGGGGGGGAGGCCCCATTGGCGAAAGTGTGCCTTGGGTTACAACCTGTTTTGGTTTACAACCGGACCTCCAGAATGGATTATGGTTGTAAACCAAGGTACCACTGTAGCTTTCAGCTACTGCTTTTCATCCCTTCTCCCTTCATTTACAACTAGGGGAGAACATCATAAAGCTAGCAGCCAAAGAGAATTTTTCAAGCACCAGGAGATTACAGGGAAGTGTTGGACATGTAGGAGAGCATTGTAGGAAGCAAGCTATGTAATGTATCTTCAGAACTTGCCTTTCTTTCTATGGCAATATATCACCATTGAGCTTATGAACACATTTTCTTCAGGTGGCATCCAAACACCATCTTCTCTTATCATCTTGGGGAAAGAAGAAAAAAGATTAAAGATACCCAAAGAACCACTGATTACATGCTCTCTAGATTTCGTCATTCATTCCACACAATTACATTCTGTTTCTGAGATCCTGAGGGCATGTGATAGGTTTCGAAAGAAGTAAACAGCACAGGAAAGAAACAACATTTTAATTACACTGGCAAAGCAAGAAGCCTTGCTTCGCATCCTGCACTCATAAGAAAGTATGCGTCACAGGAACTGGAGAAATGATTCACTGGGGTGGGAGGGGGCATAGCTCTGACTTTGGCCCAGTCTCCTGTGCATTTCTAGAAACTAACTTCTCGAGATCCAGAGTATCTTACACCTTCTTGAATAGATGCTGCCCAGTGCCTCCAATGGGGAAGGTACCTAGCAGAGGAGTTTGGAGAGGGCATTTTTCAGAATGGTTAAAGCTGCATCTTAGGATCTCTGGGTGCCCTGTCATTCCAGCAGCCCTACATTAACATCTCTGCTGGATCAGATCAAGGGTCTGCCTAGTCCAGCATCTAGTCCACAATAGCAAAGCAATTAGCTCAGGGAAGCAGATCTCTAAGACAGTAACCCTCTCCAACATGTCTCCCAACAACATGAACTCAGTGGCATTCTGTATCCGGACTTAGTGGCATTCTATATCCGGACATGGGTGTAGCCTACAGCTGCTATGAGAAATATCCAAAGGTAGACACAGCACATGACATCATCAGGCATCTGAACAGGTCACAATGCTCCCATGGGGCACACCAGTGATGCCTGACCTGGACCACCATTCATCCCCCTGTGGTCTAAACCACTGAGCCTCTTGGGCTTGCCAATTGGAAGGTCCACAGTTTGAATCCCATCTCCTGCAAACCTACCAGTTTGGAAGCACGCCAGTGCAAGTAAATAAATAGGTACCACGGTGGTGGGAAGGTAAACATCGTTTCCATGCGCTCTGGCTGCCATCATGGTGTTCTGTTCTGCCAGATGCGGTTTAGTCCTGCTGGCCACATGACCCGCAAAGCTGTCTGTGGACAAATGCCGGCTCCCTCAGACTGAAAGCAAGATGTGCGCCGCAAACCCATAGTCACCTTTGGCTGGACTTAACTGTCCAGGGGTCCTTTACCTCCCCCCCTTTTAGAGAGAGGGTGGCACCCACTCCAAAATCCAAATGCATCCATGAACTTTACATAGCTGCTACTCCTTGATGTAAATATATAACAAGATGCTGAAAAGTCTCCAGTGACCTAATTTCAAAAGGAACCAACCCCAGCGTAAGCCCTGTGGAACCTTTTGGTACCTGGATCTTAGGGGCACAAAACCTTAACTGCCCAGGGGTCCTTTACCTTTTACGCTAGAATTATGGGAAGCTGGAAGCTGCCATTTAAATTTCCCACAATGCCCCTATGTCTGGGGCATTGTGGGAAATGTAAATGCTGCTCCCAGTCACCTGGTGCTCATTAAAAG
Source organism: Darevskia mixta (assembly GCA_034641385.1). NCBI lineage: Eukaryota > Metazoa > Chordata > Lepidosauria > Squamata > Lacertidae > Darevskia > Darevskia mixta. Next base: position 6,628,662 of record JAWWNH010000058.1, read on the forward strand.
TGCTGTCGCCACCAGGTAAGCCATCCAAGGCCCACTGGGGCCCTTAGTATTGGGTCCACTCTGTCAACATTCAGTAACATATTAAGTGTCTCTATGATTCTTTCTTTCTTTCTGCCTGTGGTTGGCTGTGTTGAGTCATCAGGGGAAAACTACTTAACCCTTTGCCCTCTGGTTGTTGGGCTTGTTTGCTTTTTTAGCCCAAGCTGCCTTTTCACTTTGTAGGAGGAATCACAGAGGATCTAAGGGGAACCCATGTCTGTAGCAAAAAATAAAGTAAAATAAAACACGCAGGTCCCCAAATTTTTCTCTGTGTGCCTACATACATAATTGAGTTATGTATATTTTTATTGTGCTGCAGAATTGCTTTGGGGTGCTTCAAAGGAAGCAATTCACAAATGAAATAATAAATAATAAAAAATTAAATCCAGTAAATCCTAGATTCATTTTGAAGGTCTAACAATTATTTCTCAATGCCTCAGCTGTTCAAGGGAACACAGGCTCTCATATGAAACACCAGAAGTTGTTGAGATGCTACTCATCTACTGTATGGCTATGATTAACCAAAAACACTTGTCTCCTAGAATAGTCTGGTATCTCACCATTATGGCATTGATCAGGGTTGCTGCCTGTGGCTGGGACATCATGGGAGTTTTATGATGCCTCTGGATTCAAAGACTGCCTTGAAAGTTTATGTAAGCTGACTCTATGACTAATATTCTGAAAATACTTTAGATACTCATCATATAGCATGGATGAGTGTGTTGGAAGACAGATGCTTGATATGGATTAGAATAACATTCAGTAACCTTAGGCTAGTAATCAAGCAAAAACCCCAAAACATAATTTTAATAACTAAAGTTTGACTCATTAAACTTATTAAGTACTTTTATTGAGTACATTTAGCTGACTATACATGGGGATATATCCAGTGCTGATCATCCTTGGAATGTGTTTGCATCTGTCTGTCTCAAGAGACAGTGGAAGAGTGCGCCATCGGAGCACCATTGGAGAGTTACAGCGCCTGCTGTGGCTGTAGAGACCAATACAGGAAAGACATGTTTTGTTGCAGCTGGGGCAGATGAAGACGTCCGGTTATGCTGCTGCATATGCACCATGGCATTTCTTCTCTGCGCTCCTCCCAGTGGTCATTTCTCCTCTGGTCAGTGCTGTGGATACATGACTTGGCAGTCTGTCTCCAGGACTGTGGTCACCTGCGAGGAATTTCCACACAGTTGCCAACCTTCATGTCACATGACACCTTTATAGCACAGAGATGGTGTGCTTACAGGCCTGGTGCCTGAAGCCAGGTCCTTGGAGTAGATCAATTGAAATCAATGTCCATTTATTTCATTGGGTGTACTATGAGAATTACTTAGTTGGATACCACTCACTGATTATAATGATAATAAAGAATTGCAAGCAGTGCTTTTTTTCTGGGGGGACACAGGAGTACGCACACCCCTAAACATTTTGTGAATCTAACAGGAGAAGAAACTAAAAAAATAATATTTTTTTTTTAGTTTCTTCTCTAACACACTGAATCATCAGTTCCCTTGCTACCCCTAATGGCGGCCTCATTTCCTTTCCCAGTGTTTCCTGAGTCTCAGATGGAAGCGAGCGTTTAATGTGTGAAGTAGGAGTTGGAATCTAGCATGGTGATTGGTCAGTTTCATTGTTACCACCTCCAATGGTGGCTTCATTTCCTTTCCCGGTGTTTTCTGAGTCTCAGATGGAAGCAAGCGTTTAATGTGTGAAGTAGTGTGGATTTCACCAACAGCAAGCAGAGGAATCGGGAATATGTTAGTGCACGCAACCTTAGGCCAGTGTGGAAGTTACTGTGAGCTGTCAGCTGTGTAATATGAAGTAATGCATATTCTTTGTACTTTTGTCCATTTACTGTATTTATTTCCCCCCGATTTGAACTATAAAATGGAGATTTTCTTGAGTCAAAATGAGAGTACCCCTAAACTGTTTTTTAAGGAAAAAAAGCACTGATTGCAAGTCTTTGTACCTATTTTAGTTCATGAAATTAGACATAGTAGAGATCCATCGCCAGTAGAAGCTTCCTATTCTGCACTTTTCTGCATCTTGTCATTGCTCTCCATATAGTCCAGCAAATAAAGATGAGGAGCTGTGATTCAGAACCCCACACCAGAATGTATTGGAGCTCCGTAGGACTCCAAAGCCAACAAAAGCCAACAAAGGAAAAATCTCACTTCCACATGCAGTTACTAACAATGTGACCAAAGTTCATAATTCCTTGGCTCAGAGTACAAACCATTGCAACACATTAGGGTCACCTTTCATTTTAATTGGAGCCAGGTTATTTATTTGAAGTGCCCCCCCCCATGTCTGCTCTTCAGCCAAAAAAGCCTTCCAGAGTGACTTGCAAAGATCAGTAATAAGACAGCCTCTTTCCTCAAGCTAACAGTCTAAAAGAGACAAAACAAAAGGGGTTTGGAGGTTGGAGATAAAAGGAAAACTTGGACATTATTAGTTCTTAGTTTTTAAAAGCAAACTCCTGCCAGCTGATCCTTCTCTGACCAATGGATGGGGCCAGTTTTGTCTGTCCTTTCCCATGCTTCGCTTCTTTCCTGGGAGACAGGGGTACCTGTAATGTTGCTACATCATGTTACAGAGCTGGGGGCTCTGGTTTTCTCAGGGCTCCTGGTACCTGCAACCAACGGCGTAGCTAGCTGCAAAGCCTCTTCGCCGCCTCCCCCTCAGCTGTAGGGCGGGAGAGGCGGTGGGCAGACGCAAGCCCCACGCTGCCGTTTCAGGCAGCGTGGAGCCTGCAGGCAGCCAAGCCACCATGTCACTCCCAGGAAAGACGTGTGGCTCCGGCACACTGCAGGCCTCGCGGTAAGTGCTGGCCCCCTTGGTGTGGCGCCCAGTGCCAGCCACGTTTCATTGTGTTTGTTGACTGAACCAAAAAGTTTCATGAGCCCATTTTTTAAAATAAAAAAACCCCTCACATTTTTGTCATTTTGTCACCCCCTCAGTGGTGACACCTGGGGCGACCCGCACCCACCGCACCCCCTTCCTATGCCACTGCCTGCAACATGGTATAGCAACTTTACAGCTGTCAGAAAGAGGAAAGAGAAGGATAGAGATACAGCATTTTGAATTTTTAACAGGCACTATTATTGGGACCTTGACGGTGCTAGAAAATGCTAGAAAGGTTGTAAATGTGATGCTCCTATAAACTGTACGTATCCAGTACATAATTGAGAAATGATTTGGAGTATTTGTGATGTGCTTACTCATTTTGTCTTGTCTTGTGATGTCCCAAACCATTTTTGAAATAAGAAACCGAAAAACTTCTGTATTTAACCTTAAACTAAGCTAAAATAACCGCAATTGCCATAATGAAGGTGCAAGTATATTTTTTTTGTAAAAAAATAAAATAAAAATAAAATAGGACCCAACCCTTTTAGAAATGAAAAAAAAAATCCACTATACATCAAACTAGCTTTGGCCTTAGCCTTTCATTTGTTTCATAAAAATGAAATGGAATAATGGAATGACATTTCATAAAATAATGAATAATGGAGTACAAAGTCAGGCTTGTTGCCTGTCTGCTACCAGCAATGTACGCAAAATCCATAAAGAACATCAGTTTGAATGGATGAGATAAGGAAGCCAAAGCTACCCATATGGAGTGTAACTGTATCATGCACAGTTTGCTGGTATATAGAGAGTGGAAGTATGCATTATGCACACCACGGTGCTGTCACTGAAAATGGAATTCCTGTGTAATGCCGTAGCGTTGTCAACATGCTTGCCCTCCCTATCCCACAGCCTTTCTGCTGGCATTGCATTTAGCATCCATACGAAGGAGCTTTTTGCATGTGTGCCTGTAGAGCTCTTCAGTGCGAGGGGGAAAAACCTGGATTAATCAGAATCCCCTCTTGCATGGGGTTGGCACATGTGGTATGTGGTGTGGCCCCCACAACTGCCTCATGCATTTGTTCAACACATGATGGGACTCAGGTGAACCTCCTATCTGTTTCCTGCTTCACATTATTGGATGCAATTGCTGGTGTGTGTGCATAGATGTGTGTGTATAATATGATGTCACAAGAATGATTCCTTACATTGTGGCACAGAGGAGGAGGAGAATGAAAGTCATTTTCTCTTCACACAACACTCTTCTGGAAGGTCCATTAGGTGACTGCACCTTTGGCAGTACCTACAGGTTTCTTCAGCCTTGCCCTCTATGCATTAGGATGACTGTCTGAGGTGGGAGAGCCTATGCACAGCTCCAAGGACCCAGGGAAGAAGCCCATGCATGCAGGATTTCCCACTTCCAATGTTCATGTTGATAATGGGTGGGCTGAGGTGCTGAGGAGAACCTCATGTGATTAACCAAATTTTGCACTACAATTCTCTGCTCAAAAGAATATACCAGAAGTGCATTTTGTATGTGTGTGCTCAAAATGCATACAAAAGTGAGCACTTTTAGGATATATTATGTTGGAAAATGTGCATCCTGCAAAAAAAAAAAAAAGGCATTCAAAACAGTGCCAATTGTCAGACAGGTTTATTATTATTATTATTATTATTATTATTATTATTATTATTATTATTAGAGATTAATGAAGAGATGGGCTTGTGGAAAACCTGACAGCAACTGGACATAGACTGAACTGTCCATTGTTAGCATGTAAGGGACTCCTCTGTTATGTGTAATGTGTAGTACCCTCAAGTGATACTCCTCTGTTCTTTCTTGATTTGAGATTTCTGGTTTGGGATCTGTCTTCAACCTTTTGTCCATTCCCACTTAGTTTGGAATCTGTTTCTGCCCAGCTTGCTTCATAAATGTCCTAGATACCTTCTTTGCACCTTTCCACTTGTACTCCTGTAAAGAATGTGACTAGGCCTCAGGCAAAATATGAACCCATTACTGTTCTTTCAACCTACTACCAGCAGATTTGCTGCTGGCTTTTGCCATGGTTTCACAAGACTTTCTTTGTGACTGGAGTCGAAACAAGGGCCTAATCTCATTTCCAGTAGTTGAGACTTTACCCAGAGAGAAAAGACTGTAAATTTGGCTTTGGCCTTGCTCATTGTTGCCAGCCTTTTCTGAAGTTAATTTTCCTTAGGATTCTATTTTGTCAATCCTGTTGGGATGCTTTCACCCCCCCCAACCTTTTAAAATGTTTATTGTGTTTACATTGTTTTAGCAGATGACTAGAGTCCTGTCACATTCCTCCTTTAGCTACACAAAGAGGCCCTGTCCAATCCAATCCAGCTACATGATAGTTAATGGGCATAGCTGTAATTGTTGTATAATGCTTTTAAAAATGAAACATGGAAGGAATGCAAGACCTTGCTTTTAAAAAATCGCTCCACAACCTTTCTTTTTTTGGGGGGGGGGAATATATGGGATTGTCTTTCACCACAGCATACAGACCTAGAATCGTAGAGTTTGAAGGGACCATGATGGTCAACTAGTCCAACCCCCTACAATGTAGGAAACTTTTGCCCAACATGGGGCTCAAACTCATGATCCTGAGATTAAGTGTCTCATGCTGTACCAACTGTGGTGATCCAATTTGCCTTCTTAACAATGACTCAACTTTCTTAAGGCCCTGCTGCCTTCAGGGACTCTGGTGAGCCTCTACTCAATCTAACCAGGAATAAGTTAGGGCCATGAACTTACCAGGTCTCAGGCAGCTGGTCCAGGAAAACTGACATAGTCACATCATGGCCCATATCACAACACCATGCTCTTATTGAGGTGCTCTACCATGATGCAATTTTTTTACCTCCTAGCACAGAGGTGAAAAGCCTACCCTCCCCAACGGACCTCAAATATACTGTGTTACTTATTGAAGGAAAACCACATGAAAATGATCCACAGATGGTGCCGATCAGAAGGTCGGTGGTTCGAATCCCAGTGACGGGGTGAGCTCCCGTTGCTCTGTTCCAGCTCCTGCAAACCTAGCAGTTCATAAGCACGCCAAAAAAGTGCAAGTAGATAAATAGGTACCACTCCGGCGGGAAGGTAAACGGCGTTTCCGTGCACTGCTCTGGTTTCGGTGTTCCATTGCGCCAGAAGTGGCTTAGTCATGCTGGCCACATGACACGGAAAAACTGTCTGCGAACAAACGCCAGCTCCTCAGCCTGTAAAGCAAGATGAGCGCCGCAACCCCAGAGTCATCTGCGACTGGACTTAACTGTCAGGGGTCCTTTACCTTTACCTTAGACTAGCGAAAATATTTAAAGCTGAGACAAGCAAATGCTGGAAGTGTAAAGAGGTAGAAGGATCATTCTACCACATGCGGTATGTCGTGTAAAGTAATTAAGGAATTCTGGGAAATGATCTATAATGAACTAAAAAATAATACTTAAGAGAACATTTCTCAAGAAGCCAGAAGCTTTCCTTCTGGGAACAGTAACAACAGTCCCCAAATATAAAAAAGAAAATAATTTATGTATGCCACTACAGCAGCCAGAAGTTTGCTTGCACAAAAATGGAGAGCAGAAGAAGTACCGACCAAAGAGGAATGACACTTTAAGTTGTTGGAATATGTAGAGCTAGCAGGTCTGTCTAGTAAGATAAGAGAACAAGACGATCAAGAATATGAAAAGGATTGGAAAATGTAGAGTATTTTAAAAATCAGAATGAACAAGTGGACAGATTAGCAGGACTTGATTAAATTCAGCAGTATAAAGGGCAGTAAGAGAAATTTAATAAGAAGAGTAGAACTTGGTAACTTAGAATACACAGAAGAGAGGGAAAAGAAAGGACACCAGAGAAGGAGGGGAAGGGAAGTCCTTAGGTGTCTTGTGTTGTGTCCCTGTTAGGTTGTGGTTTTGTTTTAATTCCCCCCCTCTTAACTTTTACTTATTCTTTTGGAACTGTATGTAAATAACACAAATAATAATAATAATAATAATAATAATAACTATTATTATTATTATTAAAATGCCTCCCCTCCCCTTCCATGAGGGCTTCATTCCCTTAGGGAAAATGGCACAGGGGCCACATACAAAACAGAGGTTGGGACTAAAGCATATATAAAGGTAAAGGGACCCCTGACCATTAGGTCCAGTCGTGTCCGACTCTGGGGTTGTGGTGCTCATCTCGCTTTATTGGCCGAGAGCCGGCGTACAGCTTCCAGGTCATGTGGCCAGCATGACTAAGCCGCTTCTGGCAAACCAGAGCAGCGCACGGAAACGCCGTTTACCTTCCCGCCAGAGCAGTTCCTATTTATCTACTTGCACTTTGACGTGCTTTCGAACTGCTAGGTTGGAAGGAGCTGGGACCGAGCAACAGGAGCTCACCCCGTCACAGGGATTCGAACCGCCGACCTTCTGATCAGCAAGCCCTAGGCTCTGTGGTTTAACCTACAGCACCACCTGGGTCCCTAAAAGCATATATACACACATGCATATTACACCACATGCACACCCCATTCTCTCTCTCTCTCTCTCTCTCTCTCTCTCTTGCACTCACAGACATACACATTTTTTTAATCCAAGGACAGACAACAGGTTTTATTTCTGTAGTTTATCTGCCTCCTCCCTCTCAAAGGACACACACACAGTTACTAAAGTTCAGGGACACATTTGAGCCAGAGATAGATGATATACTTTTCTTCAACACCCTGCACCCCTCTCCCCAGCTCAGAGGTTCAACTTCATCTCTATGATTAGGAAGGCCTTCTTTCTCTCTACCACCATACACAGATATATTCTAGCTAGGGAAAGACACACACACCACGAGCTTTTCTGGAAACTTTTCTGATAACAACAGGAGTGAAAAATGGTGTACACTTGCTGACCTCTTCAACATAAAGATGGGCTTGCCCTCAGTTCCTAACTAGAGATACAAGGAATCTGGGTGTGTGAAAATATTGTACTCTGCACCTGATTCCTTTTGCAAGTGTGCTTTTCTGTGTTGCCATTCAGTAGCCCCAACAAGAACAAAGGGCTTTACCCCAGAGCACTGTCACTGTCCAGTTTCATGGGAGCTCCGGGCTCACAGGGGAATCTGGCAGTGCCAAGTCCAGGAGGAGAGCAAATAAAAACAAGACCTTGGACAGCTCCAAGGGGCCCCTGCTGGCTGAACTATTCTCTCTCAAGAAGGTGGCTGTAGAAGATGTTGACTCTGCAGGTAGCTAAAACCACTGGGAGCCATAAGTGGGCTGAAAAACTCCCTGGAGGAGCTGGCTGGCTCTTTGAAGGGCTCTTGCTTTATTTTGTAGTCTCTGAGGTCTGCAAGGCTGGTGTTAGAGTTGTTCAGTGGAATCCCTGATCCGGACCTTGTGCAGAAATGAATTTTATGCTTATTCATAAAAAAGAAAGCAAAGTGGTTCCCAACAACAGCACATAATAAATATTATTAATAAAGTATATGACTTAAATATAGCAACATTTCAAGGGAATTTACTTAATTACAAGACACAACAAAAAATGTAAATGGATAGTGATGCCAATAATAAAAAAGGCTGAGTCCTACTTGACCAGGAGAAGGTAGGAGCCCAAAGCTGCCTGGCTCTTCTCCCTTCCTGACACCCTGCCCTCTCCACTCAAGCAGCACCCAGCAGTACTGAACTCCTCTGTTCTCTGCTGGGGTGCAGGAAAAGGAGAAGCCACCTACAGATTGTGCAATTCAATTGCTTTCAAAAAGGGGACAATTCAAAGATGACTCTGCTCCCGGCTAATCTTCTGACCCTTTTTGTGTGTGAAGATAAACTAATAATTCTCCATCACATTTCATAAGCGGTTCATTTTGTATTTGGGGATGCAGTAACTCTCATTCACAGAATTTCTACCCTGCAATTTCCTTCCTATTGTTTTTTTTCCCCTGAGAAGGAATAAACAACAACCCTGTTTATGCCACAATCAGCCAATTATTGTTAGCTAGAGAGGAAATTGCTACATTTTCAATGGAGTAGCAAGATCCTTTATTATAATGCACAAGAATAAATGCTATGTTATTCGTATGCATAGGAAATTAATTTCCAATGTTGGGGAACGTATTCTTTTTTTCAAGTCCCTTGCAGCAATACAGTATAGGAGTCATATAGGAAAAATCCTAAATGAGGAACAGCCATGTTTTATCTCAGAGAGCAGCATATGGTTGCAAAGAACGAACTAGCACATTTCAGCTGGATTATATTGCATATCAATCATATAAATATATAGACATAAATATATCCTTCTAGTTAGAAGACAATGAATAGAATACAAAACCAATACATTTGCTGGAAACATACGCAGTCAAGTGTAGGTACAACTCCTGTTCTAAACTGCAGTTTGTTATGTTTTGGTGTTTAGATTATATTGTTTTAAGTTATTCTTTTGGGGCAGAGAGATCCAAAAATGAAGCAGGAGGAGAACCCAAGCAGAGGAACAGCCAAATTTTGCTGGGCTCGTGTTGGCAGGGTAGATGTGGGGTGGCCTTTAGAAAGCCTTTCCTGTCTCTACAATCAGCTGTTAATAAATTGACTGCCACCTGGAAATCATTTTCTATCATCTATCTATCTATCTATCTATCTATCTATCTATCTATCTATCTATCATCTATCTATCCCCAAATCCCTAAACATACTCTCTTGAACTTATGAGGTGTAAGATAACCTACCACTGCTGGTATTAGGGCCTTATTAAAAATAAATAAATTGAATGATAGGGCACTCCCTAAATACAAGTATCAAATCCTTTCTTCTTACCCCATTGGAAAAAGAATAATGCACCATCCTTATATTAGATTAGATTGAGGAAATCTGGTTCATTGTAACAATGATAAAATTAACTTGTCTTAAGAGAACACAAATAAATCAGCCAAAGAGATTTATGGGGAAAATGGGCTATGTCCCTTATAGTTTGGGAATGATAAATGCCAAGCCAGTGCAATCTTATAAAAATTATATGCCAGTATTTCCAGTATTGTTGGGACCCTTCCAACTCTATGGTTCTATGACCCAGGTTGGCATACTGCCCTTCCCCATGCCTATTTCCTGTTCCAGGGGTGTGTCAAGGGAATAGGAGGGCTTTGAATCCAGCAGATCCCAAGCTTCCCCTGATCCACCCACAAAGCCTCTTTCGCCCATTCTGAGCCTACTGGAACACCAATGGCAAAGGTTTCTGAAGCTGCCACAAGGATCCCTCTGAGAGTGATAATGGTAATAATCAGTGCTTTCTTCTTCTTCTTCTTCTTCTTCTTCTTCTTCTTCTTCTTCTTCTTCTTCTTCGGGTACTGTTGTTGTTGTTGTTGTTGTTGTTAAAAAGTGTGGCATTTACGGTAACAACTTCATGGTGAGTACCGGCACCTATTTTTCTAGAAAGAAAGAAAAAAGCACTGTTGATAATGATTTATTAAATTGGTTCATCACTTTTCTTTGCCAGTGCAACCCAAAGAGACTTACAACAACAATAAGTATTTTAAAACCACCATAGAATTCAACGTGGAGGAACCCCACATGGAAGGCTTCAATTAGGACTGCAGCCACTTCAGAGTGAAGCTACCCAGCCCCACCTCTGATAGCTGCTCCAGAAGGATACCATGGTCAAAGGCAGGCCCCCTTTTTTAAAGCCAGAACTCACCGGAACTCAGTTCCGGCACCTCTCAAGTGGGCACCATTGCCATTCTAAAAGAACTAGGGAGGTGTTCATGCTGAGTTTCGGCTCTTCATTTTCTAGAAAAATAGCACTGGTCATAGGTATATTAAAAAAACACCACTTGGAGATCAAGAACAATTAACAGGGACACACTCTCCCTGTTTCTCTCACGGCAGAGTTCATTATACAGGGCAGCCAAAGCACTTTCTGATCTAAAACCAGGCCCAAACCAGTTGGACATAGACCACCCACAGATTTCCCTCTCTACAAGTGAGCTCAAGGAAGATTTGCCCCTGGGATGCCCCTTTCAGAGACCACAGGATTGCTTCCTAAGGTGTATTGTCGTATCATTAAAACGATTTTACCTATCTGGAAGGCAAATTGTGGTAGAGAGATGAGGTAGGCAGATAGATAAATTCATAGGCAGATAGATAGTTTGTTACCCTTGTTTGTCTTTTTGATTCCGAAATTCTTTCACAGATACTTACCATTTTCCCCTTGAAATTTTTCACAAAGATATCATGTCACTTCCTCACCCTGTGGCATCATTAACTGTAAAGCATCCTCTGCAGTTCATTTGCTGTTGAGAATTCCAGTAAGCTTTCAGACACGAGCATTGCTTAACCTGTTTCCCTCCCCTTTTCTCCTCTTTCTAATTAAACTATAGAAAAGCTGTCCTGCTTGGAAGTGACAGAGAAAATTAAAAACATCCTCTATTGTAGAGGAGGCTGTAATAATAGCCACTGTCCACAACTTTCCATGTAAATTACCAGAAATGAATCAACTGACTTCTAATAAACCAGAGTACTGGGACAGTTCCTCAAAACCACTTAGGCTCATTATCAGCTTATTATTCTGACTTCTCTAAAAATAATAATTATTATTAACTTTGAATTTCCTTTCTTTCCACTCAAAGGCTGATGTTCTTTTAATTATGATGCAAAGGGCAGCTTTTACTTTCCTACTACAGTTGCTGAATTTGAACGGAAGCTTCATTTTAGCTTCCTTATATTACTCACATCTTACGATTTATGCTTTCTTCTAAGATCAGTAAGGAAAGTGGTATTCTGATAATGTTTGAAACAGGAAGACAAGGGCAAGAATGCAGCTTATTACTTTTGAAAACTCTCAGTATTTGAAACAGCATTAATATTAAAGTATTGGTAGAGAAGTTGTATGTTGGTGGGGAAGCAAATATGGTCCCATGAAGTATACGAAAGAAGGTATACAGCTTGCAAAGCAGCAAGGTGGAAACAGCACCTTATATTGTGGCCTTGCAGGTGCTTGGCCAATGCTCTATTTTTACCATCCCAAGCAGACAGCAAACACATGACATTTGTCGATGGTCATTTTCCCTAGTGAAATTCGCTTCTGCATTGAACACTGAACTTTGTTGCCTAGATTTGTATGACATGTTTTCCCCAGGGAGACTCGCCTGGCCCCAAACTTGTCATTCTTTCAGCACTAAATTAAAGACATTTTTTTTCCTGGGCATTGCCAAAGATGTTATTAAATTTGATTAATAATAATGTTTATGTGATTTTTTTTAACTTTATACATTGCTTCAGGGCTTTTTTAAAAGTGGAAAGTGATGTGAAAATTTAATAAACCTAAACTTACCGGTAATACTTCCTTATATATAATAGATTAAGAACTAGTACACATAACCATCCTAATTCAATTATCTGTTCTCAGTGTGTGCCGGTCCAGGGCCAGAACAAATCATTGTGCCACCTGAGGCGAGGCAGAGTCAGAGGGCCCTGGCTCCCTACTATCAGAGGAAGAGGTCAAGGATTCAGAAGGTACAGTAAATCTAACTGGGAGGATGATGCTCTGCATGAGCCAACCTGCGGCGTCCATGCCTCTGCTGAAGTTTCAGCACTGGAAGAACTTGCGGTGCCAGCACACTCTGGCTTGATGTTTTTGCTTTACTGTTTTTAGAGTCTAAGGTCTCCAGCTCAGAGGTCATGGCCAAGCCATAGCCTCCTCTACACCACAGAAGTCCATGGCTCCTAAACAAGGCTGGGTCCTTTTAAGAGTAGAAGCATCATTCCTCAGGGCTGGGACCAGCTGCTCAAAGGAAGCTGAAGTCTAATTTGAAGCTCCAGCATGGGTTCCACTAAGAGCTGTCCAGGGTCTACCCACTTTCCATGTTTGCCTTTCATACTTTGATCTCTGCTTCACCTGACCTTCCTCATCTGGTCTTTTGCTCTACATTACTTGACTTTGCATCACTAGAACTTTGTTTCTTAAATGTAGAAGTGGTGCTAGTGGTATGTGACCTGGCGTCCCTAGACCCTGTGCTTAGTGCAAGCTCCCATCTGAGCTAGAACCCTGTCACCCAGCTGGGACAGAACACCATCTCCCTGTGACCCAAACTCCTCCGCTTCCACTGCTGACAGCACCTTCTTTCTTCTCCTAAAAGACCTCTGGGACCATTTTGCCCAGGTCTTTCTCTGGAGAACGGAGGGTCCTTCCTCAGGATGAGGCATTGTGGGAGAGCTGACCTTGGAGAGTGCTTGCAACCCTGTGGTGGCAAATGCTGCTTAAAATTTCACTACAGAGCCTTGGCTAATAGATGGATTGGCCCTTGCCAATCTTCAGTAGGGCACAGGTTGCTGTTCCCTCTGATGTTCTCTGCACCTGCTAAAAACCTGCTCCTTAAGTTTGGGTATCCTTCAGAACTGCATGGGAGGTGTTACTGATCCTGCAGTAAAAATAGGGGATTGAAACAAAAATAGGAAAAGTAGGTGAAGTCTTGATAAGCATCAATTACAAAATCGCTAAAAATTTCATCAGTATCCAAATCCATGAGTTTTACAGATCAGCAATGGGTTTTATTTTATTTTATTTTACTTCATTTTTGGTTTGATCCATTTCAACACCCATCTTGTCTACTTGTGATAGCTTTTTAGGTTATTGAATGATCTTCCTCCTAGAACGAGGTCTCAAGGTTTCGGAGAATCTAATGTTGGGTTATTCTGCATGAAGATGGAAAGAAGGGGTGGAGGTGGTTTTCTTCCATTTTTAGGAAATGTTCTGCTACATACACACCCCACACCCCAATCTGTTGGGAAACAGTTTCCTGATAAATATTCAAGCAACGGAATAAGATTGCCAAGATACAAGTACTTCTCTTTAATAAACCATGTTTCATATTGTATGCTGGCAAAATGCTTTAAATGAAAACAAATATAATCTTGATGAGTGTTTGGACAAGGTCTTTTTCACTTATGTCTACTGTACATCCTGGGTTGCCAGATTAAATAATTGAAGAAACTTCTAGCTGCCTGGGCTTTTTAACAACCATGTTAGTTTAACTCCAGGTTTACTAAATAATTTAAATCCATTCAAAGATTAGGGTATTCAGGCTATATGCTTTCCTAGGCTGTTTTACCTCTAATTGCAACCAGTGTGTACATAATAATTCAAATGGATAGGGAAATGACTCTGGCTGTTCGCACCTTCTGATGCATTACCTGAGTGGAGTCCCAATTGCATGGTCAAATGCTTTAAATGAAAAATAGTTTCACCACAATCCAATATTTCAAATTCAGAAACTGGGCCTTGCTATTTCTTCCATTCATGCATTCATTTGTTTTTTTTTAAATAATTTTTATTCAGTTTTAACAAACAAAATTATAAATAAACAATAACACACACACACACACACACACACACACAAAGAAAAATTTTTTTGTTTGTTTTTCATCCATCTTTCTTTAACAAAGTTAGGTGACTTCCCTCAGTTTCTTACATCTGAGTTTCATCCTATATCATCATTAACAGTTTCATTTTCATATTTTTTAATATCTATATAATACTTATCATTCCTTATTTGCAATTTCTTAAATTTACCTAAATAACAATTCCTAAAAAAGCTATCCTTTTAAACTGAAAGCCTATAGCTCCTCCTCTAAGAGTTTTTCAATTTTGTATTCCGTAATATTTCTTCAGACAAATTTTGAATTTCTGCCAATCTTCCTCCACCATGTCTTCTCTCTGGTCGTAGAGTCTCCCCGTCAGTTCAGCAAGTTCCATAAAGTCCATCATCTTCATCTGCCATTCGTCTAGTGTAGCTAGCACTTGGGTCTTCCAATTCTTGGCAAAAAGTATTCTAGCAACTGTTGTGGCATACAAAAAGAATGTTGTATCTTTTTGGGGGATTTCTCCCCCTACTATTCCAAGTAAAAAGGCTTCTGGTTTTTAAATAAACGTGTTTTTCAACACTTTCTTAATTTCATTATAAATCATATTCCAGAAGCCTTTTACTTTAGGGCATGTCCACCACATGTGGTAAAAGGTTCCTTCCTTTTCTTTACATTTCCAACATTTGTTATCTACTGTATGATACATCTTAGCTAGTTTAACAGGTGTTAGATACCATCTATACATCATTTTCATCATATTTTCTTTCAAAGTAGTACATGCAGTCATGCAGTAAATTTCAGACCTTTTCCCCACAATCTCTCCCATTCATTCAACATTATGTTGTGCCCAACATCCTTGTTTTATTTTTAGTCACCCCCCCCCAATAATCCATAGCATGGAACATGCCTTTTTCAAAGCTCACACACACTGGGTTAAATGTCTTCACTGAACTATCCATTATGATCTCCAAGGTCACATTCCTGGTCAGTCACCAACCCCCCTCATTTTCTACCCTGGGTGGAGCAAGCCCTCGGGGTTTAGGAAGCCAATAGCTTTTCTGCTCAGAATCACAACACCAACACCACTTTCGGAATGTTCTGTTCCGCAGGCCATTTCCTGATTTGATTTAGTGATTATATCATTTTCAGTATTATTTGAGATATCTTTAAGACTATTCAGGAAAGGCTCATTTGCTCTCCAAAATATTTAGAGAAGAGGGCTTTTACCTCAGTGTTTTGTCAGTCGTGGCCACAATTGGGCTTCTTTTCATCCGGAACTCACCAGAACTCAGTTCCGGCACCTCTCAAGTGGATACCATTGCCATTATAAGAGAACAAGGGAGGCGTTCATGGTGAGTTCCGGCACCTCTTTTTCTAGAAAAGTAGCACTGGGCTTGCTTGTTTTTCAGGTATTGTGGGAAGTGGGTAATATCTCAGTTACTGTTTCTTATCAGTGAGTGTATTACCAAAGCATTAATGGATTCACATTTATTAATTCATTTAAATTGTCTTTAAAACTTAACTTGGTACACATCCAGAATATAGCATGATATGACAAGGCCTAATTAATTTCAAATGTCCAGGTTATGTCCTTTTCTGCAGATTCTAAGACTGAGATATTAGGGCTCCAGGACAAGGATATTATATTACAGTTGGGACCTAAAGATAGCCAGAAATTAAATATGTTTGGTCATTTTTCATGTTCTGTTTCTGACATCAGAAATAAACACTGAATCAAATTCATGGCAGAGCCCTCCTCTCTGAAGCAGCTCTGCCAAAATTTGTTACATTTGTCCAGATTCAGTAGTTGAGAACTGCAGACTGAGAGTGCAATCTTGTACATGTCTACACAGAAGTAAGTCTCATTGAATTGAGTGGGGATTACTCCCAAGTAAATAAGTTCCAATAGATGCAGTCATTAGATTAAGGGTTCCAGTTTTGCTAGGGGGATAAAGATCTTCATCCGAGTGAGGAATTTCTAAAATGAAAAGTTTGAGCTTTATGCCTACCTCATACCCTCCAACATTTCTCCAATGAAAATAGGGATGTCCTATTTATTAATACTACTACTACTACTACCCCACTCATCTGACTGGGTTGCCCCAGCCACTCTGGGTGATTTCCAACATATATAAAAGCATAATAAAACATTAAACATCAAAAAACCAACTTTCCTATACAGTACAGAGCTGCCTTCAGATGTCTTCTAAAGGTTGTATAGTTACTTATTTCCTTGGCTTGGGGTTGCATAACTCCATACCCTTTCTCCAATGAAAATAGAGACATCCTAAGGAAAGGTGGAACATTCTGGAATCAAATCAGAAACCGGAACGACTTCTGTAAATCTGGGACTGTCCCTGGAAAATAGGGAAACTTGGAAGATCTACTCTCTGCACATGATTCCACATCCTTTCCCAAACCTAGAAGATATTGTCCCAAATCTCATACATGACACAGGTTGATTAGGATTAGTCTGGTGTGATGAACTCTGAACATGACCAGAGATCATTACTACACTTTTCAGGACTGAGCCATGCATTGCAAATATGATTTGATGTGCTCTCATGTGCCCAAAAAGGGTTTTGGATAATGAATGGTTAAATGGATTGTGTGCAGAGAAGCATTCAACTGGAATCAAGTTCTCTTCTCATTTTAAAAGTTTGTGTGTGTTTAGTTTTTTTGGCAACAGATGTGTAGATGTAAACAATCCATGAATTCAACTTGTGTCATGTGGTACCGCTTAATTTCTAAATAAGAGGTCAGTCTTGTCCGAAAAACATATTTGGGCCCCTTTACATGGAAGTTCTTTGTCTGTCCATAGCTGTGCAGAGAATAATTGATTTTTTAATATATATTTTTCTTCTTTGAGAGGCGGAGACAATGGCACTCTTCTCATGTCTGGAGTGGACCCAGCAATGTTTCAGTTATCCAGTTAACTTTTTAGTTCTACTTTGCTTTGGTCTAGGTGTAGTACTAGGTGATGTGCCGCTCTCAAATTTAATTTCTTTTATTTTTATTTAACCAAAGTTTATACACTTCTTGATTTTTAGCAAGTGGTTGTAAGTGGTTTACAAGAAATATTAAAGTTATCAGGAAATACAGTTAAAAAGAATTAAAAATATTTAAAAGTAAGTAATAATAATAATAATAATTTATTATTTATACCCCGCCCATCTGGCTGGGTTTCCCCAGCCACTCTGGGCGGCTTTCAACAGGGCATTAAAATACAGTAATCTATAAAACATTAAAAGCCTCCCTAAACAGGGCTGCCTTCAGATGTCTTCTAAATGTCTGGTAGTTGTTGTTTTCTTTGACATCTGAAGGGAGGGCGTTCCACAGGGCGGGCGCCACTACCGAGAAGGCCCTCTGCCTGGTTCCCTGTAACTTGGCTTCACGCAGCGAGGGAACCGGCAGAAGGCCCTCGGCACTGGACCTCAGTGTCCGGGCTGACCGATGGGGGTGGAGACGCTCCTTCAGGTATACAGGACCGAAGCCATTTAGGGCTTTAAAGGTCAGCACCAACACTTTGAATTGTGCTCGGAAACGTACTGGGAGCCAGTGTAGGTCTTTCAAGACCGGTGTTATGTGGTCTCGGCGGCCGCTCCCAGTCACCAGTCTAGCTGCCGCATTCTGGATTAGTTGTAGTTTCCGGGTCACCTTCAAAGGTAGCCCCACGTAGAGCGCATTGCAGTAGTCCAAGCGAGAGATAACTAGAGCATGTACCACTCTGGCGAGACAGTCCGCGGGCAGGTAGGGTCTCAGCCTGCGTACCAGATGGAGCTGGTAGGCAGCTGCCCTGGATACAGAATTAATCTGTGCCTCCATGGACAGCTGTGAGTCCAAAATGACTCCCAGGCTGCGCACCTGGTCCTTCAGGGGCACAGTTACCCCATTCAGGACCAGGGAGAATGTGCATTTAAGTAAGGAGATCAAGACGCACCAAAATCTTTGTGACCAGATAAGCCTGCCTAAAGAAAAGCGTTTTAAGCAGGTGCTGAAAAGAGTAAGGTTAAAAAAAGGTAAAGGACCCCTGGACGGTTAAGTCCAGTCAAAGGTGACTATGGGGTTGTGGTGTTCATCTCACTTTCAGACCGAGGGAGCCAGCGTTGGTCTACAGACAGCTTTCCGGGTCATGTGGCCAGCAGGACTAAACCGCTTCTGGTGCAACAGAAAACCATGATGGAAGCCAGAGCACACGGGAACACTGTTTACCTTCCCATCACAGAGGTACCTATTTATCTACTTGCACTGGTGTGCTTTCGAACTGCTAGGTTGGCAGGAGCTGGGACAGGGCAACGGAGCTCATCCCGTCACGGGGATTTGAACCGCCGACCTTCTGATCAGCAAGCCCAAGAGGCTCAGTGGATAGACCACAGCACCACCCGCGTCCCTTTGCTGAAAAGGAGTACAGCAAAGGTGCCTGCTAAATGTCAACTGACAGTCAGCAAACGCTGCCATCCAAACACACTTACCTAGGAGTAAGTCCAACTGAACATCATGGGACTTATTTATGAATAGACCATGCAAATGGTTGTTCTGTAAGTTCACTGTTGATGTAAGAAGTGGTCCAATAACAGATTTTTATGATCTCTAATTTTACAGGCTGGAACATGAAGAACAGCTGATCAATATATTTTTAATATTTGGGCAGCAGAACCCAGTAAAAGTGTGATCAATGTGCATAAACAGCATGAGTGTTGTTAGAAAGAAAACAGCTGGGCTGTTTCCTCTTTTGGGGGGTGAATTCTAAACACATAATGGTGGTATCAACTGTGTCAAATACCATTGACTATATAAATGTTTAATGACCGGCTCAGCTTATTACAGGAATTTGCATTTCCTTATGGGAATGGATAGATTCAATATCAGTATAGCATCTCTCTCTTATCCCATTGCATGTGAAAGTATGTCAGGATTAGGAACCGATCAAGGAAGGCTGCATATTTTGTCAAAGCAAGATAATTTGCGGCTTCTAGTAAGTCAACCACAAATACGTATTTTCCGTTAACTAACAAATGTCCTGTTTCACCAAATAGTATAAAATAACAAGCACACAAATATGGAACCAAATGAACATATTAGAGAAAAGTCAGATAAGCTTGGTGGTAGCTATTATTTAGTTTTTTTGCAAAACAAGTAGCAGAGCAATTGTAAGTACGTTTCCAAGCACAATTCAAAGTGTTGGTGCTGACCTTTAAAGCCCTAAACGGCCTTGGCCCAGTATACCTGAAGGAGCGTCTCCACCCCCATCATTCAGCCTGGACACTGAGGTCCAGCTCTGAGAGCCTTCTGGCGGTTCCCTCACTGCGAGGTGTGAGGTTACAGGGAACCAGGCAGAAGGCCTTCTTGGTAGTGGCGCCCGCCCTGTGGAACACCCACCCATTCACCCTCTTAGAGTGGTGAATGGCACTATTTAGCGGGAAGAAATTTCAATGAAAATCCTTGTTATTACATATTTAACATGGCTGTTTATTTGTATGTATTTGTCCAGGGTTTCAGACAGCGGTCAGCTGTATATGGAGATGGCGGGGATTGAACTTTTGCACAAAAGGATTGTACTGTACTGCTGAGTTATGAACATTCCCCAAAGGAGATACAAGCATATGTTCACTGCATGATGTATTAAATCACATATACTGTTAGGAGGATGCCAGATATCTGTATAAGATTTCTAGTTTGTAGCTTGTCTGAACTAGGCTATGTCATGTAGTACTTTCCTTGATGAGTATTTAGATACTCCAACACTGCATTTATTTCTTCCTGATTTCCTGGACACTCTGTACTTCTGTGGCTCATATTAGTGCACTTCTTAGACCCCTATGAACATCATTAATCGCTCTGTTTTGCTTGTGCCAGGAGAGGCTAACTCTCAGTGACAACACACCACACATCCAACATGTGTTTCTGCAACATACTGGCTTAGAAAACATACAGTAATTGGCCGTTTATTATACCGACTTAAACCTTCTTATTGATGCCAGGAATAACTGTACAATTTCGGGAGGGGTGGGGAAGGAAAGAGCACATTTTTGAAATGTAAATAATAGATAAAGGACACCAGCGGAATGATCACAACCCAGCAGTAATCCCCCCAAGAGGAAAATAGAGCCATATAAGTACAATTTGTGTTGAAAGATCCATTAGCCAGGAAGTTAGTAAGCCAGATTCTGCCCTACGACTCTGAAGGGAATAACTTAATGTTAAGAGTTTGGTGCCGTGGATAAGAAATGGAAAAAGGAAGGAAGAAATTTGTCTGCATTAAATTATTTCACATTAAGAATTCTCTGTCCAGGAAAATGTGTTTCACAGTACCAGAGCGTAAAATGATAGAACACAATGGGCCATTTTACACTAACCCAACCTGATAACCAAGTAGACAGGGTTGCATGAAACCTGCATTGCTTTATAAGCAGTTTCCTCCATGCAGAGCATCATTCGCCAGTAGCAACCTCCCACTCAGAAGCCACTGTCCATTTTCTATTACAGTTCCATGGTTTTAATATCGCCCTTGTTATTGGCAAGAATATGAACACAGGAAGCTGACTTATGCTGAGTCAGACCATTGGTCCATCTAGCCCAGTGGTGGCCAACTCCCAAGAGACTGTGATCTACTCACAGAGTTAGAAACTGACAGTGATCTACCCTCTTTTTTTTGGGTTCAGCTCGAAGTTGTTGAGCTTTTTTTTAGGAAGGAGGAAAGCCATTTTGGGGGGGTTCAGGCAGAAGTTTTTGAGCTTTTTTTAGGGAGGAAGGCTCCTTTCCCCTTTTATGGGGGTGCAGGGCAAAAATGTTGAGCTTTTCTTAGGGCAGCCAGCGATCTACCTGTTGGACGTGCCTGATCTAGCCCATTGTGGACCTACTTACAGTGACCCATCCCCCAGGGAGCAACGTGTGATCCAAGTAAACTGGACAGGACAACATTCTGGGATTTAAAAATTGGCCACACCTTTATTGATTCCAGATGTAGTTTGGATTTGGCTTAGGCACTGGGTGTGTATCCTTCACAGCCCCCCTGGCAGAGGGCTGTCGCATGACAGGGTCAAGCCCAGGATTGATGGGTTATCCGTAAGCTGCAGGTCTATATGTATGACCCTCCCAAGCCTCTGAAGGAAGCTCTATGGCACATCTGCCACCCACCTTGGCTTTTGGACAGAGATTTCCTACTAGACCCCTCTAATACCCCATTATCACACAGTTCTGGGCTGGGAGTGATGCACCACTTCCCCCTCCACATGTTTTCCACCCAAGGATTCCACCCAATGCCTTATCAACCATCTGAGATGCTGAAATTGCCAACTCGCTGCCAACTGACCTACAACTGCAACCAATCTACAATGCCCCCCTTTAGGTCCTTCAACCAACATTCATTTCCTGCAGGTTAAAAGTGTATACCATCAGGTGTATACCATAAGTCCATCCTGTCAGATGACACGGCCCGCAAGGCACTTCATCACTTGACGGAGTGCCCGATTAATCTTCAGGAGGGCATAATTTATGGGTCACTGCTGCATGAATGAAAGAGGAGGGCTGTGGGAGAAGAGTGGAAGGCCCTCGCTTCATGTTACAGAACCTGAAAAATAGGCTGGGTTTAGCATTTGATTTCTAGCATTATTACCATATTTAAAATTTCATTTTAACCACCAGTCTTGCATCCAAATGTTTGAACAAATGTAGTGCAGCTGGGCTTTGATTTGGTCTTCTCAAAAATACCAGTGTTCAGTTGGGATAGCAGTTTGGGGAGCATAGACTGCGTATATATCATAACTTAAATGCACATTCTCTTTCCTAAAAATTTCTGGGCACTGTAATTTATTCCTCATAGAGTTAGAATTCCCAGTAACCCTTAACAAACTACAGTGCCCAGTATTCTCTGATGGGGGAAATGTGCTTTGAATGATCTTCAAAGGTATAATGTGTATACAGTCTAATCACAGGAATCACACACTGGCTACAAGATGTTTGTAGGACAGGAATAATTTACATCTTTCATATATTGCTGGATTGCAGCTCTCATAATCCTTGATCATTGGCCATGCTGACTGGGGCTGATGGGAATTGTAACCCAACAACATATTGAGGGCACTATTTTGGTTACCCCTATTGTATGAGAACCCCTTCAGAAGATTGTTTTAAACACGTCCAATACCTACTTTATCCCTTCCAATCTTTTGCCTCTCGTGACAGTGTTGGATCTTCTGGTTCTCTCGTATTTTAAAATCATGTGGATAGCTCATGAAGGACTAATGCCACCTTGTCCCATGAGACCCTGAAAGTACTATTGGGTTCTGCCTTCTGTTCTGGGAAGGTAACTCTCTTGTATGCATATTTATCCATCATATGAGAAGAACACCTACAGATGCCAGCCTTTTCACACACCTAAAAGCTGAAGGTAGCTCCAACTAGCTATGAATGTGGAGTCAATTATACATTAAAAAAGAAAATTGCCGCCAAACCCCAATATTTGTAAGATAGAAATATGCTTGCATTGGAGCTACTGAAACTTGGCAACACTCCCAAGGAATTCAGAAATGTTAAGGCCTATTGAAAACTGATGTAACTTATCATCCTTATTTTTATTTTTTGAAACTCCAGCTTTAAATATCTCTTCACACTGACCTTGACATGTTGTGAGGATTTTTTAAATGACTGTTTATGAAGGACCTGGGAGTTACCCTGAGGATGGCCGGACTTTCTCTTCCCTTCTACGGTGGTCTTCTTAGTGATGGAATCCCACTGGCAGATCAGTAAACTAAAGGCTATGTTTTACCTCTCACTAAAGTGAATGGGGAGGTTTGCATTGTACGCCATTGAGAGAGAGGTCCATTGTTAAGCATGTACATTAACTGAGCATAGAACAAAATCACCATGCCCCTTCAAGTTCAGTACCCTTTATGACCAATGCATAAAGGTGCCCGCTGATGAAGGAACGTAAAGAAGACAATATTGTAATATTAGAGGGAGATTGATGATTCTGTGCAATAGAGAACTAGCCCAGCTAACAGTGATTCAGAACAGAGATGGGAAAATATCCTAAAGCTTGGCTATTGCTCTCAGTTGTTACCAGAAGCCAGCATCTCAGGCCTGTTCTCCCCTCGCTAGTAGCTGCAAATATCCTAAAGGTTGTCTTAGTCCCACCACAACCTGAAAAAAATTAGGAGAACCCCAGAAATGTTCATATCAAAGTGAGTGTCAAATGCCATGTCTGCCTGCTCTAGGACCTTAGCCACTGGCATGTTGGGACTCTAGGTTTAGTCATATAATCAACCTTTTTTGACCAAAGGCCACAAGGTGAATTTAGAGGTGAAGCGAAATTTGAACAAAAGCTCTGGGTTTTTTTTATTTTGCAAGGCGGCATGTGTCACATCATCCCAGCTTCTGCCCCTAGTCCAGATGATAATATTCTAAAATATTTGCACAGCTGCTTCAAAAATCACTCTGAATCTCTTCAAAGTGCAATAAAACTGATATTGGGACTGCAGACCAACTGGAACAGATTACTAGGATTGAACAATGACATTCCCTCCCCTCACCAACTGCTGTATGGTTGGCTCTCTGACCAGACCTACTGTATATATTTTATAGATTGAGTAAATAGTATATTGGGTAAAGAAAGTGGGCACTGTCTCTCTGCTTCCTCTGTCTCCGATCACAGCTATTCATCCAATAAAATGTTTACGGATATTATAGAGTACTGATGGCAGTTAATACAGCTTTTTGTTGCAACCCTCCTTGCGTTTTCTATATCTATTTATATCTATCTGTTACGGAAGATTCACTTTGTTACAGAAATTAATGCTTTCATAAAATGCAAATGCCTGTGATAGCTGTTAAAATAATATTCATCTGCTCATATACTGCTATATAAAATGCATATTAAAAATACTTAGTTTCTTTTATTCCAAGCAGTCTGTAATAATGGAAGATATTGGGCATTTTAAGGGATATGTGGTCTAAATTCCCTACATTCTAAAGTCACTTTTCCTTGAGAGTCTGTGCAGTGCTAGTGCCCTGCATATTGCCAGTTTATTTCTGTTGGCATGATTCCCTCTCCTGTTTAGTTTTAAGCTGTTAAATAAGTTTAGTTTATTCGCATTGTTTTATACAATATTGCACGGGTTGATTTTGTGTGTGTGTGTATTTCTCAACATTATGATTGCTTGTAATTGTTCTTAATATGTGTTTCTGAATTGTTGTATTGTTCATTTGACATGTTGGGAGCCACTTGGGAAGGATTTTGTGGGAAAGCAGCATACAAATAAAGAGACTAATGAAGACGTGAAGAGAGCTTCTGTCAAAGCCAGGATAGTGATATGGGAAGCCTTATACCAGTATTTAATCCATTCCAGAATAAGCTATGTCCAACAGTGGTTCAGTCTCAGGGCCACTGCCATACCAGGAGCAAAAAAAACAACTGCAAATGAACAGTGGCAGCTGGTTAAGAAATGATAGGCAGTGTTGCTTGTTGATCAGACAAGGGCAAAGTGCTAGGGTGGATGTTTAGTCCTGGTTTGACCAATCCAGAGGGCTTTTACTTGACAGCCTATGTTGGACATAGTGTGTGTGTGTGTGTGTGAGAGAGAGAGAGAGAGAGAGAGAGAGGGAGAGAGGGAGAGAGAGAGAGAGAGAGAGAGAGAACTAGGAGGAGGAAGTGTCATAGAAATAACAGAAATAATAAAATTAAAAGTTGAAATAGGTATGAGAAGGGCTTAACAAGTGAAGGTTGGAATGTGAAGGTTGTGTTTGCAAGCGAACTGTGGGAGAAGGATGGAACAACATTTTGAGGACAAAGGAAGCAGGGAAAGATAAGAAAGTTGCTATGCCTTACGATTAAACCAGTAGAAGCTAGTAGAAGGAAGTTCTGCCTTGTATGGATGTAACTGCCGTTTTGCTTCGCTTTGCTTGTAAGTGTATAAATGCTTGTGCTCATATTTGGTGTGTTACCCCTCAACAGCTTGCTGGTTGAGGTTGTGTCATACCAGCCTTGCAATGCCTAAATAAACATCCTGTATGACTGTCAATTAATGTCTGGAATCTTTTGGCCATCCAGGTTTAACTCACAGGGTATTGGGTACTGAAGCCCCATATTTCCTGGAAGGAAGGAAAGGCAATTTTGATTGCTCCAATCCAATTAGCAGCACTATGTGTGCACTTTCCAGTAATGAACGAACAAACAAACAAACAAACAAACAAACAAACAACAAATGACTACTACTACTATTTATAATAGTTCTATACTGCCCTTCAGCTGAAGATCACAGGGAAGTTTACAATATTAAAACACAAAAATACATACCACAATAAGAAAAACAACACTCCTCACAATTTAAAAGGCCATAGTTTAATTAGCCAAAGGCATGAGAGAACAGGAATTATTTTTCTTGGTGCCTAAAGATACGTAATGAAGGTGCCAGGTGAGCCTCCCTGGGAGAGCATTCCACAAATGGGAAGCCACTGCAGAAAAGGCCTGTCTTCTGGTCTTGCCACCCCCCAGACCTCTAACAGAGGAGGCACATGAAGAAGGGTCTCAGATGATGACTGCAGCATAGAATCATAGAATCAAAGAATCATAGAGTTGGAAGAGACCACAAGGGCCATCCAGTCCAACCCCCTGCCAAGCAGGAAACACCATCAAAGCATTCCTGACAGGTGGCTGTCAAGCCTCTGCTTAAAGACCTCCAAAGAAGGGGACTCCACCACACTCCTTGGCAGCAAATTCCACTGTCGAACAGCTCTTACTGTCAAGAAATTCTTCCTAATGTTTAGGTGGAATCTTCTTTCTTGTAGTTTGAATCCATTGCTCCGTGTCCGCTTCTCTGGAGCAGCAGAAAACAACCTTTCTCCCTCCTCCATATGACATCCTTTTATATATTTGAACATGGCTATCATATCACCCCTTAACCTTCTCTTCTCCAGGCTAAACATACCCAGCTCCCTAAGCCGTTCCTCATAAGGCATCGTTTCCAGGCCTTTGACCATTTTGGTTGCCCTCCTCTGGACACGTTCCAGCTTGTCAATATCCTTCTTGAACTGTGGTGCCCAGAACTGGACACAGTATTCCAGGTGAGGTCTGACCAGAGCGGAATACAGTGGTACTATTACTTCCCTTGATCTAGATGCTATACTCCTATTGATGCAGCCCAGAATTGCATTGGCTTTTTTAGCTGCTGCATCACACTGTTGACTCATGTCAAGTTTGTGGTCTACCAAGACTCCTAGATCCTTTTCACTTGTACTGCTCTCAAGCCAGGTATCACCCATCCTGTATTTGTGCCTTTCATTTTTTTTGCCCAAGTGTAGTACTTTACATTTCTCCCTGTTAAAATTCATCCTGTTTGCCTTGGCCCAGTTCTCTAATCTGTTAAGGTCATTTTGAAGTGTGATCCTGTCCTCTGGGGTATTAGCCACCCCTCCCAATTTGGTGTCATCTGCAAACTTGATCTGGATGCCCTCAAGCCCATCATCCAAGTCATTGATAAAGATGTTGAATAAGACTGGGCCCAAGACAGAACCCTGTGGCACCCCACTAGTCACTTCTCTCCAGGATGAAGAGGAGCCATTGATGAGCACCCTTTGGGTTCGGTCAGTCAGCCAGTTACAAATCCTCTGAATGGTAGCATTGTCTAGCCCGCATTTTACCAGCTTCTTTACAAGAATATCATGGGGCACCTTGTCAAAGGCCTTGCTGAAATCAAGATAGGCTACATCCACAGTGTTCCCTTCGTCTACCAGGCTTGTAATTCTGTCAAAAAATGAGATCAGATTAGTCTGACATGACTTATTTTTCAGAAACCCATGCTGACTTTTAGTGATCGCAGCGTCCGGGATGGTTCATAAGGGGAGAGGCAGTCCTTGAAGTACTGCGGTCCTGATCCATTTAAGGCTTCATAGGTCAAGACTAGCACTTTGAATTGAGACTGGGAACTAATTGGCAGCCAGCGCAGTAGGGCATTATATAGCTGAATCCTTTTTGCCCTCAATGAGCAACCTGGCCACTGAATTCTGCACTAGCTGAAGTTTTCAAGCCCCATGCCACAATCTGACCTAGAGGTTATCAGAGCATAGACAACAGAAGTTAGGCTATCCCTGTCCAGACAGGGGTGCAGCTGGGCCACCAGCCAAAGCTGATGGAAGGCAATTCGCACCACCAAGCCCACATGAGCCTGAAGCAACAACACTGGATCCAGAAGTACCTCCAAGCTGCAGATCCACTCCCTGATCCAGTCATGGATCTCCCACATTGCAAGTAATTTGGCCCCCACAACAGTGTGCACTTTTTCAAGGCCAGTATCTCAGTACCCATAATCTGCCATTGCTCTTCCATGTTAGAATTCTCAATGGATGAACAGCACACACCTATGTCTTTGCTCATAAAATTATTGAGTAATCTAGAATCCAAAATGCTGGAGTTACTGTTGCAAAGGATGATGTCAAAATCTAAACTTCATTGTGCTTAAACTTCTTTGAAGCGTTCAATATCGAAGTAATATGTGACACGTCACAGGTCGCAATAGTACCTGGTTTTGAAAGGATTTTTAGTTCTCTATTAAAAATCTCTTCGCTACGATCTTTAACTACAGTTTGGAGGCATTAAAGAGAAACAGCTGGATTTTTTCCACCTGATTCAGATTGGCTTATCTGATAGTAATTCAGCGTCCTTATTTGCGAGCCTTTTACCATGTGGCAAACAGGAACACAGGAAATTACTCGTAAAACAGAAATAATTGTTCAGATGTTCACCAAAGCCCCCTAGTTCAAGGGAAGAAATCTGGCTGCTTGCTTTAAAGGCTGGATGCACAGTATAGAGATACTATCCAAATATTTTGTTTTCTCCGGACATAATTTAGGTAGCTCTTTGTTACCTTAACATCATCATCATCTCAGGGACACTCACAGAATTTCTTCCATTGTCAATGTTTATCATCCTAAACAGCATGAACTGGCACTTGTACGGCCACTTCACAATTCACAGTGATGAGCGGGAATCATGAGTCAACGTATTCATCATTCCACTTATTTGGAAGCCGCATTGCATAACACCTTGCAAATGGGTGCAAACCATAGCAAAATAGATGCATGGTTTTTTATTTATTTTACATACGAAGGTGCATATGGGTGTGGGGTTTTTAAAAAAAGAAAAACTCCATGAAGGGTGTCTAATGGGTAGGGGTGGCAGCAGGTGGAGTCACATATTAAGAAACGTTGAGTACATAAGAAAAGCCTTTTATGGGTCAGGACAAAAGTCTATCTAGTTCAGTATCCTGTTGCAGGACCCAGACACAGTGAAGCCATAGACCAGGAGTAGGCAACCTAAGGCCCGTGGGCCAGATGCGGCCCATTCGCCTTCTAATTACGGCCCACGGATGGTCTGGGAATCAACGTGTTTTTACATGAGTAGAATGTGTCCTTTTCTTTAAAATGCATCTCTGGGTTATTTGTGGGGCCTGCCTGGTGTTTTTACATGAGTATAATTTGTGCTTTTATTTAAAATGCATCTCTGGGTTATTTGTGGGGCATAGGAATTCGTTCAATTTTCCCCCCCAAAATATAGTCTGGCCCACCACATGGTCTGAGGGATGGTGGACCGGCCCATGCCTGAAAAAGGTTGCTGACTCCTGCCATAGACACGGGGTGTCTAGGCATGGCAAGTTGGGACACAATTGATGGGTTTTGGTGTAGGCTCTGGGTGTGTATCCTCAACCAACAAACCCATTTTCTGGTTGGTTCTTTCCACAGGGTTAGCCAAGGCAGCGGGTGGTTGCCCTGTGACATACACCAAGTCAGGGTGACCCTGCCCGAGATCACCTTGATGGAGCTATGGCCCATCTGGGCATCTGGACAGAGGCAGCTCCATCCCAGCCAGATCCCTTAAATGGGATATCCTGAATCCTTGGACCTGAGAGGGTTCTGACCCCGCCATCCAACTAGACTAAGGATCCACTCCCAATGTCTTATACCAGGCATCCCCAAACTGCGGCCCTCTAGATGTTTTGGCCTACAACTCCCATGATCCCTAGCTAACAGGACCAGTGGTCAGGGATGATGGGAATTGTAGTCTTATACACTGCCTTATACACTGCTCGAGTCGGCCCTTCCCCACCAATTCGCCGCCAAACCAGTCATATCGGCAACCAATCCTTGATGCCATTACACAAGCCGAACAGCCAGTCTTCATGACCCACTGGTGAAAAGTGCACCCTGTCAGGTCTGTAGAGAGCTCCATCGTGAAATCGTTTTTTTTATTTCCCAAATTTCAAGACTGTTTCAACTAATAAAATAATGGATGTTTGCTGGGTGGCAAAAGCTAGCAATGGTTCATGCTTCTGTTCCAAGCTTTATCCCTAAAAGCCAAGACTTTTATATACACACTCATATAAACAATGACACCGATTTATCTATACAGTGTGCGCCTTTGTTTGTTTTTTCACAAAAATGCCTTCAACCCATGTGTGTTCAGAAGAGAACAAAAAATGCCACAAATTAAAACAAATTTATTACAATCCCTCCCCCCCCCAAAAAAATTGGCTTCCTGTAATCCTTTCTTGATGCATCCGAAGTTTCCTTTTGCTGCTGCTTTATTTTCCCAGCTGGTTGTGGGACACATTCCATTAAACTTATTTATCCTTGCCATGTACAATATTTTAACATTTGCCACATCTACAAATGATGTTACTCCACAAATGATCAAATCTACAATTTGAATTTAAAATAAATTCCTTTCTTTCCTTTTGCATGTATGAAGCCTAATAGTTCACTTTTACTAGATGTTTTCCCTTTTCTTCTTATCTGTGCAGCCCACTCTGTCAAAGATTCTGTCCAGAACTCCTAAATTCCCAGTTCAAGTATCTCCTGTTGTTGTCCCTTTTAAAAAAGGGAATTTTAAAGCTCCATTGTCAAATATAATGAGTGCAGATTCGGGTGCCGAATCACCTGGCCCCCTAGTGGCATCACAGAGTGCTGCATAGGGGGTTGGACTACATGACTCTTGGGTCCCTTCCAACTCTAAGATTCTATGATTGTGCTGTTCATTTCCTCCTGAGCACTATTGACTTGTAACCAAGGCCCCAAGCAGCATGTGAGTGCAACAGTAGTATTCTTATGAATCCAAGCAACAGGTATTCAGAGGCAAGGATAGTGAAGGTAGAAATGGTCTTGGGTAGGAAGCCGTCAGGAGAGGTTTTGTGTGCCCTGCTACCAAAGAAGAGTTTGGATTTGGATTTGATATCCCGCTTTATCACTACCCAAAGGAGTCTCAAAGCTGCTAAAATTCTCCTTTCCCTTCCTCCCCCACAACAAACAGTCTGTGAGGTGAGTGGGGCTGAGAGACTTCAGAGAAGTGTGACTAGCCCAAGGTCACCCAGAAGCTGCATGTGGAGGAGCAGAGACGCGAACCCAGTTCACCAGATTACGAATCCACCGCTCTTAACCACTACACCATGCTGGCTCTCAAACACATTACTGTCAATTAACAATTCTCTCTGTCATTGACCTCTCCCCAAGATTAAGACAAGGGGATGAAGAAATAAGCCTCCTTCCTGAAGCCTAAAATTTTATTTGGATTCCTTAAGCGGAAGGCCTAATCTTTGTTTAAACAACAGCAACATAACTCGGTGTTATAGATTCCTGTCGATGTCTACCACATTAGTAAAGTACTGGTTATACATTACGGTCAGAAACCAAAGGAGAATGAGTGAAAGGAAACAGATCCTGTCACAATCACATCTGGATATGTGAGGGATTATTATATGAAGCAGTA
Organism: Darevskia mixta; assembly: GCA_034641385.1. Taxonomy (NCBI): domain Eukaryota; kingdom Metazoa; phylum Chordata; class Lepidosauria; order Squamata; family Lacertidae; genus Darevskia; species Darevskia mixta. The sequence goes on from JAWWNH010000058.1 coordinate 6,659,640, forward strand.
AAATAGCTACACATAGGCATAAGAGAACAGCTGGCGCATAGAGGGCTAGATGTCTGGGTAAGCTTGTGCAGGTCCCTTCTTAGAATGCCACCACACTGTAAGGCAATATGTGAACCCTTAATGGTGTCCTCCAGCTGTTATCATTCTTTTGGCAGAGATTGTAAGGAGGTGGCTTGGACTTAGAACATGTTTTGCATGCAAAAAGTCCCAGGCTCAGTTCCCAGCATCTCCAAATAGAGCTGGGAAAATAACTCCTGTCTGAAACCCAGCAGAGCACTAGTCAGTGTCAACAGTACTAAGCTAGTTACAGGTAGGTAGCCGTGTTGGTCTGCTGTAGTTGAAACAAAATTAAAAAATTCCTTCCAGTAGCACCTTAGAGACCAACTAAGTTTGTTATTGGTATGAGCTTTCATGTGCATGCACACTTGTGTATCTGAAGAAGTGTGCATGCACACGAAAGCTCATACCAATAACAAACTTAGTTGGTCTCTAAGGTGCTACTGGAAGGAATTTTTTAATTTTGTTTCGAGTACTAAGCTAGATTGACTAGTGCAGGGGTGGCCAACTTCCAAGAGACTGCGATCTACTCACAGAGTTAAAAACTGGCAGTGATCTACCCCCCTTCAGGTCGAGGTTTTTGAGCTTTTTTTTTTAGGAAGGAAAGCCATCCATGTTTTGGGGGGTTCGGGTCAAAGTTGAGCTTTTTTAGGAAGGAAAGCTCTATTTTGGGGGCTTTAGGGCAAAGATGTAGAGCTTTTTATAGGGGAGTCAAAGTTGCTGAGTTTCTTTGGCTGGAGCCAGTGATCTACCAGTGATCTACCACAGACGTCCAGTGATCTACCAGTAGATCACGATCTACCTGTTGGACATGCCTGGACTAGTGGTCTGATACGGTACAAGGCAACCTCATATACTACTGTGATTTGCTAGATCTGCTCATGTCTTTATTTCATCAGTCTTCAGTTGCAGGGTTGGAATCATTGTATGTATTCTTTTAAAAAATGAATGCTTAGCTATCTATCGATCTATCTATCTGTATCTATCTATCTATCCATCCATCTATATCTATCTATCTATCATCTATCTATCTATCTATCTATCTATCTATCTATCTATCTATCTATCTATCTATCATCTATCTATCAATCATCTATCTATCTATCATCATCATCTATCTATCTATCATATCTCTCTCTCTCTCTCTCTCTCTCTCTCTCTCATCTCTATCTATCTATCTATCTATCTATCATCTATCTATATCTATATTGCTCTTATACGGTATATTTGAAACAACTATTGGATCCTATGAAGGATTTCTATAGGATGCTTTTACTTGCTCCTTTGCCAACATACACATATAACCATAACTGGTCATTCGAAGAAGTGAGACCTGTGCATTAATTCATACCCTCCAACATTTCTCAGATGAAAATAGGGACATCCTAGTCTTCTTCTTCTTCTTCTTCTTCTTCTTCTTCTTCTTCTTCTTCTTCCCTGCACATCTGACTGGGTTGGCTTCCAACATATATAGAAACATAATAAAACATTAAACATTAAAAACTTCCCTATACAGGGCTGCCTTTAGAAGATGTCTTCTAAAGGTTATCTCCTTGGCTCAGGGGTCTCATAACTCCATGCCCGCCAACATTTCTCAGATGAAAATAGGAACACCCTACCATACCCTCCAACATTTTTCCAATGGAAATAGGGATGTCCTAAGACAAAGTGGGACATTCCAGGATCCAGTCAGAAACCAGGATGGCTTCTGTAAATCCAGGACTGTCCCTGGAAAACAGGGACACAGAGGGTCTGTTCCTCCCTTCTTTCATCTATCCTGCAAGCACTCCTTGCCCAACGTGAGTGCTGGTGCCTGGAATCGCCTCTCATACCATAGAGGATAAGGCTACCCATGGCTACTTGCCATGATGGCTCTGCTCTGCTTCCACAGCTGGAGGCCAGTTGTGCTTCTGGATGCCAGTTGCTGGAAACCAAAGGAAGGGAGAGTGCTGTTGCACTCGGCTCTTGCTTGTGGGTTTTCCAAAGGCATATGGGTGGCCGCTGTGAGAACAGGATGCTGGACTAGATAGGCCATTAGCCTGATCCAGAAGGCTCTTCTTGTGCTGTTAAACAACCTCAGGTGGTACGGCATGAGACCTTTCTGAGCTGCTGCCAGTCAAAGCAGGCAGCACAGGGACGAGGTGCTTTGACTCAGGATATGGCAGTTTTGTGTCTTCAAAGGAGTGCAGATGACTCATCCGCTGTGTACATTACACAAAGTTGGAACGGCTTTCTAAATGATTCATCAGCTTTCCACTCGTACGAATTTGTCAGGGTTTGGCAATGAAGATGTGCATTTTTTGTTCTCTTCTGAACACACATGGGTTGAAGGCAGTTTTGTGAAAAAACAAACAAAGGCGCACACTGTATGGATAAATCGGTGTCATTGTTTATATGAGTTTGTATATAAAAGGCTTGGCTTTTAGGGATAAAGCTTGGAACAGAAGCATGAACCATTGCTAGCTTTTGCCACCCAGCAAACATCCATTATTTTATTAGTTGAAACAGTGTTGACATTAAGAGTAATTATACTTAAGTAATTTGGCATTTGTAATGTGGTCCTTGTACTGGCTGTGTAATACTGCCAAACTTGCACATAAACTATATCTGTAATATTATCTCAAGTTTAAAAAAGGAATAGTAATCTGTACTTGAATTTATTTATAGCATTTATATTTATATCTTTCATTTGATCCAATTGTAATTTTGAGACAGTATGTATGAAATGGATGTAAGTGCCCCTCAGAGAGTTTACTTTACATCCTTCTTTGTCCTGACCTTGACAGTGTTGCCGGTTGAGTAGATTAGAATGGAGTTCATTTATGCTGGCATTAACCCTATTATTATGTCCACCCTAAACATGCACCCCCATTGTTCAGCCCAGACACTGAGGTCCAGCTCTGAGGGCCTTCTTGAGGTTCTGTCACTGCAAGAAGTGAACTTGTAGGGAACCAGGCAGAGGGCCTTCTCAGCAGTGGCACCCTCCCATCAGATGTCAAAGAGATAAAGAACTACACTACTTTTAGAAGGCATCTGAAAGCAGCCCTGCATAGGGAAATTTTTAATGTTTGATGTCTTATTACATTTTTATATGTGATCGAAGCCTCCCAGAGTGACTGGGGAAACTCAGCCAGATGGGTGTGGCAAATAATAATAATAATAATAATAATAATAATAATAATAATAATAGTAATACCAGAAGACAGTAGAACTTGGGGGTTAATGATTAGGGTAAAATACTGTAGAAATCAGGATATTGCGCTCTACCTCTGAACAACCTTTCAACCCTCCAGATTTTGCAGAACTCCCATCAGTTCCTACCAGCATAACCAATGGTCAGGGCTGATGGGAGTTGTATTCTGGCAACATCTGGAAGGTTCTTTCTTGGCTCCCTCTGCTCTAACTGGAAATAAAAACCCACTATAACACACTTTGTCATTGTTTGATGAGATTATCTAGCAAGAATGAGGTGAGATTCTATTTTTACTCATAGTTGCTGTCACAGAAGATGTCAGGGGTATTTAGCAAGTATGTTTGAAAATATGAGGCAGAATATGAACATGTAAATATAAAAGGAAATATCAGATATCATAGTGATAAACTCTTTCCCTAGAAATGATTTAGTAAAGCAGGGTGTTCTTATTTGGTTAGGAGCCAGGGTGCACAAAAGGCCAAGCTCAGCCTCAATAAGGCAGATATTCAAAGCAGATATTGTGTTATGGCCAACATGCCTTCTCTCACTAAGTTGAATGTTATGGAAGCCCTTGGCTTCAACTTCATAGAAAAAGCTTCCTCTGGTCCAGAGTGAGGCTGACAGATCTAAGAATAGGACAGAGAAACCATTGTTGGATGTTGTAGGAAGAACAATATTCCACCTCTGTACATGGGAACTATATTGATCCATGTTCTCCTGCCATGTTTCCTGCCATGGGGCTTTCTGTATAGTACAAAAAGGAAGTGGCAGCAGGGGTTGGGGTAAAGAGCAAATAAAAAGCAGGAAGTAGCATTAAATACATGTTGCATGGCCAGCACAGTGCTGTTGTTGCAGTCGCAAACTTAGGACAGTGACTGGGACAAAAATGGCCTCCGACAGAGCAATTAGACAGGTGGTTTGTTGGAATCCCCCTGCGTACTTCAGCCTGATCTGGTTCCCAATATGAGCTTTTGGCTCTGCTGGCAGTCAGTCCTTTCATTTCCTGCTTATTTTGGAAACCAATTTCTAAGTGAACTGAATTCCTGGAGCAAAACCAAAGCCCCTTAAATGTAATATCATCAATTAACATCTGGCCCGCATATTCTACTGGCTTAGCTTTACCTGATAAGAGTCTAGGGACTATGAATCTATAGTTTCAGAGATTTCTAGGAACTGATGTCTACCGTAAGGAGCAGAAAGTGCAGCACCTCAACCACCTTGGGCCACTGATTTAATCTCCTGCTGTATAGAATTTCAGTGCAGAACTCTCATGGTGAGGATGAGGCCACAATATTTCTGCTTGATCTTCTAACTTATGCTCCAAATGACTGGAAGCAATGTATTCAAGTTTTCGGGAATGAACTGTCATGTACAGAGTTACAAACTGCAAATTCATCGTTTTCCTGGTACTACTCAGCTATAAGTTATTTAGTGTAACAAGGCACCGTTTCTTTTTTAGCCTTATTTTCTTTTTTCATAAACATGTGCACATTTTTCTTTGAAGCCCATAAAGCAGAGCAACAGAGTCTTTCTAAGTAATTTGAAAGCTCTCAATCCTTAATCTGAAGTGTGATGTGTAAATAACACACCTTCCAGTACAGAGGACTGCCATCTTGGATGACTTTAATAGAAGATTGGACAGATTCGTGGAGAATAAAACTATTGGTGGTTTCTAGCCATGATGGCTATACTCTGCCTATCAGTCAGAGACAGTAATTCTTCTGAATACCAGTTGCTGGAAACCACAGGAAGGGAGAGTGCTCTCGTGCTTCGATATTGCTTGCAGGTTTCTGACAGGCATTTTGGGCATACCCTCCAATGTTTATCCAATGAAAATAGGGACGTCCCATTCCATAATGATAATTTTACTATTTTTACCCCACGCATCTTACTGGGTTGCCCCAGTCACTCTGGGAAGCTTCCAACATACATAAAAACATAATAAAACATTAAATTAAAAAAAACCCCTTCCCTATACAGGATTGCCTTCAGACAGCTTGAGGGTCGGATAACTCCATACCCTCCAGCATTTCTCCAATGAAATGGAGAAAAGTGGGACATTCATGGATCAAATAAGAAACCAGGGCGGCTTCTCTAAATCAGGGACGTCCTTGGAAAATAGGGACACTTGGAGGGTCTGCCTGGGTGGCCATTGTGAGAATAGTTGCTGGACTAGATAGACCATAGACCTGATCCAACAGGTTCTTATGTTCCCATGTTCTTATTTATTTTTTTGTTTGTTTGTTTGTTCTTAAACTATGTGTCTAGGAGCCACATGTATGCCACCTTGGGTTCCATGATGTAAGAAATGCAGGCTATAAATATAATAAAAAGGTGTAAATAAATCAAATGATATTATAGACTCTCAGACAATGAATAGGCACCTATGAACCAATCTGCTTAGCGATAAAGAAGTGTGCTGGGCCACATAAAGGTAAAGGGACCCCTGACCATTAGGTCCAGTGGCGGACGACTCTGGGGTTGCGGCACTCATCTCGCTTTACTGGCCGAGGGAGCCGGCGTACAGCTTCCGGGTCATGTGGCCAGCATGACTAAGCTGCTTCTGGCGAACCAGAGCAGTGCACGGAAACGCCGTTTACCTTCCCACCGGAGCGGTACCTATTTATCTACTTGCACTTCGGCATGCTTTCGAACTGCTAGGTGGGCAGGAGCAGGGACCGAGCAACGGGAGCTCACCCCGTCACAGGGATTCGAACTACCAACCTTCTGATCGGCAAGCCCTAGGCTCTGTGGTTTAACCCACAGCGCCACCCGCGTCCGCTGGGCCACATAGCCACCACATTTCATATTGTGCTCAGTTCTGTAGAATCAGTGTTGTTAAGGTCCAAAAGGACATCTCCTTTCAACTTTGTGCTGCAAAGAGCTTTCAGTGCTTTCAGAATATTTGTAGAATGAGCATGGTACCTATATCCAGGATAGAGTGAGGGGGATACACTTATGAATGTAGCAAAACATGCAGTAACATATGTATCCTCACTGGCAATAGTCACCATTCATTTGTGTCCACTAGGCAGATTTCCATTTGTCATACATTCTCTTTCTACAGATTCTGAAGTTTAAAGAACCTAAACCCCTTTAACGACATGCATTGAGACAGATGTACCAGAGAATTAGTGACAGAATGATGGCCCTTTCCCTGCTTTCACATCTGCTGTTCTACAGAGCTGAGAGATTCTTGTGAAGCTACTATGCCTCCTACAGTGAATGATTCCCATGCTGCTGGCAAAATGGCTTGTTCTTAATACCTCTGCATTAACTGCCATCATGGGAAATATTTATTCCTTCCTATATTCCTTCCAGTGGAATGTTCCTTCTTAAGAAAGCCTCCCGGTGTTTATTTATTTTAGCTCCATGTTTCACTAGGTTTGTATGAATAGATCTTAACCCTTATGCAAAGGCGAAGATTAACCAGGAGTTAATTCAACTCTTCAGGTCAGCCGAGTCAATTATAAAAATGCACAAAGAAGGAAGGAAAGAAAGTGAAATGAAAGGGGAGTTGGCTCTACTAGTTGTTGGCTGTTCTAGTTGTTGATAGGCAGGTGCGTAATGGATCAAATCAGTTTAAGCCAAGTTATTTCTGCTCTAAATTGGAAAATCAATCAGTTCTCTCTGAGCAAATCCGTATCAATCCAGACCTATTTGCTTACTGCTGGGGTCCCATCTCTACTTACATATTCAGTCCCCCATACACTCTCCCTTCCACCCCCACATCCAGTAGCCATTGGGGCAGTAGCATAGGTGTAGTGCAGGTGTGCTGCTCACCTGTCCACCCTCCAGATGTGTCACTGCTGTGCATTGGGACAGAGAGGAGTGTCAAGGCCAGTGTGGTGCAAACATGGGGGCAGGAGCACCAGATTGTGCTCTGCCAATGCATTTGCACTGCATCCCTTTATTTTTTAGAGAGATTCTGTTATTATTATTTATTACATTTATAAACCACCCTTCATTTGAAGACCACAGGGTGTTAAAGAAAGTGACCTATCTGAATCAGGCCACCAGGTTTTTTTTTTATCTTCTTCTCTTTCACCCAGTTTTGCCTGGCATACTCTGTCAAACAGTCTTTGACCACTGATACGCAACTTAACTTCCTGCTGAAATCTTGTGATTATTATTTTTTTTGTACCACAAATGTTTTGCAGGAAGGTTGTGTGCTATATAGTGCAAGGCTGAATCTAGACAATTCAAAGAAGCGATTCGGTTAAACGTGTTGTAAACTCATACAGGGAAATCCGGGTAGGGAAAGACGGGACTCCACAGTGCCATCTGGTGCCACCGTGTTATATTGCATATACAACGCATACACAACACCTTTTCTTTACCAATCTAGCTGAGCCCCCAGAGGGCCCTCCAGATGGCAGCAATGTAGTAACATTGGGGAAGCATCACAGAACTACCAATAAAGTGGAATAATATGAGGATAGACCACCACTTGTGCATTTTTGTTGCATCAGTGCAAAAAACACCAGTCTGGTGGGGCATCGATTGCTCTTTTAAGAATTGTTGAAACATTTGTATATTCTTTCCAGTTGTTAAAACTGCTTTGGTCAACAGTAAATCAGAACATTAAATTAGTTATAATAAGTACATTCTATGCTCCTTTTGCAATGCATGATATTGTTATATTATACTAAACAAGTATTACTTTTGCTTAATAGTCTTTTGATTAACCTTGCTTTGAGCAAAGGAGTTGCTACCCACAATGACCACCATCGACCAAATGCCTAATAATTTCTGGGTTCAACAGGACTATTTCTGTGTCCCCTCACATGGTTGTAAAAAGCAGGACTATTTCTGGGTCCCCTCACATGGTTGTAAAGAGCAGGGGGAAATTGTTGGTGACAACAAGTGAAGTTAAGCTCCCTGTGTAGTATCTGGTTACCTGGTCTTGACTGTAAACATTGGGTGGCGGGGAATGATGTCAGAAGAGTGACAACAGTGTGGCCGTTACCCAGAATAGACTCTCTGTTAGGATGCACTATTAATAAGAAATCTAATTACACATTTAATTGTGCTATTCAAACTGTGCGCTCAGGTCCAGCGCAATTTGCTTTGCTTATTGCCACCACCCGCGTGCTGTGCTTACTACAATAGCATGCAATAGTCACTGCCATTTAGGCCACACTGTGCTCTGCAATAGCGAATATTGTGGCAATCTTGCCCAAATCATCAGAGTGGAACCCTCAGATCAGTTCCCGCCGATGCCTTTTCACATCCATTTGGAACTGATGCCAGGGTTTCACAATCACTTCAGCTGTAAGGTTGGGTCAATAATGATGAAAACACGGCTTGTGTGAATTGGCTTTCACTCAGGGAAGTTGATTGAAAAAGCAAACAGCTGTAAAGTCACAGTAGACAGATGGATCAGCAGGTAAGCACCAAAGCTGTAACAGTACATGAGAAGGGGAAAGTGAAAATAAATGCGATTTGGAACAGTTCCGCAAAACAAAATAGGCCCTTGCTCAAAAATAGCATCTGTATTTTCTTCCCAAACCATCCATGTAATTCAATCTGAGAAACTATTAGTCTCCAATCTCTCCTGCCAATCCAAGAGTGGCTGACTTCACATCAGTAGCAGAGATGTCCATTTCAGTCAGTGAGCTTCCTTGGAGGAAACACAAAACAAGATCTATGATTTCAATATAGAGAGGATGAGGAACCTGAAGTCCTCCAAATGCCGTTAGACTATAGCGTCCATCATCCCTGACCACTGGCCATGCCAACTGCAAAAATAAAATAAAATAATAATAATCAAATTATTGACAATTAACTAATGCGTTCAAATAAAAGAGAAACCTTTCAAGCAAATCATTAGCTACACACATTTCTCTGAGCGATTCATAGAATCATAGAATTGTAGAGTTGGAAGGGATGCCAAGGGTCATCTAGTCCAACCCCCTGCGATGCAGGAATCACAGCTAAAGTATCCATGGCAGTTGGCCATTCAGCCTCTGCTTAAAAACATCCAAGGAAGGAGAGTCCATAACTTCCTGAGGGAGTCCGTTCCACTGATAAAGAATATACTCCAACCTAAATATTGTGAAGTTATTTTGAAACCTGTGGGGAATAGAGAATTACTTACCTTCTTCTGTTTTTACAGCTTTTAACAGTTTTGTTTTGTTTAAAAAATCCTGGTCCCTCTCCAAAATTGACTGTTAATTACTTTATAGTTGTTAGTTATGTGCCCACTCCTCTTAAGATTTAACAAACATTACCCACCCCCATTTTGTTGTAGGTAACTTTAGAAGTTCAGTAATAGTCAGTGCTTTTTTTCTTAAAAAATGTTTGGGGGTATTCTCATTCCGTCTAAGACTCAGGAAACACTGTGACAGGAAAGGAGGCCGCCATCTGGGGTAGGAACGGAACTGATGATTCACTGTGCTATTCAACGGAACTGACGATTCACCATGCTAGAGAAGAAACTAAAATTTTAATTTTTTTAGTTTCTTCTCCTATTAGATTCACAAAACGTTTAGGGGTATGTGTACCCCTGCGTCCCCCCAGAAAAAAGCACTGGTAATAGTTGCATTAGGACCAGTTACTTGTTTCTTTTTCTTGCAGCACGGTAGTCACAACCAGACTGATGTCATTATAGCTGATGTCATTAGAACCAACGCCATTCTACATACTCTGTCTTTCCTTCTGCATCTTAGTGCGCTGGCATCTTTATGAATTGTGTCTTATATGATGGTACTCTCAAAATTAAATGAAATAAATGTGATGCCACAGTGGCACCAAGATTTCTCGATTGCAACCAGCTCAGAAAAATGCCTAAGGCTTTTAAATTGCTGTGTTTACATTGAGTTCAGCTTCTGTTACTTCTCTGTATCACCGAGGGCTGGCGGGTGTCACAACATAGCAGCTATCAAACAAAATCAAAGTCAGAGTTGATTCTAGCTGCTCCAGAAGTGAAGTGCAAGTAATGAAACACCCACACACCTGTCTGACTCTTGCCGAAGGAGATGAGAGTATCAGACTTCGGAAAAGTGTGAGGATTACCTATCTGGGCCTACTTCTTCTTCAGCAGGTTTGCTGCCATCCGTTCCCTTGCCCTCTCCCTGGGCCCAATCTTCACCACTGCCAATGGATGAGAGGGAAGCTGCTTCATCACCTCCTTGTTTGCATGCTCAGAGCAGAAACACACAGGATGTGGAGTGCAGCGGTGCAGTGATAGTTCCCTTCCAACAGTGGCATCATTGCTGCTTGCTAGGACAATGGGCAGTGAGCTTGGGTCCCTGCAGGCACACAGGCAGAGCCAATCCAACATTCCTACTACTGGTGTGCATGCACAACCTCGACAGGGCTGCCACCTCCATCCATCCCTGAGCCATCCTGGTAAGTGACAGGGACATCACTGTTGGGAGGGCATCATCATCATCATCAATAAATAAATAAATAAATAAATAAATAAATAAATAAATAAATAAAGTGACTGAGCACAGAAGTGGTATGTATGTGACGGCTAACTTGGGGGAGCAAGCAGAATCTGAAATAGGAGTAGTATTTCATGCAATCTAATAATCAAACCAAAAATTTAAACCAATTTCACTGATGCAAGAAAATCCTGGGCATGGCTCTAGCAAGCTTTTAAATTTTGTTTGCTTCAGATATGAAACATGATTTCTGTAGTACATTGCTGATAGAAACTCCCCCCAATAAACAACAACAGCAGCAGCAGCAGCAGCAGCAGCAGCAGCAGCAGCAACAACTTATTATTTATGCCCTGCTCATCTGGCTGGGTTTCCCCAACCACTCTGGGCAGCTCCCAACAGAATATTAAAAACACGAAAAAACATCAAACATTAAAAACTTCCCTAAACAGGACTTGCCTTCTGATGTCTTCTAAAAGTCAGATAATTGTTTATTTCCTTGACATCTGATGTGAGGGCGTTCCACAGGGCAGGTGCCACTACCGAGAAGGCCCTCTGCCTGGACCTCAGTGTCCGGGCTGAACGATGGGGGTGGAGACGCTCCTTCAGGTATACTGGGCCGAGGCCGTTTAGGGCTTTAAAGGTCAGCACCAAAACTTGGAATTGTGCTCAGATACGTACTGGGAGCCAATGTAGGTCTTTCAGGACCGGTGTTATATGGTCTCGGCAACCACTCTCAGTCACCAGTCTTGCTGCCACATTCTGGATTAGTTTTAATTTCTGGGTCACCTTCAAAGGTCACCCCACATAGAGTGCATTGCATGCTCTCGTTATCTCCTAGGTCAATTCTGTGTCCAGGGCAGCTGTCTACCAGCTTCATCTGGTACGCAGGCTGAGACCCTACTTGCCCGCAGATGGTCTCGCCAGAGTGGTGCATGCTCTAGTTATCTCTCGCTTGGATTACTGCAATGCGCTCTACGTGGGGCTACCTTTGAAGGTGACCCGGAAACTACAACTAATCCAGAATGCGGCAGCTAGACTGGTGACTGGGAGCGGCCGCCGAGACCACATAACACCGGTCTTGAAAGACCTACATTGGCTCCCAGTACGTTTCCGAGCACAATTCAAAGTGTTGGTGCTGACCTTTAAAGCCCTAAATGGCTTCGGTCCAGTATACCTAAAGGAGCGTCTCCACCCCCATCGGTCAGCCCGGACATTGAGGTCCAGCGCCGAGGGCCTTCTGGCGGTTCCCTCGCTGCGTGAAGCCAAGTTACAGGGAACCAGGCAGAGGGCCTTCTCGGTAGTGGCGCCCGCCCTGTGGAACGCCCTCCCTTCAGATGTCAAAGAGAACAACAACTACCAGACCTTTAGAAGACATCTGAAGGCAGCCCTGTTTAGGGAAGCTTTTAATGTTTAATAGATTACTGTATTTTAATGTTCTTTTGGAAGCCGCCCAGAGTGGCTGGGGAGACCCAGCCAGATGGGCGGGGTATAAATAATAAATTATTATTATTATTATATTATTATAGTAGTCCAGCGGGAGATAACGAGAGCATGCACCACTCTGGCGAGACCATCTGCGGGCAAGTAGGGTCTCAGCCTGCGTACCAGATGAAGCTGGTAGACAGCTGCCCTGGACACAGAATTGACCTGCGCCTCCATGGACAATTGACAATGCCCCACCATGCCAGTGGCTTCTTGTTCAGAGAGGGCAGGCAACAACCAAGAGTAGGAACGGAGGCTCCAGGGGTCTACAGTGGCCTCACTAAATAGGTGCAGGTCTCAGAAGCTTCTTGTTTATACTGGCTCCCAATATCAGGACTGAATTTGTGTCTTACCTGCCTTCAAGCTAACTGCCTGCCTTCAGTCTTTGACTGCTTAGAAACAATGCTTTAAGAGTATATGTACTTTTATTTTTCATATTTCTGCGTAGTATACAGTTTTATACATCGTTGTACTTCACCCTGCAATCTTTCATTGATGTGTGGTCTAGAAATGCTGATGATAAAATAATAGTATTAACAACAACAACCATAATAAATGGAAATCTTATCCAATCTGGGAATGGAGGAATTAAAGGTTCTTAAATACCACATCCTTCTGTAGCATGTTATGTGTTTTCTGTAAGCCAGAGGGCAAGGTGGAGGGGAATCTACTATTCCCACACCAGTCAAATATACTATTTAATGTTTCCAGTGAATTTTGTGTTAAATGGCTCCAGACGAGTCACTGGGAATGATTCCAAGTTTGAGTGTTGTTAATATTTTGATGAGACAATATTTCCTCCCTGTCTTCTAATACTTGGCATGCAATGTTCAGTATCTTTCTTGTGTGTTCAGGGGAAGGGGGGGACCCTTCTGTTCCAATTCAGGCTTCATACAGGATTCAAAAGAGCACCCAACAATATCAAAACATAAACTAAAACTCACTCCTCATTCTTGAAAACCACCACACCAAGTTAGGTGATAATGAATCAGCACAGTGTGGAATGGTTTGATCCACCATCTGGATTCAAAATGACACCCAACTATATCCAAACACAGACCAGAATCTGCTCCTTGCTTTTGTGAACCAACATGCCAAATTGGGCAACAATACCTGTAGAGGTGTACAAACTGGAGCAGTTTAGAATGGTTTAGTTCACCATCTAGACTTGAAGCAAGATCCAGTGGTACTCAAAAGTAGGCCCAAATCCATTCCTGAATCTCAGGAACCTCCATGACAAATTGGTTGCTGATAATTCTGGAGGCATCCAAATTGGCTCATGTTTGCAATGTTTCGATCCACCATCTTGATTCAAAATGGCATTTGATGGCTTACAAACAGAGGCAACATCTCCTTCATATCAGGAACCCTCATAACCAATTGGGTGGTGATATCTCAAGAGGTGTCAGGGACTGGTAGGGCTCCGAAGAGTTGGTGGCAGAAGCAGGGGACCAGGGGGAGTGACCCAGGAGAGGGGAACTATCAGGTGTGTGCCTTCCTTATCTGGGACAGGCTGTTACAAGAGATGTCCAAAGCCATGGACAACAGTCAGACAGACAAAACACTTTACCAAATATATAGCAGATTCAGAACTTCTGTTGTCCATGTCTTTAGAGGTGTGCAGAGATAGCAAATATAACAGGGGGGGGGGATGTGAGCTCACACTAAAAATAATCCATTAATTCTGATTTGATCATATATATCAGGCATGTCCAACAGATAGATAGTGATCTACCGGTAGATTACTGGATGTCTGTGGTAGATCACTGGCTTGACCCAAAGAAGCTCAACAACTTTGCCCTGCCCTCCTAAAAATGGGGCTTTCCTCCTCCCTAAAAAAAAGCTTAACAACTTACCCAAAAAAGAGGGTAGACCACTGCCAGTTTTTAACTCTGTGAGTAGATCGCAGTCTCTTGGGAGTTGGCCACCCCTGATATATATTAATATGAGCAGTCCATATGGCCAAAGAGATATCCGAATGAGACTGATGATTATAAGATATACCTTCAAATGTAGAAAGGCAGTAAGTTCTCCAGACCATTGAATAACGGATGACAGGTGTTTATCCACACTTCCACTCGCCCTGTGCTATCTAGGCATGGGCCTGAGTGGTTTTGCCTTTGTCCTGCCACTTTTCTTCAGAAAACCCGCTCTTTAGTACTAAATTGAAGCCAATGTCAATTTGGAGAAAGCCAGGTTGACTTTTGCTCTGGTTCAGTGGTAAATAGCAGGTTTCCACAGGGGAAAGTTACTTGGCAAAGGGAAGTGTGCATGAGCCTCAAGCCTCTTTGCAACCATAAGAGCTTGCAAGATCCGTAAGGGCTCTCAGGAGTCATGAAGATGGATAGAGGAAGATGACCTTGCTACCCCACAATGCACTGCCAAAGACAGGCTCTCATTCTCCCAAAAGCTTAAGATATCTATAGCCAAAGAGAGAATTTTAATTTCAGCTTCTTCTCCTTTTCCTTCTTTCTTCTGTATTTCTGCATTTATGCCTTTAAGTCTTTCAGCCCTTTTTGTTTCATCTTCCAAAGACCAGATGGTTTAAATATTGTTTGCCTCTCTTTATCTGATCCACAAATACTCCTTTCTATCAATGCTGGGCAGCTGCTCTTCCATACATTTCTTACAATCACATTCTGAGCCACGGACTTTATTGCTCTTTGCACCAAACAGTCTTTAAACTCTGCAGATATTGCAAATCTGGGTCTCCTCATCCTTTTCTTTGCGCTCAGTTTATGCCTGGGCCAGGAAAAGAAATAGGGAGCTGAAGGCTATGAAACAGCAATGCGAAACTGTGGTGTTAATGACCACACTCATTTTGGCTTGTTTTCATAGACGTGTACATGCCAAGACATAGAAAGTGATAACATTGGCAAGATCTCGTCAAAAGCCTTCAGTTCTGAGCATCCGAATAAATCGATGGCAAATCGTTCTTCTGCTCCTATGCAAATCATTCTTCTGCTCCTATGACATTGACCAGACTTGAATAGGGCACTAGCTGGTTTCTGATGAAAAGGTGATCCATCGGCACCTCTGGAGTATGGCAGACTTGCAAACAGTGATATTCATGTGGCCCTGTTGTTTGTCTATAGCAGATATGTAAGCAACCCGGTGCCCTCTAAATATTCTGGACTTCAATTCCATTAGCCCCTTGGTCAAGAATCAGGGATGGTGGATACTGTAGCCCAGACACTTCTGGAGGGCCCCCACACTGCCTGCCCTTGGTCTACACCCCAGCTCATTTTATAAGCCAATTTATGAAAGCGAGATTTAGTTAAAACAGGGGTTCCCAAACTTATTTGCCCTACCATCCCCTTTTCAGAAGAAAAAAAATTACTCAGTCCGATCTGCCCCAAGACTGGGGCTGGCACCGTAGCCTGCCTGCCATTGGCCAAATAGGTAGGCAATCTGTGATCCACTTCCAAGGCCTGAGTGAAGCCGGAAAGGTTCACCCAAGCCTGGGAAAACCCACCTCCAGCACACCCATGGATCCAGAGGGGGCACTGTTGCCGTCCCTCAACAGCGCCTGACCTGGCAGGAAGCGTTATTACACAACCGATGAAACATGCATGAATGGTTTTTCAAAATTTCCATCTCTTCTTTCTTTTTGCTTCCACCCCACCTTTATTTTCATTCAATGCCCCCCAATTGCACCCGAGGCTACTACTGCCCCCCAAATCGGTGCAGTGTTCCCCAGAGGGTGGTATCGCCCACTTTGGGAAACATTGAGTTAAAACATAAAGGCTTAATTCCAAACTTTAGAAAACGAAGGTGTATGATTCTCCTAGTTTACACTTCAGAATTTGCACCATAGTAAATGAAAACGATGAGCTCTATAGCAGAATAACGACAGCCAACATTCAGAGTGCTTTTAATCCTCTGTGTGCTTTGCAAATTATCACATGCAGCTGTGTCAGTTTCACAACATTCCTGGTTGTGTGTGTTGGGGGGGGGGGGCGGGAATCCAAATGCTTGAATGTTCCAGCTGTAACCAGCAATGAACTAAAATACATCATATCATTAGTTCCTCATATTGTGAAGTGAAAAATCTGCAGACACCACAAACAAACACATTGGGGCTGTGCTTTAAAAGCCTATTACAGCAAGCAATCTTTACATTTATTGCAAAAAGAACGATCCTCTATTATATATTAGACAGGGGAGTAAAAAGTTCCTCAGTGTACCAAAGCACGCAGGGCACATAGTCATTTCCATGTTTGGCTGGCAAAGCCTCTTGCAATATTCGAAAGAGGACCTGCTTCTTTGCAGGGGCCTGGAAGGCAGCCCATATTGCTTTATCAAACCACCTACATCCTCATGATGTATCATAACCCTTTGGGGCTAAAGGAAAAAAAATACTGTAATTCGCATATGTGTATATATGTAGATTGTGAACATGACAAAAACCCACAATGATGCAATGTTTTGCAATAACAAATCTGCCTAAAGGTAGGTAGCCGTGTTGGTCTGCCTTAGTCGAAACAAACAAACAAAAAATTCCTTCCAGTAGCACCTTAGAGACCAACTAAGTTTGTTCTTGGTATGAGCTTTCGTGTGCATGCACACTTCTTCAGCGTGTATCTGAAGAAGTGTGAATGCACACGAAAGCTCATACCAAGAACAAACTTAGTTGGTCTCTAAGGTGCTACTGGAAGGAAGATCTGCCTACAGATCCACCAAATTCTTGTGGAGATTCGCAGAATCCCTTCTGTGATTTCAGATCAGAAATCTCAGAGCATGTTTCTCCAGAAAGAAAGAAAACAGCCTACTTTAATTGTTTTGGCATGGGCAGCAGAATCCGAACAGTTCAACATGGTACACTCAGAGATTGAAAACACTTTTAAAAAAAGAAGAAGTTCTATTTATGCAATAAAACTGAAACTTGCCTCGCTCATTAGCCTTTAACATTTCGCAGAGCAGCCTCACATTATTAAACTGGTTAAGTTGTTTTCCTATGTCTCCTGCGCTATGATGAGTTTGTGAGTTAGAATGCCCAAGGTCAATTTAATTGACTATGTTCCTGATTCTTCTGAATCAAGGTAAATGGCACTGCATCCGCTGTTCTAGCACTCAAGCTCAGCATGCTTGCCAGCTTCACCCCTTCATCCTTGTCTGTTTAATGGAAAATCTGGAAAGAGACTCCTAACTACGTGCAGCTGTATGCACATAGCTCTCCATGCGATTCGCAACACTTGATTATGTTGTGTAGAGAGAGTTGACATGCGGAAAGCTGTATGCCAGTTTGCTTGCCATTCAGACATTGCACTGCAGTGGGACCTGCATGCACAACCTCTTCCCTCCCCCACTGCGTGTTTAGCGAACACACGAGTGGTTCATGTGGAGATCCCTGTTCTTCTAAAACTGCAGAGATGGGGAACCTGTGGCTTTCCAGCTGTTGTTGGACTCCCAACTCCCATCAGCCCCAGCAAGCGTGGCCAATGGTCGTGGATGATGGGAGGTGTTGTCCAACACCATCAGGGGAGTCTTTAGCATATGCGCCGCTGGGGTGCAAAGATAGTCTATCCAGACTATCCAAGTCTGACAAGCGCCGCTGTTGTGAATGACAAGCGCCACCGCTGGTGCGGCACATCTTTGATAAATGAGTGGACAAAGTCAAAAGTCCTTTAGTGAAACAGTAAGTATACATTTCAGTAATACCTAGGTATATATGTATTTTGTTTTTCTAGCCTACCCATGGCTTAGGCGGCTTCTGCGGTGGGCGCCTGGCGCCCCCCAGAATTCGGTGCCCGGGTGACCTGCACCCCTTGCACTCCCGGGTAAAGATGGCCCTGAACACCATCCAAAGGACCATGGGTTCCTGACCACAGTGGAGCCTTAGGGTGGATTTACACAACACCCTCAACAAACATGGGTTCCCAGAGCTGAAATTAACAAACTAGCATGAATTTGGGGTGCAAGGAGTCATTTGCAGTGGAGAATTAGTAGACAAGAACGGGTGCTTTGTTGTTCTTCTGCCCACTGATTCTTCCCTACAACCTTTCCCACCATCCACCATTGTTCCTGCCGGGACTTCTGCTTTGCATACAAAAAGATGCCAGTTTCACTCTCCAGGTGGACCTGGAAGGGCTCTGACTTGTGTATGAGGCAGCCTCCATAGTGCCTATGTCATGAAGCCTACCTAGATTGGGGCAGGGAGAGAGAAAGCATGGACATAAGGAGAGCCTGTCTAGTCCAGCTTCCTGTTCTCACAGTGGCCAACCAAGTGCATGGTTAGGGTCATTATATAGCTTGGGTTGATTGGAGTTGATATTGTTGTTTTTTATGTTTGTTGGACTGGTCATGTTGTTCAGATGCCTGATTATCTTCTGCCAAAGCAGCTACTTTATTCCAAAATGCTGGTGGTCAACAACAGAGGTTCAAGGACTCTCTCAAGGCAAATCTAAAAAAAAAAGTAATATAAACACCAACAACTGGGAAACACTGGCCTGTGAGTGCTCCAATTGGAGAACAGCCTTTACCAAAGGTGTCATGGGTTTTGAAGACGCTCGAACTCAGGACAAAAGGGAGAAATGCGCTAAGAGGAAGGCACGCTTGGCAAACCCTCACCGTGATCAACTCCTGCCTGGAAACCCATGTCTCCACTGTGGAAGGATGTGTGGATCCAGAATTGGTCTCCACAGTCACTTAAAATCGTGTTTATGGAAGACAATCTTACTCGGCTACGAGTGATCGCCAAAGAAGAAGAATAGCTTGGGTATAGGGTTTGAAGGGAGAACTGGCGGACTGAACAAGAGCACTTACCTGCCATTGTCCAACCCATTGCTCCCCTCCACACAGGGAAACAAGAGTTTGGGAAACCCAGTGTTGTCCTAGTGGTATATTTCTTTTCTTAACCAGCTCTGAACCCAGCTGGCACATTCCTGGTCAAGCATTTGAATCCCAAGAACACAGGCTGAAGAACATTTGGACAGTGCTTTGGATCCTGAGACGTGTCAGGGGAAGAGGGTTGGCAGAATGTGACTGTTCTGCACCCAAAACCTATGCCCTGAGAGTTAAGAGATCCTTCTGAATGGAGTGGGCTGTGACAAAGAGGGCTGAGGAGGAAGATGGGGTCACCAAAATTTGGATGGAGGCACCCATGCATAGAAGGAGCCACTCCTCCCAATTTCCAGCAATTCCCTCCTTCCCCCTTTGCTCACCCCACCCTTTAAAGGAGTTTCCTCGGACCGTCAATAGATGCTATTGAGGATGTTCATGCAGCCAAGGAGAGGAAGGGGAGGGAAAGCCACTCCCTTCCACTAGTGCTTCTGAACATCTGAAGCATGGCATCCAGCATTTTCAGAGTTAACAGACATCCAGGTACCCAGTTGCAGTTCCTGTGCGGCAAGGTTGATAAACCAACTGCAAAAATAAAATAAAAATATGTTACAGAACAAAACAAAACAAAAGCTATGGGTTTGGATAACACCCTTTATTCAATGTTTGGGAACGGAAAGAATATTACACGCAACGTATTTCTTTTAATAAAAATTGGCAATAAAACTAATGCCCCACAGGGTGTTTTCTTTTATGACCAAATCCTGCTCACCTTCCCATAAAAGTATTCGCAGTGGAATTCAATGGGGAAATATGGCTCCCTTCCAGCTGTTACCTCCTTTCTGTGCTCTAATGGAAAGGCTAAAGCCGTTGTTTGGTCATGGCACTTGGGATTGGGGTGGGTGGGCTGGGAACACCACCCCCTTCCTTCTCTCCTCAGCTTTGTCTAAATGTTTTTTAAATGACACATTTCTCTTTCCCTCAAAACAATGAATGTTTTTGAAACCGTGAAGGTCAACCTCACTCTCACACACTTATTAAAACTTATTTTAAGATGGCCACATTTACTTATTCTTAGATCAGCTTTTGGGATTCATCTTTCCCTGGGTAATTTTCTTTTGGGCTGGTTTATAGCAGCCAGTGACCTGCCATGCAACGGCCTCTGGGAATGTGAGGGGTTGCTGCTGGACAGGGCCATCTTAAGCATATCCGGCATTGTGGTGCAAAGCTCCCTCCGGTGCCCGCCCCCCATTTCCCAGAGTGTTTTAGGGAGGATGGCGCTGCTGGCGGGGCTGGAGGATGCGGACAGTGGCTGGAGGGCGGCTCCTCTGGCAGGGAAGAGGTGGAGGCTGGACGCGGTGCCTCCCAACTCAGCTGGCCACTTCGTGCCGCGGTGGCCATGGCAGCGAGTTGATGTCGGGAGGAGCAGCGTCCAGCCTCCGCCTCTTCCCTGGTGCCCTCCAGAACTTGGCGCCCTGGCACCCCGCGCCACTAGCCTCTATGGGTAAGAAGCCCCTGCTTTGTTACTTGTCCTGTGATGCTTACCCAGTGCTGTTACATTATTGTTATCCAGAGTGATTATAGTACAACAAAAGCGGGACAACACCCCGTCCCTCTCCCTGGAGCAATTGTGGTATGAGAAGTGATATGATTTCATCAGGAAGAGGCAGGATGTGCAATGAATGGAGGTGAAGCAGTAGAACCATTCGCAGAGGCAAATAGTATTGAAAGCGGAATCGCATAGGACCACCGCGAAATCATCATGACTACAAGATACCAAATGTGCACAATAAAAAAAGATTTTTTTTGAGGGGCCATTAGTCTTTCTTCCACTCCCGCTGCCACATAAAGAGCCTGGGTTGGGAGTAGAGTCTTTTTGCCACGGGGCCGATGTCCACCTTGCTCCCCCATGCAAGCATTGCTCAATCTCCATGAATAAAAAGTCTGAGAAGGAGTGTGCCACTTATCAGATAACGAGCGAACCCCTCTGAAGAACCATGTTACAAGGAAAACGTTTTCCATTAAAGGACATTTAAATGTGAGTTATAATGCCCAACTCCTTTTGAACTGGCTTATTCGTTTTTATTTGTTTGCTTGCTTGTCACATTTATTTATTCTGTTGGGACATTCTTGGCCGATTACAATTTAAAGGAGGATTGCAATTTAAAATACAAACCCCCCCCCTTTTTTTAAAAAAAGCTATGGAAGACTAATACAATAAAACAGCAGAATTGGTGGTTTTTTTCTGAAGTTGGTGGTATGCACTTATAGTCAAACTGCATTATGGTGAATGCACAGCATGAACCTATGTCTCCAGGGTTTGTTTGTTTGTTTGTTTGTTTGTTTGTTTGTTTGTTTTAAATACAGATGCAGAAGGGCCCAAATATTTTTGGAACCATGGTATGTGGGCAGGAGAAGCTTATCCCTTCACCCCCGCTTCCAAGCTATGATCACGATGAAAATTGGCCTCCCCATTGTGACTAGGAAGCTTAGGTCATTTCCAGATGGTTTGCTTTACTGAGGATTCATCCTGGTTTGTTTGCACAAAGTTTGCAGGAAGCGTAGACTATGCTGGCTATTTATTGAGCATTCTTTCTGATGTGTTTCCACGAGGTTTTATGATATTGCGTCAAGCAGTTGTTTTGCCACCTTTTCTAGTGCATTTTCCTATCACCTTCTTTGCAACAAAATAGTCCATTTTGGGGTTGGTGTGGGGGGAAGCAAGTTTGTTGAGTAAGAGCATCAAATCCATTTGAACTGCACAACCTAAATTTGATGGTATGCGTTGAATCCCACCAGCAAAAGAGTGGCACTCTGCTAACACCCTAAGACAAAAGTTCTCCTTGGTGCCAATGGAACCTTTCCCTCTAAGCCTCCTCACCACACAGGGAGATTGGTTTTCACCCCATTCATGGCTGAGGAGTCAAGAGATAAGCTTATCCCTTCCTCATAGTCTGGTCTAAATAACAACCAGCAAGCTGCAATAAAACAATTCAAGAAAAGCAGTATGCATTGAGATGCGATGGCTTTGTTGAATTGTATTGAACATCTTGATGCATTTGTTGTTATTTGCTTTATTTATGTGCTATTATGTTTGATAGTAGGGATGCGGGTGGCGCTGTGGGTTAAACCACAGAGCCTAGGACTTGCCAATCAGAAGGTCGGTGGTTCGAATCCCCGCGACGGGGTAAGCTCCCGTTGTTTGGTCCCTGCTCCTGCCAACCTAGCAATTCGAAAGCACAAAGTGCAAGTAGATAAATAGGTACCGCTCTGGAGGGAAGGTAAACGCCGTTTCTGTGCGCTGCTCTGGTTCGCCAGAAGCGGCTTAGTCATGCTGGCCACTGACCCAGTCAGTAAAGCAAGATGAGCGCCACAACCCCAGAGTCGTCCGTGACTGGACCTAATGGTCAGGGGTCCCTTTACCTTTACCTATGTTTGATAGTATAGTGATTGCAATGTTTGTTGTTGTTTTTAATGCTTTTGTAATGGTTGTGAGCCACTCTTTGCCCAGTATTTGTTGTTGGAAAAGCAGAATACCCATATCAGATCAGATCAAATCAGATGCATACTTTGGCTCTGAGCTTCTTTTTTCCATGGCTTCCTCTTAGGAAGATAGGGAAGGGGCTTCCTCAGCTGGGCTCTTACACCACTGATAGTCTCTTTCAGGAACCAATGGTCCCTGCTCAGTGCTTCTCTTTTTGCTTCTCCTGAGTGCAAAGGTTTTCAGCCCCGGAAGGGTGAGGAAGGTCTGCCCCATGGGATTCCCTCATGCCGTTGGAAGTCTCTCCAGAAGCTGATGGTGTGACTTCCCAACCTGCTGTTGAGGTGTTCATCCACGTCTGGCCACAGCAGAGAACTCTGCTCTCAGTAGGAGAAAGATTACAGGAATCGAAAGAACTAATATTTTTTTCCTAGTTTGCTTTTCAAACACACAGGTCTCTAGGGCTTCATTAAATCTCTTCTGAGTAATGGAAAGGTGAATAATGGGATAATTGTTTATAATGTAGCTCCAGCACACACACAAAAGGGGGGGGGACGTATCTCATCCACCTTCTTCTGGAGTGCTTTATTGCTTTTAATTCTACCCCACCCTGTACTTGTGGAGTTCCCGAAATTCCCAGCATAGGACCTGAAGCCTCCAAAGGGCCTCTAGTATGAGAAAGACACTGCCCTTGACCAAAATCCCCTCAAGGCTTCATGGAGCTTCCAATAAAGTCACAGCAGTAATGTAACGTTTTAGGATGGAAGGACTCAAAGCAATTTTTCATTCTTCTTTTTATAAATGTACGAATTACAAGCACTCTTAAATAACCCCACCTACCCATCCAAGATATGTGAAAAGCAATCATTGGAGGAAATGATTTAAAATAAACATTCATGTTTTTATTTTATTTTTTTCTCCCTCAAACCACTTTCCCTAACATAAGCCATTTTGTGTGTGTGTGTGTCCCTCTGTGTGCATGATTTCAAAGCAAGCATAGCACTGGCTAAGAAGGTTCCGGGGAGTTTTACAAAGGTCCGCCCCAGTTTTACGATGCACTCCTATACATTTCTGATTCTGGAAGGAAGCCCCGCTGAGGTCCATGGGACTTAAAGGTAAAGGGACCCCTGACCATTAGGTCCAGTCATGTCCGACTCTGGGGTTGCGGCGCTCATCTTGCTATTATTGGCCGAGAGCCAGCATACAGCTTCCGGGTCATGTGGCCAGCATGACAAAGCCGCTTCTGGCGAACCAGAGCAGCACACGGAAACGCCGTTTACCTTCCCGCCAGAGCGGTTCCTATTTATCTACTTGCACTTTGATGTGCTTTCGAACTGCTAGGTGGGCAGGAGCTGGGACAGAGCAACGGGAGCTCACCCTGTCGCAGGACTTACTCCCAGGTAAATGCAGCCTTAGGAAACTACACAGCAAGGCCTTTCCAAAAATGATTGTTCGGAAAGACCCTTAGACGCACAGACATATTCTACCCGAATCCAAAGAAAGTAAACCATGCTTGTCCCACTTAAATCAAATTAACCGTGACTGATTATGTCATTTGCCCTGTTAATTACAATTGCAGTGGAGTGCAACTTGTTTTCTCTGAAATGGGGCTGGGATAAAGATGGTGCATTGGAGACAAGATGGCAAACAATTCCAACATTATTTGTATATAGACAACTGTTAGGCAGGGGCAGATTTTGGTCTTTCAGTTTTCAGCGGCGCCCTGTGCGAGGCCAAAATTTGACACCCCCTGCCTCTCTCTTTCTGTTCTCTATATTCATTATATCATAGTTGAAATGCCCTGCAGCGCCCCCTAGGCTCTGTGCCCGGTGTAGCAGAACCAGCCGCCCTGCCCTAAAATCCGCCTCTGTGTTAGGAAAGGGTATTCTTTTCAACATCTTAGTTCATTTCTGGATATTTGACATAGCCTACCAAGTGAAATGGAAGGGGGTGGCACTGAGGTCTAAACCACAGAGCCTAGGGCTTGTCAATCAGAAGGTCGGCGGTTCGAATCCCCGCGACGGGGTGAGCTCCTATTGCTCGGTCCCAGCTCCTGCCAACCTAGCAGTTCGAAAGCACGTCAAAGTGCAAGTAGATAAGTAGGTACCACTCTGGCGGGAAGGCAAATGGCGTTTCCGTGTGCTGCTCTGGTTCGCCAGAAGCAGCTTAGTCATGCTGGCCACATGACCTGGAAGCTGTACGCCAGCTCCCTTGGCCAGTAAAGCAAGCTGAGCGCCGCAATCCCAGAGTCGTCCGCGACTGGACCTAATGGTCAGGGGTCCCTTTACCTTTACCTTACCAAGTGAAAAAACACTCAATTCAGATTCACATCCCTACCTGTGTATCCCCCCCCCAAAAAAAAAATCTTGCATGATTATAACCATTCCGTATCTGCTAGCAATCCTAAAAATCCCAAACATGGCACTACAGACACAGGCAAAATTCTGGCGCCATTTTAGAATATCTTTTCATCCTTTCATTGACCTTTTGCCAATATAATAAATTAAAGGTTCCAAGCCTCTCTCCTCCTCCTGCTCTCCCCTGATTCCTACTTGCTTGTTAATCAGTGAATCCACAGGGAACTTAGAAAGTGCAGTCGTAGTCTTTACAACTAAAAGGAAGCGCAGGGCAAAAAAACAACAACAAAAAACTATTGTGATGAAATATTATCAGATCTTGGCAACAACACTTATCCCAAGGACTAAAACACCTGCAATTAGCAGCTCTCTGTCTCTCTCTCTGTATTTCTGATTATCAGGTAAGGAAGACACAACCTTGGATCACTGCAGGAGATGCTGTCACATCAGGCCCCACACCTAGCACATCTCTGTCCCTACATTTGTCCCTCTAAATATAGAAAACTGCCTGATACTGAGCCAGGTCATTGGTCCATGTAGCTCAGTCTTGTCTACACTGACTGGCAGACTCTCCAGGGTTTCAGATAGGAGATCTTCCCAACCCTGTCCCTGCCTAAAGATCCTGAGGATTGAATGAGGGACCTTCCACAGATGCTTTACCACCAAGCCCTTTCTGATGTATGTCTGACTTTCCATGTTTGACTTTGCTGAATTTAATTTCATTCCCCAACCAGTCTACCCAGGCAGTCTACCCAGGCTATGAGAGGGGTTGCTAACGGGGCTTCTGCCTGCTGTACCATTGGATCCATGTAAGAAATGCTGGTCCAATATTTTTTAAAGTTGTAGATGGCATTGTTTCCGTGATCCCAAGTTCTTGTGTACGTTGTGTTACATCATAACCCACCCTGTGGTAAACGGTGGACTGTAAATCGAAAAGAAGTAAATGAATAATCCAAGCCAGAAGTCATCATTCATCCAGCACTGGCCCCTGAGACGTTCTGCTGCTTGAGGGGGGGGGGGAACCAAGATGGCGCCTCTCTCCAATCCTCATACAGAAGGTGACTCGAGCAGAAGAGGACTCTTCCTTCAACACTGGTGATGTGACAGTGTCCACCAGCCCACCAGAGGGCAGCAGGTGGCCTGGGGAGGTCATGTGCCCTGTGTTTTAGAGGACATTCCTCTATTAGAAGGGCTGTCAGGTCCAAGCCTTCTTAAAAGACAAAGAGGCAGAAGAACATGGGGTGTTTGGTGGGAGGGCAGTGGCCTTGACGTTAGCCATTAGTAGATTAAAGAGGCAAACAGGGCAGATGGTCACAGACTATACCTTGATGTTTTGATGGATTGTAGTTCTATAGAAATCATAGGAATTCTTTCAGTATTTGCACCTTTGCATTTAGATTAGCATATGAAAATGTTATGCAAATCTATTTTGCTCTATTTTTTGTTGGTGCTAAGTGATGAGGTGTGGGTCAAATCATGTGGCACACATTGCTCTGCCTTCCAACATTTCCCCACTGCTCCCAGTCTACCTTAAAGATAAAGGTCCGTTAGGTCCAGTTGTGGATAACTTTGGGGCTGCGGCACTCATCTCGCTCTATAGGCCGAGGGAGCCAGCGTTTGTCCGCAGACAGCTTCCGGGTCATGTGGCCAGCATGATTAAGCAGCTTCTGGTGAACCAGAGCAGTGCACGGACACGCCGTTTACCTTCCCGCAGGAGTGGTACCTATTTATCTACTTGTACTTTGATGTGCTTTCGAACTGCTAGGTGGGCAAGAGCTGGGACAGAGCAATGGGAGCTCACCCCGTCGTAGGGATTTGAACAGCTGACCTTCCGATCAGCAAGCTCTAGGCTCTGTGGTTTAGACCACAGCGCCACCCGCGTCCCTATCTAGTCTACCTTAGTAGCCATGAAAACATTCTTGCTTTTTGCCTTCAGGATTAATTTCCTGAGTTCACATGCAGATCTTGTGAAACTTGTTGGATCGTGAGGCAGCAAAACCTTTGCCGGCAAACCTTGCAGCACTGAAGTCAATACAATAATAAAATTTACTTAGTGGCATTGATATATGGCAGTGGGAAGAGCCTCTCATTCTGTCTGCCAGCATGGAGACAATGACTCACATTTAGAGGGAGCACACACAAAACTCTTTAACCTGTGTCCTTGGGGAGAGCAGGACACAAATAAATAATAGGCATTGCCAATTGCTATTTGATTTTGGGAGCTACAGCGTTTAGCAGCTGAAATCACACAGCGCTTTGCCACTATGAAAAACGCAGGACTCAGAGACCAAGAAGGTTATTACACATGCTATAACAATTATCTTATATTTATGGATACAGTCTCATCAGCACACAAATGATACCTGAACCCTTGGCTTCCTTCACAAACAACTGAAAAGACTTGTAGCTTTCCCACACTCCTTTCTGGCAGTAGTTGCATACATAACTGGATAAATTATCTTCTACAGACAGGAAGGGATACAGGAATACAAATATGACTTTGATTTTCTTTTTTTAAAAAAAACACACCCTGTCTCATAGCTAGCTAAAGAAAGCAAGAGATAGATAGATAACCAAAGAGAGAGATAGCAATGGATTGATTAATAGGTAAGATAGGTTGACAGACAGACAGATATAACTAGAAAACTGATAACAAGAGAGAGAGAGAGAGAGATTTTGGATTTTAAAACTTTAAGTAGTGGTGCATTTCAGGAAGATAAATAGGTTATCCTTATCAATAGATTTGCTTTGCATACAGTTGCCGTATCTATCTATCTATCTATCTATCTATCTATCTATCTATCTATCTATCTATCTCTATCTATCTATCTATCTATCTATCTATCTATCTATCATCTAATCTATCTATCTATCTATCATCTATCTATCATCTATCTATCTATCTATCTATCTATCTATATCTAATCTATCATCTATCTCTATCATCTATCTATCTATCATCTATCTATCTATCTATCTATCTATCATCTATCTATCTATCATCTATCTAAGCTGTGATTGACAGTGGCAATGTCTGAGTCTGAGAAGAGGAGCTGAATCTGCTCATCATTCAAATTCTGTTCCATTAATTCCCCCTCCCTCCCCATTTGACCCCAAATTACAGAACTGGAACAAGGGCCAGATCTCAGAGAAGTGACTCGCCAACATCCTGTGTGTTCCCAGAGAGGGAAGGTTTGCCACGCTGGGCCACTTGGGCCAGGATGCTTCAGGTGCGACCGCTTCCTAAAATAATACATCTTACCTCTATTTCCGCTGTATAATGTTTTCCGCATTTGACTTTGTTGAATGTAATATTATTCCCCAACCTAGACATTCTGCGCATGATGTTTTTCTCCATCAACTGCAGGGGGAAAAGATATGTACACAGTTTCCCTCCTGGGAAGAAAAGCTTTGAGGTAACTTTGATTAATAAAATAAAATAAAATAAGTGGCCTATGTAGGAAAGGATTAAGCTCACTCTTAACTATGTCATTGTTCCGGACAAATTCTACATCCCCAACTTTCTTTTAGAATAGAACAGATTAGTAGCTCGTTTATTACATCTTTGTCTAGTTGGTCTCTCAGGTAGGTGTACTTTGGATGTGAGACAGTGTTGTGCCCAAGGACATTCAGTGACTCTAAAGATGAGCTGGACATACTATCAAGCATCCTAGCTCTGAAACCAACTCTATGGCTTGGATCCAAAGGTGCCTTTGATACCGTGTGTGTGTGTGTGTGTGTGTGTGTGTGTGTGTGTCTAATTAATCCTTTCCAATGGCAAGGTTGGGCCAGTTGAGACCAGGTTACTTAGCATGCTGTGGTCTAAACTACTGAGCCTCTTGGGTTTGCCAGTCAGAAGGTCAGCAATTCGAATCCCCCCAACAGGGTGAGCTCCCGTTGTTTGGTCCCAGCTCCTGCCAACCTAGCAGTTCGAAAGCACACCAGTGCAAATAGATAAATAGGTACCACTGCAGCAGGAAGGTAAACGGTGTTTCTGTGCACTCTGGCTTCCATCACGGTGTTCCATTGTGCCAGAAGTGGTTTAGTCATGCTGGCCACATGACACGGAAAGCTGTCTGTGGACAAACGCTGGCTGAAACCCCATAGTCGCCTTTTGACTGGACTTAACCGTCCAGGGGTCTTTTACCTTTACCTTGCAATAGGAATTTGATATATTTCTCCAGTGTATAATGCGTCCCATATTTACTTTGCTGAAGCTCACTTTATTGCTTCACCTAGATATTGAGACTATCTAAATCATCCATTCATCTAGGATTTTAATCCTCCCCACTGAGCTTCTGGGTAGATAGGATAAACATATGTTTCATCATGCCTCTGAATACTAGTCACTAGAAAACAAAAATGAGAAAAGGACTACTGCACACATGCCCTGCTTGTGAAAAGGCAGCTGACTGGTCACACAATGCTGGACTAGAGAAGCTTTCGGTCTCACTCACTGGGACTTTTCTTATGTTCACTTCTCCAGATTAATAAATATGTTAAGTGGTATTGGGCCAAGCCTCTCTTGGGACACCACAAATTAATTCTCCATTGACACATGCATTAACTAATTACTCTTTTCAGATGAAGCTTTGCCAATAGCTATTAAATCAAACTCATTTCACAGGATTCATATTTCTGATCGAAACAACATATGGTACCATGCTGAAATTAAGATATATTGCATATAGTGCATGTTCCACTTGTGAACTAAACCTGTTGTCAAGTGAAAGAAATTACTTTGTCTTCTCTTTTTTAAAGGAATTTCCACATGATATTTCCAGTGATGAACTCTTCCCTGAAACCCAAAGCACTGGTCATGGCTGAGTCCCAACTAAATGAGCTTAATATGTTCCACTTGACCAAGAGTGGGGAGCCTATGTTCATCCAAGGGTTTGCAGTCATGTATGTTTTCGTCCCCCCCCCCATGAGGTCCTTGTGTAAGCTCTGTTCATTTTGGTCCATGGCTTGTGAAGCATATGGCCAGTTCTTGCATTTTGCGAAAATGAAATATCTTCCCTAGATATGATTTCCTAGGAAAATGTGAAGACAACATCTAATCACCATTCTAGAAACTCCAGAGTAGGACAGCAATAGCCATGCTGTTGTGCCTCCTTCCTTTAGGTAACAGTCATGATAATAGCAGGTTGACTATACCACTTCACATTTCATTGTGGCTGAAAAGTTCCACACTGATAGCTTTGATCTCTATGAGTTTTTTCTGCAACAGGAGACAGTCTGGGTAGACTCCCAATGATCTAAACCATGTTCCTGCACAAAATGACCTAACTGGAACCTCAGATGTATCTGAATCAATAAGCTTGCAACCTTTATTATAGATTTTTTTGAATCTATGATGCTCATAACAATGACTTCATAGAGCATCACATTGGATCAGTAGACTGTTACAAAGCATTGTGCATTATGTACAAAATATTTTCACTGTTCTGCAAAGTATTGGGGGTTCCAGCAGAATCTGAGAATATCCTTGCAGCATTTGATTATCTCTGCGGCACTTAATTTATGGTAACACATTTTATGGTAAGTAACTTGTTCTCCCATGTAAGAAATTCCATGGAATGCTTTAACATCAAAATTGGTTATTATTTGGTATTTGGGAGCATATTACCAAAAAGCAGAT
This sequence comes from Darevskia mixta, assembly GCA_034641385.1. Lineage (NCBI taxonomy): Eukaryota > Metazoa > Chordata > Lepidosauria > Squamata > Lacertidae > Darevskia > Darevskia mixta. Next base: position 6,690,022 of record JAWWNH010000058.1, read on the forward strand.
CACAACATTTTCAAATAATCTTTTGAAAGCAAAACACTGTGTTTGGCACGAGGGGAAAGCAACTTTTTATAAATAGCCTTTGCAAATTCTTCTTTGATTGCTATCTCAAGGTCTCTATTATGCAAAAATAGGCACCACAGCTGCATGTCTATAATTTAGAAGACTTGGTTTTAAAAATATCTTCACTTTGGCTGCCTTAATAAGTTCCTTATTAAGAGTCCCATGATCCAGCTCTTCTTCCGCAGGGAGTCTCTTCTCTGAATGAATGATGTGGTGACAGCAGATCAGGCTGCAATGCCAGTGTAGAAGCAGCAATGGGACAGAGTTTCGTCCAACCGAAATTTAAGGTAGAAGCACAGCTTCCAGCTGCGACAGAAGTATTTCCAGAGAAGGCTCAGCAGGTGGACATCTCAGTTGTCATCTTACCATATATGTGTTTCTAGTCCTCATATTTGAAAGCAGTAAATAGTGTTAAGGTTTAGTCTTATTATAAGTTATTGTAAGTTTAAGTTAAGTCTGCGGCAACTGGATTTCTTATGGACAGTGGCAATCCTGAATGTATTGGATTTGTGACCATTATGCTCTCTTGCCTTCAGTAGCAGTAAAGCTCTGCTGGATGAAATATTAATTGCCTCTGGTCTATTTTTTGAGAATCCTGCAACGCGTTTAAGTTCTTAATCTGCGAGATATACATTGGAATCTGCTCTGGATAAATATTGAGTAGAATTCCATGACATAAACATGCATTGCTCTGGTTCTAAATAGGTTTACAACCATGGCCTGAAGGAACTTTGGCATGTTGCAAGGATGGGAAACTTTCTCAAATGCTGAAAATGTTTGTCCGAACATATTCATATATACAGAACACCACACCAGAAGGAAGAGAGATAGAAAGAGAAAGTGAAGCCCAGGTTCCTTCTGGCCCTACTTTTATAGTCAGCATGACCTTGACAGAAGAGATAACAGAACCAGTTTAAACCAGCTGTACTCAGCTTCTCTGGAGGCATAACCCAAACATCATGAACCTTCTGCTTGTTTCTTTCACACAGAGAAGCATCCAGAACCCTCTTGAGTTAATTAGAATAGGAAAGATCTCTACACATCAGATCAATACTTTCTGCCCTAAGAAATGCAAACCGACTGTTTATTTGGAAGTAAGCTTGGCTACCACCTCGCAGTTAAGAATGCATAGAATTGCAGTCTGATTGGGCTTACTTCCAACCCAAAAGACACTTAGGAACATGTTTTATGCATGTTTAGAATCAGCACAAAGGAATCTCAGCATAAAACAGGGCTGGGCACCAAGCACCACTCCATAAATGTTTGCCCTAACGTATTCTTGTTCGTCACTTCAGTCATGAGGACTAGTCACAGTAGGTTCAGATCTGAGTTAGTGATCTTGCCAGTTACTGGTGCTTTTCACAAATGTATGGCATTTAAAACCAAGAGAGTCTCTTCATTTAAATTCCTTGGAGTTTATCTCAGTGAAGACCTTACTTGGAAAATCAATACAACCCAAGTGGTTAAGAAAGCCCAACAGAGACTCCACTTCCTCAGAGTATTGCGAAAGAACAATGTCTACCAACATTTGATGATCTCCTTCTACCGGTCCACAATAGAAAGTGTCCTTTCATACTGCATCACGGTGTGGTACGCCGGTTTGACAGCCACGGATAGAAAGTGCCTACAAAAGGTGATGAATACAGCACAAAATATTATGGGCTGTCCCGTGAATCCGCTGGATGCCATCGCGGAAGACCGTTGCCTCAGGAGAGTGAGGAAAATCCTCAGGGATGATTCACACCCTGGCCGGCACTTTCTTGATCTCCTACCCTCGGGCAGAAGATATAGAAGCTTGATTAGTCGCACCAACAGGGTAAAGAACAGCTTCTATCCATGGGCTGTTAGGCTACTGAATGAAAAGATGACAACAGGGCAACTGACTTTCGGGTGAGGTGGGTGTGCGTCAGTAAATGAGGGGAATTAAGACTGAGTGGGGATGCTTGTGTAATCTCACTGTATACAAGTTGTACAAGTGACAATAAAGTATTTCATTTCATGTGGGCCACTTGTGCCATGAGTGTTTGTGGTTCAGACATGTTTGTTTCAAGGGTCTACCTAAAGAGACAAGCCTGTAAGTGGTGCCAGGAATGCGTCTGCAAAGGTAGCATTAGTGGTTGGAAAGCACTGTGTGCAAAACAGTTCCTTTAGGGACATATTGATGAGAACTTTCCCTGCTTATATTAATTTAGTTTGGTTTATACCATGGGATGGTGTCCAAATAATGAGCTGTGATTCATCTGAATGACTCATCTAGTCCCCAGCACTGGGGGACAGGAAAAGGTGGGGAGGCTGTAATTCAGTGACAAACATCAGTTGGATGACATGGCTTATAGTCAAGAAATAATCTGATATGAAGCCACAAAAAAACAAAAGAGAGAAAGCTTCTGGTGCAATAGAATAGGCACCTGATACCACAGCACTTTTAGTTAAGTCGCAAACTTTCTTTGTGTAATATGGAAGCATGGAGACTATTTTACCCAATACCTTGTTTAATATTAAACAGAAAAACTACTAGATCTTTGACCTTTTCTAATGAAGACACTAATTTAAATGTGTGGATTTCTGCAGGATAACAGGTAGATTAATGTTTATTGGCAGGCACTGTTCAAGCATCAGCAGCCCACTCACAATTGTGCAACTGAAAGATTATAATGAATGTTTCAACGTGTAAGCTGCAGCTGTTAATCAAGGACTGTTGTCTCTGTCCTTTTCCTTCTATGCAGGATGATGACCTCAGGGAGCCTTGGGTATCTTCCATTTGCAATATTGAAGGAGTGTCTCCACCTGGACACTGAGATCCGCCGAGGGCCTTCTGGTGGTTCCCTCACTGAGAGAAGTGAAGTTGCAGGGAAACAGGGAGAAGGCCTTCTTGGTAGTGGTGCCCTTCCTGTGGAACGCTCTCCCATCAGATATCAGATCAGATATCAAGGAGATAAATGACTATATAACTTTCAGAAGACATCTGAAGGCAGCCCTGTATAGGGAAGTTTTTAATGTTTGATGTTTTATTATGCTTTTTATATTTGTTGGAAGCCGCCCAGAGTGGCTGGCTAACCCAGTCAGATGGGCGGGGGTACATATAATAAATTATTTATCATCATCATCATCATCATCATCATCCTGGCCTACCATTCAGAGCTGCTGTAAGGCTGGCTGGCATCCATTTGAGGTTAAGCTATCGGAAGGTTGCAGCGCCTACTGTGGCTGTAGAGACAGATGCGGGAGAGACATGTTTTGTTGAAGCTGGGGCAGATGGAGGCATCCAGTTGTGCTGCTGCAGATGCACCATGGCGTTTCTTCTCCCAGTGGTCCTTTCTCCTCTGGTCACTGCTAATGGATACATGACTTGACTGCCTGTCTTCAGGCACTGAGGTTGTCTGTAAGGGATACCCCACATGGCAGGGTAGATGTTGCCAGCCTTCATGTCGCATTTGCGGACATCTTTGTAACGCAGAGTTGGTCTGCCAATGAGCCTGGTGCCTGAAGCCAGCTCCCCACAGAGCTCCTTGTGGACCCTGCCATCTTCCATTCTGTGGACATGACCAAGCCAGCAGAGACTTGGCTGAGACAGGAGTGTGAACATGCTGGGAATGTGCTTTAAGGAGCACTTAGAAATAGTACTGTATAAATATGAAGTGTTGCTGCTACTGCGGTTGCTGCTACTATTACTATTAATAATGGGGTGATAGTGTCAGGCAACATTCCTGGAGCAAGAAAGCCAACTACTGTGCTTTTTTGAAGGTTGGAATATGAAAATTATGGAGGCTCATCTAACACTTTATTGTTTGGCTTGTGTGTGGTGCTGCAGCTAGCATGTTCAGTTGCATGTGAGAGAGACCCAGTGTCAAAACCTTGATCAGTTAGATATCTCATTAGGTTCATTGCCACTTTGGGCTCCATGATGGAAGAAAAAACTAGATGCAGATGTAAGAAAATCAATTGGGTAGGGTTGAGAAAATTGCTCCGAGCCTTATCTACCTTACATTTAGCAAAGACAAAAGGAGATAGGATTGTAATCCATCCCGAGTCTTTGGAATAGGGAAAGAAGGAAATACAATAAACCAGTGCTTTTTTTAATCTAAAAAAAGTTTTCTTAGGGTACTCTCATTTTCCTACTCATATTGAAATACTGCCCCTCAATGAGGCCAAACTTAGATTCACAAAATGTTTAGGGGTATGCATACCCCCGCGTACCCCTAGAAAAAAAAAGCACTGCAATAAACTCTATTTTCAGCCCTCTGGGAACCTTCAATAGTTCATGTCCATGGTTGGAGGGAATTTGAAAAGAAAAGAAAAAGTCACCCAACATTACCACTAGGTGGCATAAAAACTATGTTGGGGGAAAAATGTTCTGGAAATATTATGTAATTCTGATATTCCCAACAACTCCCAATCAAGGCTGGAGGTTATCGTTGACAGTAGGCTCAAAGTAAGATTGTGTTGTTGTTACTGTAGTTATTATTACTAACTTCTTTCTTTTATACTAATATCAGAGTCCTCAAATGATCACCTATTCAGACACACACACACACACACACAGAGAGAGAGAGAGAGAGAGAGAGAGAGAGAGAGAGAGAACTGACTTAAATATAACTATGGCATCACAGATGAAAAGAGAATAAAGTGATCAGAAAGACAACTTCTACACGATCTTTTAAAATGTGCATTCTATACATTTTCGAAAGTACAGTTGTAATTCAAAACAATTACATCTGTGCAGATTCCAGCACATCCAAGGTTGAAGACAGGGATGGACTCTAGCTAGCATGGTCTACGTTCGGGGATGATGGAAGTTGTATTCCAGCAACTTCTGGAGGACTACAATTTAGGCATCACTTGGTTTAGGGAACAGTAACTTCAAAAACAGCGTTCTAACTTGAGATAATTATCTATCAGCATCAACATCTGGAATGAAAACTTTGTGTGTAGACAATTATGGCATCCTAACTACACATTCCAGGTGGTGCTGTGGGTTAAACCACAGAGCCTAGGGCTTGCTGATCAGAAGGTTGGTAGTTCGAATCCCTGTGACGGGGTGAGCTCCCGTTGCTCGGTCCCAGCTCCTGCCCACCTAGCAGTTCGAAAGCACATCAAAGTGCAAGTAGATAAATAGGAACCGCTCTGGCGGGAAGGTAAATGGCGTTTCCGTGCGCTGCTCTGGTTCACCAGAAGCGGCTTTGTCATGCTGGCCACATGACCTGGAAGCTGTACGCCGGCTCTCTCGGCCAATAATGCGAGATGAGCGCCGCAACCCCAGAGTCAGACACGACTGGACCTAATGGTCAGGGGTCCCTTTACCTTTAACCACACATTCTCAATATGCCTGATGAGCTCCTTAACTGCTTCAGGTGTCTATTTTCTTAATTATTGGTAAAACACAGATGTGGATGTGCAGTAAGAGTATGTTTCTGATTAGTTAGAAAGGCTTGAGGCTTACTTAAAACTCTTAAAGCCTGCCTGATTATCACATCAATAAAGAATACATATTTTTAATGTCGATTTTCAGGAAAAGTAACAGCTCCACCATAATACCCACATACATGTCTTCAGTAATTAATGAGGTGGGGTGGTGACATTTCACAGGGTCACAATTGAATTAGGCCCTGGAGAATAAGTAACACATAAACCTTTTCCCACCAGTCCTTTGGTAGGCAACTCCAATGTCATGCTCACAAAAGTGTTCAGGCTGTGTACAAAGGCCAGATTTTGCCCTTGTGTTTAGCATTCTTTCCCACAAGCATTTTTTTTAATTCAATGGAAATTTCAGGCCACATCTGTCACAGGGCTACATTTAAAGCAGGTGGCTGGCTTGGAGGGGAAAGAGCGTAGCTTCTAAAGGAATCACTCTCTCTCTTTAATCTAACTCTTGTCGTACAACATAAGAACAGGGGTTCAAACTTATAAGAAAAGTTCATCTTCCAACCATATCCCAGAAATACTGTGGGAATGAGCCATCAAAAAGGGGTGCACAGCTTGAGCTACAGTGACCTCAGCTTAATTATTTATCATTGTAATTATATATGTCTTACTGGTATCTAGATCAGTATTCTTCAACTTCAGGTTCCCAGATATTTCTGGACTACAACTCCCATCACCCTCTGCTGGCTTAGTCATGGGTAATGGGAGTTGTAGTCCGGAAACATCTGGGGACCCAAGGTTGAAGAATATTGGTGTAGATTCTGTGCAAGGCTATTTTTAAAACGAAACATTGTTTGCAGATCAAATTGAAGAAAGGCTAAAGGCATTAGGTATTTTAACCTGGAGAATGATAGGCAATCAGATAGCAATCCTCATGTATTATAATATACAATTACTGACACAGACTTGCATGAAGGGGTTAACCTGAGCTCAGGTTGCAAGTGGATGTGGCTTAGCGGGCTCTCAGCAGCTGCTGCTGCCCCAGTCTCAGTTTCTTCATGCTTCCTGGAACAAGTGAAGAAGAAGCCATGTAGCCATGGCTCCCTGCAAATGAACTGAATCTCTCCAAAAGGAGATTTTAAGGCCTGCATCTTTGCTAACATAAAGATAGCATGATTCTTTTTGTAAGAAAACCAAGTTCTTTTCCTTTTAAGTCATTTGGAACATTTTTCATCTTCATTTTGCTGCCAACAGATGGAGACTTGTTTGCTGTAACTTCTGGAAATGCTGTGAGTAAAATATTCACTGATTTGCAAAGCTATGTGTCTGCAATTTATTCTAACCTAAGTATTTTTGTAGGAAACATTTGTTTAAAGGTGGATGAGGGCAAATCTAATCTAATGTGCTTGGAGTCATTGCTATTGCGTTTAACTCTGCTACTGGAGATATCTCTGCCAAACCTCTCTACAACATGGGCATAGTAGACCCCACCTCCTGCCTGTTAAAGGGCCCTCATTCTGCAGTCTTTGACATCTGCAGGGCTTCAGAGACGGGACTGTGGGAGACTCTTCCTTTGAATGAGAAGTGGCTGGCAAGGCTGAGGTCCTCCAACTGAAGATCTTCAGGTTATGATGGAACCTGAGCCTCCTCCTCCATTGCATTGTGCATGATTCCCCAGGTCACAAGTTATGGCACCTAGGAGTAAAAGAGCTACTTTCAGGGCATCTGTATGTCCAGCAAGATTTTTGATAGGCAGACCTCAATACCTGCTTTGAAACTCCTGCCTGTTTCAACTGAGGGTTGCCATAAGAAAGCTTCAATTGGAGAACAGCCTTTACCAAAGGTGTCATGGGCTTTGAAGACACTTGAACTCAGGACAAAAGGGAGAAACGTGCTAAAAGGAAGGCACGCTTGGCAAACCCTCACCATGATCAAATCCCGCCTGAAAACCCATGTCCCCACTGTGGAAGGACTGGCCTCCACAGTCACTTACAGACACAGTCACTTACAGATTGTTTTGGAAGACAATCTTACTCAGCTACGAGTGATAGAAGAAGAAGAAGAAGAAGAAGAAGAAGAGCAATAAGAAATCAGAAAGCGGCTAAATCTGAGTCTATCTATATCAGTGTTCCCCTTGGCCCATGTATCTCAGTTTTGTCTACAATGATGGGCAGCGGCTCTCTAGGGTTTCAGGCAGGAATCTCTTGCAGCCCTACCTGGAGATGGTAGGGGCTGAACTTGAGGTCTTCTGCATGCAAGGCAGATGCTCTTCCACTGAGCTACAGTCTTTCTCTTTCATGTAGAAAGTGGGTGGGGATGCTATTTGAGAAGCTCACAGAAAAAGCTCTTTTGGGAAGGTACCACAAGTCATCACTTGTTTCTTTGGATCCAGGTCTTTTTACTGGAAGGCACCCCAAAGTTCTGGTAAGAGTTTCCAACGCAAGTATTAGTGGCAAACACTATGAATTATTCACCATGAAATAAAATAATTTATTCATGTGGTCTGACATCAGTGCCCCAAATGAAAAATACACACTCCCAGTTCCGTAAGATTCAGTGCGGTCAGGAAAGGAAAGGCATTTCAATTTAAAAATAAGTGCTTCATTCATTTTTTAAAAAATGTTTTGTTTAGGGATAAATGAAATTGTCTCATACAGTCATTCTGAATATTTTATGCCTGCAGTAAAGTACTGTATATAACATTTATACACCCCACATAATGTAAGTACCTTTTAAAATTCAGCTTGAGTGAATTAACAAAGTTATTTTAAGGCATGCATAAATTTATGCTAAGATTTACAAATTGTGTTTCATCAGCTTCTGCTTTTTTCTTAAGCGCTACAGGTTGTATTCAAGTAAGCCTTGCTCAGAGTAGACCCATTTAAATTTATGGATCTAAGTTAGCAGCAGTTGAAAATTAAAAGCTGTATTCGCATGGAAAACTGCTGGGCGGGGGGGAAGCCAGTGCAAAATCAGCTATTGCAATGAAGTCAAACTTATACAAAGTATTTCATAAAAATATATGCCAAATAGGATATGGGTTGCCTGGAAAAGACTGACTGACACCCCATGAGTTTGTGTAACAGCATTAGTAGCAATCAGTAGTAGTAGGAGTGAACAGATTTGCATTTAACAAGTACTTTCACCCACCAAGGAGTTCAAAATCAATCTTCAAAAGGAGCAGAGAAGAATTACAAGTAGAAGAGAATTGTGCAGTTTGGAACAAAATGGTGGCTCTGTTGTACCAGGAGGAAACAGATCATCCAAGATGCATAATTGAAAGATGTCAGGTGGGATTCAAAGCACTACTCTGGAGCACTTGCACATGCCAGCAACTTTCAACATTTTTCGTTTGAAGAGTATATTCTTCCCCTGCAATGGCAATGTCACAAATAACTTTGGAAACTCCTCTTTGTTCCATCATTCTTTTGCCATGCAGCATGGGAGAAAAACTGTGGTTTGCCAAAGCCCCCTTGGGAGATGGATGCACAGGGTTGTATCCAGCTCAGACAAACTCTGAGTAGTCTGGCCATGTTGTTCGGATGCCTGATTATCATCTTCCAAAGCAACTACTCTATTCCAAACTTAAAAATGGAGAGCGTAATGCTGGTGGTCAACAACAGAGGTTTAAAGACGCTCTTGAGGCAAATCTTAAAAAAAAAAAAGAGTAGTATAAACACCGACAACTGGGAAACACTGGCCTGTGAGAACAGCCTTTACCAAAGGTGACATGGACTTTGAAGACGCTCAAACTCAGGACGAAAGGGAGAAACGCGCTAAGAGGAAGGCATGTTTGGCAAACCCTCACCGTCACCAACTCCTGCCCAGAAACCTATGTCCCCACTGTGGAAGGACGTGTGGATCCAGAACTGGCCTCCACAATCACTTACGGACTCACTGTTAAAACTGTGTTTATAGAATACAAACTTATTCGGCTACGAGTGATCGCCAAAGAAGAAGGAGACCTATTGAAATAAATTGGTTTACCATTAGTCATGCCCATTGAGTTCAATGGGTCTGCTCCAAATATGAATTGCTTAGCCACAAACCACAGTTCTTCTTTAGACCACGGCTCCATTATAGCCCTAGTCGTCACTTAAAATTACTGGTTTCTTCTTGACCTAGGGATGAGCTTTTGCTCTGGCAATCCGCCCCCCCATCACCACCACACAAATCAGGTGGGGGGGTGAATGAACCCTGTAGCAGACTGGGTGGTTGTGGTCTGTTGACCTCCCAACACCTAAGTCACTGCTGTTTATTGGAAAAGACAGTAAGACAGCAGGGAATCAGGTGCAGTAGAGACACATTGGTAGGAGCACCAGTTAGGATCCATTGGTGTGTTTGCACCACACCAGCCTCCCCACCACCTTGACCCTCCCCCTCCAGATAAGCAGGAGTGGCTCAGCTGTTGGGAGGTCACGTGAGCCCTGCCACCACCACCCCTCACTGTCTGCTACTGCATGAACCTTTACACATACAATTCTAGGTGTTTCCAAGCACACTGTATCATAGGATTAAGCTGTAACAAAGCACAGCAATCCTACTCATATCTACTGAAAAGGAAATCCCTTGAACTCAATGGACATTATTTCCATCTAAGTGGTTATAGCTTTGCAGCCTAATCCATTTCCCAGTCAACCTAATGTTTTCTATGGCTTCCATCTCCGTCAGACCATATTTTTAAAAGTGATCTTTTCTAGTAAATGTGGTGGCGGGGATGGCAACTTCTTAATTTACACAATCAATGCAAAAATCCCATGTTGATACTTTATTTTGAGAATGCAAACAGGAATTTGGTTTACCCTTTGGGAGCTCACCATGTTCATGAAAGCGTCTTAATTCCTAGCCATATTGCACTCTTCAGGACCAGCATATGTCCTCTGAGTGATGAATGTGTTGGTGCCTCATGATGCGAGGAGCATAATGTCTCGTTAAGTTTGGTCTCCTGTGGACCTCAGCAGTTTTAATTTGTTCAGGCTGAGTAGCGCAGGAATCCCTGTACGCGAAGGTTAAAAAAGAAAATGGTGCGGTTGAAAAACATGGGAGCTCTGTCACAGCTTGCAATTTGCTACCTGCAGTTATCACCGCTCCTGTATCCTGTTTCCGTTCCACCCACAGGGTTGGCCCAAAACATCTTGCTACTAAAGCCAAAATATTGCCCTCCTCATTCCACTTACAAAAATCCAGCAGCTAATCTTACTTCAGCCATGGTGATGAGATAATACTATGGGGAGGAAGGGAAGGGGGAATGTTAGCCGCTTTGAGACTCCTTTGGATAGTGATAAAGGGGGATATCAAATCCAAACTCTTCTTCTTCTTCTGCCTTAGGGCAGAGCAGAGTAGCTTAAGGGACCCAAGAGGAATGATGGGAGGATGACTGTCACCTCCCAGCATTATACCAGACCTTTCTCCATGGAATTAAAACAATAATGGCTATCAAAAAACTGCAGAAGTAGAAATTAGTGTGTGCACAGTTATTAAAGAACCCATCAGTGGTGCTTGGTAAGGTGGAAGGGAGACCCACTGTAGGTGGAGCTAGAACCAATGGCAGGCAGAGCTAACTCATTCTATCTTTTTCTCCATCCTCCTCCTTCCTCCAATGGCAATAAGGGCACTAGGGAGGAGAAAGCTGACAGCCAGCGCCGCCCCTTGAACTGGTTGTAAGAAAGATGGCTGGCAGGTGGGAATGGACTGGTGGCAGGCTGAGGTTGGTCAGGCAGTGCCCAACTCATCCTAAAAAGCTTCCACAGGTACCCTCACCTTTTTTGGGGGGGGAACAAATAGGGAAATAAACTGTCAGTGAAGAGCTTTGTACTTCCTTTTCACATGCAAAAGAAGCCCACAGAATTACATCGGTTTAATAGGTTTTGACACGGAGGGAAATGACAAAAGTTCTAACTTATTCCAGATTCCACCTCCGCCTTCCATTAATTTCCATCGGTGTTATGCAAACCCTGTTGTGAGAGCTGAGTTTTATCATGATTGTTTCACATTAGTTTCCCAAAGCATAAAGCTGATGTAGCGAAGCGCGAGAGGAGTGGGGGGGGGGGGTCAAAACATGTAGACAGCAACCAAGCGACAACGGAATTTGATTTATTAACACCCATTCCTGTGATTCACCCACCGGTCCACCTACAGCTACGCAGATTAGATGCTATGTCCCAGAGTAACAATCTGCAATTTCAAACAAATAAGACCTTGAATAATACAGCCCCCTTAAAGTGATATTTCTCTCTCTCTTTTCCAATTAAAATGTAGATATGTGTTATTTTTAATAATCCCCGGGTTTCAAACCAAAAACAACAAGTGAGCAAAGAAAAAGGCATTTGCATGTTCCTGTGGTGTTCATTTAGGAACGATTTGTTCTCCTCAGGGCCAACCTTGGCTAATTTATGAAGATACCATTCAGATTCCTACTACTGCAGCTTATCTGCTTCCTTTTGGAAGTTCTGAACTTTGTAAATTTATATATCCCATTGTTCCCATTGTTCAAACATCAATGATTAAATGGGCAGAAGATATTGGCAAAAACATGATGTTTGTAAACTTATATAACCCAAATGCCTGTGTCCACCCGATGCCCCTTCTAGCAAGACCTCTAAGTTGGAAGTCATATGAAAGAAATCCACAATGTGGCCTTTTCCCGTTAGTGCTCAGCCAGTAGCAGATGGTGGGTGGGGTGGAGATGATTACCTGACCTCCTGAATCATTGCTGCTTACCAGCGGGGAGGGTGGCATAGTTAAACCACATCAGCAGAAGGGCTGGATTTGCTCTGCTGCTGCATTTGCCCTGCACCAATTTTGCTCCTCCCAATAAGCAGCAGCGACTCACCTGCCAGGAGGTCAGGCAAGAGTTTCCACCCTGACACCCTGACGTCTCATGTGATGGTCTGAAATGGGACACTGCACTCCCATCCCCTGATAAATGGCCTTTCCCTGTCGGTGATATTCGGCAACCTCTTTGGAAACAGGTGTGAAACTATTCATAAGAGGTCAGATGTTGGGTAGAAAAGGGAACAACATCCCCATTGCCTTTGTGCTCTCTCACACTGATTCACATAGCTGTCAACCGTCCCTTTTTTTGCAGGAAACTTCCTTATTCCAATGCCGTTTCCCGCTGCTATCCCGGATTGTTGATATCCCTTAAATTTCCCGGATTTCAAAGGAAGCAGCTCCTCTCCCTCCCTGCTTGCCAGGGAGGCTCCTCAGCTGCGTCCAGACCCTTACGCCCAACCAGACAGACAGCCTGCCTGCCGTCTACGCGCTCGCTCTTTCGCTCTCCCGTTCGTGCGCAGCCTCTGGAGCGCAGGGTGGCAAGGCTACTTGGTGCCATTGCACCGCCCTCGAGGCATCCCTGAGCCCAGGCGGCCACCGCCGTGCCCTGCCGTGCTCCGCGGTGCCCCTGTTTCCCGAGCGCCTTCTGTTTGTTTGAGAAGGGGCACCGAGCTCGCTCTGCTTCCCCTCCTCATGTCACCATGGACAGGCTTACTTTGGAGTAACACCCACTGGACTCGGGGGCTTGCTTGCCCTCTGAGCAAAACACGTGGAGGCTTAGCTTGCTTGCAGGTTAATTTGTTCAGCCTTAGCTTGTAGCCTGGTGTAAATTAATTTGTGGCCTGGGGGGATTGCCGCAGCGTGGACTGTCCCCAAGAACCGTAGACTGTCCCTGGGACAGGTGAGGCTGCTGATCCCTTATTTTCAAATCCGAAAGTTGACAGCTATGCTGATTCAGCCACTCCTTCCTGACTAGCTGGGGTGGAATATGAAAAGGAATATGCAACCAAAGGTGCATTTCATTTAAAGAAATCCAGTATGAGTAGATAGACGAAACCCACATTCAAATACACTTAGTCATCTACATTCTGTGCCAAACAGGAATTTGTGACTACGCATGAATTTAGAAAGTATATTTGGGCAAAAGTATTTCTCTGCTGGAGAGCAATGACATTGGTCATACACAACACAACAAGGCAGGAAGCATTAGCCCAGTCAGCCAATGGGCATGGCAATCCAGAGGGAGGGGAATGTGAGAGCATGGTTTTCTCTCTGCGATGACATCAAATAGCTATATTTGACTGGCACTTGTTGCCAGCACATCATCATGACCTTTATATGATCCCTGATGGCTTGGGCTTGTTCAACGTTTTAGCCAAGTTTTTAAAAAAGGCACCAAAGTTGTAGTGGAATGAGGAAACAATGGATAAGAGTGGGCATGGAAAAAATGTACAAAATACCGAACCATTTTGTGAATGCTTCTCACCCCTCCCCTCCCCCCAAATAATAAAATTTCCTCCAAATGCAGTTGCTTCCCATGTCTTCCCCCCAAAATGGAGTGCTGCTGGCGTGAGAGAAAGCTGCAACATTGACGCTTCCCATTGTGGCCATAGACTTTGGAAAACACTGTGTAGAAGCAGCCACATTGCAGGACTTCCTATGTCACTAGAGAAGGGGCTTTGACTCTCTGTGTAGGAATGTTGTGGGTAGCAGGAGAGGATATATTGATTAAATATTATCCTTCCTAACTCAAGCTAGTGAGTTTATTCATATAACAGAGTACATTCCCTTCTTTACACATCAGGAGGCTAGTTGCAGATTCTTTAGAATCTCTTAAGTTCTGTTATTCCTGGTAAGACCCCTTTGATTCCCTCCTAAAAGAATAAAGACACAACAGTCTTCTTTTAAAAGTAATAAGAAGTTTACTCACATTCAGTTCACAGTTGGATCCCTGAAGGCAGACTTTAGCTTAGAGTTACAGAAGAGGGTTTGAGTTCATCCCATATGGGAACTCATCCCACATGCTGCTGGCTGAGAGCCAGCAGTGCAGTCTAAGAGAAGAAAAGGCATCAAAAGAAGAAGGTGGCTGAGTGACTGGACCTTTTGTGTGGTCTGGAAGGGTCACGCCCAATTACCTGGTCACATGGAAAGGAAGGATGTTCCAGATCAGGTGTAACAGGAAGTTCAACTGGCTGGATCAACATTCCCCTGCCACTCTAGGCAAACAGGAAATGTTGTATTTGTCTGCTTTTGTTACATCCCACACTACCCCATTCCCAATACTCATGTGTCAGCTCTTGCCTTCTCCCCATGCTCATCTTGCCTGTACAGGGTAGTCTCTGAGCAAAGATGACACCTCATTGAATTCTCTAAAAAGTGCTTAAAGATAAAGGGATCCCTGACTGTTAAGTCCAGTCACGGACGACTCTGGGGTTGTGGCGCTCATCTCACTTTACTGGCCGAGGGAGCCGACGTTTGTCCGCAGACAGTTTTTCCGGGTCATGTGGCCAGCATGACTAAGCCGCTTCTGGCGAACCAGAGCAGCGCACGGAAATGCCGTTTACCTTCCCGCCGGAGCAGTACCTATTTATCTACTTGCACTTTGACGTGCTTTCGAACTGCAAGGTTGGCAGGAGCTGGGACAGAGCAACGGGAGCTCACCCCGTCACAGGGATTCGAACCGCCGACCTTCTGATCGGCAAGCCCTAGGCTCAGTGGTTTAGACCACAGCACCACCCGCGTCCCTTAAAAGTGCTTAGCAGAGTGCAAATGCTCTATCCTAGTTCTGTGTTTCTGCTCAGCCTGCTGGGCAAGTGACCCATCTCGCTTCCAAGCAACATTAATTTGGCTCTGTTTGGCACAGCAGATGTACGTAACGTTGTTTCACTCAAACATTTACCAGGGGTCGGAGCAGTGATTACCGTTGTTCCGCAGGAGAATGAACAGTATCTGAAGGGGAAAAAGATGCTGAAGGGAGAGGAAGATGCCCTGGAGGCTTCTTGCTGTTTATTCTGCACAAGAAGTGAGCCAGCCGGCTCTGTCAGCTAGTCACAACACTGGAATTACTCCGGGAAGCCTGCAAACAATAATGCTTCAATGGTGATTCCTGCTGACACCAAGGCGATATGAAGTGTGTGTTATACAGTATCTTTGCAGTACAAAGATCTCTTTCTTCGGTCCTGTGCACCTACAGGGACTTTTGTTGGCTCAACATTACAGAGCAGAAAGTTTTTTTAATTGATATTGCACAGGTTTCAAAGCCAAGAGATAATCACAGACCCTTTGCTGGGGTAGTTGACTATACACGATAACCTTTCCCAACCTGGGACCTCTCCTGATGTTTTGGGCTACAACTCCCATCAGCCCCAGCCAGCATGAGCCATGGTGAGGGATAATGGGAGTTGAAGTCCAGAAATCTGAAGGGCATCAGACTGGGGAAGGCTCCTGCAGGAATTATGCTGAAACTTATTTGCCGGTTCTACCCCATTTCCCAGGAGGACAGTGCATCCTACTCAACTTTGTGTGGTTATCCGACAGAGGGCCCTAGCCATTCCTTTGAGAATCACTTTTTGCTTTGGAGACTAAGGTTTCAGATGGCCCCTTACTTTGCTCTCTAAACCATTTGCCTGCAGTGCATTGAGGTTTTGTTGTGGAACATGCAACATCTCCTTATACAGCATTTCATTTACCCGTTTTCAGTGTGAAATGTGCTTGTTTGATTAAAACTTGCCCATATGAAAATGTCTAGCTGAGACTTATTTGCAAAGCAATTATTTGGGCTTTTCTCCTTTGCAGAAAGAGTGGTTCTGCAATTATACTGCCTTGTAAAATTATATGTGCTTCAATTATGTAATACACAAATAAACACAGAGAGAGAGAGAGAGAGAGAGAGAGAGAGAGAGAGAGAGAAAGAAAGAAAGAAAGAAAGAAAGAAAGAAAGAAAGAAAGAAAGAAAGAAAGAAAGAAAGAAGCTCTGGAAGTCCATTAAAATAACCATGGGAACAATGCACCATATGTGGTGGGAGTGTAAGGTGATAACCAACGATATCCCCAAAGATAAAAAGAATATATCCCTCTATGTGACAGCAGCGGTTAGATTACTAGTGGCAAAAAATTGGAAAACAGGAAAAATACCAGAATTATCAGAATGGAGAATTAAGATCTGTGAATTTATGGAGGTGGCAAAATTAACGGCATCAATTAGGGGCTGCCCAAGCAAAAAATTAAGAGATAGTGGGAGTGTGTAGAGCTATATATGAAAAAATATGGATATGGAAATTAAGTTTAACATAAACATTAAAGGAAAGACTCGCAAGGATACAAGATGATATTATAAAGAATATGACTATTAAGTATAAATAACTGCTAACACAACAAGAAACAATAATACAAATGCCAATAAGATCTCACATGGGTGAGGGGAAGTCGGGGGGGGGAGGGAAGTAGAGGGTGGTACTTGGAAAATTATTGAGAATGTGATATAAAAGCAAAATGATTGTGTTTGTAATTTGAATTATTTTGAATGATTGTGGTTGTAAGTTCCCCCCCTAGTTTTTACTTATTTCTGTCACAAAAAACTTTAAATAAAACATAAGAACCTAAAAACAAAACAAAACCATGGACCAAACTTGCTTTCAAAGATACTTATCCTCCGATTACTAGTCTTTCTCCTCCTCCTATGCAGTGAACAGGAGTAGGGTTAGCCTGCTCCTATTTTGGAGACGCCCCTTCTTATCTGGTGTATGTTTTACAAATGGCAGAAGCTCAATGAGATGGCAGCAGTGACCTTGGGAGTTGAAGTCTTGTTCAGATGGAACAGAGAGACAGAGCTGGGTGCCACCTGTGTATTGATAGCACCTTACTCCAAATCCCCTGGCGACAGCTCCCAGCAGTTTCATACAGATGTTAAATATCATGAAGGAGAAGATGGAACCCCGTGGAACACCACTGGACAGCTTCCACAGTGGCATCCCATAACTACTTTCTGAAAATGGCTCTGGAGTCCCTTGGCCAGACTGTAATAGATTTAAGTAATCAGCTTTCTCCAAGCTTAACTAAAGCTGGACAACGGGCACATTCACAAGCACCTTTCCCCAAGCCAGGATATTTTCCACTAGATGGTAGATCCCACCTTCCTATTATTCATTTAGTTTACCACTTTCCAAAGTTTCATGTGGCTCCAGATGATGTACCATATTGGCCTGAATATAAGCTGCACCCGAATATAAGCCGCACCTTTAAAATTCAAGGGAAGAATCTCGAGAATACCTGAATATAAGCCGCTCCCTTAAAATTCTGCACCCGTTCCATTTTGCTGTATGTCTGTTTCAGAAGCAATATCATAAAAGCCAGTTTTTGTAAGGTCACAAATTCAAGCTACACTTTAACTTTTCATGGTCAGAATTTGGGGGGAAAGTGAGGCTTATATTCAGGCCAATACAATATCTAATGTCATGTGGAGTTTGGTTCTTAGCCACCATGCTGTGGGGCCAGCTTGACACTCACAATAACTATGTAAGGCAAGTTCTTTTTATCCCCTTTATACACAACTCAGACTGTGAAATAATGATTTGCCGAAGACATCTGCAGCTGGTGGAGGTAAGCGGGAAGGCGACCATCCCCGTGTGACTGTCTGTGAAGTCACAACACTGCTTGCATAGGGTCATAACATGTCTGTTCTTTCCCCAGCCTCCATCTGTTGTGCAAGATCAGCTTTCCTTCCTGCCACTCTCTTGGGCCAGTCTGCTGGGTGGTCAAAGGCCGCACAAGGAGTCCACAGAGCATTGATAAGTTCATTTGTCTCTTACTTTATTCCACGATGCAGCCCCACTGACCCCTGCTCAAAGCACAAATAAAATACGATTTGTCCAGCCAATGTTCAAAATACAGGGAGCAGTCTTTCAAGTTACAATGAACTTTATCACAGGCACAGATGCTCAGAGCAAGAATTGCACGCACACACACACACACACACACACAGAGAGAGAGAGAGAGAGAGAGAGAGAGAGAGAGAGAGCGCTTGAGGATGCTAACCCAATAAAGTTCTGTGTTCTTTAAATTAAGAGTTACACATAAATTAGACGGCAAACCACCAGGTCTTAGTGGCGGGTGGACTGGTGGGGTGGTGGCACTCATCTGACCTCCCAACAGCCGAGTCACTGCTGCTTATTAGGAAGGAGAGGAGCTAGGCAGCAGGGAGGTTGGCATGGTGCAAACACACCAGCAGGACTGCTGGATGGACTTCACCAACCTCCCCATCCTTCTCCTGCCCAGTAAGCAGCAGTGACTCCATTGTCGGAAGGTTATACGAGTGCCATCAGCTTCCTAGGCTGTTTGCTTCTGCTTAGTGGTGAGATTCAGTTTATTCTCCCTCTCTTCCACTTTACCAGTAAAACAGTGTGTGTTGGGGGGGGGGGAGAGAGAATAAAACTGAGAATGTTGGACTTATTCCACAGCTACCTTGGCATATCAAACGCTGATCCAACAGTTTTTAGCTTCTTCCTCTTTTTTTTAATGAAACACATTCGCAGCTACGTAGATACATCTGCTCCTTTTTCATAGACAGAAATAGCAAAGAAGTAATATAGTCCCGTTTCGTTCAATGCCCTGAAGACTGAAACAGTCATTTTAAGGCAATTGCGTTTGGATGGTCTGATGTCAATTGCACACAGTGCTTCCATGAGGAATGACTCTTCCTTCATTTCCGGCACATTTAGCTTCTTATCTACTCTGATGTATTTTGCGATTTTCTAGCACTAGTAAGTGTACTTTGGGGGCACAAATGACAAACTTTGAGCATGGAACACTCATCTCACTAGGCTTATGCTTAGCAAGGAAGGGCTTATACATTGCCCTCCTACCAAGGTACCAAGAGACAAGAAAGCAAAGAGCAAAGTGAGCCTTCTACCTTGTCTCTACGGAAATGGCAACCAAAACATCTAGAAATTTGGCAAACACTTAAAATAACATTATCCAGAACCATGTTAACTGCCCTCACTCGCTCTGATCTCCATAGCTGTGGGAGGGCCTTAGAGTGGCCCTTCCCAAATGCTAATGGAGTGGGATGGTTTCCCATTGGGGAAGGGTTGTAACTCAGTGGCAGATAATCTGCTTTGCATGCTGAAGGTCCTGTGTTCAATCCCTGGCATCTCCGGGTAGGTCTGGGGGAGATTGGATTGAAACTCTGGATGACCTTTGCCAATCAGTGCAGACAACACTGAGCTAGATAGAACAATGGTCTGACTCAACGTAAGACAGCTTCTTATCTTCTTATGATGGTCTTTGGAGATTATTTAGCTGACTCTATAATATCAATTATCCAGTACCAATTATCTAGTTTGCAGTCTTAGTAGGTCTCAGGGACGGGGAACTCACTTGAAGACCTGAGACATTCAACTGAATGTCTCCTGAAATACACATTTTTGTATGCCATTTTGCCTAATGAACACGTTTTTTTGCAAAGCGTATTTTCCCTAACACAATGCATTTCTGTTTCCCATCCATTCACTATGGTATATACATATTCCGTGTACATTCTACCCTAGTGAATGCATTTTTGCACATGATACTTGGCTGGAGAGCTGCATTGCAAAAATCTGAGAAGTGTGAATTACGAAGGATGGTTGTGTTTAATGTCATGTATTGTTTTAGAAAGTGTGAATTACATAGGTTCACCCGTTAAACAAATTTCTCTCCCCTTGCTACTTCTGACTATGTTACCACTAACAGGTTTGGATGGTTGGATGTGGGTGGCGCTGTGGTCTAAACCACTGAACCTCTTGGGCTTGCTGATCAGAAGGTCGGCGGTTCGAATCCCCATGACAGAGTGAGCTCCCATTGCTCTGTCCCAGCTCCTGCCAACCTAGCAGTTCAAAAGCATGCCAGTGCAAGTAGATAAATAGGTACCACTACAACGGGAAGGTAAATGGCATTTCCGTGTGCTCTGGTTTCCCTCACAGTGGTCCGTTGTGCCAGAAGCGGTTTAGTCATGCTGGCCACATGACCCGGAAAGCTGACTGTGGACAAACACCAGCTCTCTCGGCCTGAAAGTGAGATGAGCACTGCAACCCCATAGCCGCCTTTGGCTGGACTTAACCATCCAGGGATCTTTTACCTTACCTTGGATGGTTGGTAGAACGATACAGATGACCAAAGCTACTGTGACTGAGTTTTGTTGCCTATAATGACCTATATGTTTGGTGTTAATCAGCTCAGAAAATACAATGCTAGATAGAAAACAATATGAAAACACAATGCAGTTCACTTCAGTGTATGTGCAAATTAAAGTCAACACAGGATACTCTCTTTCTTTTTGTGCCCAGAGGGTGTGTGGATTCATCACATGTTCACAGCTGGGTTTGAGTGGGGCCTCATTAAGTTGATATAAATATCCCCTGTCTTCTGGGGTTGTTATCTTTTCCTTCCCCATGTTGGCAACATGATTATTTGGGTACACAATAAAGTTGTCTCATTATATATACTCCAGCTGTATTTTGCACTCATGGTGTGATCGTTTGCAGAATGTAAGCCTTGAGATCTTCTTTAGCCTTAATAGTGGTAATGCTAGTAAAGTATTGTTTTTGTAAAAACACGCTCTCTCACACACACAAATAGCATTGAATGGAAAAAGCATAGAAGAGCTTTGGAAAAGGGGGAGGCAGGAACTACCAAACTCTTACCATGGCTGCATTCAGGTTCATCTGCATATCTCAGGTGATTCACATCTGGGTTCATACCTGAACTAGGTTGCTCGGAGAAAATAGTTAGCATTGCACAATGGCATGGCTTTCATCTAGACCCTTCCTTCAAATATATATGTGATATCCCATAAAGCAGAAAACAAACCAATTTATCAGTTTGAATAACATGCAAACAGCCTCATCTGCATCTGTTTGGAAAATATATTCATTTTGCAAATTGGATTATTTTAATTTTTTGACAGAAAGATTTTTTTTAAAAAAATTCAAAAGTTGCTCAATTCTTTCCCCCCACTCAGAAAAGCGCTTTTTCAAGCTGCGACACTTGTGCAGTCAGCACTTTTCAATATTGTATATTATACAGTGCAACCTTGGTTCTCGAACTTAATCCATTTTGGGATTCCGTTCGACTCCCGAAACCGTTCGAAAACCAAGGCGCGGCTTCCGATTGGCTGCTGGAGCTTCCTGCATTCAATTGGAAGCCGAACATCCGATGCGGCTTCTGAAAAACGTTTTAAATCCAGAACAAAACGTACCAAAGCGTTCGAGAACCCAAGGTATGACTATATTAGATCTTTTGATTGGTATACTGTACTTGTTTTTTTCCTTCTCTTTAGGCCTTCCCTTAAGAGCACATTGAAAAACCTCACTAGAGCCAAACGAGAATTCACCAGGCAGGCAGTAATTCTCACCTACAACTGGCATTATGTGGAAACAGGTTGTTGTCTCCTTTTGTGTGATTTGCCCTGAAAACTTCCTCAGGCATTATTGTTTTACAGCTCTGTTACAAAGGTTTCTATTAGAGAGGGGAAAGCTTTTGAAAATGCAATAATGAGCAAACTCTTCTCAATTTGATTCCCACCAGCTCTCCCGCTTTTTGCATGGCAAGGAAATTAACTTTCTTGTACATGTGCAGATAATCTCCTCCTGACGAGATGCCCATGTGTTTTTATTATTGGGTTTTGAATTGCCTTTGGATACCATCGATTTGGATATTAACTCCATGGCAGAGGAAGGCAAAAGTGGACAGTTTACACTTGGTGGATTATTGATTTCAAAAAAGTATCAATTCTGGTCCTTTAAGCCAAGATCTTCCGTGCTCTGATTGACAATGCTTTTTATCCTCTTAGGTTTTCTGTTCCTTTTTAACCGCTCAATATTTCATCTTTGGTTTGGTCTCCTTTGCATACACTTTGCTGCAAAAGACAAGAGGGAATATTAGTTTGAGGAACGAACAATAGGAAATGTACAAGTCACTGCACTGGATAGCAATGAGTCATGCTACATGACTAATGGACAGGATGGTTTTAATCTTTCTTTCTTTTCAAAAAGTCTTCCCCAGAAAACAACACGTCAAAGGTAACATGCCCACAATTAGAATGTTACAGCACAAGCTAACAGTACAAGGCAGCCATCAAAGAGAGTTTGCAAATCTATCCTGATCTCAGCTTGTTAAGAAATCTCAGATTTTGCCCTTTGATTCCTATTGGGTGAAAAGCAGCAATGACTACCGTGATCTCCAACTGTTCTGCAAATTAAAGGTGTCATTTCATATTTCAGTTGTTTAGGCAACCTCCAGAAAGTTCCAGCCTCTTCCTTTCCATGCCATTCATGGTTTTATCACACCACATGCAAAATCATGCTCATCTTTAGTCTTTCCTCAAATGGAATATTCATCAACCCTTTGAATATTCCTGTTGCCATTTTCTCTACTTTCCCATGCTCTCTAGAACATCCTCTTTTCGAAATAATGCAAGCAGAACTATACACAGTCTAAGAGCAGCTACACCAAAATTAATATCATGTTGTTATAATACTTGCTGCCTGGCTTTCAATTCCCTTCCCAGTAACACTGAATCTGCTCTTCTTTTTGCGCGTGCGCATGCGTGCGTGCGTGCACACACACACACACACACTCCGTGGCACAGTTCCCAAGTTTCAACGAGCTTCTAACTATGACTTTAAGATTGCTTTCCTGGGTATTCACATCCAGTCAGTGCGGAAGTGGGATTGGGATGCTGCTATTATCATGCTCCAATGTGCTATCAGTTTGCAACTACAATTTTGACAGCAGCTACTAAACAACTAGGCCTGAGTGAGGAGTTCCCAGCAGATGTACTGCTAGCCTGGTTTTCCTTTGTCTTTCCAACCATCTGTCAGCATTCTGTGGCTCCATCCTCACTGAGCTATTTTGAATCTATCCCCCTGAAGATATTTCCTCAAACCTTGAGGTTCTGCCAAGCCTGAATGTGTTGTGAACTGCCCTGAGATCTCATAACCCTCCAACATTTCTCCGGTGAAAATAGGGACGTCCCATTTCATAATGATAATTTTTACTATTTATGGCCCTCACATCTTACTGGGTTGCCCCAGTCTCTCTGGGAAGCTTCCAACACATATAAAAACATAATAAAACATTTAAAAAGCCCTTCCCTATAAAATGATTGCCTTCAGACAGTTTGGGGGTCAGATAACTCCATATCCTCCAACATTTCTCCAATGAAAATAGGGACATCCTAAGGAAAAGTGGGACATTCCGGGATCAAATCAGAAACCGGGATGGCTTCTCTAAATCAGGAACGTCCCTGGAAAATAGTGACACTTATACGGTCTGAGATCGATGGATGAAGGGCGGTATACTACTACTACGGTGGAACCTCAGTTCCCGAACAGCTCTGTTGTCGTACATTTTGGTTCTTGAATGCCGAAAACCCGGAAGTAAATGCTTCTGTTTTCAAACGTTTTTCAGAACCCGAATGTGCAACATGGCTTCCGCTGAATGCAAGAAGCTCTTGCAACCAATGGGAAGTCACACCTCAGTTTTTGAACATTCCGGAAGCTGAACGGGCTTCTGGAACGGATTTCGTTCTAGAACCAAGGTACCACTGTAGTATTACTACTATTCCATCTTTTGTGTGGGTGGTGCTGTTTCAGTGACATAAGCAATCACACTCACAGCACAAACCTCATAAGCAGAGAGAATGATGCAATGGATAGCTCCAATAAGCATTCTAAATCCTTTATAGTACTCTTTTTTGCAATAACGAAAGTTGTTCCAGCTTTTCTGCATGAGCTTAGGGAGAAATTTTTGCCTCCTTGCAAGACTGTAAACAGCTGCAACTCCTAGCAACTTTTGTGACATATGCCATTAAGCTACTGGATACATGACAATTAATAGCATGCCAGTTACGGTTACTGCAATAGCTTCATTAAAAAGTTGGAAATACAAAATGATTGGGTCTGAAAGAATTAAGCAGTGCATAACAGGCAAACAGAAAGAGTACCTTTGAGCCTACATCATCAACATCAGGTGGCTCAAATTCCACAGAGATGCTAACGGAATAAACATCTTTAATGGGACACAGTTATCGGCAGCCCAATTCCTACTCAGTAGAACAAATCACCCAAATAGTGCACAAATATGGACTCCTTAATGCAACTCTGAGAAACATTTGAAGGGCCATCACTTTGCTGTGGGTGTGGGACATTATTGCAGTCAAACCAACAATTCATGTTTTGCCAGATAGGCACATGAAGGGGCTGAGGCTCACAGAGATTTTACTGAAAAATTTGCTAGAGAGAACTCTGTGAGATTACTTCCTTTACCTGCCTTGGCAGGAAGCTGTACCACTACGTACTTCCTGCCTGCCCGGGCAGCCTCCACTTTCTCCATTATGCTTCTAGCACACTACTTTTTTAAACTTACGTTTTGTACTTTTGTAACTAGGATAGTAGTTATAAACCTACCTTCAGTTTGCTTCTGTAACATACAGTCAAGCTGCAAACCAGGATGTACTCCTGGGAGAGTCACGTAACCCATGGCTTGCTCTCACCCCCCCACCCAACAGTGCTTCTTTTCGGGTGAGATCTTGTGTGTTCTGGGGTGGTTTTGGGGTGCCATGCGAGATCGTGGCCCCAATAGAGCGCAGCAAGAGGGAGAGATCATGGCACCCAAAATAGCCGCTGCGATCTTGCACGAAAACCCGGAATGTCCCTTTTTGGGGGGGACACTTGGAATGTATGCTGTAACTCCTGCTTCAAGACCTAGATTATGCCAGTAAATGTTACTTTCTATTTCTTCACAAAACAATGTGTGTGTGATTATTGTTTTAAAGGGGAAGGAAGGAGTAATACCAGGAAAATCCAGTCTGCCTCAAAGCATCATGGATTATTGTTTCTAGAAGTTTAAACCAACCCTTTCTTAGCTTCCAAGTTTAAGTTGCAAAGGATGATACTCTGCTGATCTCACTAATGTGAACAAGGAAGGATAACAACTAAAGAATATATCATATCCTAGTGTCGAAATCCACTCCCACAGTGGGCACATATATAAATATTTGAGTATGTATGCATGATAACACAGGTGTGATCACTCACCCTATACAGATGATCACCCAACCCGTACAGAAATGTCATATACACTGTAATAAAGGTAAAGGGACCCCTGACCATTAGGTCCAGTCGTGACCGACTCTGGGGTTGCGGCGCTCATCTCGCATTATTGGCTGAGGGAGCCGGTGTACACCTTCCAGGTCATGTGGCCAGCATGACTAAGCCACTTCTGGCGAACCAGAGCAGCGCACGGAAAAGCTGTTTACCTTCCCGCTGGAGCGGTACCTATTTATCTACTTGCACTTTGACATGCTTTCAAACTGCTAGGTTGGCAGGAGCAGGGACCAAGCAACGGGAGCTCACCCCATCGCGGGGATTCGAACCACCGACCTTCTGATCGGCAAGCCCTAGGCTCTGTGGTTTAACCCACAGCACCACCCGCGTCCCATACATTGTAATGCTCTCCCACAAATGTCAGAGGCAGTTTTGTTAAAATAGAAATGATATGAATTTGCATGAGGCTATACTGAATTGGAACACTGCATTTGATTATTTATGCAGGAACAGGTGGTTTTAGTATTTATTCTGGAAACAGCCCTATATTTGACTTTGTCCTCTAAAATTTGCCTTCAGCTCCCCCCACCCCCGGTTTTTTGTACACTGATCCAGGCTAAGTAGTATAATATATACCATAAATCTAGTCCATGTTTGGTATGTCAGAACTGGGAAAAGAAACAAAGACCATATACTGGTATAATAGTATGTGGGATCCAGGACAGGACTATTAAAATGATTTTAAAAACAGGTTTTTATAAATCAGGCACTCTGTACTTGCGGCTTAGGCTTATTTAAATGACCCCTGGCAATAAAAAGAGTAAGCGTAGAGTCGGTGTAAGGTAATTAATACCAGATGATACAGATCATGTTTAATCTGCATCTGTTTTGAGGGACGTCCGCCATCTTGGAGTTCGCATGAGGAATGGCTATTTCCACATAGTCTATAATGGTAAACACATCATGTGAAGCTCTAACCCAGGCATCTCCAAACTGCAGCCCTCCAGATGTTTTGGCCTACAACTCCCATGATCCCTAGCTAACAGGACCAGTGATCAGGGATGATGGGAATTGTAGTCCAAAACATCTGGAGGGCCGAAGTTTGGGGATGCCTGCTCTAACCTATCTTACGTGAAGGAATCACTGGAAGAGAAAATACTGATTTCTCACATGCTTAATGTCATCTGTCAGGGATGGGACTGAATTGTCACTTAAAAATAAAATTTTAAGGACAATTTAGGAGTTCCTGAAAGTGATGCATCAAAGTAATTTTTGGCAAGACCAGGCTATAGGGGTGGTGATGCTGGCACCCAGTTTGTCACCCAGTTTTCCCTAAAACAAAATTTGGAGGCCAAACTCTGAAGCAAGGAAGAGAGTTAATGTGTTTTTAGAGAAGCAAAGAGAATTTTGAAAAGATCAGAAGAAAAACCTGTGTGCGCATTTTAATTACTACCTAGGATTTGGACAGCAGCGGGAGATCTCACAGGAGAGCACTGCATAACTTTTATGAACTCTGTGATGCTAATTATTTTGTGCTCCCAAAAAAGCTGAGACTGGATCCCATAATGACAAATGCTTACAGCTGGAAACACAAACCACTGGCCAAATTGCCCTTAGGGTGTTAGGTGGAATACCAAAAGTGTTAATTCTTCAAACAGCTGATAACACAGTATGAGTTGTGGACAAGGAATCTGATTTTCTTTTGGTGAAAAGCGTAATGGAGTCTTTGATTAAGTCCCTCTACTTTCCTTTGCCTATAAAAGTAGTTTGTGAGATGTTTCGTTTAATTATTACCTATCCTTCACCATGAGGTGCATAGACTGCTTCCATACTAACTACAGTTGTACCTTGGTTGTCGAACACCTTGCAACTCGAACGTTTTGGCCCCTGAACGCCACAAACCCAGAAGTGAGTGTTCCAGTTTGCAAACGTTCTTTGGAACCCGAATGTCCAACGGGACTTCAATGGCTTCCGATTGAGTGCAGGAAGCTCCTGCAGCCAATCGGAAGCTGTGCCTTGGTTTTGAACTTTTTCAGAAGTCAAATGGACTTCCGGAATGGATTCTGTTCGAGAACCAAGGTACCACTGTATTTAGTCCAGTATTTTCATCATTTGATCACTTTCATTTATGGAGACTCCAAATGATGTCATTGCCATTTGTATTCTAGTGCTATCTCTGCTGACCTCCCACAATTGTGGTTTTTTATTCATATTTTTTAAAAAAGTTAAAATACAACTGCAGTTCTACCCTCTCCATCATGGAAGGGCAAAGTCCTACTGAGAATTTGCAGGGTTCTTCTGCCTTTAAATAAAGACTGCCTGCTTCCAGATTCTGCCTGTTTTATTGCTTCCTGTTGAGCGCAACAGCAGGATTATTGGTGAGCGGTATGCTAACTACCTACTGAGTTGCTGTTAATTGCACTTTTGTTTATTTCTCTCTCTTTTTCCAAAACAGCAAACAAAGGGAAAAGAACAGCGAGTCAAATGAATATAAACACCATAAAAGAACTATCAAAGAGCTGTGACTATCTGGCAGAGCAACCCAAACCTTCTTTGCACCAGGCTGAGGTTGGATTGGGTGGAGGTGAGGTGACCATCTGGCCAACTTTGCCATCCTTCAATTGAAGAGTTATGCTGGCACCAGCAGCCAATGGAAGGCCTTAAGCTGGCCCAGGATCCATTAGGTCTGAAGCCCTCTCCACTACCATCATATGACAGCATTGGGCTGGGATTCCTCCCCCTCCCCCCAGTTTTGCTGATTAGTGGGAGTTCAATAAAGGGTACTATTTTTCCCTTAAATACTTATTTTCAGTGGTTCCCCTGCTGAATGACATTTCAGCTGTTTTATTAATTTTAAGACATCTTCCTCATCTTTCTGTATGTCATCTCCACTTTCTTCTCATAGGAAGCTGCCAATTCAGACCACGTTGCTCAGTATTGTTTGCACAGAGACTGGCAAGAACCTTTTCCCGACATACCTGAAGATTCCCAAGAATCGGACATGGGACCTTCTGCATGTAGAACACGTTACCTACCACCGAGCTATGACGCTTCCCAAAACTCACATTCCTCCTCTTCAATCTTCAGGTCTTTTTAAACCTCATATCTTGTGCACTCCTTCTGATCATTCATAGTATCATGGAATTGCAGAGTTGGAAGAGACCATGAGTGTCATCTTGTCTATCTGCCTGCAATGCAGGAATCTCTTACCCAATGTGGGGCTAGAATCCATGATCCAGCTTGTTTCTCCGCTACCTTTTTAAAAGCTATTACTGAAGACATACGTTTTTACCCATGATTTTCAGTCACTATCCTTCTTGTTTATCATGACTGACATCGGACACGTCTCCCCTCTTCCTTTCTGTACCTCTTGCAGTGATATAAACAACGAAGAAGATAGGATTGTGCCAACAGAAAATGAGAATTGTATTGAATAGCATTTGCAGACGACATTGCAGAGGAAATGGATATTAGCTAAAATTCTTCGCAAAAGAGATGGAGGTATGTTGGCATTCAGTGTGTTTGTACTAGCATATTCCTTGAAAGGTGGGCTCAGCTAATCAACCCCAGCTGCAAAATAAATATCAAATACCTTTCACAGACTTCATTATAAGTGTGTCCTATTAGAGTGTGGGAACAATATTTGTGGCGGGGGAGGAGGGCACACAAAAACTCTAAGCCACCAACGCTTTCACTGTGGTTCCCCAGGAAAATAAAGCTGTCAATAAGTGAAAGAACAATAAAAGCATGACAAATGGATTATTAACAGCTCCACTTTAACATGTGTAAGTGATTAAAAGGCTCAGTATTATACAGATCTGAGCTCTCCTTTCTAAAAGTACAAATGCAATTGACGTTAAGCATGGCGATTTTGAGATTACTCTTATGCGAGCATCCATGTCCACTTTGACATTCCACTATTTTATTGCAATTCAGATAATAACTTCCTTAGGTATTTATTGAATACAGCTTTGGAAGAAGTGGGCCTGGAGCATAATGGAGCCCACAGTTGCACCCGCAGTCTCAGAGCTGGGCTCTACGATTTGTTCCTCGCAAAGATTTGTAATGTGTAGGTGGTACTCGAAGTCACATCTTCCTCATCATCTCTCTCCTCCCCAGCCCATGCTCTGCTCCAAGCTCTGTAGCAACAGAGGAAAGTCAAGTTACAATGCGATGGTGCTATGCCAGGCTTCCGCAACCTCGGCCCTCCAGATGTTTTTGGCCTACAACTCCCATGATCCCTAGCTAGCAGGATCAGTGGTCAGGGGTGATGGGAATTGTAGTCTCAAAATATCTGGAGAGCCGAGGTTGAGGAAGCCTGTGCTATGCCAAATGATGTGTGTGCTTAGACCCATTGTTATAAATGGTATCCCAGAGAACTCTGAAAGGTCCTCTGACCCATGGCTCAAGGAGGAGTTTAGTAATTGCTTCCTGCAAAGGCAGCTTGCCCATTGTTAACCAGTCACAGGGAGAGTTAGGTGTCGTAAAAGGCACATTGTCAATTCACACAGGACTAGCCAGTGCCGTATTTGTAAAATAAGAGCACATCCTAGGTTGCTCCCTAGGACCCTTAGCAACGGCGTACTTAATTAGGTAAAATTTCGTCATAGCAGACATCAAGACAAATAACATAGGGTTGTGTGTTTTTTTGTCAGAAGCTGAACTGCAGCAGAACGGAAACAGAGCTGCCTGTGACAAAGGCAGGTCAGAATGGAAAGGGATGCCTTCCTACGAGGGTGGATCACTGAAGGAGGAAGAACCAAAGAGAGGAAGATCATGCAGGAGGATTATAAACATGGCTAGTGTGTTTGTAGGAGGGAGGGGAGACGGATAGGCTGTCCTCAATTCTCCCCGTTTCTTAGGTATAAGCACGTTTCTTAGGTCAAAGAGCAGAGGTCAAAAGTAGCTCTATGCCTTGTCCTCTGGCACAAGAGGAGTTAGAAAACACTAAAGATTTGTGATTTTGTGGAGCTCACCACAATGTTGTTCAGATATAAATGCCACACATAGAGACATATATATGTATGACTTCTTACAGTTATCATTGCTGCCCATGTGATAATAAATGATTGTATTTCCCTTCTAAAACTGTGCCTTGTGAAGGGGGAGGAGGTTAGTTCTCTTCCCATATCTGCATCTTCTTTATAGCATTAAACACTACATTAAACTTATTCATCAGTTACCAGTTACTATACTACATCTTAATTCATCTGTAGCTTGCTTTTTCCTTTTCTATTTAAGTGGTCTACTGTGTCTTGTTGAAGGGCGGAGCTCCAACTCATTAAAACTTTTTCTCGTTTTCCTCATATTCAAATTTCTGCCTGCTATATTACAACTGCAGCTGTGGCCACGAGGTGGCATGCTTGTCTTTCTGTTGCCTTCATAGGCTGTTTGCTCATTGGGTTTTATTCTCACAGTGTAGTAGTTTTTTTTTTTAAAGTTTTTAAAAAAGTGTTCATTTCCCATAATAGCTTGAGCAAGAAAATAGCACAGTTTGTGACCTTCTTGCTTCTGATTGTCACTCTAGCTCTATCATGAATTCCAAAAATCTGTATTAGGGCAATAACTTTATTAGGCCAACCAAAATGTCACAACAAGACAGTGTGTAATGTTGCAAGTTATCCAGAACATTTCATCAGGGTAAGTGACAAATAAAATGGAGAGTCATGGAGGTCTGCATCTGGTATGATGAAATGGGCTACTGAGAGTGGCTAACTCCTCATTCTATCCAAAAGGGGCACTGGGTTTGATTTAGACTTGCGTCCCATTGAAATAAATGTGAAAAGTTTGCCATGACTTAATACCCATTGATTATAATGGGAAGTACATGCAACCAGTTTAGGTTTAGTGTGATAAAAGTGGAGTGGACTTATGGAGGCAAGAGCAGGAAAGGCAACTGGTATTTATTCTCTAAATATTTGGTGTCAGGGGAAAAGAGGGACCCAGGAGAGACCCAGGAGACTTGTGGCCCATGGGTTGCCCAGATGTGCATTACAACAAAGTAAGTCAGTATTATTCCCTCTCCCAGTACTGCATATTCCTACCCCCCTACCCCAAATACTACTACAACTCTGAGTGGTACTCTCAGAGGGAACTCTGGGAAGTGTAGAGAACAGGGATCTCCTCACAACTCTCAGCCCCTTAACAAACTACAATTCCCAGTATTATTTGGGAGGAGCTAGGGACCCAGGTGGCGCTGTGGGTTAAACCACAGAGCCTAGGGCTTGCTGATCAGAAGGTCGGTGGTTCGAATCCCTGCGACGGGGTGAGCTCCTGTTGTTTGGTCCCAGCTCCTGCCCACCTAGCAGTTCAAAAGCACGTCAAAGTGCAAGTAGATAAATAGGAACCGCTCTGGCGGGAAGGTAAACGGTGTTTCCGTGCGCTGCTCTGGTTCGCCAGAAGCGGCTTTGTCATGCTGGCCACATGACCTGGAAGCTGTACACCGGCTCTCGGCCAATAAACCGAGATGAGCGCCGCAACCCCAGAGTCGGACACGACTGGACCTAATGGTCAGGGGTCCCTTTACCTTTTACCTTTATGGCTGCTTAAAGTGCAGCCATACTACTCTAAATATATAGTGCAGATGATGCCTAGATTGTCTCCAATGCTTTGGACCCTGCTCCTGACGTGCGCAGATGGTCTTAGATGTTCAGTCACTAGATGGTGGAGTAGGACTGAGAAAACAATTAATTAATTATTGTTTATCTCATTACAGAGTATGTGGAAGGCCAATAATCAGACCCAACAATTAATGATAACCTAATGAAACTTCTACTTTTGTTTCCTTGAACACCTCCTATCTTAGAAACGAGGTTAATCTAAATACTCAAAAGAGACATCAATTTATATTTCCATGTGATTGTATTTAAGTGTTTAAACACGGAAATCTTCTGGTAAAGGCGATATGAGGGGAAAACAGGAAAGCCCGTTTTTTGAGAAAGTTTGTGACACAGCAGCACCTAGTGGTTCGTTTGGCAAATTATACTAACAACGATGATTCTAATCTTGCTCACAAATGCTCATTTCTCTTTATGACTCAGGCCTAAATGAGTGGTAACCAGGAAGAAATGGAAACATTTGTATAATTTGTGTTTACTCTTCACTTGGGCTTTCAAGCTGTTCTGCTGCACTTGGTCTCAGAACACATGGTGACAGATGTAAAAGTAAAGTAAAGTGGGATGTTGCAACTTTTCTGTAGTATTCAGCAGCGCACAGAGCGTTTTGCCCTTTTGGTCTTCCTTTCCCCCCTCAACCCTGTGACATAGGTTAGACTTAAATTCCTAAACTAACCAATGCAAATCCCTTGTGTGAGAAGGCGCTCACCAATGTACATGTATAGAGGTTCTCTACATGCAGGTAAGATAAAGGACCGCTGGAAGTTTAACTCCAGTCAAAGGTGATTATGAGGTGTGGCGCTCATCTCGCTTTCAGGCCGAGGGAGCCAGCATTTGTCCACAGACAGCTTTCCAGGTCATGTGGCCAGCATGACTAAACCGCTTCTGGCACAACAGGACACCATGACGGAAGCCAGAGCACACAGAAACACTGTTTACCTTCCTGCCGCAGCAGTACCTATTTATCTACTTGCACTGGCATGCTTTCAAGCTGCTAGGTTGGCAGGAGCTGGGACAGAGCAACGGGAACTCACTCCGTCACGGGGATTCGAACCGCCGACTTTCTGATTGGCAAAGCCCAAGAGGCTCAGTGGTTTAGACCACAGCGCCACCCGCATCCTCTACATGCAGTGGGATTTCAGCTGTTAGGAGGCCCCTTTGCATGAAGGCCTTCCATCTACGCACAAATATTGTGTAGAGTTCATAGGTGTTCCCAGGAACTTTCCCACGGCTGGTAGTGGTAGTGTCTCATATGCAAAAGTGCCCGTACATTTTGTCTTTTATCTTAGGTTCTACAAATAGGAACAGGATGGGGCTGTTCTGTTTGCAGAACGGTAGTTCTGGTTTCAGGCCATTTTGTTCAAAATTATCAGATAGAGAAATGGCCTAAAATCACCTTTTTTTTCCTCAAGGTAAATTGCAGAATTAAGGAGGGAACACTTTCATCCCAAACACCTATAAAAACTGTTAGGAGAAAGGATGCTTAAGTATGCACAAAGCTTTTTTTTTTTTCCCCTCCTGCGGGGAAAGTTATTTTAACAACAAACCAGGTATTTTTTCCCAAGTTTATGGTGCAATCAATCTAGGTTTGTCAGCATAGTTTTGTTGGTCTTATCACTTCATAAATCATTCCACCACTTCATAAATCTAGTCCTGTTATGAGCATAATAGCGTAGCTCGACAGTAATCCCTGAAAGGAATCACACCTTTGGAAAAAAAACCACCCTGAAAATAAATTGTCCTACTTCTTGTTTTTAAAGCAGTACAGTGGTACCTTGAGTTACAAACACTTCGGGTTACGACTCCACTAACCCGGAAGTAGTACCTCGGGTTAAGAACTTTACCTCAGGATGAGAATAGAAATCGTGCGGCGGTGGCGTGGCAGCAGCAGCCCCCATTAGCTAAAGTGGTTGTTGTTGTTCAGTCGTTCAGTCGTGTCCGACTCTTCGTGACCCCATGGACCAGAGCATGCCAGGCACGCCTATCCTTCACTGCCTCTCGCAGTTTGGCCAAACTCATGTTAGTAGCTTCGAGAACACTGTCTAACCATCTCATCTTCTGTCATCCCCTTCTGTCGTCATCTTCTGTCGTCCCCTAAAGTGGTACCTCAGGTTAAGAACAGTTTCAGGTTAAGAACGGACCTCCAGAACGAATTTAGCATGTAACCAGAGGTACCACTGTATATGAATTGTGTTTATGTATGTATTTGGGAGAGAGAGAGGGAGGAAAGAGCAGGAAAGAGCAGTCAAAGCTATTTTATTATCAATTTTTAAACATTTTCCATAATATTTGGTTCACTTATAGCAAACTGCGAAATAAATCTCTACTATCACCAAGGAACATTTCATTTGCTATATTAACTATATCATAAGCTATATTGATATGACAGCAGTTTAATTTCTTACATGGCTTAAAGCACAGCTTGATATATTAAACATTACATGCTCTGAATGAAGGTATTTTTTCACCAGCTCCACAAACTGGCACTATTTAGGTTTCTAAATATTTCTCAGGTTTATCCTGATTGACTTCAGATGACACTTTTGAAGTGGGGGCGGGGGAAGGCGCCATAAAAATAAATAAATGACTCCCCTTCCCTCAGTTTTAATGTCACGAGGAAATGATCCCACCAGGTAAAACTGCCTTCAAGAAGCTTCTGGTATTCCACATGCAAAGTATCAACAGCGAGTGTCATTTACCTTTTTAAGAGCTGGAGCTGCCAATTGAAAAACTCTCTTTTGCACCAGATCCAAGGGGTGGTTGTTAGGTGGTTGGTCAAAAGGGTCCCTCTCCCCAGGCCTGCCCATCTCTGCCTGTAGCACTTCATTTGCATGGAATTGGGTGGGTGGGCTGACAAACGGGACGATCGTATGCATGTTTCCCTCGGAAGCAAAATTTTTGCCAGCTTTACTTGATTTGCAACCGACGACCGTTCCTGAACAGCCTCGCCAGTACCACCCATGCGCAGGTGATGGAATGATTGGATGACTGCCTTCGACTGCATCCAATGGCCTTTTCTCTTCCATTTACTGCCGAAATTGTGGCAGATGCGCCCACACTGATGGTGCATTTTGCGCACTTGGAACACTGCTTTATTTTCCCCAAACCATTGCTGGCAATAAATACCAATGTTCTTCATCTATTTGCTTCAGATTTACTGTTCTTTCTGATTATACTGAAGGTGTTAAGCTTATTGCGATTTTCACATTGCGCTTTTTAAATGAAAAGTGGTATTAAAATATTTTAAATAAATGAAGTTACCAGTAAGTCTCATTGGGCAACTTCCAGTGTTGCACAGACTTTCTATTGACCGCTTTTAATGAAAGGGCCAGCACTGTGCTGCTTTTAATGTAATGATTTGTATGTGTTAAACAGATTTTATATATGAATATAGTTTTAATTCTTTTAATGTTTTAAATGAATTCCCCCCTATGTTTTTAGTGATTTGTCTTGAGTCCCATCAGGGAAAATGGTGCAGTATAAATCAATATATCATGTACATGCACACAAAAGCTCATACCAAGAACAAACTTAGTTGGTCTCTAAGGTGCTACTGGAAGGAATTTTTTTATTTTGTTTCGACTATGGCAGACCAACATGGCTACCTGCCTGTAACTATCAATATATCATCATCACCATCACCACACAATGAGACTTTTCCTTCTTCTGCAGCCACCCCTTTCTGCTCTGGAAAGTCCAACAATTTCCCAAAACGGGTGTTGGGAGTATGCAGGGAGCTGCAGGAGGAGGGTGAAATCTGTCTACTACTGGTCGGACACTGTTGGATTTCAGCAACTGGGTCCAATGAAACCCAATCCTTGGTAAATTGCATAGGATTTAAACTTTACACTGCATTCCTGTACATCTACTCACAGATAACAGAATCGAGCAGGGTGTACTCTCATGTAAGAGCATACAGAATTGCAGCTTAGATGTATTTAAAGGTAAAGGTAAAGGGACCCTTGACCGTTAGGTCCAGTCGCGGATGACTCCGGGGTTGTGGCGCTCATCTCGCTTTACTGGCCGAGGGAGCCGGCGTACAGCTTCCAGGTCATGTGGCCAGCATGACTAAGCCGCTTCTGGCGAACCACAGCAGCGCACGGAAACACCGTTTACCTTCCCGCCAGAGCGGTTCCTATTTATCTACTTGCACTTTGACGTGCTTTCGAACTGTTAGGTTGGCAGGATGTATTTACAAGTGTCTTAATAGCTCCTTTTTATAACAAATAAACAACTCAACGAACACCTAAAATAAAATAAAAAGTTTAATGTAAAAACAGTAAATTGACACACATTTCACAGGATATACAGCAATATACAGTATTAATTTACAACTCAGATGTACAAATATTTTAAAATAATGCTCAGTTTAAGTCCAAGGAACTGATATCCAAGAAAGTATGCTGGGAACTGATATCCAAGAAAGTATGCTGGGATTCACAATCACGGTTGCTTTACAAAACAAAACGTTGCACTGGGGTACCATTTGCGAGCTTCAAGTGGCAGAATGGTTGCCAGAGGAGCGGAGGGGGGGGGCCCAGTTGTTACAGATGACAAATCATGGAGTTAGTCAATTTTGAGAATGGGCACTGCATACGCAATAGGCCGATTTTCAACTGGTAGGAAATGGAAAGGTTAAAATTGATGGTTTTCCTTTTTAAAAAATTAAAGGTATTTTACATCTGATTAGCATTTTGGCACACTTGCTACACAATGTTCACTTTGATGCAGGATTAGTAACTCAGTAACTACTGTATAAAAGTACTTTTTAATTTATGCACAGTACGGTGTTTCCTCGGTTTAAGAACAGTCCTGTTTACGAACGATTCTGTTTAAGAACTCCACAAAACTGGAAGGAGTGTCCTGGTTTGAGAACTTTACCTCGGTCTAAGAACGGAAGCCAAACAGTGGAAGGGCACCTGCGTCGGGAGCCCTCATTAGGGAAAGCACACGTCGGTTTAAGAACAGTTTCGGTTTAAGAACGGACTTCCGGAATGGATTAAGTTCGTAAACCGAGGTACCACTGTATACAATTAAATTCATTGTATGAAATGATTTACTACTGGCTCATAACAAGGTAGTTTGCCTAGGACAGACATGTTCAACCGGTCGACCGCAATCGACAGGAAGATCTTTGGGGTGATGCAGGTCGATCGCGGGATTAAAATCAGTGATCGCCTGTCTGCTCCTGATAGATCGCTCTGCCCCCCTCCCCCTGCACTATGTTTCACTGCGGCCGGCACCGTGAAAGCTTGTATTCTCTGCGTCGTTGGCTGAGTGTTTTATGGAGGGCTGATGGTGTACTATTGTGTGAGCGTTTTCATGAAATTCTCCCCCAAAATAGCCGAACAAATCTGGGCACTTCTCCCCCCCAAAAAGCACAACAACTCTTGGCAATGACAATGGGTAGATCACAGTCTCTAGAGAGTTGGACGTGCCTGGCCTAGGGCAACATCCAATTGTGCCCATTCATCTACAGAACGGACTTCCTCCCCCCCCCCAGCTGTGTCACACACACACACACTTGAAGGTTGGTTGAACCTTCAGAGCAGATTTGGGGGTAACACAGAGGGCTGCAAGAGAAAAGGAAGGCAGGTGAAGTCCTGCTGCATGAGCAGAAGTCTACTCACAGAGCATTGGGATATAATCCACAGTGGACAACAATATAAGTTAAAAGACAAAAAAAAACACACAACCCTGTAAAACCTGTGAAAGAAAAGGGCATAAAAGCTGAAATCTTTCAACATCACCTTGTTAAGAATGAAGGCATGGCACCTCCTACATACATTTACAGCAGAAACCATTATTTATTGACTTTTCTTATTTTCTCTTCTTGCTTTCCTCTTTTGCTGCGCCGTCTTCAGTTCTGTCATTACATTCACTGTTTTATAAACCCAAGCAATCTGGAAAGCAAAACAAATAATTATGGAGGCGAGTGAAGTAGCAGTCCTTTTGTATACGAACAGGCAACGATTCTCCAAGGGCTGGTCCTTCTGTAGCCAAAACACCACCACTCAGGTACAAGAGGGAGGTATGATGTCATTTGGGGGGGGGGATCCCTGTAATCTGTAAAAAAACTTACCCCCTCCCAAGCCTTCAGAAGAAAAGGTCTAAGCACCCCAGTGGGGACTGAACATGTTCAATGGGCAATGAACGCTGACTGTCTGCTGGAAAGGGAAACTGGAAAAATCAGGAAGAGCAATGAAATAATCATGCCCAGCTGGTACTCTTGAGCAGGAACAATGTTTTACTTCATATCATCACCATCATTTAATTTTTGTAACCTGCCCATCTGACCGGGTTGCCCCAGCCACCCTGGCTGCCTTCCAACAGGGTATACAACAACACAACAACAACAACAACACCACACATTAAAGGCACCCCGAAATAATAATTATCTTACTTATTATTAACCACTTATTACTGTCACTGTTATTATTGATGTGTTAATGGCCTTCTATATCTAAGAGCCACAAGGCGATGTACAATAAAAACAGCAAACAACAGTTAACACCCCTCCCCAATATATATGTATTTTAATCAAAAACAATACAAAACAGACAACCATGGCAGAGGCCCATTCATCCAACTGGAAAGGCTTTTTTTGAACAAATAGTCTTCAGTTGTTTCCAGAAGGTGCAGGTAGTGGATGCCTGTCATATATTGACAGAAATGCTATTCCACAGAACAGGGGCAGCCACACTGAAGGCCCTGCTCCGAGGGCTTCTGAAAACGTTAGAACTTGTGGGAGCCAGAGTGACTTACCGGTCATATCAGGGACATACTCCAAAGTTCAGGGCTGAGTGTGGATTCTTACAACACCATCCATAAGCAACTGAGATGTTTGGGGAACCCCAGAAGGTTCCAGTTGTTTGTTTGTTTTAAAAAAAAACTTCAGCAAAAAAAACCCTTCAGTGGAAGTGAGGACCCACAAAACAGCCCCCTGAGGACTGAG
The DNA here is from genome assembly GCA_034641385.1 of Darevskia mixta. Taxonomy (NCBI): domain Eukaryota; kingdom Metazoa; phylum Chordata; class Lepidosauria; order Squamata; family Lacertidae; genus Darevskia; species Darevskia mixta. The sequence continues at coordinate 6,728,868 of JAWWNH010000058.1, forward strand.
CATGCTCCGTAGGCGTGGAATGTTTCGACTGAGGTGGCGCTGGGGAGGGAGAGAGATAATGATCTGTCCTGGAAAAGGGCTCCCTGGACCCAAGTTATTCCACACAGCAGCATTCTGTCGCAGGCCCCATTTGTACATCTGAACGCACACATTTGTAAGGCAAAGAAGAAGAAGAAGAAGAAGAAGAAGAAGAAGAAGAAGAAAACAGCACTTACCACAATAACGATAGCATTCAGCAGCAACGGTGCTGAAAACACTACGGAAATGAACATTCCTCTTGAATCAAAGTACTGGTGCTTCGAGAACAATCTGCAAAGGAAAATAAAACAGATGTTAGTAAAACCGATACAATTCTACACACGTAATTATTTCACATGGATGATCTAGTATAGTCACTGCAAATGCAAATTAACGGTTACCGAGAAACAAAAACATGGCACTTTTGCTCTCCCAATGGCTCGCAAGAAATTCTAGCAAGAAATTCTGCTCCTCTGCCTTTCACCAGCACTTGGTAGGCAGCAAAGGTTCAGCTAGCCTCGGGTCAATTTTCCATCATCTACACTCCCCTTTTAAGACATTCACCTTGAACACTCAGTGTTTCCCAAAATTGGGTCTCCAGCTATTTTTAGACTAAAACCCCCATCATCCCTAGCTAGCAAGACCAGTGGTCAGGGATGATGGGAATTGTAGTCTAAAAACAGCTGGAGACCCAACTGCTTCTAGAGCTTCATTTAAGATACCCAAGGTGTGAAATCTGTATTTCCCAAGTAAATAAAGGACACCAGATTCTTGCCACTCACATGTCGCTGCCCCAGAGTTTGACTCAACTCAGCCATGATAGTTAATGTATATCTGGAAGAATATTTGAGACACTCCTGCTGTTCAGTGTTGGCATTTTCTATCAGGAGGTGCAGTTATGTAAACCACTGCAATGAACATAATAATTGGAGGTGTCAAGTTTACCTTTTTTTCCTACTGTTTCTCCCTATGACACAAAACTTGCTTTAAAAAGGGGTGTGTGTGTATGTGTAATCTGTTAACATTTTATAACATAATCTGGGTGACTTTTGTTTGGAGTAAGAAAATGTAAGGTAAAGGTAAAGGGACCCCTGACCATTAGGTCCAGTCGCGGATGACTTTGGGGTTGCGGCGCTCATCTCGCTTTATTGGCCGAGGGAGCCAGCGTACAGCTTCCGGGTCATGTGGCCAGCATGACTAATCCGCTTCTGGGGAACCAGAGCAGCGCACGGAAACGCCGTTTACCTTCCCTCCGGAGCTGTACCTATTTATCTACTTGCACTTTGACGTGCTTTCAAACTGCTAGGTTGGCAGGAGCAGGGACGGAGCAATGGGAGCTCACCCCGTCACAGGGATTCGAACCGCCGACCTTCTGATCAGCAAGCCCTAGGCTCTGTGGTTTAACCCACAGCGCCACCCGGGTGCACTCAGAAGTCCCACCGATTTGAATGGCAGTGAGCTAGGTATGTCTCAGACTCTCCCACTGTCATTAATGGGATTCCTATGCATATATTCTTGGAAGAGGGCAGCGAAGAATTTAACCTGGGGGGAGATGCCTTTGCCAATCTAGTGCCCTCCTACTACAGCTCCCACCTGCCTCAGTTGGCTGGGCCTGGTCAGAGATGTAGTCCAACACATTTGGAGGGCACCAGGTTGGCAAAGGCTGACATACCATTCATTTATGTCATTTATACAGCAATGCTTCTGCTAATTGCAAAAATTCAAAATATCTCAACAGTAGCAGCAGCAATAATAATAATAATAATAATTATTATTATTATTATTATTTTATCATTTATACCCTGCCCATCTGGCTAGGTTTTCCCAGCCACTCTGGGCGGCATACAGCATATATAAAACATAGGAAAACACCAGACATTAAAAACTTCCCGATTAACCTGTGGGGAACAGAAGAAGACAACAATTTCGGCATGATAAAAGGTATTTAAAATAAACGTAGGCGCAAAAAGTTCATGTAATTACCTCCAGTTTGCAGCTGCAATTTCATTGATATATTCTGCACAGAATACCAGGGTTACTACAACCAAGAAGACAAATTAGAATTCTGAAGCTTTAAAGAATCTGAGTGTGGGAATGCATGCAATATATGAAACCACGAAGAGAACATCTTTCCTAAATGTAATTTGCAAGACTGTGAAGAGCCTATAGGCTTCCATGCACAAGTCTCCATAGTCAGGTCCAAATTTAACTGGCGTGCCCAGGTAAGGGATGGATGAGGAACCTGTGGCACTCCAGGTATTGCTAAACTTCATGTCCTGTCACACCTGACCATGGGCCATGCTGACTCAAGCTAGTATAAACTTCAATATCTAAATTTTCTATTTATATAGGCATTTATATCTATTGCCACAGCAAAAATTGAGCACTTACAACCATAAACTTCCAATTATAATAAAATGAAGATTCAACAAAAATACAAGGATACCAAGCTATGAATATAAGCTTTAAAATTCTAGAATCTTACACTAAAGCGGGGTCATTTTCTCAACATGCTAACGGTAAAGGGTACGAGAAGAAAGGACCTAATGCTAATGGAAAATATGCTTTTAAAAAGTTTCTCTAATACTTTGTGCACATTGGAATAGATACCCCAATATGTCATATCCCAATCTGAAAGTGATCAACACTAACGTACATTGTGCAGAAACGCATACTATACAGTTTAGTAAGGTTACAGAGATAGGCAGAGAATGAAAATGACTGCATTAATTCCTTTAAAACATACACAGATGTTAACTTCAGAGCAACAATATCATAAAAAATACTTCATTCAATACTCACTGATCAAAAGGAAGTGCCCTATTTGCAGGCGATAGTGCTGGAATGACAGGCAAGTGAGGAAGACGTAAGCTATGTGGAAAAATACAAGACCTAGGATCCATGGTTCAGTCCAATCTGTGTCCTATGAGCAAATCAGGGGGGGAAATCTATTAGAATTCTGCCATCAAATGCAGACAACAGATCAATCACCGTTGCAGGGGGATGGGAAACCTACATTGCCCCTCATAAACTGATGAACTTCAGCAAAGGTGCAAACATCTCTTTTGAGAATATATAACAAGAAACCGTGTATGCCTGTAAATGAAAAGGGGACTCAAACCGATTTGCAAGAAATGTTATTTGGTTTGGAGCTGCAGCTCAAATGACAGCTATTGTTGAACTACAATTCCCATCATCCTTAGCTAGTAGGGCCTGTGGCCAGGCATGATGGGAGCTGCAATCGAACAACACCTGGGGGACTCAAGTTTGAGAAACACGGAACATTATTTCATTTAGTAAATAACCCAGAGAAACAACCACTACTGCTTTTGTAGTTGCAACTCCTATTCTAAACATAAGCATGCTTTTGGAAAAGTTACATGGATCATTTTTCTTCAAATGGAGCTGCGGAAGGCGCACAATATATCCCCAAGCACGCCAGCAGGTTGGAAGGCGGAGAAATATCTTGCTGCAAAGACGGACGCGCCTTTTCCATTGCAAGCAGTTTGTTCCGCCAGAAAACAAACGCGGCAAGAGAAAGTGAAAGCAAAGGAGAAGCCCCCGGCCTGCTTCTCCTGATCTGAGCAAGTTAAAACTGCGCGCGATGCCTCTCCCTTCTTCCCCAGGGTGCAATAACGCCATGCCACCACCCCGACCAAAATGGGGAGGGGAAGAAAAAAAGACGCACAGAGAGAGAGAGGGTGCGGGCGTCTCTGGCACGGCTAGAGGAATTACCGTCAGGATCCTGGAGACTCCAACGTGCCTCGGAAGCTCCATGGTCCGGGAGAGGAGCAGGAAGGAAGGAAGGAAGGAAGGGCGGAAAACACCCGCCCGCCTCTCCGCTTGAAGTCAGTCGACACGGCACCCTTCCGGATCCAGCGCCAATTCCGCCATGCGCGATGCGTAACGGTGCGTAAATGTTGGGAGGATGGAGCCGCCTTCTCTTCCCTTCTCCGTGTGGCGTGCAGCAAACGCTTCCGTGGCGCGCGCTGCACAACAATTAGAACTGCGTCCAATTAGAATCCGTGCATTAAAGTTCCATTTGGAACAAGTTTGCGGGGGAGGAGAGAAACTCCCTCTGAATCCACCTGGAGGCGTGGACAGGAGGAAAGATTTGTTTCCGTTTTTCCCTCCCCTTCAATGGGCGGGATCTTTGCAGCTCTCTCGCGATGCTCTTTTGGGGGGGGTGGGATTTGGAAGCCATATACTGTATAAGGCTGCGAGGGGTTGGAATAATAGCATCATAGCATTGCTAGATTGGAAGGAGACTCCGTGGGTCATGTAGTAGTCCAAACCTCCTGCAGTGCAGGAATTTCAGCTAGATCATACATGACACACACGTGTGTGGGTTGGGGGCTTAGTCAGCTGGAAGGAGCCGCGCTGGTTATTTGAAAGTTTTTTTGGGGTGTCCAGACCTCCGCCCGCCCCCGGTTTTAGCGGTTTATTTCGTGGGGTGTTTAATGTAGGTTTTTTGTTTTAAATCTAGAGTTGAAATAATAAAGTCATTGCAAATTCACAACAGTTGGATTTTCAACGAAGGAAACTTAGCACTGCAGCTTCAATAATAATAATTTTATTATTTATACGCAGCTCATCTGGCTGGGCTTCCCCAGCCACTCTGGTTGTCTCCCAACAGAACACTAAAAACAGAATTAAACTTCAGACATTAAAAACTCCCCTAAACAAGTTTATTGTTGTTTTGTGATTACTTACGGTGTTTGGTATAGTGATCGGGCTACTTAAAATCTCTTTTAAGTCCCTCTAAATGTTAACTGAGAATTGAACACCTTCCTGGAAAAATTAAAATGTAAGGCTTGCGTAGCAAAGAAGAACTTGTATAATGTTGTGATCACTCTGGAGGGCTTTAAAGTGGACAGACTATTGTTATTTTGCTAGATGCACTAATGGGATCAAGAAAGCTTCAGGTATTAAATACAGGAGGCCATTCTAAGGGGAAAAGGACAATTGTAGATGCTATTTTTGGTCTGATTAACTTGATTTTTGGTAGTTAACTAGGTACCTCTTTGTAGGAAGTTTAGAACCCAAAATAATGGAGAACACAATGGAGAAAAGGAAGGATATAGGCATGTACCATTAAATATTTTGGTTACAACTTCATTAACCTTTGAGATGGAAGATTAAGAATTTAAGAAGATTTCAAATGATTGCCTTTTAAAGTTCAGATAAGTGCTTTTGTATTGTTGTGTGGTTTAGACATCTCAGTGCTGTCTCATTGCTTTTTGGGGGCGCAGAGGCGGTGCTTAAATAAAGAAAAGTTGAAAGTAAATGGTAAGGAAAATAATGCAATTTGTTAGTTGTGAATACATACTTAATTACTGTGGAAGAGTTTGGATTTGATATCCCGCTTTATCATTACCCGAAGGAGTCTCAAAGCGGCTAACATTCTCCTTTCCCTTCCTCCCCCACAACAAACACTCTGTGAGGTGAGTGGGGCTGAGAGACTTTAAAGAAGTGTGACTAGCCCAAGGTCACCCAGCAGCTGCATGTGGAGGAGCGGATATGCGAACCCGGTTCACCAGATTACAAGTCTACTGCTCCTAACCACTACACCACCCATCTTTTAGAAATTATATTAGACACCCCCACTGGTTTTAATTCCCTACACGCTGAAGAGTGCCCAGGGAGACATCTTGCAAAATTTGTACAGTGGTACCTTGGTTCACGATCTTAATCCGTTCTAGGAGTCTTTTCGACTCCTAAAACCATTCGAAAACCAAGTTGCGGCTTCTGATTGGCTGCAGGAGCTTCCTGCACTCAGTTGGAAGCTGTGGAAGCTGCATCAGACGTTCGGCTTCCAAAATACGTTCGCAAACTGGAACACTCACTTCTGGGTTTGCGGCGTTCGGGAGCCGATTTGTTCAGGAGCCAAGCTGTTCGACTACCAAGGTACCACTGTATCTGTTTGCTGATTTATAGATTCCTTTAACTCCCTGTAATTGTCATATCAATTCTTCTTTTGGGGCATTACAGTGAAAAAAAATTACAATATCTCTGGCCTGAGACCTATTTCCCAGTGGGCTCACTCTAGGTCAGTTTTAGAGAGTTCAAAATCAGGAAGAAGGGAAGGGATCCAATTAATAAGGAACACTTTCAAATTCTTAGCTTCTACTCCCTCTTCCATGCACCTCACTCTCAGGTTAACTCTTTGTGATATGTTGTCCTGGTATTCTAGTTTAAGATGAAGAGATGATTATGGTGGTTTTATTTAGTGGATTTGTTAGTTGCTTTATCTTGCCCAGGGCAACCCAAAACAACTTACACAAACAGAACAGAAATATAGATACAGTTATCTATATAAGATACATAGTTTCCTGAGCATATCTAAGTTTTTAAATTTGTTATTCATGTTTAACTTCCACGTTCATAGCTGAGTTAGCAGTTTTAGCTGCTTCATCTACTGTGGAGGTTGATGCTGCAATCTTTCCTTCCAAACTTTTCTTATCAAACACTCTGTAAGCTCTGTTATAGATTGCTGAAAATGTTCCACAAACTGCTTAGCAGTCAGAGAGGCTCACTTCCCTTATCAAATGTTCTGGATGATTTCAAAGGAAACATAGCCATTTTAGAACGACAAGCCTGCTCTTTCTCGTAGGCATCCGATAATCGTTCTGACCTTGAAATAGTTCCTTAGCAACTTGGTACAGGTCTAGGAAGCATTCTCCTCAACTTCTGAAACTTTGTGTTTCACTGTTTTACATCGAAATTCAGCCTTTTTATTTTCCGTCTGCGTCCTAGCTGCAGGATTACATCGCCAGCTGGCACCCCAGCCAGCTACTAAATTTGTGAAGTGGCCAGATGATGGTTCCAGGGAATATTGAAGGACCATAGATATGGGTAGGCACAGAAGGAATAAATAAAAGAGTCTGGGTGAACTAGGTTTTGAATACAGTTTGAAGGTCAAACCTCTGCAGCAGCTCACACCAACTTTTTGTTTTGTTTATTTGCAGTGGGGGAAATTAAAAGTAGAGGGAGGACAACTGGATGTAAATTGAATTATGCATCCACGTTAAAGAATAAAGACAGAAAATGGAAGGAAGGGGGATTCAAATTAGCTGTTGTGTCCATTTATGTTGTATAAAGGGGAGGGAAAATAATTCAATAAAATGTTAATAAGGAAAAAGTGACATCTCCTGTAATATAATTGCAGCTGTCCCAGGTGGTGACAGGAAATGAAGAGCACCCTGGAATTTTATAAGCATCTCCTTCTGCTATCTGAGGAAGATACAGCTATTATTCTGATTTGACATGTGTCAAAATATTCCCCTCGTCGCTTTCACACCAGTTAATACACCTCGGATGACAAGCTACCTCCAGCCCACAGTGCAGAAGTGAAAAACAGCAAGTGAGCATCACGTCGACTTTTAAATGGTTTAAAGGTGAAACCAATGTGCTCTTGTTAACTAAAAGAAGAAGAAGAATTAATGGGCATGTTGTGGACTTTTGCTGTATAATTTATATCTTGCATTTCTAGATTTGGCACTTGGCTTTAAAAGTAGTTTCCTCCCACATCGGACTTTACCAGCAGTGAAAGAGCTCAAGTTTGGTACTATTTGCATCACCACTTAATTTTTATATTACATCTATATTCCACCCTTCTACCCAGGAGCTCTAGTTGGTGTACATGGTTTCTTCGCCCATTTTTATTTTCAGAATAACCTTCTGAGGAAGATTAGGCTAAGAGTTGGTGACCCAGTGAGCTATGTTTTCCAAGTGTCTATAAATGTGAAGCTGGGTCACCTCAGTCTTAGTCTAACCAGTATTTCACACTGGTTTTCTCAGTGGTGTTTAAAATCCTACAGCTTGTTAAGTCCAAAGTTTAAAGAGATGAAAAGCCTTCCTGGCTCCCATAGCCCTTTGTAAAGCACAAGAGAAAAATGCACAATATTTTGTTTGGATGAAATTAGACCCTACATTTTCAATCTCAAAAGAAACACTCAAGGCAGTTTTCACCCTTAATCAAATATAAAAACACGGCAGAACTGATTTTTAAGCAAATAGGAGTAAATGGAGGGTGGAAGACGGCAGAGAATAAGCTAATAAAATATAAAACTCTAAAAATGTCAACAAACATGAAAAAGCCTCTACAGAGGAAAAGGTGTTGAAAGCCTAAATCTCAACCGGAAGTGATCTGACCATGACAAAGGATGGATGTCAATATCCCCCACTTTCAGATCACCCTCTTTCTGCCTAGTTGAGAAAACATGGTCCAAAATGTGGCCTGCCACATTTGTTGGGCTGGTGACATGTTGGGAGAGCCCCATGGTTGTCATGGCAGTCATGAAGTCCTGAGCTAATCGCCTCAGCATGGACGTTGACAATCCCCCCAAACCAGTGCTATTTTTCTAGAAAAAGAGGTGCTGGAACCCACCATGAACACCTCCCTTGTTCTCTAATAATAGCAATGGCACCTACTTGAGAGGTGCCGGAACTGAGTGCCGGCAAGTTCTGGCTGAAAAAAAGCCCTGCCCGAAATTAGCAGCCTTGGAGTCCTCAAGACCACCTCTGAGACCAGCACTGTCACATCAGGCAGGGAGACTACTGGGCAGCAAGGCGGGCACTAAACCAGCAAAATCCCTAATCTGTCTTGATTATCTAATGCCAGGAACAAACACTAGATCCTCACTCAACTAGACAGGGAGCCTGGAGACAGAGATGGAATTTATGTAGACCACAGCAACCCCCCCCCCCAATCCCAACCCTCATCATCTAAACCCTCTTCTACGGGGTCTGATGGTTGGAACTCTGGTGGAACACCTAGTCCCAGTTTATTTAGAAGAACTGGAGTTTCTTGTTTAGTTGTCGCTATTAATTATGACCTTTCATCACAATCAAGTGGAACAGGAATCCCCATATATTTTGATAACTCCTCCTTGTTACATAAAAGGTAAAGGACCCCTGACAGTTAAGTCCAGTCGCAGACGACTCTGGGGTTGCGGTGCTCATCTTGCTTTACAGGCCGAGAGAGCCAGCGTTTTCCGCAGACAGTTTTTCCGGGTCATGTGGCCAGCATGACTAAGCCGCTTCTGGTGCAACGGAACACTGAAACCAGAGCAGCGCACGGAAACGTACCTATTTATCTACTTGCACTGGTGTGCTTTCGAACTGCTAGGTTGGCAGGAGCTGGGACAGAGCAACGGGAGCTCACCCTGTCGTGGGGATTCGAACCACCAACCTTCTGATCGGCAAGCCCAAGAGGCTCAGTGGTTTAGACCACAGCGCCACCTGCGTCACTTTCCTTGTTATTTAAGGGTGCCCTATTTCAAAGACAATAGTATCATTTCATATGCATTGCTAAATAAAATCACACCAAACCCGTTTTTTAAATAGTGTGTGGCAGACAACATTTCCACTTGCAACTGGGACAGGGAGGTGGCAGGCACATATCAAGTGGGTTCTTTTCCAAATTGTAACGTACGTTTTTGTGTAACTATTCTCAAAGATTCTGACACAGATTACAAGGGTGGGAGGATGGATCTAGGAAGCATTTCTGTTAGCTGTACATCTTCCTGAGAGTGTTCTTTTATCTTCGGGCGACATCTCATTTGCAGACTTTGAAATGATTTACATTTCCAGACGTTATGAGAGATATTACAACCTAACAACTGGACTCCCTGTATGAAACAATTACTGCCAGGGGAAAAAATAAATGTGAGCAAATGGTTTGAAGGCTAATGGAGGCAGATGTGAAACTGTCCAACTTAGAGATAATATTAGGGATATGCAACATAATTATGTCTAAAGAGGATGCCTCTTTTAAAGCTGTACGAGATGTTGAAATTATGAATGCATTAGCACAAACTTTGCTGCATTTTAAAGGGCTGGGAACCATCAAAAATTGTAATTGCCTTAAATGCTAATAATCCCCTGTTCTTAAAAGTGTCTTTAAATTTCGTGTCCTTTCCCTGATTGTACAGCTAAATTCTTTGTCCGCCACAGTAGAGGAAAATGTGGAAGGAACTGAGATCAAGCAGAAAAGCTTTCTCTGGAGGAATGGTGGAAGGAAATTGCAACTAATTCCTCCTGCAAACGTTCCATGTTACCCCTCACCCCATTCTGTAAGGTCCCTGAACTATTTGGAACAGCTTTGCAAGTGGGAAGAGGAATAGACAAAATCGCCCTCCTCGCTTCTTCCAGTGAGACACCTGTATCTGTTGGAATACCTGCCTCCATGCTAGCTGCAGTCCTGTCTATTAAAAAGGAATGGGCTGGATCCTGTTTGGCTGACTGCCAATGCAATTTGGAACAATTAAAGTGGGGAAAGGGCTGGTTATCAAGTTTGAGTTAAAAATCAAAAGTCAAATTAAAATATATGTAGCAATAGATGTCCTTTTCGTAATGTGCTTTTGTCCATTAGTACTGTTGAAGTATGGAAGACTAAATGCGGTGTTCTGTTCTTATCATCATGCTTTCAGTGATTTTTGTACAATTGATGGCCCTTGGCTAATTAATAAAGACTTAGTATTACATTGGGACCATCCTGTGAGTGGAACTCACAAGATCCAACCCTCAGTGCAGTTGTAGCAGTTTGCAATATGGGGGGCGGGAATCATTAACACTGGAGGGGCGGGATGGGGAACTTCAGGTTGAATCCAGCCCGTCAGACTTCTCTATCTGGACCACAGGTCACCAGCTCTACTTTGTACCCTCCTGAGTTGTTGTTGCTGCTGCGTGGCTATGACTCTGGTCCTTGAACTCTGATAATGCCTCTTAGTTGCCTGGCTCGTCGAGAGAGAGAGAGAGAGAGAGAGAGAGAGAGAGAGAGAGAGAGAGGACAAGTTAGCCTAGCATACAAAAGGAAAATTCACATTAGTTGCTTTTCCCACTCTGGCCCCTGAGCACACGAGGCTCCCAGACGTTTGTCCCAAAGGAAACGAGGCCTTTGGGCTTAGAAAGGTTAAAAAATATTCCACTGTTTTAAACTCAACAGCCGCCTACTTCTGTCTGAGAGTGGAGACGAACCAATTGATTTTATAGACTTCGGAATCTAATTCTTTATGCAGAGGATCCTTCTGGGTTCCAATTACCCTAGATGAGATGTAAATTTATTCGGCATCTTAAAAGGAATCAGTCCATTTCGTCTTGACCTCTCAATGGCTAATAGTGGTTACTTGCTGCCCTGGATTGTGGTTAAATGGATCGAAGGAGCAGGCAGAAATCAAGTCCAATGCATGTTTGATTTAGTTTGCTGTTATTCCAGCGGCATTTGGTCTCAGCGATTAATAACATTTATTATCACTGCAAGACCAGATGGGTCCTTTACATGCATCGTAGTCCCGGGAGAATCGAAATCTGAAAAGCAAAATCCTATGCGAATACACATACCTGTTCCTTGGCGCTGCAAGCTTATCCCTGGAAACCTGCCTTGCATTACAGCTGAGAAGCGAGAGGCGCTCCGCGGAGAAGCAAAAGTGCTGAGACTGCACACAAATGTTGCTTTGTGCCGCTCAAGAGGCTCTGCAAATTGCAGGTGTGTCACCCCGATCATTACAGCATTAGCAAGTCAGACTGAAATACCTGTTGAGCCTTAACAGTTTGGGGAATTTCCAGAACTAAACGACTGAAGCAGACCGGGGGGAGAATAAAAAGAGGTGTAGATTAGCAAAACTGCACGAATAATGAATTTAATAAAGGTTTCCTATGTTGCCAGCTTATGAATCATAAGTGCTACCAAGCATGCTTTGCAGGGAAACAGAGAGAGCAATTATTTCATTACATCCTTTATAATGCAAATGAATCACACAACTATTGCACAAATATATATATGCAAAGCAGGAGTCCTGAACAAAATAAGTGGTCTCTTTCTCCTTAGCAGAATTAATTTCCCTTTATTTCTGAATAAGGGAAAGAATGCTAGATAGCAAACTATTTACAAGAAAACTATTCCCCTTACGATTGATCTTTCCCCTTGATCCTTGTTCCATTTTGTAGATATCAAATTCAGAGAGCTAATGACCCCAAACATCAAGGAATAACTTACCACTCTTGAAGAGACCTCTATTAAGAGAGGAAGTAATAAGCAGTGAAAAAGTAGGGCATGAAGGAGGATTCCCCCCCCTCCTCCTTTAAGTATTAGGGAATGAAATGGTTATTTTACAGTACTGTACAGACCTATGTATGCCTGCTAATTTTTGATGAATTTTCAGGAGGATTTTTGGTGTGTTTTCCAATCTTAAATCCAGATCTACACAATTCCACAGCAATTTGCATTAAAAAAAAAACACACCAAAAATCCTCCTGAAATTCATCACAATTTTAGTGAAAATTTCTCCTAATACATTTTAGTACACAGTTTTGGCAAACATACACCAACTTCTTCTTTTTTTGCAAGGCATTGTCCCTAATATAATTCAGATTTGTATGTTATTTCCTCTACTAACATGCGCTTTTGTACATGCTCAGTTGGAGGAATGCATTGCAAAATCCAGCAAAATGCGAATTTTGAAGAATAGCTGTGTTTCGCTTTGCATATTGGCCTGAAGTGTGGATTAGGTAGTTTCTCATTAAGTTCTGCCTCCAGCCCTACTCAGAAATGAAGCCCACTGTCTAATGCAGCTGCTTCCTTCGAATGGGTGGTTTGGATTACAGCCCTGACTTTCAGTCCACCCAACCTCCCCAATGTGCTTTGCAATCTGGACTCCCAATTTCTGGATAATTATTTTATGAATAAGCTGAAGGTAGAACGCAAAGCAAAATATTAAAGTTTCCTTTTCAAAATGAAGGTTTGTTTATGAAAATCCTTTCCAGCTGAGGGCTTACTTACAATTTTGTGACAGAAACAGAAATGGAGCATTAGGTAAAGATTTACAGAGCACAAAGCTGTTATAAGAGGCTTACAGGTGAACAAATTGCATTTTCTTTCTTGCATAAGGATTTGAGCAACAAGGGAAGGAACCTAAACAAAGATTTTGGGGTGTTTTTTTGAGGTGGGGAGCAATTCAACACTATAATGCTAATACAACTGAGACGTACCTATTAAGTAGGCTGCAATGTGGCATTCCTGGGTCCTGACTGAAGGTGGCGCAGTGGGACATCTGGCTATTAATCAGTAGGTTGGTGGTTCAAGTTCACCCAGGGACAGCTCTGAGCAGGGTTCCTGCATTGCAGGGGGTTGGACTAGATGACCCTGGGGTCCCTTCCAACTTTACCCTTCTATGATTCTATCCCATGATTTATTTTGGGAATCATACTGCCTATCTGGATTATGAAGAGGGTCTTTTGAAAAACCAGAGTTGTTAATTTGAATTCTTTCCCGCCCTTCACATAAGGTCCAGCCCACATGAATAATTCCTGATCTCCTAGTAACACCCATTTTATAGTAACCCTTTTCTAGGAGCATTCTAATGCTTTTCGGACCATTCAAGGGTCAGCAAGCTTTTTCAGCAGGGGGCCGGTCCACTGTCCCTCAGACCTTGTGGTGGGCCAGACTATATTTTTTTTTGGGGGGGGGAAATGAACGAATTCCTGTGCCCCCCAAATAACCCAGAGATGCATTTTAAATAAAAGGACACATTCTACTCATGTAAAAACACCAGGCAGGCCCCACAAATAACCCAGAGATGCATTTTAAATAAAAGCACACATTCTACTCATGTAAAAACACATGGATTCCTGGACCGTCCGCAGGCCGGATTTAGAAGGCGATTGGGCCGGATCCAGCCCCCAGGCCTTAGTTTGCCTATCCATGGACTATATCCTGTAAAACAAGCAGTAACATTTGCCAGGGGGTTTCTTTCAGTTTATACATATCACTCATTGTTCCACATACTGAGCATAGGACAGAAATTTTAATTTCAGAATCCAATTCAAGTTAATGGAAACTCTCCCGTGGATTTTAGTAGACTTTTGTTCAGGCCCATGCAACACCTTTCAGCTGTGCAAAAAGCAACCTTAGGGTCTTTCTTGGGAGGGAAATAAAAATACTTAAACTTCCAAGCTGCAGAGAAGCCTCCTTTCAAATTATGTAGTAGATAATCATTCATTTGTTTGGGTCAAACGTCAAAAGAAAGGTAACAGAAAAGAGGTCTGTTCTATACAAGTAGTGTTACCCTTGCTTATTTCTATGGCAGCTTTCTCTCATGAAATGGCAGCAGAGGGAGCTATAGGACAGGTAAACTCTAGATTTTATCTATGGAGTTGCACAGAGATGGATTGCAGCCCTTTGCTCACAACACCTACAAACAACCAAACCAGTCACGACTCAACACCAAAACAGATGTGCAGGATCTGTTACTGGTGATCCAGTGTTTTGGAGGTGTTTTACTTCAAAGTAGCCACAGGGCCCTGTGATCAAAACAGACACAAGGTGGGGGGTGGGCATTTAACCCTTTCTTCCAGATGGTTCCCTTGATCTGGACTGTGTTGTTATTCCATTAGTGGGAAAGGCTGTATATTGTCTCCCTGTTTATTTAACTTATATGCAGAATTCATATTCACCATGCCAGAATTAAGATTGCCAGAAGAAATATCAACAACCTCAGATGTGCTGATGGCAGAAAGTGAGGGGGAATTAAAGAACCTTTTAATGAGGGTGAAAGAGGAGAGCGCAAAATATGGTCTGAAGCTCAACATCAAAAAAACTAAGATCATGGCCACTGGTCCCATCATCTCCTGGCAAATAGAAGGGGGGGGGAAATGGAGGCAGTGAGAGATTTCACTTTCTTGGGTTCCATGATCACTGCAGCAGTCACGAAATTAAAAGACACCTGGCTTCTTGAGAGAAAAGCAATGACAAACCTAGACAGCATCTTAAAAAGCAGAGACATCACCTTGCTGACAAAGGTCCGTATAGTTAAAGCTATGGTTTTCCCAGTAGCGATGTATGGAAGTGAGAGCTGGACCATAAAGAACGCTGATCGTCGAAGAATTGATGCCTTTTAATCATGGTGCTGGAGGAGACTCTTGAGAGTCCCATGGACTGCAAGAAGATCAAACCTATCCATTCTGAAGGAGCCCTGAGAGCTCACTGGAAGGACAGATCCTGAAGCTGGGGCTCTAATACTTTGGCCACCTCATGAGAAGAGAAGACATCCCTCTGGAAAAGACCCTGATATTGGGAAAGATTTAGGGCACAAGGAGAAGGGGACGACAGAGGACGAGATGGTTGGACAGTGTTCTGAAGCTACCAACATGAGTCTGACCAAACTGTGGGAGGCAGTGGAAGACAGGAGTGCCTGGCATGCTCTGGTCCATGGGGTCACGAAGAGTCGGACACGACTGAACGACTAAACAACAACAACAACAACAAGCAGCAACAGATAGGTAGGTACCTGCATATCCTCACCCTAGAGGGGGGCCTGCAGCGGCTTCCTGTCTGCTAATTTTGGTTAAGAAAATAAGACAAGAGAATTGGGTTCAATGTTTGCTCTGATTCAGCACTCTTGGGGAAAGCAGCAGGGCAAATGGAAAGCAGCTCAGACCCATGCTAGAAAACACAGGACAGGTGGAAAACTGCTCGGACCCATGCCTTCTAGGCATAAGAGAAGCAGAAGTGTGGGTCTAGATCAGGGTTGGGGAGCCTTCTCAGCTGGAATGATGCATTCCCTTCTGGGCCAGCCTGGGAAACCTGGAAAGCTACTGCCAGTCAATATTTTGATGGTCTGTATAAGGCATTCCCACCCACCCCTACTTTTCTAATCCTTGTACAACCATCCTATTTAATTATTTTTATGATTATTTAAAAAATTGGTCAGACCTTTGGCACACCTTCACCATCACCACTGCCCAGCTGTGATTCTACACTAGTGTTACTGTGTGATTGCCACACACACACAGTTTAATAGTAGCTACACCAACAGGGCACTAGTGAAACTTCATAGGGCTGCAAGCGTCCCACAATAAATGACGATGTTCAGTTCAAGCCCTGTCGATCTGTGCAGCTCCGTTTCTGTTAGCCATGGATCAGGAAGCAGGGTTGATACGTTTAGCATAAAGCATTAATATTCCAATTGTGCTGCCTCAGTTCTGCTGCATGTAACGTGTCTCATTGACTTGCAAAAAAATGCCAGCTTTGTGTTTGAAATCTAGCATTCATCATCCCAAGGGAGGAGTGCGGGAATACTCAGTTTACCAACTGTACGTTGCTTTGCTTCCTAAGGTCAATCACTGTATTAGGTTTCATTTAGAATCCTTTAAAAAAACACAACACCACTTTGGTTTAAATGTGAGGTTTAAAGTTCGGTGTTACTGAAGCTTTCTGTTTTTGTTTTAATCATCACTCATCATCACCCTCATTCTTAAACAGCAAATAGAAAAATCTATGGCTGCAGTTTTCAGATGCTGGTAATTTAATGCCTCTGTTCTTCTGTATCCTTGATTGAAACTCAAAGGCTCATTTTTAAAAAAAAAGTAATCACAGTTGTGAAGCTTGAGTCAAAGTAAAGGTAAAGGGACCCCTGACCGTTAGGTCCAGTCGCTGAGGACTCTGGGGTTGCGGTGCTCATCTCGCTTTATTGGCCGAGAGCCGGCGTACAGCTTCCGGGTCATGTGGCCAGCATGACTAAGCCGTTTTTGGTGAACCAGAGCAGCGCACAGAAACGCCGTTTACTTTCCCACCGGAGCGGTACCAAATTTATTATTACGGTCACAGACCAGTACCAACCCACATACAGTATCAAAAAAATAATAAAACACAATAGGGACAATACAGATATAGCAACAATTAAAAATGTATAAAAATTAAAATTTAGTCACTAAAATGTAACCTAAAATTATCATTTAAGGCCTTAATCATTATGATACCGGTAACACCGCTTGTTCCCTAAGTTTTATGGCAATTGCACAGAATTTGGCTACTCTTAACGTGATCTCAGGATCCTTGTCCTCTTCCAGGGATTTTAGACATTGAAGTTCGGATTCATTTGGAGATTTTTTGCATAGTAGGGGTAATGAATACCAAACGTATCTCCCCATAGAAACGGCAGCATAACAAGGCATGAGAGACAGTTTCTACCTCCATCAAGCCGCAGGGGCAGACTCGTTCTGCATATGGTTTACCCTTGAATCTTCCCTGCAATACGGCCAATGGCAGCACGTTGAATCTAGCGAGGGTAAATGACCGTCTGTATTTAGGTATTTGTAATTTTGATAAATAATTTGCTGGGGTAAATCCTCTCCCATTATCTTTTATTGTTGGGTGTTTATTCATCTCGCTCACGTGGCATTGCAGTTCCACATCCCAAATTCGTTGGGGGATTATTGCTCTAGCTTTCTCATAACCTACAGCAATCAGGGCCTGAGGGGAAAACCCCAAGCCTCTTAGCTTTTCATGCAATGTAGCTTTCCATTTGGAATGGTAAGAATCCAGTAGGGTTAAGGGTGCCAACCCAACAGGGAAAAATATAAGTTTTAACCAATAATGGATCTTCAGAATCCATATCCGAGCGCTAACAGGGATTTGCCCGACCTCCAGGCGGACAGCTATGTTAGATACACAAGAAGGGATCCCTAGCAGACAGCGATAGAACTTAGTTTGGAATGATTCTAAGGGAGCAAGATTTAAGAAGTTGCAGATCTGAGAGCCATATGTCAGTTGTGTTCATATTTTTGCAGCAAAGACCTGGGAGGCTGCCGGAATGTATTGGCCCCCTTTTCCATAGAAAAACCTTATAATAGCTTTGGTAGATCTTTGGGCATTTGCAATAGTATTTTTAACTTGGTAATGCCACGAGCCCTTTTCCTGGAAGGTTATACCCAGGTACTTAAAAGATGATACCTGTTCAATTGGTCGATTGTCAATTCTCCACTTGTGTCTCATTCTTTTTTTAGAGAACACCATAACTTTCTGTTTGCTATAGTTAATTGTTAATTGTTCGGCATTACAATAGACAGTGAGAGATCTTAAAAGTTTTCTTAGGCCTACACAGAAGAAGGAAATTAGGACTGCATCATCCGCATATAAGAGAACCGGGAGGGGTGTACCAGCCAGTTTAGGGGGGTGGGAAGCGGTACCTATTTATCTACTTGCACTTTGACGTGCTTTCAAACTGCTAGGTTGGCAGGAGCAGGGACCGAGCAATGGGAGCTCACCCCGTCGCGGGGATTCGAACCGCCAACCTTCTAATCGGCAAGCCCTAGGCTCTGTGGTTTAACCCACAGCGCCACCCGCGTCTATGAGTCAAAGTAGGGTAGTAGTCTAATCCAACCCTCTTATGAAAGTCAGGATCTTCTGTTTCCAAACCTGATAATCATGGAAAGAAAAGCCTCTTCAAATGCTCTTATGCTGATTCACCTGTTAAACACAAGAACATTTGGAAGACCTTTCTGGAAGTGACACAGTGTCTGCTATTGTGCTTTGTCTCCAGCAGGGTTGAGGCATATGCCACTGTGAAACTCACTTGCAGAGCAAGGAGGGGACAGCCATTCCCTGTTGCGTTCGTCCACAGCATCTGGTTATTAGAGGAATACTCCCTCTGTCATGGCTTAATAACCACTGGTAGAATGATATTGCAGTAGAGTCACTATTATAATCTGATGCCGCAAATAGAGGATAAAGTCTTTGGAGTGATCTTGACCCTGTAGTTGTTGTTGCCCCAGTTGAAGTACATGTCTTATTATTTGTGGTGGCGGGGAGATCCTTCTCATCTTTCCTTGGAGGCATTTTTGCCTCCAAGACAGGTTCAAAGCTGCTGAGAAAATTTAGATTCAAGCGGTGATGACCCTTGTTGTTATTAATCAGGGAATGGGTGGGGGAACAGAGTATAGTGGTACCTTGGTTGTCAAATGGCTGGGCTCCCGAACAAATTGACTCCCGAACGCAGCAAACCCCAAAGTTCCGGTTTTTGAAAGTTTTTCGGAAGCCAAATGTCCGACGCGGCTTCCGATTGAGTGCAGGAACCTCCTGCAGCCAATTGGAAGCCGCGCCTTGGTTTTCGAATGGTTCCAGGAGTCGAATGGACTCCTGGAATAGATTACCGTAAGTTCGACAACCAAGGTACCACTGTACTAACTTTCCAGTATGAGTTTTCCAGTTCAGGTTTAAACCCCAGATTGGAGTTTAAAGACTTCCGAGATGGCTATGGATAATTATTAAGAAGTGTGTGGGTGAGTACAGGGGGGTGTCATTAATTTCAACAGAGACCACAGACTATGGGAGCACTTTTGAAAATGTTGCAGTGTGTTTATAAGCTGAGCCTTTCATGAATGTTTGTATTGTGGGAAGCTTCTGCTTCAGCAGCTGCATGACTGAAAGGCGATGGTTTTTAAAGCCTCCAGAAAGCTTATTTAAGGCTCAATAATGGCAACCCAATATTATAGCTCTGAATATTAGCAACCATTATGAATTCATTTTTAGTATTCTTGATTGGCACAATGTACAGGATTTTTATATGGGAAAGCATTAGCAACTCAATCTTTCCTGCTGAGTCACATATACTCTGAGAAAGAAACTATGAAAGCTAATGATAATGGTTTCCATAATCACGCAAAAGTTAAGAGTGGCAATCATTCACTGAAACGAATGCAGTCGCCCCATTATTTGTAGTATTGATGTTGCCATCAAGCATTCTCTTAATAATTAGAAAAATGGGAAATAAATAGAGAGCAAATGTAATCTACAAAATACAATATTCCTGTTTATATTTGAGGTAAAAGTACTTAATCATTATCTACCTTTTTGGGGGGGAGCACTTTTGATAGAACCAACTCCTTCATTTCCCTCATGCAAATAAAAAAAAAACTGTTGCTCTTTGGAGGAAAGTAATTGAAGTAAATTAGTATGTAGCAAATGTATTCCTGCCTTACAATTATATTCCATTCACTTTGCCATTTAGGAGAAAAATATGCTTTGCATATTAATGATTAAGCGAATGTAAGAAGTAATCAGGGAGGAGGGGTGATCCCTCCAAGAGTTTATTTCACTTACCTGATTTATTCTTTAGCAGCAGTATGAGTTCATAAAGCTGACTCCCCACCCCCAACTTGTGTAGGCCTGTGGTCTGTGCTTTTCTTTGATGCCTTCAGGTGATGCTGTCAAATGGCAATTCACTGCCTTTGGTCTGGAATTCTCCTTTCCGCTGCCTTCCAAATGGAGAAATGCCAAAAGGAAAACTTGTCATGAGGTGCAATTTCGTAGGGTGGAAGAAAAGCAGTTGAAATGGGGAGCGCCAGATCTGCTTCTAGGGTGAAATCGATATGCTCACTGGGAGGAAAACCAAGAAACCATAGATGCTTGGACTTATTTCAAGCAGTAAGCAAGGTCCCCTGGTTGTTAGGAAGGACCACATGCGCTGCAAACTTTGTGAGGAAAGCAATGGTTTAATGGTAACTCATGAAGGAGTACAGCAGAGGTCAGGGAACATTCCAAATGGGATTTTTTTTCAACTCTCTGGAACACACATTTCAGCTATCCTGCATTTCTTGCAAGGCTGCAGGATGACTCTGCTGGAGAGACCAGAGGCAACTGGACAGGACAAATCAAGTACCTAGCAGTAATATCAGGGACTGATAATTTGTTGCTCCAAATAGGCATTCATTTCTTCTTCTTCTCCTGTCCCCATCTTGTCTCATGGGCTCTTATTTCTGGATGTTTACCCTTTGATATGAATAACTGCAACGGGGAATGTGGTCTCCTTCCCTACCCATACATTTATCCTATGTGTGGGTGGCTGAAGAGGCAAACAGAAAGTAACTGAAAGTGAATGAGGGCAATGTTGCGAGATAAGCCAGGGCTTATGATGAAGCCACAGCCAGTAAGCTAATGGCAGAGAAGCTACTATGCCCTGGAGTATATGTGTTGGGAGAGCAGGGTCTGTCCAAACACTGTCCTTGGTGACAGCAAGGTTTTTCTGGTGTGGAAGTGGGACAGCTTGGGCGAAGGGATGCACTCAAAGCTGTGATTTTAAGACTAAGCCTGCAGTCCTAACCCTACTTATCTGGGAGTTTAGATGTGGGATAAATTCAGTGCAGTCCACATCTTAAAGTGAACTTCACATTTCCTGAAATATGTGAACAGAAAATGCTTCCTTAAAATTTGCAGTTCTCTAAGCTTTGCAGTGCAGTTCTATACTAGGGGTAAAGTGTGCATAATGGATGGGGATTTGCTTTGCAGAAATGTCTGATTTTGGCAAAATTGCATACAAAAATCATTACATTAGGAGACATTAAAATGCTTATGTAATTTCAGGAGGACTTTTTAAAAAAAATAATATTGCAAACTGGAGATGTGGAGAACTGAACTTAATAATGGAAAAAATGAGAAACTGAGAGAAACCAACACCTTCACCCACCCCTATCTTGGGAATAAGATTCATTAAAACTCAACAGCACTTCTAAATAGATATGGTTAGGATTTCACTCTTAGTTAAGCTACATTTGCCACAGGAAGATCCTCCTCTCTAATCACCTGGCATTCATAGTTTCATAGGTTGGCAGAACTATCTTAACTATCTACAAATAATCAGGCAAAGGGTCTACCAGCATCAGCACTCGTGGAGTTTGAAATCTCAGCGCTTGTAAAGGACACTCCCGTCTCCCCATAGCCAATCCACTGGTGTTGCAGTGCTGCTTTGAATATTTTAGGAAAGAAGGAAGCTGATTTTAGGAGACCCAATACCAGCATGTTGGGTGGGGTACAGGGAGAGGCAGCCCTTTGTCCATTTCATTGTGACTTTTTACTAGATCACTCCAGTTTAAAATGGAACCGTTTGAGTCATCTCTTCAGCACCTACTGTCTGACTTCTGTGACTGAGGAGAGAGGAAAGGAAAAGTACTTGGCTTCCATTCCTTTTGTCCCATCCCTCTTGGCACAGCTAAACTAGAGCTGAAAACTCAGGGGGTGGCTGCTTCATTTCTAGATCAATATTAGCCAAACATGTGAATCAAAACGAATCCGTTCTTCTGAAGATCAGCTTGTGCTGAAAACTTTTTTTTTTTAACTTAAACAAAACACCCTCTTTCATTTCACCCGTACACGTTTTCTGAAGGATGGTGGCTGATGATACTGTAACACGTCGAGTCAGTTAAAATAACTGTTCAATATACCGAACATGACAAAGGCAGGGACTGTGTTAATATCAAAACTGCCTACTCCTATTTGAAAGTTCAAATATGTTAGCATTCATCTGTCTCCTGTCACTTTGGCTTTTCTTCATCTCTGGTTTTGTGAGTGATATCCTCAGAGGGAAAAGATTAAACTGCAATAAATATTTATGCCAAAAAATTCAATCCAGGTAGTACTCTTAGTGTGTGCCCCTTGCTGAACGTGCATTTTGTTTAAGGAGGAATCGTCACAGGATAAAGAGCAAAGACGGAGAGTGGCTGGACCTGTTTCTCGTGAGAATCCATCTCAGTACTGCTTCTCCGTTGGATTGCTGTGGTAGGAGTGGCCTGGGGCCCAGCATGGTTTTAAAGCACATGGCTTCCTCCCCAAAATCATGGGAAGTGTAGTTTGTTAAGTGTGCCAGAAATTGCGCCCCTTAACACATTGATGAAGTAAAAATCCATTGTGTACACCAGGGATGGGAAACCTCTTTCTAGCTGAGGGCCACATTCCCATTCGGGCAAGCTTCCAAGGGCCACATGCAGGTGATGAGCAGGACCAGAGGTAGAAGTGGGTACAGCAATGAATGTATGGTAGGTTAGTTGCTACACACACACACACACACACACACACACACTATCCTCCATCCAGACAAGCAAGTGGTTTTATCAATGTTCAAGGTTGATTTAAAGCTAGCCAAGGGTGTGGCTGAGGGAAGTTCTAAGAGCTAGACAGAGTGTTCTCATGGTGTTAGGATCCTGTCAGCAGCTCCCAGCTAGTTGCCCAGGAAAGTATAAAGACAAGGAGAAGTTTCTTACAGTCCTTCCCCCCCCCCCAGTCTTTACAGAGAGAGGTTATAGAACCCAGCCTCTGGGATAATGGCATTATTCTGAGTGAATCTCCACCCCCGTCTCTCCCACTTCCTCATTCGTCATCTTCATCACCTCCTCTATGGGTGCCGTTGAGTGCTCTCTGTCTTCAAGCTCTTTGCTCTCCTACTTTTAAGTCTTGCCAGGTTCTGGGAGCTGGAGGGTCGGGAATGCTTTCTAATGACAATGTGTCAGCCAGGTGTTGCTCTGGCTCTCCCATGATTTCCCAACTTTTCCCCTCATCTGCCTCTGAGCTGCGACCTCCCTCAAACCCCTGTTGAAAATCTATACTGTCTTCCTCTTCCTCCTGCCTGGAAGGGTCAGGATGGGGAAGCGGTCTCCACCATTCTTCCTCTGCCCTGTCAGACATCACAGATGGAAAGGTCATATCTCCCTGGTAGGGTGCTTGCTTTGTACAAACGAGGTTTTAGGTTTAGTCCCAAGCATAACCAAAGTGGACTGGGAAAGACCCCTGTTTGAAACTCTGGAAAGCCATTGGCAGTGTAGTCAATAATACTCAACTAAATGGAGCACTGATCTGACTCTGTATGAGGAGCAGCACATTGAAGTGTAACTATGTGTGGGTGAAAATATTTGCGAAGAAGAACCTCTACAGATCAAGAGAAAGCTGCGCAAAATGCTGTCAAAGTTACACATTAGGCTTTTAAGTGGTTGTTTGACCTCTGCCTTTTTATATTGTGGGGTATAAGTAAAGGGCAATGTTAGGTTTGAGATCCCTCACTTACCTGAACTTAATAAAAGCACCACACGTCGCATGGATCAAAAATGAAGTGGCTGTTAATTATTCAGCACCAGATCTATTTATGGCTTATTTCATAAGAATCAAGACGAAACAGCCTTAGTTTATGTGGCAGGGGAATTAAATATTAAAAAAAGAAAAGAAAATACAGAGCAGTTATTGTAGCCTGCTGCTAAGGCACATAAAAATTAATCCACTCTGTTTTAGAGGGCAATTAGCATGTCAGATACTCACAAGATGTGTACAAATCTGTGAATTTAAAATGATAAAATGACACAATAGTCTTGATTGGTGTGAGAGGAACACATTGGATTGCTCATTTATATCTGTCTTAGAAAGAGAGCATCCTTGGCTCCCCCTTCATCTTCCATGCTGAATTTAAGAGACTTTGGTTTCCAAGGTTTTAGCAGTTTGTTGTAGTACCGGTATATCTTAGTCTACTTTATGCCTCTTCACCCAATGATTTTATATCTGGGCCTCCCTCCCTCTCCCATCAGCACAACACAGTGATTTCTTGGCAATTCCTGTGCAGCAAGATCAACATCAAGCTATTCACTACTGTTAGTAGGTTTATTATTGCCCTACAGGTAAAGGTAAAGGGACCCCTGACGGTTAGGTCCAGTTGCGGATGACTCTGGGGTTGCGGTGCTCATCTCGCTTTACTGGCCTAGGGAGCTTCCGGGTCATGTGGCCAGCATGACTAAGCCGCTTCTGGCGAACCAGAGCAGTGCACGGAAATGCCGTTTACCTTCCCGCGGCAGCGGTACCTACTTCGTGCTTTTGAACTGCTAGGTTGGCAGGAGCAGGGACCAAGAAACGGGAGCTCACCCCGTCGCGGGGATTCAAACTGCCAACCTTCCGATCAGCAAGCCCTAGGCTCTGTGGTTTAACCCACAGCGCCACCCGCATCTTCTTCTTCTTCTTCTTCTTCTTCTTCTTCTTCTTCTTGCCCTACTTAGTGCCTTTTCCTAAATATTTTCTGTATGCCTGCAAACCTTGTTTTCCCCTCGAAGTCTTCCAGTAGTACCTCCACCTTCTATGTTTACATTTAAGGATACACAACCAGGAAGAAGAATTTGCTATTGCCTGTGCAATGGGACATCAAGCTTCTCCTTTGCACCCTTCTCCTGGCCCTCACATGCTCCAGTGTCTCCCAAGTCTGCAATGGGAAGGAGATGAGGATGCCCCTTTGTGTGAGTGGATGCCTGCTCGTGCTGCATTGGATCTCATCCTACTTTTTCTTTTCTTTTCTGCAATGGATAATGATTTTCAAATCTGCAAGGAAAACATTATCCGTATAAATATGTTGGTTTGCACTATGCAAACCTGAAATGTATCAAAGCTGAAGATGTCTGTACAGCATTCCAGAAAGGCAATGCTGTGAGAAATTGCCTACATGTTGTGGTGAAATGCAGCACATGATAAATCCTATATAAAATCTTCTTCAAAAGTCACTGAGTAGAGTAATGGCTGAGCCTGCACCCAATCACTGTCTCTCAGCCTAACTTACCTTCTTATTGGGGGTAACTTTGTGATTAGAAGTTACCCCCATATTACAGGATGAACACGTATGTGGGAAGGCATGAAAATGAGTGTGCTAGCTCCACCCTATTGCAGATATTAATATTGTGTCGCCTGAAGCAACTGGCATAACTACTGGCATAACTTTCTTCAAAACTGAACAAAAAGCCATTAGCCTGTTTTCCAGCCCCAAGGTTGTGAGTCATTAACACAGCCTTCTCCCACAGAGCTGGGAACAAAAGACCAAAGACCATCTCCCCAAGATTCTGATTTACAACTGAATAGCCTCCCATGTGATCTAAGGTTAAACACTCACATGTTAGAGCAGAGAACAAAAAACAGTTAATTATCAACCCATCTAGGTGCTTACAGAGCTCTTCTTGCTCTTATTTAGCTTCAATTGAGTTTTCTGGTTAAACCCTTTCAGCGATACACACAGGCACTCTCCATTTCAGTGTGAATTAAAAAATTATACTTTAATGGACACCCTCCCTCTTGGTCCTCATTCTAATTGCCCTCTACAAGATGTAGGGTGGATCTGTTGAAGTAGTGAGATTCCTGTACCTGTGGAAGCCCCCTGCTTGCTTTTGAACCTTGGAAAATAAAGTTTCTAAAATGTTTGGGGAGCAACCAGAAGTCAAGGAGGCTCCCCATTTCAGGAGATTGCCCCCAGTTTGTCCCAAGCTGATCAGAGCATCCTCCTAGCCTCCCTCATGCATTTAAAGAACACTGCTTGAAGAGGGCTAGTTCTTATAGTAATCTTTAGAGAAGAAAATAAAAAAGCTAAATATTAACGCGCTAATTTTGAAGCACCTGACAAAGAAGTCCTGTGGATTGTGCCAGAGTCTTCTGCATGGAGGCGCTTAATTGCTTATAGTACAAACGGTGCCATTCTGCGGGGCACATTTGTGGCACCCCCTGCTCCAGTGCTTGTCTCGTACCCATTGCTTCCTCTCTATTGGGCTGCAAATAACAGTTAGATTTTTCTTATTAAGGGGAGGACAGTGTTATTGAAATGTTCCGTAGGGCTCAGCCAGATGGTGCAGGTATGGGAGAGCGCATTTGCCTTCCAAACCTGTGGCATGAGGAGGCTGGAATCAAAGCAGCCCTCTGTGTGACGATACATCTGATAAAGGATATTCTTCAATAGGCTAGCAGGTAAAGGGCCCTTTCATAGTACACCGCTCACGTACATAATCACAGTAGGACACCCCGCTGCCTAGTAAATAAAAAATGAGCGCGAGCAGTTTATACGTGAAGTGGATTTTTTTTTTCTTGGAGGGGAGAGGGGGTGAATTTCCTGAGGAAATGGAAAGGCATCCTATGTAATTAAAGTAAAAGAATGGACAGATGGGATGCCCTGCGTAATAGCAAATGTTCTCGTATACCCTTTATCCTCGGCAACAGCATTCTGTTCACCCACTGGGAGAGGAAGGGAATGATCTGTATTTGTTGGGCATGGGCTGAAATACTTCTGTTCCTGTTTCAGTAGCCTTTAAGTACCGAACAGATGTTAACTTCAGGGTGTTTTTATCAAAGCAAATATATGGGGTGATTAAAAAAACATTTTTTTAAAATGAAGTTAACTGTAACTTTGCCTCGTCAAGGCCTGCATTTTTGTTCTGGGAACATGGGGCTCTTTCCAAATGAGGGGGATCCGCTCCAACTTTTGCGGTGTTGTGTAAAAGTGCTTTGTTTTGTTTTGCTGGCAAATGTCTATAAAGCAATGTTTATCCCCTGGAATAGAAGCAATATTTGTTAACCGCAGCCTGTTGACATTAGTGTGTGTGTGTGGGGGGGGGGGGAAATCCTCATTGGTTTTTAATGGTGATGGGTTGCTGACTTCACTGCTGACATTCAGTAATGACTTCAGGCAGCAGAGCCAGTAGATAGAGAAAGGTACCTGTCATTTCTGGAGCTGGGATTTTCTTTTTTGACATTCTCGAGAGACGCACTCCTTGACCCGGGCCATTTAGCCTCAGGGATGGTTCCATTTCTCCACATGTAAATTAGGGTGTAAGCAGACACGATGTTTAAGTTTGGTGGAAATGGTTTGAGCATGCCTATGCTGCATTCAGAAACATTTGGGTCATCCTCTGTCCCAAAGGTGGAGTTGGCGTCTTCAAACCACACTTAGGCTGCCATTCAGAACACACTTACTTAGAAAACAAGCCTTACGAAACACCATGGGACTTACTTCCAAGTACACATGCATATAATTGCGCCGTTAGACATTTATGGGTACCAAGCTTTCTCAAAGTACTTTGAGGCCTGATTCACAAATAAGCTGTGTGGGCGGCCACGAAAAACACAACTGTGTGGAAGCTTCTCCAGGCGATAAGCTGTTTGTGTGAATGACACCCCATCTGGTTCCGGCAATTTTTGTGTGAGCGCAACTTGTAAAATAAAAATAAAAATGCAGATTTGCATTGGCAAGGGAGGAAAACTCACCACATCAGAGACTTTACACAAACAGGAGCTGTTTCCACGTGCTTTTATTTCACCCACATGGCTGCTTACATGGGCAAATCAGTCTAAGAGACTTCTGTAATAAACGTTTTGCACAATTTGATTCTACCCAGTCTCCCAAATCTACAAAGTCTGATCCTTAAATGGCCAATATATAACAATAAAATTTTTCAGAGACCAGTATTCAACATAGATAAAATTATAGATGATATAACAACAAATTAACTTGTCTATTCATGCTAAATCTTAATCAAAATCCTTATATGACCAATATATGGCAACAAAATTTGTCAGAGTCCAGACATGTTTCAACTCAATTGGTCTTCTTCAGTGGTCAGAAGAAAATTATTATATACATCTTTGCCACAGATAATTGGTCCATTGGCCTTCTCTGTCTAAATAATATGATGAGCTGGCCAGTCATATAGCTCATGACTAAGATTACTATCCGCAAGTATTACTAGTACTGTTCTGGAAATTGTGGCCAATAAACTATTTGGGCATTTTTCAAATCTTAGTCTTTGAGTTTGATTTTGTTGGCCTGTCAGGGTCCCAGACCTATAATAGCAGCTACTTGTGGCCCAAACAAGAACAGCAGCAAGACCAGAGACACTAATTCCCCAGTGTGCCTGTGGCCTTTTGCCAACACTGCAGAAACTCTGAACACATACATTGATGTGCTGTCTCCAGAAAACAGACCTGACAGGAAAATATCAGTTCCGGCAGATCACTGATCATGAAGTATTCAGCCTCATGCAGTAGTAGCTTAGCAACATTGTGAGGCCTCCAGTACAGCTGGTTTGGTCACTAATGTACGTCTTAGGTGTGCCAAAAGTGTGCAAGCTTTAGACTACTCTCTTTCTGATTGCTTCAGCACACTTGCCAATTTAATGTAATCCGAGAACAACATTGTTTCACCTTTCAGCCATCATTACTGTCATGGCAATTATACTTTTCGACTTATATTTTTATGGGCCTCCACTGACTATAGCTTTGTCTGCCTCAGCTCTTTCAGAGTCATAAAAGTCTGCATTTGCTGTGTCTCAAGGCCTGGCGCAATACATAGCGCCCCATGAAACAAGCAGGTGGACTATTCTGTCCCTCCTCTACTTCTGGTGGCAATCTCAGTGCACCACTCTGAGGTCAAGGTTGCCCCAGAGAAAGCCTGTGTCACCACTGTGTTTTTCTACAGTAACCACTTCAATTAACTAAAGTTACTTTAAACCAGAGATGGATTTAGGGCAGTGCGAGTGGTGTGACTACACTGGGGGTGCAGTTGAGGAGGGCACCTTCTCAAAGCCGTTAAGCACTTGTTCGGCTTTGGGAAGGAGGGCTCTGAGAGGGTCCTAGACCCCTTCGGCCTTTCCCAAGTGCTTACCAGGCTTTGGGATGGAGGTGGGAGGGCTCTAGAACCCAGCCAGAGCCTTGCGCCTCTTTCCCAAAGCCTGGCTTAACCCGACACCGCAAGGGCTGGGGGGAGGAGGGCACCAAATGTTAGCCTTGCACAGGGCAGCATATGACCAAGGTCCTGTTTAAACATTGTTTGCTTCCATGGTGGCAAAGTGCACATCTCTGTCTTGCCCACAATGCCTCAGACTGAGGGAGGACCCCTTCTTTACAGCAAGGCATAGAACAGCTGCTCTCGCCTTATTGGCTGTTGGGTAGGAGGGAGGACCAGGTGGTCTGGTTAGCCACTTGGCAGCTACTCAGCTGACCAGCCATCTGCTCCTGGCAGGTGAGCCAGCCCTGGGGGATGGTGGGAGCGTGATCCACTGTTCCTCCTGATTCGGTGCATGTGGTTCATGGTAAGACCCACCCTGTGGATTTAACATGCACTTCCTTCTTCTGTTAAAATAACAAAGGTATAGATTGTCTCTGGGTAGTGGAAGAAGAGAAAAGCTGGGGAGGGGAATCCTGCTGGTTGCAATGTAGTTGGGCAAGACATTATATGATATGTGGCTTGCTTGCCCATCTGAATTAATAAGACGTTTGCCTCGGTAAAAAAACAAAACACTTCTATAATCAATGCCAAACTAGGCATCTGTTCTTCAGGCATGTCTAAACACCAGAGCACAGTGCTCTCTGACATCTCCCACCTACACGAAATGCAAATCCACATACAAGCTAAAATATTCACTTCTGATTATTTCACAGATATCCACATTCCCAGATGCCCAGGTTCCACATTCCTTGTTCTAAAATAGGGGTGTAGCACCTGCAGCCCCCAGATGCCATTGGAACTCCAGCTTCCATCAGCCCCAGCCAGCATGACCAATAGTCAGTCATGATGAGAATTATCTCTCATGCAGCAATACCTGGAGGGCTTCTGGTTCCCCGCAGCCATTCCTGTTCTTAATGGTACATCACAAAGAGTTGTACACTGTTAACTTAATTGGGACAAAATTGTGATTGTTGAAGATAAAATATTAAGCACGTGGGTCCCTGGTATGTCATCACCCAAATCAGCAGAGTTTCATATTTTTGATTAGGGGATCCCATAGGAAAGGAAAACATAAGTTTAGCTGTTTCTTCTTCTTTTTGGCAATTTATGGCACAAATAAGATGTGCAGGGGTGAGCTTATTTCTCTCTCCATTCCTCCTTCTGCTGTATAGGGTTAATTACTTAGACTTTGAAGGAAGCCAGTGCTGAGGTTTCTTTCTAAATAAAAGAATCTATGCCTTAGAATATTAGCTATTATGAAAAGAGAATGTCGGCTCTTATGAAACCAGCAATTACTTACAAAGAAGGCTGGAGACCTGAAATCTGCCATTTTATGAAAGAGTAGGAAGTGCTCGCTCCAAATTACAGAGGTGAAGCTGACAGCCTGACAGCTAAAGGGCAGAATGATTTATTCTCGTGTAAAAAATAACTCGCATCTGTCACACTTGCATCCCGGAAAACTATTTGTGTACTGATAGCAACGTGTTAACTATTTCATTTCTTTCTATTCTTCACTAATAAGCACAAGCCACTTCCTAAGCATTTTTTTTTTTTTTAATTAAGCTTTCAATTGTTTCCCAAAGGTTTCCAGTATGTTGTGTAAAATTCTAGGGACAGAATTCAAGAGAGTTTCTGCAGCAAGTTTTGCCAGAAGCACTCTCTCTCTCTCCTAAAACAAAAGACAGAATCTGGATTCAAGATGAACCCTAACAGATTGGAGAACTGGGGCAAAACTAACAAAATGAATTCCACAAGAGACAAATGTAAGGCTCTGCATTTGGACAGGAATCACCAGCTGCACAAATATAAGATGGGGAACACCTGGTTTGCATGTACATGTGAAAAGGATCTAGGGGTCTTCGTAGACCACAAGCTTAACGTGAGTTAACAGTGTGATGCGGCAACAAAAAAAAGGCTAGTGATATTCTAGGCAGAACCCTGCAACAGAAATGTCATGTCCCAATCAAAGGAAGTAATAGCACCACTGTATTCTGCCTAGGTCAGAACACACCTGGAGTATTGTGTCCAGTTCTGGGTACCACAATTTAAGAAGGATATTGACAAGATGGAGTTGGATATGTTTAGCCTGGAAGAGAGGAGACTGAGAGGAGATATGATAGCCATCATCAAACATCTCAAGGGCTGTCACATGGAAGATGGGGCATGCTGGTTTTCTCCTGCTCCGGATGGTAGTACACAAACCAATGGCTTCAAGTTAGAAGAAAGGAGATTCTGACTAAACATCAGGAAGAACTTCCGGACGGTAAGAGCTGTTTGATACTGGAACAGACTCCCTTGAGAGGTGGTGGACTCTCCTTCCTTGAAGGTTTTTAAGCAGAGGTTGGATGGCCATCTGCCCTGGATGCTTTCATTGAGATTCCTGCATCGTAGGGGTTTGATCCTTGGGGTCTCTTCCAACATCATAGTTCTATGATGCTATATAAGACACTTTGCGGGTCATAGAGTCATCTGTTGCCATCCCTAGGTAACATCAAACCTGAAAAGCAAACTAAGACTTCAACATTGCAGTGAAGCATAATATTCTTTAATTTTTTTTAAAAAGACTTTTGATTTTATTTCTAATCTTTAAATAGTAAAGTGAACATTAAAACAAGAGCAATGTGAAAATTTCCCATGTTAATTCTTGGTTACTGCAGTACATACATTTTTATCAATATTTCTTTTATGCTTCCTGCTGGATTCTAAAAGACAAATGACATTTATATAAGAACCATTATACACATTGTGTACAATTACATTTTGTCTAGTTATTTATCTACACTGATTCTATATTTTGTTCTTTTGGATCTCTTGTCTATGGCATTTACAGCGATGTTTTACAAAACAGTGATATTTTTTAAAAAATGCATTTAATTAATCTCTTAATACACAAGAGAATTCTGCAGCACACTGACAGACCTTTAATTTCCAGAATAGTTTCTGCGGCCTTCTACCTAGCTGAATAAAACAAATTACCCCATGTAATTTGTAATCCAATAAACACAATAATTCCATTTTATCACATACATCTTCTGGCTTCTCACATATCATTTTGCAAGATGAAGCAGTGGCAGAAATAGCAAGAGTTGTTTTTTAAAAAGAAGAATAAAGTAAATGATATAAATCAGGGTTAAATAAAATTAAAATCCCATTTTTGGAATTACATTATCCTATTGAGAACTCACAAAAGCTTTAAATTAAGTGTATATGTTATGAACAAACCCACTCAGAAATCCTATTAATAGCTTTGGAAAGTCATTCTTTGCTACAGGTCAGCTCTAGTATGATCTCAGCTTGTTTCGGATTCAGTACAATATAACAGCAGATCAAGGGTGAATCGTTTTTAGAAATTAATTCTAAAACAAGGGGATGTGCAAAAGAAAGGCTATGGCCAAATACTAAATAATTCATTCCCTTTAAATCATTATAACTGTTTAGAAATAGATAGATATGAAAGTTATCTATATCTATCATCTATCTACCTATCATCTGTCTATCATCTATCTATCTATCATCTATCTATCATCTGTCTATCTATCATCTATCAACAATCTATCTATCATCTGTCTATCATCAATCAATCTATCTATATCTATATCTATCTATCATCTGTCTATCTATCTATCTTCTATCTATCTATCTATCTTCTATCTATCTATCATCTGTCTGTCTGTCTGTCTGTCTGTCTGTGTCTAACTGTCTATCATCTATCATCTATCTATCTATATCTATCTATCTATCTATCTATCTATCTATCTATCATCTATCTATCTATATCTATCTATCTATCTATCTATCTATCTATCTAATCTATCATCTATCTATCATCTATCTATCTATCTATCTATCTATCATCTATCTATCAATCAATCTATCTATCATCTATCTATCTATCTATCTATCTATCTATCTATCTATCTATCATCTATCTATATCTATCTATCATCTATCTATATCTATCATCTATCATCATCATCATCTATCTATCTCATGTTGGGGGGGATGGGCAATACCTCTGGATGGGGACACATCGTGCTCCTTCTGGTGTAGTTTGTCCACCTTTGGTCCTTATCCTGCTCTTACCTGTGGCTCCTAGAAGCTGTCAGCATGCAACAGCCATCACACTGCAGGGAACGGCTTTGATGGCCAGCTAAACCAGGTAAAGGTAGCCAATGGGCCTCGAACCCTCAGTGAGTTCAGGACTTCCCCTGCTTGCGAAGACAGACTCCAGTGGATTGAGCAGACGAGACCAATGGTGGGTCCAACGGTCAAGAAGGCGGTTTCTGTACATGCTGAAGAGGGGAGGGAGGGGCAGATGGGCCTCGTCAACCTGGCTTCCCTTAAATAATACTGTAGTCCCGTTGATTTTCAGAGTGCTTGTGAGACAGGGCTTGTATTTGCATTTGTTTTTTTTTTGTTGTTTTTGCTACAGTTCTCTTTCTCCTGTGTTTCCAGCTTCAAAATGAAAAGTGATGAATTTTGTTCGAGTGGGGATCGAAGATGCTCAGGACAACATTACCCAATTTAAAATGCAAACCTCTGCTTACTTTACATTCTGCTGGTGCTGCATCCTATTTACAACCAAGGCACTTCTGTGATAATAACCCTTATGTGTATTGGCTTAAATAAGAATAGGACATTTGAACTGAGCTCATTATTTTTGCCTAAGGCATGCCTTATTCATGTTATCGTTTCACTGAGGATTAACTGTTGAATGCGTGCTGGCTTACTGATATCCTTTCATAAATCTGCTTTCTTCTGCTGTCTATTCAAAACGGTTTCTCAAATATAGAAAGGCTTAAAAACAAGAACGGTGTAGGCTCCCCCCTCCTTTTTTTCAGGAAGGGGATTGCTCCGGTTGATGCTTCCACTTTGGCCTGCTCAACAGCCACACGAAGAATGACATCTCTACAGAGGGGCCTACATGCGAAGATCTGTGAACAGCAAGATCACAGTGCGATTCCTGTCTTCGCATGTTGGAGTAGAAGCATGCAGGCCTCTATGCAGCCATGATGTCCAATGTGTGGATGTTTGGAATGCTAAGGGAGAAGGACTGAATTGTATCATCATGACTTAGTCAGGGCTGCCCTGTGGGCAGCCGTAAAAAGTTGAGCCAGGAATCGGAGGCCATTGGGCAAGCCAGTAGTCGGGACAAAAGGGCAAATGACACCTGCTGGAATGTCTTCTTTTGCATAAGTCCGCTCACCCTCTTGATGTGGCGGCGTTGCAGGATGGCAGAGGCTTCACTGGGGCATTAGCCCCTGCCGCCTGTCAGGAACCAGATCCTAGCCTGCACCCTGCCTTGGCGATACAGTCTGGGACTTGGGCTGTGCCAGGGGGCGGAGCAGGGTAGGTTTCCCTCGGATTCGCCCCTTGCCCGTTTAAGCAATCTGCACCTGGGGCACTGCCTGTTCAGTTCCTCCAGAACTTGGCACCCAGGCACCCCGCGCCACTAGCCTCTATGGGTAAGACGCCCCTGTCCGCCTGCCCCTCCAAACACTGGGGTATCCCGTTAAAGGAATCCTGGGGGAGTGGCCATGTCCCACATGCTGAAGCAGGGCCAGGGCTGAAGGCACTCCCCCAGACGGCGGTCCCTGTGGGAATCACCCTATTTGATGTAAGTCTTAGGAACCCCCACCTGGATTGACCATGCATCAGTTCTGGCGGGCGGGCCAGAAGTATTTCGATTGCCCCATGCCCAAGCCAAACCTCTTTCATTTGTTTTCAATAAAGTTGTGGCCTGTTTTGACCCAAAACCAGTCTTAATGGTCTCTTATTTATATGGGTTGGGGCAGGGGCATCGCAAGGGGGGTGCGGGGGGTGACAAAAAAAATTCGCACCAGGTACCACCTGACCTTGCTATGCCTCTGGGTTGGGGTATAGGGAGCCCGATGCCTGGTCCTGCAACTAGGGTTCAGGAGCCATGCCCTCTTTTGCTTATGGCCACCTGAGAAAGGGGTATGGATGAAATATGCATAACAATCCAATGCAGGAATGCTCTCTCAGCATTCATTTATACCAGGCATCCCCAAACTGCGGCCCTCCAGATGTTTTGGCCTACAACTCCCATGATCCCTAGCTAACAGGACCAGTGGTCAGGGATGATGGGAATTGTAGTCCAAAACATCTGGAGGGCTGAAGTTTGGGGGTGCCTGATCTATACACCCGCATTAGCAATGGAATGGGAAAACTAGGTGCTGTTGGGATTCCTTCACTCCCAGGTGCTGTGCCTGCACTCGGCTGGATTGAATCTTACCGTACTTTTCCATCTGTAAGACTGTGTTTTTTTTACCTTAAAACACTTAAAAATTGGGGTCGTCTTATACATGGGTAGTGCAGAGGGGGGGACGGTGGAAATGATTTCTGTCTTGAGTAGTAAATTGACACTGGCGTTATTGTGGGTGATAGGTTGCTGCGGCAATGTCCGCTTGCGATTGGGCGCCGCTGCGACAATGTCTGCTTGTGATTGGGTGTTGCTGCGGCAATGCCTGCTGGTGATGGGGCTCTGCTGCGGCCATTGGGCATGTGATTGGCGGCTGCTGGTGTCGATCGGAAATACGATAGGAGGTTTCTGCGTTGTGTTCTATCGCAAGCGTTTGGAATTTGGGTGAGCTTTTTTTCCGGCATTCCTCCCATTTTGGTCAATCTCCCCCCATTTTCATAATATTGAGTCCCCCAAATTAGGGGGCGTCTTAACCACGGGGGCATCTTATAGACTGAAAAGTACGGTATATTTTTATCCCACGATGCTTGTTGATGCGTTGAAAAATTAACATTGCTGTTTATAATGGGCCATTTGTAGCTTCCACTGTCTGCACTACTGATGTTTGCTTATCCTGATATGGAAATAAAAAATGGCACCATATGTAAGGTAAAGGTAAAGGGACCCCTGACCATTAGGTCCAGTCATGTCCGACTCTGGGGTTGCGGCGCTCATCTCGCTTTATTGGCCGAGAGCCGGCGTACAGCTTCCGGGTCATGTGGCCAGCATGACAAAGCCGCTTCTGGCGAACCAGAGCAGCGCACGGAAACGCCGTTTACCTTCCCACCAGAGCGGTTCCTATTTATCTACTTGCACTTTGACGTGCTTTCGAACTGCTAGGTGGGCAGGAGCTGGGACCGAGCAACGGGAGCTCACCCCGTCACAGGGATTCGAACCGCCGACCTTCTGATCAGCAAGCCCTAGGCTCTGTGGTTTAACCCACAGCGCCACCTGGGTCCCTGTTGGCACCATATGTAGAGACCTCTATTTCACTTGCATGATGTTGTAATGGGGCGGTCAGGAGGCACAGCTCGACAGATTCCAGCAATGTTGATCTGCACTTTTACAGATATCATGAACATCAAGATAACAATATTTAATGTCACCAACCAAAGGAGCAAAACCTCCCACCCCCTGCATGGAATATACCTAATTTAAACAATATATTCAATTTGTTTTGAATGTTCTGTGATTGTCTTGCAAACTGCTTATGATGTTACATTTCCAGAGTCAAATAGAAAAAAAACACCTCCCATGACAATATGAATCAGTAAACAAATGCAAGTCTTTTGGGTGTATTTGATTCTTGGGCTTTTTAGTTACAACCAATCTAATTCCTTAGTGAAATCCATGTCCAGCATGTTTGATTTGTTGTTGAAACAAATGTGACAATTGGTAAGGAAACAAAGGCAATTTAGAAACTAATGCATATATATTTCATTTTGAGAAAGCAGAATGCACTTGGTTATTTATTGTTGTTTTAAAAAAAGCTAAGGTTGCTTCTGTAACTTATTTATGGTGTTCAATTCTTAACATTCTTTTGTTTATCAAAGGTATTAAGGGTCTCTGAAGGGGTTCACAACAAAGGACTTACACAGGGGTAAATAACATCAAATTCTCAAACACCAAACAGTAGTACATGAATAAGGATTTGACATAAGTGATATAATTTACATGCAATTAATAAAACAGAGCACCACCCTCCCAATGTTCTGTCTTTCAAGTTGTGTCACTGCAAAACCTCTTCAGGAAGCTGAACGTTTTCTTATGCCTGGAGGGGAAGTAGCTGACTCAAAACAGTGCTTAACTTAGGCTCGATTGGACCCTTGCTATTCTATAGCTACACACTACAGGTTTGGATGAGGTCTGTTACAACGTTGGTCTCCACATCTCTATATACAGACATATATAAATATGTGTGTAGTTTCATTGCTCGGTCATGCAAATGTAGACTAGAGGTGTGTGCAAGAAGTTGTTTTTTTCAAGGGGTGTATCCTGTCTGCCAGTACTCAGTGTGCCCTGAGTTATTACCTGAGAGCTGTTATGACATACTGCTTCGTGTTTGGCTTACCTGGCGAATACCTCTAGAGCAGAGCTTTCCAAACTTTTCATGTTGGTGACACACTTTTTAGACGTGCATCATTTTGCGACACAGTTCAGTCAGCCTTACTAGCAAACTGGAGGTTAAACTAACCCTTTTCCACCCCCAGGAGAATTGCGGGGAATGTTTGCGCGACACACCTACACACTGCGGCCGACACACTAGTGTGTCGCGACACAGTTTGGAAAGCTCTGCTCCAGAGTGTCGCACATTTTCCCAAACAGTTCACCAGCTAAAAGCTGTGTCTTTACTGCTTGATCCTAACATATCTTATTTTTTTCCTGTCTCGATACTTCCTTATAAATTGAAATGCTTGACCTTTCCTTGTTATTATTTCCCCTACTAAGGATTGTGGCATTGTAGTGTGTGCCCATAAAAATAGGATCCTACTTCCAGTTTGATCGTAACATTTACCTTGCATAAAATGGAATAGGAAGGAGAAGAAAGAAGAACAGAGAGTCATTCAGCCAAAGCCCAAATAATGGCTCTATCATTGGAATGTGTGTTTGTGTGCTTTTTCCTAAAGGGCGGGGGGGGGGGGGGAGAGACACACACACACCTAAGCTGTACTCTCTGAGTACATTCTGAGCACATTCCAGTGCAGCAGAGTATATTGCTGCAACTGACGCACAAGTCTGAATACTCTCAATGAAGAGTGACTGGCATTCAGAAAGCTAAATACGGGCACTGTTCACCAAGCCATTTCTTTTATTGTCCTTAACAGATTAAGGGTGTTTTGAAGGCAGTTATTGATTTTAGCTGAGCCACAGTTGGGAATATATACAGCAGGAATCGTTATGTACAAAATGTTTGACGTTTCTGCCATCGGTATGAAGAACTTGTAGATAAAGTTTGCACAGTCTTTAATTGCTCTATTAGGAGAAGGAAAAGGGAAGGATTCTCATTGATTTCTCCTATTCTTTGTTTCCGATTTATTATTTGCAGATTATTCCTCTTAATTATACATTATGCTCACAGCCTTCAAACTCCAGCACTGGAAACATTGTACAGTGTGCAGCAAGACCACTTACACTAGTATGGCCCTCTCGATATTGATGCAACTGCAAAATTGACATAAGACTTTCCTATTCCATTTTCAAACATAAGCACAAACAACAATGTATCCCAGTCATATGGGGAGCTGTGCAGTCTAGTTCATTGAGAGGTGGCTTTGAATGTGGAACACTTGTGGTTGAGTATCTCCCTGGGCTTTGGATTTTCTGGGTAGTCATGGACAAGTGACCCATAATTCCATTCTTCACCTGTGAAATGGGAATAAGATTGTGTCAGGGACTGGGCAGAGGAGGAATGGTGGAGACCGCCTCCCCAGCCTGACCCTTCCAGAGAAGAGGAAGACAGTTTAGATTTACAACAGGGGTTTGAGCTCAGAGGCAGATGAGGGGAAAAGTTGGGAAATAATGGGAGAGGAGAAGGAGGAGGAAGCACAAAAAGGGTCACAGCTGATGGACACAGTGTCTTTAGAAAGCATTCCAGTCCTCTCCTCTCCCAGAACCTGGTGAGCCTTGAAAGTAGGAGAGCAAAGAGCTCAAAGACAGAGGGCACCTCTCAGCACCTGTAGGGATGAAACATGAGGAAGTGGGAGAGACGGAGGGGGTGGATAGTCACTCGGGACAACGCCGTTATCCAAGAGGCTGGGTTCTAAAGCCTCTCTCTGTAAATACCGAATAAAAAGCGGATGGTAAGAACATTCCTTGTCTTTGTACGTTCCTGGCCATGGGAGTCGCTGGCATCAGCCTGGCAGTCTGATAATTCAGTAGCAAATAAGCGGCTCCTGCCTAAGCACTTTGTCATTGGGTTCTATTATAATAATAATAATAATAATAATAATAATAATAATAATAATAATAGTAATTTATTATTTCTACCTTGCCCATCTGGCTGGGTTTCACAAGCCACTCTGAGTGGCTTCCAGCAGAAGGTTAAAAATACATTAAAACATCAGTCATTAAAAACTTCCCTAAACAGGGCTGCCTTCAGATGTCTTCTAAATGTCATATAGTTGTTTATTTCTTTGACATCTGATGGGAGGGCATCAGATTCCATAGGGCGGGTGCCACTACCAAGAAGGCCCTCTGTCTGGTTTCCTGTAACCTCACTTCTTGCAGTGAGCGAACCGCCAGAAGGTCCTCGGAGCTGGACCTCAGTGTCCATTGTCCTTGTCCTTGAAACACTATATGCCACCATGTTGAAACAATCTGCAATGTTCCTCAGGGAGAACCGCCAAACTTTGAACCCGATCCTTTACTGGGGGTGCAGCTGGCAGGCAAACCCCCAGCCACCGCCACCACTAGTTCCACCTTGTTGGGATTGACGAAGGCAGTGGTTAATAGAATGACCCATGACTTTTCATGTAATATAGAATTGTATTCGTTAATGCGTTTAGCAAGAAACATTGGTGTTACATGATTAGCAAGTGGGCTGTGTTTTCCACAAGGGTCAATATTCTAACATTATTGTATGATTGATTGATGGCACTTTCCTCTTTCCCTCCCTGTCCCAGTTTCCCCACTTGAGGCCTGTTGGTTTCTTTTCCATATTACTAACATACATTTGATGCATTTCCTATTTAATGTAATTTTCATGCAGCGGTAGAGGTTCACGGCGTTTGGAATGTGTGTTTACAGAAAGTGACAGATCATTAATCCAAGCCTCTCTCAAGGCATGACCTCAGCTACAGGCACAATGACAGTAATTTCTCAAGACTTCTGACTTCTCATCAGGACGTTCCTTCGGCTTGTACAGTTGGTTGCACCTAATAAACTACATGGTAATAACCCATCAATGCTAACTTTGTCCTCTAAATTGATGCATAATCTATCTAGAAATGACAATTGCTTTTGATACCCCAAAAAATCAACAAATGTACTGTTTATATGAGGCATTGTTGCTTTCTCCAGTTTAAATGAAGCAATTCTAACTAGTTGTTTTTGTTCACAGTTAAATGTTTCACTACTTCCCGAGTGCTGTTACACTTGCTGAGATTATGAGAGGAAATATTCATGAGCGACACACTGACTAATATGTTGTACTGTGCCCCACTGAACAATTAGTGGCATAAAACAAAGTAATAGGCTGGATTCTCATGGTTTCTATTACTCATTACAAACTACTTAATTGCTTGCTTAGTGTCCAGCCACAATGGAGGAATGAATAATGTAAGCAAACTGGCTGAAGCGGAACTTGGACAGGACTAAAGTAATGATGTTTTGGGAGACGATGAGGCTAGAGGAGGAAGAGGAAGAGGAAGAGACGGGTGCCAATCACAGATGGACCTCAGCTTCCCCTGATCGCTCAAGACTGTAACCCTGGATTTGTCATTGCACCAGGAATTCGGGGTTGAACATGACTAAGTTAGGTCCATTAATGGGTAAAACTTCATTAAATGCCACCCAATACAGTTCCATCCTGCTCTTTCTTCAAGAAGAAGAGTTTGGATTTGACATCCCACTTTATCACTACCCGAAGGAGTCTCAAAGCGGTTAACATTCTCCTTTTGCTTCCTCCCCCACAACAAACACTCTGTGAGGTTAGTGGGGCTGAGAGACTTCAAAGAAGTGTGACTAGCCCAAGGTCACCCAGCAGCTGCATGTGGAGGAGCGGAGACACGAACCTGGTTCACCAGATTACGTATCCACCGCTCTTAACCACTACACCACACTGGCTCTCTTCAAGGAGCTCAAGGCAGTGTGCATGGCTTCCTCTTCATTTTATCCCTGCCCAAGGTTACCCAATAAGCATTTTGGCTAAGCAAGGATCCTGTCCTGGCCAAGCAAGGTTGATATGCAACATTCTTATCTGATCGCTGCGTTGAATACACACTGACTCCACCACAGAAAACAAAGAATGATTATCTGCACTCATCCAGACCGATTTATAAAGCATTCATTTTTCTGTAACTAGAAGTCAGGCAAAAACTATTGTTTTGTTAAATAAAGCCTATCATCTCAGCTGCAATGGTGGTCTTCCATTGGCATCCTATCTTTTCCCATATGATTTATTGTGATTTTTAAAGACTACAGTCCTATACACACTTACGTGGGAGAAAGCCCAACTGAAGATATTGGGTTTTACTTCTGAGTAGGCATGTACAGCTTGCTGTTAAACAGCTATTTTTCAAACATGACCCATTATATTTTGGGAATGGGTGAGTGGGAGGCGTTTCACATTATATTCCTTTGACGAATTTTCATGATATTGGTTGAGAGCTCCATTCATGTACTGTCATTCTGGGCCAATTTAATGACCTGTGGATTTGTTGAGTGGGTGGGTGGTGAAATTGGAGGCTTAATAGGGTGGTTTGCTTTGTCTCACTTTATGCTGCATTTCCCCCCCATAATTATTCGGCTTCACTTTGCTTTCGGGTCTTTTGTTTCATCTTGGCAGCCCAATCTACAAATGAATTAAGCAATTCTTACATAAGCCAATTTTCTCTCATATAAACTAGATATTACAGATAATTATGCCACAATGAAGACCAAGTAACAGGGGATACGACACGCTGTTGTG
The DNA here is from genome assembly GCA_034641385.1 of Darevskia mixta. Taxonomy (NCBI): domain Eukaryota; kingdom Metazoa; phylum Chordata; class Lepidosauria; order Squamata; family Lacertidae; genus Darevskia; species Darevskia mixta. Next base: position 6,770,830 of record JAWWNH010000058.1, read on the forward strand.
CTAAAACACGGATAGAGGACCTTTAGGTGTGGACCGGCCTCAGCCAATGCTCAGGAAAGATGGGATTTGTAGTTTTATCAACTTCTGGAAAGCCACGGGTTCCTCACCCAGACTTACAAACTCAGTGCCACCATTACTGCAGGATCCAACCCAAATGCAGACTTAAAAAAATTATGCCCAGGATGCATCCCATTCTCCAGTTAGATGGGAGAGTCTGTATACCACTGCTTCTTGTGATATATATAAATGCCAGAAATATGGCATACTTGGCATAAATGCTGCTTTAATATAAACAGTGGTCCTGGAGTCTAAGCCATTTTTTTTTTGGGAGGGGGGAGCAACGTTGCTCTCTCTTTGCACCCAGGGTTGTCATACTGGGCTGCTACTGTACAACCAGCAATATGAATATTGGCCTGTTTCAGAGCGATGATATGACATGATATGACACTGAGGTCCAGCGCCGAGGGCCTTCTGGCGGTTCCCTCACTGCGAGAAGTGAAGTTACAAGGAACCAGGCAGAGGGCCTTCTCGGTAGTGGCGCCCACCCTGTGGAAAGCCCTCCCATCAGATGTCAAAGAAATAAACAACTATATGACATTTAGAAGACATCTGAAGGCAGCCCTGTTTAGGGAAGTTTTTAATGATTGATGTTTTAATGTATTTTTAACCTTCTGTTGGAAGCCGCCTAGAGTGGCTGGGGAAACCCAGCCAGATGGGTGGGGTAGAAATAAATTGTTGTTGTTGTTGTTGTTGTTGTTGTTGTTGTTGTTATAGAGCCCAATGACAAAGTGCTTAGGCCACTTAACTAAGCTTGACCAGGGCCTTTTGTACCCACATCCCTTCTCTTCCCGACTTCCCTCCCCACTATAAGAAAGCCACAAGCAGCTGTGGTTGCTGTGCGGATGTTATTGGCTCAGAGATGGAAAGAAGATAAAGGCCCGACAAAGAAGAATGGCATATTAAGTTGGTGGATTATGATGAAATGGCAAAAATGACTGGGAGAATCAGAAATCAGGAAGACCAGAATTTTAATAAGGAATGGGGAAAATTTATAATTTATCCTAAAAATCCTTGTAAACAGCTAAAATCGTTAGTAGGAATGGAATAACACTTGTAGTTTTAATGGTGAATTTTGGATATAATGGAGATATAAAAGATTCGGATTTTTATGATTTTTAGGGATTTTTAGAAAAGATGTATGAGGTAATGACTAACAAACGGATCCACAAAGGGGAGGAGAGGTCCAGGAGGTTATTTGGAATCTTGATTTTATGATGTGTGTTGGATATGTGAGTGTAAAACGTTAATTTGAAAAACCAAATAAATAAATTTATAAAAAAGAAAGTAAGCCGAAAGCAAAACTTAACATCCCTCCTGAAAAAGAGTTCTGCTGAACAGAAACGTTTGTCACTGCTTCATGACTTTTCAGTTTTTCCTAAAATAAAAGATATTGATTGGCATCGAGAGTTCCCGTAGCAGAACGTAATCCACAAGACATTTGTACTTTAGGCAACCTCAGCACAGACAGGCAGAGTCCAAGGAGGCAAAACATGGTTAAAACAAGCAACCTAGAATGCAAAATCTGGTTAAACGAGGCAAATTACAGTAGCAGCGAGGCTCCACCCCTTCAGGTGCTCTTGATTGGGCAGTTTAAATTAGGGACTTTGACAGGCAATCCCGCTCTCCAATGAGACCAGCTGGATGGTCTTCATTGGCCGGCCATACATGTGACTCCTGGCCACCGGGAATGGTGGCTGGCCACGAGGGGCCTCAAATACTGCCCACTCAGAAGAGGGTAAGAGGCCATTATCGTCTTTGCTGTACTTTTTCCTATGTTGCTGCCATCTTTTCTGTCATTTTGAAAATAAATTCTTATTTCAGTCACATCCTAGAGCTTACCTAAATTCCATGTACTGATTGTCGGCTTTTGAAAGGGAGGTCTTGATCTTTCACAAGGGAAATAAATAACTCTAAGACCGCCTCATCTCTCTTTTACTGAAAATATAAAGTCCGCATCACAACAGCTCATTTCTTATTTCCTTTTTAGTTATACCAAAAATTCGTCGTGCATATCAATTAAAGGCTCCCGTGTTCTGATTCAATACAATTTTAATGATTTTTGTAGAACAGGCTCCAGTGATTAAAAAAAACGAACATGTTTAAATATTAAACACTGGCATTCTGAGATAGGGACATAAAATTGAAAGGTCAGGAAATTAGCCTTTTTAGTATTGTTTCAAATATCCATTTGTATTATCTTCAGGAATTGTCAAATCTCTAGCTTGAATGATGTCACCAGAAAATGACTCAGAAACGCCAGTTGTAATTAAATCTGTTGTCAGGAACAGACATCATTTCAGAACGATATATGGTTTTGCAACTTACGATTTTTCAAAACTCCCAGCTGGTTCTTTCCCCCTTTCTATGTTTCCAGTTGATTCGCACCCACACCCACCCTATCTTTGTAACCACCAAAGTCCATTTTATTTTGAGGAATCTACTCCCTGTCTTATCAGCTAGCATGCCAAAGCGCCAATTTGCGACTCCCGTTACTGATATTCCAGCTCATTTCCCATCTTTATGGCAAATGATAAAGTACCAGCTTTGCTAATGGAAGATGGGCTCTGAATGAACATAAAAGTGGTCCTATTCTGGGTGAAAAGAAATAGTTCGTTCTATGTAGATGATGCATTAGATTCTATTCATTCAGGAATGAAAAGGAGTGAAGGAGTTCAACAGACTAAAGCAACAGAGGTGGTAGCTTTCGAACAGCAAGAGAAATAACATAAATTATAGGGCAATTTTAATACTCCTCTAATCCTGCCAGATGAGCTGTCATAAACCTGGGGAAAAAATGCCTGCCTGCCAAAAGGGTTATTATTATATCTGCCTTAGAAACCTGTCTAAAAAGTAACTCCATGCAATATTATTCTATGCAATGCAGAGAGGAAGTAGATGTTGGCATGGGTGGCTAAATCTCCTGCAAAGTAAAGCCAGGTGTGGTAGTTATAAATTACAGACATCCTAGGTCATCAAATGATTTCTGCGACAGACCAGCCCATTATTATTTCTGCACTGGTGGTAACCTACCATTAAGACTACTTTAATAATGCAATCTATTGGTGCTGTCTTTGAAGATGGCCCAGAAATCACAGCTGGAGCCAAAATTATTCGGATTCTCTCCTTGCAGGACGCAAAGATCATAATGCACCAATTTTCACTTAATTGCATTGAAATCAAGTTTTGATTTCAGACAAGTTCAAAATGTTACCTACAGTACTTCCAAAGCAAACCTTGGTGCCAATCACTAGGCCTCGTTTTAAAGCAGACAATGGTGAATGAATGCCTGAATATCTCCTGGTTACGTAGTTTCTAAAAATACAGAATGAAATAGTTTGGGGGGGGGGGGCGGCAGATGAATTTAAAGCAACTACACATTATGTTTCTCATGTTTGCATTCAGTTTTCTTTTCTTTCTTTCTTTCCGCACCTAATAGTATTTTAACCATTTCACTTGTTGTTTTAGCAGTATTGCTTTATTGTGTATTTTATTTATATATGTTTATATTGTAATGTTTTTGGAACTTGTGCTATTTTATACAGTGCTATTTTTCTAGAAAAAGAGGTGCCGGAACTCACTGTGAACGCCTCCCTTGTTCTCTTGGAATGGCAATGGCGCCCACCTGAGAGGTGCCGGAACTGAGTTCCAGTGAGTTCCAGCTGGGGGGGGGAAGCCCTGGTTTTCTATTTTGTAAACTGCTTAGAACCTGTTTCTGGCATTATGTGGTATTTATATAATGAGGAGCAGGAGGAGAAAGATGCGGCTGTCCAGACTGCAATTTCCAACATGACATCAGCTCAAGGAACAAGGGAGAACAACTTGGTTAATTTCTTCCCAGAGATGGACGAATCACTCTGCTTCTGGTCTGTGTTCACTTTTGTCTGTGTTCACTCCTAAGAATTGTGTTGGCTCACTTCCATTTTAATATGAGAAGCATTTTTATTATTAATTTTAATTAATAATTAATTGACATAACCATCCCTTAATCCAACATAATACAATCCTCGCCTATCTCTCCATTAATTTAAACCAATTAATATCACCTAAAACTAGGTTATTTCCATAGCAGATGCAATGTTTTTGAAAAAAATCATGTTACACAGTCTTCCTGATTTTCTCTGTTTTTTTTTATCCAATATGTCAACTTTGCCAATGTAATTACTTTGCAGCTACGAATATTTAAATTATGTGTTGTTGGGTCCTCTTATCCCCCCCCCCAATTCTAAGCAATTAGGACTTTAGCTGCCATCAACAACTAATGGATACGTTATGCTGTCTGACTGATTTATTTCCTACCATAAAACCTAGAAAAATTATAATAGGATCTTTTGGAATCTTTACTTATGCCAGCCCAATACCTTATGTTGGGGGAAGGCTGTAGCAAAGGAATCATTTTTATGAAGCTGCACACATGCATTTCAAGCTGTTGCACACTTGTTCCTTGGAGTCTGATCATGTTTGATTTGTGTTTTTGCATGGGGTGAAATAAAAAGTAGAAAAAGTCTATCCATGATCAAGTCGCTTATTCCTTCCTTTATCTAGTGCTGGCAGGACCACAAATCGAAATTAGAATTGTTCCTCCTCTAGCATTTTGTTAACAAGAAGTTTACAGTTAGAATGACTCAGTAAAACGATAACTTTTTGAACATGCTTATTTATTTTTAAGAAGAGAAGACTCCCTGGAAAAGACCCTGATGTTGGGAAAGATGGAGGGCACAAGGAGAAGGGGACGACAGAGGACAAGATGGTTGGACAGTGTTCTTGAAGCTACCAACATGAGTTTGACCAAACTGCGGGAGGCAGTGGAAGACAGGAGTGCCTGGCATGCTCTGGTCCATGGGGTCACGAAGATTCGGACACGACTAAACAATAACACCACCACTTGTTTGGGGGAACAGATCTGACTGACACAAGACAGATTGCCTCCCCCCCCCCCGGTAGCGTAGCAGGAACTTAGGGGGAAAGCAACATGTAAATTTTTGAGCAATGTTCACCAGCAAACTGCGGGAGGCAGTGGAAAACAGAAGTGCCTGGCATGCTCTGGTCCATGGGGTCACGAAGAGTCGGACACGACTAAACGACTAAACAACAACAACAACAACAACAATTTATTTTTAATATATTCATATACTGCCCTTCATCCAAAGATCTGAGGGCAGTTCACAAGATAAAAATATAAGATAGAAGCACAAAATAAATAGTTAAAATGAAAAAAAAAACAAAATAAAGCAATAACCCCCCACACTCCCAGAAACACATTTAAAAGGCCTGGTTGAAGAGGAATGTTTTCGCCTGGTGCCTAAAGATGTATAATGAAGGCGCCAGGCAAACCTCCCTGGGGAGAGCATTCCACAAACAGGGAGCCACTGCAGAAAAGGCCCATTCTCGTGTTGCCACCCTCCAGACCTCTCATGTAGGAGGCACACAAAGAAAGGCCTCAGATTATTATCACAGGGTTCAGGTCAGTTTATATGGGGAGAGGCGGTCCCTTGAAGTACTGCAGATCTGAGCATAAAGTAATGCATGCCTTATTTTAATTTCTGGCAGCAAATCAGTCAGAACAATGACACGCCAAGTGATGACAATGGGGATTGAGCTGAATTCACATGTTCGTTTGACCAGATGACAACTGCCTTCCAGATGCTCTCCTATTATTTGGCTAATTGCTTGACATTTAAGAAACAATCATTCACGATAACTGGCCAGCGATATCAGGTCCATAAATTTATGTTATGAGGGATAACGGAAATTGCTGCCACCGCTATTATTATTTGTTATCTGTGCAACATCAGGAGCGCAAGACAGCCATGGGGAAAGCAGCGTGGAAATTCAATGGATGAGCTCTTTTGTTCATAAGATTGGAATTACATTGGGAGAAGGACAGGTCTTTTTAGGAACAGCACCTTCTCCTGAGTTTAATAGAAAAGAAATGCATACTGTCAGAGGAGTTCTGCCCTAAGATCCACTGCACAGATTATGTTACCCATATACCAACAATGTAAAGTATAATGGTGAAAAACATACTCATCAGATGCCTGTTATTTAGCTGAGATTTCTGCATTGCTGGGGGTTGGACTAGATGACCCTTGGGGTCCCTTCCAACTCTACGATTCTATGACTTTGCTGCCTGCAACCAGGCCTGTTCTTATAGCCAAGCAAACCCTGAACTACAAATCTGCATCCACTCAGCCAGCAACCAAACAATAAAAAAAACAACCCCTGCAATCAGCCAGAAAAACCTCCTACAGGCAGGCAAGCAAGCAGCACTCACACCAGTATACAGACAACTCTTCAAACTTATGTAAGGAAAATGCACACACAAACTTGCTGGCTGGGAGAATAGACCAGGCAGGGACCAAGGCAGTGGGTCTTCTGTATGTCTGTTCTCCATTTTAAAAATATCTCTGTGACAAGGCTGTTTCTATAATGCACGCACGCACACACACACACACACACAAAACAACCCACAAGGGGAGAAACTTCATAATCATGATTCAGGTGCCATAGTCCTGTGATAAACTCATGTCCTCCAAGTCGTGCGATGATGCATTTATGTGGCAAGGTGTCGCCCCTTCCCTTGGAACCTCCCCAATACCAAGAATATAAAGCATGACAACTAGTATTTTGGGTAAAATCAGGCCACAACTTTATTGACTACAGATGTAAGAGGTTTGGCATAGGCATTGGGTAGACTCCACCCCTTCCGGACCGTCTACTCAGCAGCTCATTGGATCTCAATTCGACATCTGTGTCAATCATCAGCATGCCTCAGTACAAATGGGTAGTGAAAGCCTATTATGGTTTGTAACAGATTGAATCCTGCCTTTTCGAGATCCTCCTTGAATGGTGTGAAAAAGAATTTGACAAAAGGCATGCTGGTAAATTTTATTGGGCTAAGCTTGATGACAATATAAAAGCAATAAATTAGATAGAGAGTTGTTGATGGAGCCCTGCTTCAAACAGATTTTAATCTCCGAAGTGTTCCTAGCAGAGCTGCTAATTACATCCTTTCCCTATTCAGTTTAATTGCGGACCAGAATAATACAGTTTCCCTGGTAATATGTTAATGTTCCTATAGCCAAGTTCGATTATGGTGTTTTGTTGTTCTTCACTTTGTGAATATTTGGTTTGGGGAAAAAACTTAGTTCTGTTGAGCCAATAATATTATATGTTGCCCATCAGTGTTACTGGAAGTAGGTCAACAGAACTTGTCACTCAGCAAGTCAAATACAGTTTGTGGCCAGTCAAGTATTTGACACCTTCATCCCCACTCCCCACGGTTTTAGTGTGAGGCAAAAATTGAGTTTTATTCCACCCCACTAATTTCAATGCAAAGGAAGGACAATGCTAATAGAGGTGTGTGGATGTAATCAATTATGTATTGTTTGCGAACTTAAAGCAGCAGCAACAGCAAATATCAATTGTTTTCACTAGATTGATTTCTGTTCTGGACACGGGACAAATAATTGAATGCTGGCAATTTCTGCTCCTGGTTCCATATTTGTCAGAATTCTCCGACCTCTGTCAGTCAAACTGAAATCCTACTCAGGTCTATTTAGAAGTCCCATCAAGTTCAATGGGACGTACTCTCAGGTTAGAGGTATGGGACTGCAGCTCAATTTGAAATGGTACTATAGCTGGGTCACTAAGCAGATTTTATAAAGTTGGGTTAATAACTTGCATTGATCAGTAGAACCAATGCTAGTGTCATACAATAAAATCTCAAGGTCACCAGCTAGGTTGACATTACACTTTCCAATTATTTAATATGTTTTTAAAAACCTCCGTCTTCATTACAGTATCTTACAGTGCTTCCAAACAATGACAACTTGTGAACCAAAGGTGACCTTAGGATAGCAGGAAATTCTGCTCACAGAAGGTATGTTTCCAACAAAGCAGAAAAGCATTGAAAACACAAACTTTATGAAAAACTTATTTTAATAGCCCACTGGAGTTACATAAGAAGGGGCAGATGGAACTTGTCACCCTGGAAAGTAGCCCATATAGGAGAAGGAGAAGTCTGGTCCTAAACCTCCACTACCTTGCAGAACATCTTTGGGGGAAGAAAAGGCTACGGAATAAGCCCTACACAAATTCAGAGTGGAGTCCCTAAAACGGTTGGATGTTGTCTTGTACGCCTCCTTCCAGCAAGGAGTACACCTCCTGCAGCCCAGCTGGTGCCAAACATATTGCTCTGCTTTCCTATGGACCACATCAGTACGGGCAAGAGGAGGGTCTTTCCATCTGGGCAGCCCAGGACCTCCAAAGTGTGCCCCGGGGAGGGCACTTCGCTGCTGCTAACTGGAGTTACATAAGAACATACACTGACCATTGGTTCATCTATTTATGTATTGTTGACACTGGCCGTGGTTCTGCAGGGTTTCAAGCAGTAGTGTCTCCCACACATTTTGAGGTTGCACTCATGGTTCTTTGGATCCAAGCATCTAACTCAGGCATCCCCAAACTTGGCCCTCCAGCTGTTTTGGGACTACAATTCCCACCATCCCTGACCACTGGTCCTGTTAGCTAGGGATGATGGGAGTTGTAGTCCCAAAACAGCTGGAGGGCCGAGTTTGGGGGTGCCTGCTCTAACTGTACATAACTTGGTATGTGTGTGTTTGGTGTAATATAATATGGCAACCCAATAAATCATTCCATATGTGTTCAAACTGAGCCAGATTGGCAGTTCGTTATCACAGCCTAATTGAAATGCATCCAGGTAAGTGCTTATATTTCCTAAATAACGAGAAACATTTTGAAAGCTGATAAAAGATGAAGAAACAGCTGCCTGGGAAAACCAAGTCTATTGCTGGCATTCTGGGGATACCAATGCTAAGCAAGTATCAGATCGCCAGCTGGCTCATTTGTAATTGACATACATTCTCCACAAAAGACTCAGTAGAAATGCTGGTGCGACGGCCATGTATTTCAGTATGTCAAACTTTGCCTGCATTTACTACCATGATGAAACAGCAGCATTTTCAGCCCAGCCCTGTCTCCAAAGTGACCGCTCAGGTGACTGGGAATGTCAACCTGTGCTGCACTTTTCAGAAGTAAACCATTAGGACTTGTGGCTACAACAATCAAACTCATCCTTTGGGATCAAACTCAATTCATGCACAAACAGTATGTTATGGCATGGGAACCATGTCCATATGGTCTGGTTCCACACCATGAAGGAAAAATCTATTGGGAATGCAGCTACTCTATATAATGAGCAGGATCCAGAGGTCTCCCAAAGCATAAAAATTAAAAAATAGAAGTTGCAACACCCAGTGGTTTCCCCCCCCCAGGGGGTACTCAAGGATACACAGTACCGGCACTTCTTTTCTAGAAGGAAAGCACTGTCAACACCAATGTAAAAATCAGACTATCTCCAAAGGGCGGGCTGGGGGGAATCTTAAGCAATCATAAGCATTTCAGGTTTGGACTGTGGGGAGATTTAATACCTAAGAATACATTGTTGAGCAATGGGGGGCAGAATATATTTGAAGACGTTTTACTGTGTTTACCTTTTTATACCTCACAATAAACACACATAAAAATGCTTGTGAAGTATAGTCCAATATAGGGGAAAGGAAATGTTACTGCCTGCCCCCCCCCCCATTTCTAAATGGTCTGTTCACTCTTTGGAAAGAGAAAAAGCGAAATTAAGTTGCCTCTTTTAACATGTTTTTAAGCCCATATCTTGCAGCTGGGATTTTTTCCCTGTAATCAAAAAGGGAAATAGTGCGGTCTGGTTTGCAAATCCCATTAAAACTGTCTGTGATACTATGTGAAGAAGCAGCATGCTGGTGAACATTGCTCAAAAATTTACATGTCGCTTTCCCCCTAAGTTCCTGCTATGCTACTGGGGGGGGGGGAGCCAATCTGTCTTGTGTCAGTCAGATCTGTTCCCCCAAACAAGTGGTGTTGTTGTTGTTTAGTCGTTTAGTCGTGTCCGACTCTTCGTGACCTCATGGACCAGAGCACGCCAGGCACTCCTGTCTTCCACTGCCTCCCGCAGTTTGGTCAGACTCATGTTGGTAGCTTCGAGAACACTGTCCAACCATCTTGTCCTCTGTTGTCCCCTTCTCCTTGTGCCCTCCATCTTTCCCAACACCAGGGTCTTTTTTTCCCAGGGAGTCTTCTCTTCTCATGAGGTGGCCAAAGTATTGGAGCCTCAGCTTCAGGATCTGTCCTTCCAGTGAGCACTCAGGGCTGATTTCCTTAAGAATGGATAGGTTTGATCTTCTTGCAGTCCATGGGACTCTCAAGAGTCTCCTCCAGCACCATAATTCAAAAGCATCAATTCTTCGGTGATCAGCCTTCTTTATGGTCCAGCTCTCACTTCCATACATCACATATAGGTGCCAACTCGAACAAAATATTGGGCCCCTTGGGCGCATGCTCTAGTGGGGATAACAGTGAACTAAGAAAGCTTGATTGTAAATTTCTTTCAGTATCAAATCAATATTATTTTGATCCGTTGTTGCGGGGCTCCGAGAAGGCATGGGGCCCACATACTCTGCTTATTTGGTAATCTGCCACTGTCCACTTGCCCACTTGCCTCTCCCACCGGCCTGCCCCCAGCTGCCACGGCTCAGACGCACTCAAAAATGGCACCCAATACCAGGAGGCAAGCCAGGGAAAGAGGGTGGTGTCTAGTTGGGGGGTGGGTCAGGGAAGTGGCTGCCCAAGAGAGGGAGGACGGGAGGAATGTGTGTGGTTGCAGATAATATTGGGGGGCACTCCCTATTTTTATGGGGGGGACAAAGGGACCAGGGCACCTATGCTTGGTTACCACTTATGCTTTGTTGAGGGAAACAAATGATGGCCCTATTTCAGCTTCTTTCATCCTCACTGCAAGTGGAGAAGGACATCTGTAGGGCCTTATGAATACCACACACCAGCACACGGCTTATTCACATGAAACTATAGTTTGTTTTATACTACGGTTTAATGTGGCGCCTGAACCTGGCCAAATTATATAGTCATCACCTCATAGTATCCATGCTAGTATCATTTGGAGGGTATTCAGAAAGGAACCATTAATTAACCTAATAAATGACCGAGTTGAAGAATTAATTAGTTCCCCTAATGCCTCAATGGAGTTAATAGGGAATTCTTAAACAGTTTCTTGATTGAAAGCTAATGTGATAGTAATGAGAAACATACGTACCTGAGAATACTATTAAGTTCAGGCAGAGTAATGAGCAACATGACAGGGGATCCATCAAACTATATGTAGAAATGAATTTCCTTCATTAGACACTTTACATAAATACAGACCTCCCCCCCTTCAAATGTGAGAGATTTGCAAAGGAGGGGCTATCAAAGCAAAGAATATATACCCAAAGTAGTCCAACAAGGCAGCAGTAAAACTGCATCACTTTTGTCCTTCACGGAAAATAAAGGAAAGAAGAAGAAGTAAAGTGTTGGTTTTTTTTTAAGCAACTTACAGAACTGTCCAACATGTAATGGATTACTATGACGATTACTGTATGACAGGATATTTTCACCAAATCTCTGTCATCAAAAAGCTTTCAGTGCTTTTCTTTCTTCCATGCTTAGAAAAGTGAAATAAGACGATACATGAATTAGTAAAATAGCTGAAATTTGTTTCCTTAAAGTTTAATAGCTCTGACTGTTTTACAGTCTGAACGCACATCCACACCAGACATTTAAAGCACTCTTCTACCACTTTTAACAGTCATGGGTTGTCATTTCCCTGCCAAGAATGCTGGGAACTGTAGTTTGTTAAGGGTGCTGACCTCACAGAGCTACAATTCCCAGCACCCTTAACAAACTACAGTTCCCAGGATTCTTCATGAGTTTGAAAGTAATAACAGTGATTTAAATGTATGAGGTAGATATGACCTTAACCTCTGCTGAGGCAGCAGCTCAGAATCTCATGCTACAAGTGTGAGGAATAAATGGTGGCAGGAACACCTTACTAGTCTCTCCTTAACTGCAAATGATGCTACTGAGAGAGCATTATTTCCTGTCAAGATCATATTCCTATTCGGGAAGCAGCTAACTGTTAGGGGAACCCAGTTGTTGTTCTTTTAGCTTTATTTGTTTGTTTTTGTCAACCGTGAAAAATTTTCAGTGCTTCTTCTAGCATTTTCTAGAAATGCTTAATTTTTATTTCTTTTGAGGTGGACCTGGAGGAATTCATTCATCCAGGCTTTCTGGCAGTACATGGAAAATCTATCTATCTATCTATCTATCTATCTATCTATCTATCTATCTATCTATCATCTATCTATCTATCTCAAAATAATTTTGTTTTGCCTATGGCAGACCAACACGGCTACCTACCTGTAACAGTATCTATCTATCTATCTATCTATCTATCTATCATCTATCTATCTAGCATCTATCTATCTATCTACAATGGAGGCTGATATCTAGTCCCACTGAAATGGCAAAGTGGTGTTCTGGGCCTGTCAAATGGTAGCTCACATTATCACCTATCTTAGACAACTGCAACTTCCAGTGTGGTGACAATTCTGTGGGAAAGACACACAAGATGCAGTCCTGCCTAGATAGTTATGTCATGTAAATATGGTGTGTGTGTGTGTGTGTGTGTGTGTGTGTGTGTGTGTCCCAAGTGGAAGCTACATATGGCTAAGCACCTTCCATATGGCTCAGAGAACATCTAAGGGCACCTCCGTCACCTTCTCTTCTCCGTGTTTTTTATTATTATAAAAAAACATATTCTTCTAAGCTTTATGCCACATTTTGATACTTCATATTTAGAACTGAGTGGGAGGCTCTCAAAACTTATTTCCTTAAGGGTATTGTGAAACAGCATGTGGAACAACGGATAAGTGAGTGGCGGGGGTGTCGCAGAATCTTAAAATCATCCCACTTAAGAAGCTGTTGCTGCCAATGCTTCTTTAAGTTAAAAGTGTATTTACTATAGAATAGATGTAGGGATCTTCCCTGATTTCCAAGTACCTGTTCCGAATGCTTCTAATGATCCCTATCTGGAAAATAGTGGCAATGTAATTCATCACATACCTTCAAAATTAAAGTTGAATGCCCCCCTTCCCCCAAAAGAACAATTTTGTTCAGAAACAATCTTTCATTTTACTGAGGCGTGCATTACTTGCAGTGCTATTTTTCTAGAAACAGAGTTGCATTGTTCCCTTACAATGGCAATGGCGCCCACCTGAGAGGTGCCGGAACTGAGTTCCAGTGTATTCCAGCTGAAAAAAGCTCTGATTACATGACTTTTGTACATCTTACAATCACTTTTCACCAAAAGCAGCTAAATACTCCTTGAGATGTATATATAAGAGTTGCTTCAATAATAAACGTTTGTCCTCATTGTACCTGCCAATAACTTTAACAGCAATTGAAGTGTATTTATAGTGAGCCTCCATCCTTTATTTTACTAAAAGGTTTACATATCATGGTAGACAGGTTAAATTAAGAAATTTAGAGTAAATTTGTACCAGTCTGGCCAAAACTTGTATCCAATGTGCTGTTAAATCCTCCCCCCCTTTACTCTAAAGCACTGTGAATCAGGATCACTTCTCCTCATATCCTTAGTATCCTGTGGAATGCCTTCCCATCAGATGTCAAGGAAATAAACTACCTGACTTTAGAAGACATCTGAAGGCCGCCCTGTTGAGGGAAGTTTTCAATGACTGATGTTTTGATGTATTTTTAATGTTTTGTTGGAAGCTGCCCAGAGTGGCTGGGGAAGCCCAGCCAGATGGGCAGGGTATAAATAGTATATTCTTATTCTTATTATTAAAAATGCATTCTCCATTAGTTGGGAATGTGTGAGGATAAGCTACAAGGTCAACAATTTTAATGCAGGATTCTCCAACATTAGGGCCCCAGGAAAACCTGCCAAGTCTCCTCCTTTAGCTAGGAGCCATCAGTTTTGAAGAAGAAGAAGAAGAGGAAGAAGAAGAAGAAGAAGAAGAAGAAGAAGAAGAAGAAGAAGAAGAGTTTGGATTTAATATCCCGCTTTATCACTACCCGAAGGAGTCTCAAAGCGGCTAACATTCTCCTTTCCCTTCCTCCCCCACAACAAACACTCTGTGAGGTGAGTGGGGCTGAGAGATTTCAGAGAAGTGTGACTAGCCCAAGGTCACCCAGCAGCTGCATGTGGAGGAGGGGAGACACGAACCCGGTTCCCCAGATTACGAGTCTACCACTCTTAACCACTACACCACACTGACTCTCCCACCCTTTCAAAACTGTTCTCTGAATTATGTTCATATTCCATTCCATTTCAGCTTCACTGTACTTTCCTAAAAGAGTAATATTGATAAAGTGCACAAGGTCTGGATCTAGATTAAAAGCGAAGCGAAGAACAATCCTTTTACAAAGTGAAGAGTTCGTTTTCTGCTAAATTAAGATAACTTTACAAAATTTGAGCTGTGAGGTGGTTCAGATTTAAAGTCTTGTGAGCAGATTTTTAAAAATACAGTATATTAATTTAAAGCTCGAAGAACCCAAGAAGCAATCTAATTCTGGATTTTGCTGATAGCCCAAACCAAATGACAGTGGAGCAGACTCCCTCAGGAGGTTGTAGACTCTTCCTTCTTTGAGGTTTTTAAGCAGAGGTTGGATGGCCATCTGTCATGGATGCTTTCGCTGAGATTCCTGCATTGCAAAGGGTTGGACTAGATGACCCTTGGTTCCCCTTCCAACTCTACCATTTTATCAACTCCACCATTATCAAGCCATATAATCCATTATACAGAATCAGCTCTAAAAGCAGCTGATTATGGGGTGGAGCTACAGTATAGACGCTATAAATAAGTCAGAAATTAAATTATTATAACAAAAGGGGGAAAAACACTATGTAAAAATTGCATAGAATTTACTTTGCTCTCTGGTGCCATCTGGTGTTGCATATTTATAACGCATTCAAAACGTTTTTTGACATAGATGAGTCTCCCATAGTGCTGTCCCAAATCCCATTCTGCCATTCTAGGAAAGCGGTAGTGGTTTCCTTAATACAATTATGCATTAAAAAGATCTCCCCTCAGCACTCAGTCAGCATGGCCAATCAGGATTCGTTTTGTGAGGGGTGTTCAACGACGTGTTACTAAAATGCTGCCAAAGAGAGAAAGAATGTTGACATAACCATTGCTTTTTAAAAAGTTTTTATCAATTCACACATGTGCAACAGGAGCAAACCACGGTGGGGTTTGGGGAGAGATGCAACTGTCCTGGAGAAGTGGCAAGTTGTGTGGGGAAATTGCATTTTCCAAAAAGGTAAAGGTAAAGGGACCCCTGACCATTAGGTCCAGTCGTGACCGACTCTGGGGTTGCGGCGCTCATCTCACATTATTGGCGGAGGGAGCCGGCATACAGCTTCCAGTTCATGTGGCCAGCATGACTAAGCTGCTTCTGGCGAACCAGAGCAGCGCACGGAAACGCCGTTTACCTTCCCGCTGCAGTGGTACCTATTTATCTACTTGCACGTGCTTTCGAACTGCTAGGTTGGCAGGAGCAGGGACCGAGCAACGGGAGCTCACCCCGTCACGGGGATTTGAACCGCCGACCTTCTGATCGGCAAGCCCTAGGCTCTGTGGTTTAACCCACGGTGTCACCCGCATCCCTGCATTTTCCAAAGCTTGAGCTAATTTTACAAATTCTCCTTGTTCATAGAAAAGCAAACACAGAATGATGAAGAAATGGTATGGGTGTGTGTGAATAATGTCATTCTTCATTCATTGACCTTATCTATTCTCATATCCTTATTGAGATACGGTAGGGGAGAGTCACTGTAAATTTGGGATTTGGAAAGAGCCAGCCCAGGGGTCATGGAAGGACTAGATGTGTGGGGTGTGTAAACGATATGATACTAAGATGTATAATTGGCATGTCCATCATAATAAAGAACAGAAAGCATAGTGTTTGACCTTTGCAGTATGTTTTTTCTATCTTTTCATTTTTCATTCATTCATATCTTTCATTGTCGCCATGTAACTTAATGTGGCTTACTGAAGCTTTTAACATTCTGTTAATGTTAAAACAGCTCAGGAGGGGTGGAGGTTATCACATTCCAGAGTAATTTTGAATTTTTATTTTATAGATCCATTTTTATTAAATGGAGTCTGCTGTGTTATAAAAACCATGTCGCTTTACTGCTCAAAGAGAGGAATAAAGATGAACCAGGGATGGGGGATAAATTCCTTTCCAGGCAAACTTATTTAATTTGTACTTTTCAGACAGCTGCTGCTTAACTGGAGCTCCTCTTCTTGGATTGGCATGAAAGGCCCATTTAAACAATCCAATCAGAAGATGGCAGGGTGGGCGGGTGATGCTGAGACCAGTTCCTATAAACTGAAGCCATACCTGGGCTCCACCTGCTCAGACGATGTGGGATTCCCCACCTTCCCATCCTGTTTCTATGTGGTTCTGCAGGCCGGCCAATGTGAGGACCTTGCTATCAAATAGTTGGTCACCATATTTGGGCCCAGGGAGGATTTTTTCCTGCAGACAAATTGCCCCGTCTGCAGGTTTTTGCCTCCTTCATAGCAAATGTCACAATTTTGATAGAAAAGGGGTTGGGTTGGATCCTTAGCCATTTAGGGACCCTATTAAAGAGGTCTGAGAATGAGTATTGCAGGGAGCCCATATGGAGTGTGTGTGCTATGGGCCATAGCACCCCTTCTGACTGGCAGCCTTGGCGGGATTGTCCCACTTGGTGCATGCCAAGGGGCATTCCTCCACCCAGGATTGACCAGCCAGCAGGCAGGCTGCTGTGAAATACAACTGAAAGGGGGATCGTTGTCTGTGCAGCAAATGAATACTTGAGTCAAGAATTCAGTGTCTGAGAGTGGGAGCTAGGGCAGAAATTCTCTCGCAAACAATTCTGAGTGGTAAAACATTTGAATTGCAAGGTAAGAGCTCCAACACGTAGCAAAACACTTTTGTAGCTGGAACTTCAAATACGGTGATTTAGATATGGCATAGATAGATTGAAAGAATACGTTGTTCAAATAATATCTGTCTCCAAAGATCTAATTTATACATGCCCTGTATTATATATAACACCAAGATATTTCGATCTCAACATGTGTACTTTAAACATGGCTTTTATTGCTGTCTGGCAGAAGAGCTAATGTTTGTTTTTAAAAGTATATTCCCTTTATAATATGTAACATACCACTGATTGCTTTTCTCTCCCTCCGTAAATATGCAAATCGATGTATTAATATTTAATTTAAAATAAGCTATCTAAAGCAAACTTTTACTGGTGTAGTGATTCTGTTTTTATTATAATTAGCTCTTTCAATGAAACAGTAAAAAGTTCTTTTTCTTTTTTTAATGTAACATTTTCATATTTTAGAATCTCTTCTCCATGGTAATAAACAAGTTCAAATTCCATATATACTAATAACAATTACTATAATACGAATATTATAACCATATTTTAGCTTAATTGCATAACTGAATACAATTAGTCTTTGTGTATTAGAAAGTCATTAGAAATGGAGGCAATTTGGCTGCCTATAAAAAGAACACCATTAAGCAAATTAAAAACAATGTTAAAAATACCACTTCCCCAAGTACATGAAATTTCATTCATTTATTTCATTAGTCTTAAGGGGCTCAGTCCAGCTTCATTAACCACTGACTCTAAGAATTACGTATACATGCATTTCTGTTTGATTTCAATGAAATTTTTGGGTGTTCATACCCTTTTATGAATGTCTCTGTTTGAAAAGAAATTGAACCCCAAGTATTACAAGTATAAATTACTGAATATGCTTGTAAAAAGACCAACAAAAAGTACTCGACAACAGCTGCCTAATTTTTGCATCTGCTTTCATGCATGTAATTAATGTGACAGCCCAGTTGTATTTCTGGTCTATGCTGTAGTGCTTCTACCCCCCACCCCAACTCCAGTTTCAGAACTCTTGATGGTTTTAGGTTTAGCAAGGGAGCATAGTACTTTCCTTTCCCTCAGAAATTAGTAGGCAGGTAATGCATCCTCACACTCTGTTTTGTCTAAATGACTACAGCAGCTGCAATTCAGCATTTGGACAGTTCCCTTGGGTCATTTTGATGATGCAAATATGCTGTCATCATTAAGTTAAGATAGAGGAGTTTAGTGATAGAATACCCACCTTCTATGCATAAAGTCCCAGGCTCAATGCTGGCTTCTCCAGCCACAATCAATGAGTTAGAAAGAACCTTATGGGGAATTGAGTCTAACACCTTGCTCAGTGTAGGATCTGCAATGGAAAATGCAACTGCCGCTTCCCCTACGGATGGCTACCTAGCCCTTGCTTAAATACCTCTCAAAAGAAGAGCCTGCCACTTACCAAGGCAATCTGCTCCAATGTTGATCAGCTTTCACTGTTAGGAACTTTCTCTTAATGTTTAGAGGAAATCTGTTTCCCTGTGAGTTCCACTGGACCAGCAAAGAACAAGTCTACTCCCTGGCAGATCTTTTTGTTTGTTTGTTTGTTTGTTTGTTTATTCAATACCGCCCTTTATCCAAATATCTCAGGGCAACGTACAACATTAAGAACATAATTTATGGAGCATGATAATAGGAGCATAATACATAGCATAATAATAGATAGCATAATAATACAATAATCATAACAGGCACCATGAGGGTCGACTAGTCAAAGCCCTTGCAATGCAGGAATCTTTTGCCCAATGTGAGGCTCGAACCCACCACCCTTAGATATTTGAAAGCTAATGTGCTGATAATTTGGCACGCCGAATTACTTTTAATCCCTCCCTTCCAAATGTTCGAATGGCCAGGATATGGTGTTTAAGCCCATGCTTTAATTCCACATAAAGTTCTAACAGTCTGTTATATTTCCAGGTATATTGATACCTTTAAGCAGGGCATTATGCAAATGTGTTTCTCATCAATATTTTAATTCATGTTTATTCCTCTAATCTAGTTTTAAAATGTGGGTAGACACAGTGCAGTAGGCGTAGTGGCAAGGCATGACGTCTGTATCATGGCTATAATTTTGTCTGACATTAGGGAATACAGCTTTGGTGATACTTTCATTAGGTCTTGTCTGATATTAATGAGACTGTCTGTATATAAAAATCTCTTTGCCTGTTTATATGCTCAGTAATTAGTTGCTGCAACACAAAGTAAGTACCAAAAGAAGGGCTTTTTATGTCAGTTACAGGCATTGAAGGCTGGTGTTTATTGGGACAGGTGGGGCGAAAGAAAGTGTGGGGAATTAAGACATTTGCAGAGTATGTGGAAGACAATCCTGGGTCGTTTGACCCTTTAGTTCTCTTTTCCCTCCCATAAAAATTACACAAGACACCCTCGTTTAAAGAACATATAACTTTTACTTAGTGTACTTGCAGTTGCAGATTAAATATATATACAATGCAGGTGGCTGTTTCTTTTAGTTGCTAAAGCATCTTACATAGATTAAGCTTCACATAGACAGTGCTTTAGAGTGTTCAGCGCACCTCACACAGAACTGGAAGGGACCCTGAGGATCATCTAGTCCAACCCCCTACAAAGCAGGAATATACAGCAGTCCCTTATGAGGATTGAACCTGCAACCCTGGCTTTGTCAGCGCCATGCTCTAACCAACTGAGCTATCCAGCTATCCTATTATAGACTAACTAACATTTACAGACTGACTGATACACTGTGGACTCATCTAGACTGGTCAGTTAAGACGTTCACAATGCTTTATAAACATGTGACACCAGAGGGCACTGTATAGCAGCGATCTGTCATCAGTGGAAAATTGACTTTTTAAAGCGTTTTTACAGATCAGTGTAGATCCAGTTTCTGACTCTGAGGCAGACACCAGCACAACACAACATATTTGCTCCTCTAACTGTTAAGACTCACAAGACGGTTAATCATGGAACCAACTGAAATAACTGCCACAGAATGCATGACATCGCAGGGTCCTACAGCCCTTTCAAGCATTAACCCTTTACATATGCATTTTGGATGCTAATATCCCACAGCAAGGAAGCCAACAGTAGATGGAGCCAGAGCCAATGACAGACAGAGTTTTGCAAGGGCAACATTGAGAGTAAGGAGGACGAAGCTGACAGGCAGTTGTTTGGACTGGTTGTTTAAATAAGGCGGCAGGCAGGGGCATGCTGGCTGAG
Organism: Darevskia mixta; assembly: GCA_034641385.1. Lineage (NCBI taxonomy): Eukaryota > Metazoa > Chordata > Lepidosauria > Squamata > Lacertidae > Darevskia > Darevskia mixta. The sequence continues at coordinate 6,790,976 of JAWWNH010000058.1, forward strand.
GTCACCTGATTTTGGCATCATTCCCCCAACTATAGTGTAGCCAATTTATTTTGCAGCAGTTATTCAAAACTGAGAGTCTAATAAAGACTTGTGCCTTATTTAGCACTGGGGAAAAGACTACCGTTATTTGTTTTTCATATGCTTTCTTACAAAGCCATTCATTAGTGCATTTCTTAGTCCTAATAAACTTTCACTCCTGAAAGCTTTGTCTGAAAACATCATTGTCCAGGATTTCTAGTAATGAGTTTTCATTTTAATACCCTTTTCTTAGACCAGTCACTTTTGAAAGCCCTAACAATCACTTGCTTTTCGTTAAAATGATTTTCTATTTTAAGTTGTGTTGCGATATATATGATATTATTGAAGCCATAAATAAAGATTTCCTGCCTGGTCATATGTAGCAAATACATCTGTACTCAAGTTACATTTTGATTTCGTTGGACTTCAAACCTATCACAGAATACTGTTATCCTATTTCATGAATGTTTATTTTGTTAAAATGGATATTATATCTATCAGATACAAATGGCAGGGTTTTGTGCAATTTTTTTCTTTTTGTCAAGTGAAGATATAATACGGATTCATCTGGATGACCTGCACTGTTTTTTCAATAACACAGGCAATCTTTCTATTACTGTTGTTCTGCTTTGTTGCAGGTTCTGAAATATTTCCTTTTGCCTTATCTCCTTCAGTGTAAACAAGTATCTATGAGCAGCAGGTGTGTTTGGCAATACAATGATAGTCTGCAAAAGTAGATATTACAATCCTGACATGTCTATAATAAAAATGTCATCTAAATTCTGACAGATCATTGTACTTCCTTCACGAGAGCCTTCTGCACTGGGCAGTAAAGAATGTTCCTTCAGAAACCACAAAGTCACAAACAATATAAAATGAATTACAAGTATGAGGCACTCCATTAATAGCAAATAATATACTTACTAAAGCTATCTGCCTATACCGTACAAAGCTAATAAAAGCTATGTTAAATATAGAATCTGCTTATTATTGTTTAAGTCAGTTGCATTGTATGTATTGTGCAGAAGCTGTGGAATTTGATGAATGGGATAAATAAAATATTCTTTCTTTCTGAGAAATTGGCAATCGCTCTTGTGAAATTTGGAAAGCCTCCCTCCTATGTGCGAGAAGAAATCCACTACCCAATTCTTCAAGACTGGAATCCAGCAGGATTAATTTCAAAGAAATTTAGGCATACACACATTTTGTGCAAGATTATGTATGCCGTTTCTCTGTCTACTCTGCACATCCAGCAAAATGAAGTAGTAGAATCACAAACTAGTACAATAGACTCTCCACTACCTATAGTCTCAAGTGGCATAGATATAAATTTTTGAATGCTCTCTGGCGGGGGCTGACTCCCTCAAATAAATAAAACAAAAACTAGCACAGCAGGAAGAAAAATTCTAGTCAAGTCTAGTCCATTTTCTGACATGCTAGCTCTGGGTTTTAACATAGGGAGCAGGGTTGACGAAAGAGGTCCCCATTTGCAGTATAGAGCGAGAGAAAAAGAGTTCAGTTAAACATCTCAGGACTCCATCCTTTCATTCTCACCTCATATGTAGATGAGTCCTGGGAATGTTCCTTGCCTGAAACTCTGGAAACCTACTGCCACACAGTGTAGACCATGTTGAACCTGATGGACTAAAAGGTCTTACTTGATACAGATAGCTCAGTTGGTTAGAGCATGATGCTGATAATGCCAAGGTTGCAGCTTCGATCCCCATATGGGACAGCTGCATATTCCTGCATTGCACAGGGTTGGACTAGATGATTCTCAGGGTTACTTCCAACTCTCTTTGAAGTCTATGAGTCCATCCACTTCCTAGGTAACCATTTGCCCTTCCTTCTCTTGGAAAATATTGCTGTGACATGCACATACCTTAAAGATTAGGATGCTTCTGAATTTCTCTTCATTAGAATTTCGCCATTCATTTAGATCTCAAAAACTAAACCTGGTCTTGTTTCTAGAATGTAGCCGATTTATGATGAATCCTTCATTGTTCTCTTTTTATTTTTATTTTAAATTGCACAGAATATCCAGTTTGCTGCAGCTTTCACTTTTAACAATGTGTGTACATGAGCTTATTAATAAAATAAAACAAAGAAACACCATGATGTGATCATACAATTAATTGCACAATTATTGTTTTGGGGTGGTGCTTTTGCTGGTTTGCACATGTCCTCTCGTCCATCAGCAAACACTGTGCAAAATACCATATTGACCCAAATATAAGCCACACCCGAATATAAGCCACACCTTTGAAATTCAAGGGGGGGGGGAGGAAAAAAGACAATAGCTGAATATAAGCCGCTCTCTTAAAATTCCGCACACTCATTCCATTTTACCGTATGTCTGTTTCAGCAGTGATATCGCAAAAGCCAATTTTTGTAAGGTCGGAATTTGGAAAAAAAAAATGTGGCTTATATTTGGGCCAATACGGTACATTGGAACAAAGGACTGAATTTACTATGTACACAGACACTACCAACAGAGCAGAATGCATATAAATATTAGAGAAACAGCCACAAGTATCCAAAAGGAGTTCTTACTTTACCATCTCCCTCCTAATTTGTATCGAAGATAAAGGAAATGAGATATCCTTTTTTGGTAGCATGAATAGTCATCAAAACATATCAGGAGTATCAGGGGCTCTTCCGGGTACAATAAAGGAAGAATCAACATCTCTCTGGACTCGCTGCAAATTGTAGTATAAAGAACATGGCCAACAGATTACCCACTTTCACGGAATAGTCATTCATAAGGAAGATTTCACTAAATGGGCCAGTTAGGAGAACCGAGGGAAAAACATTAAAATGAGTGTGTGTTTCATTAATGCAGATGTGCAGATTGGTAAAACAGAGGTTTAAAAAAGACACAAATGTGTGAAAGGTATAGGAAACTCTGCACAAATCAATTCCAGAATGTTCTTCTTGTTGTTTTTTAAAATTATCCTATTGAAGTAGTGTTAAGGATGAGGCAAATGCATGGCAGAGCAAATCCACAGAACAATAAAGTCATGGAAGAATGGAATTCAAATTGTCCCTACTGAAAGGCTAGGTATCTTTGGAAGAAGGGGTGCAATAATTTGTGGGTTTCTCATCCCATGTGATGGGGCTGGGCAAGCAAGTAGGCACCTCTGAGACTTGGCCGAGTCTGCTCACTATAAAAGATATTTTATTTTATTGGCTGAGTCTGCTCACTATAAAAGATATTTAAAGATGTTAAGAGATTACTAAGATGATACAAAATGAAACGCAGCGGGGGAGATGGGAGGAAGTCACCCCAAAGATGTGTATAAAAATGGAGGGGAAAATATGATGTATGTTGTGTTTGTTTATATGACCATATACTAGAAATTATGTTAGAAATGATTTTCTTTTGTTTGTTACTTGTTTGTTTAATTATAAAACCCAATAAAATTTATATATATATATATATATATATATATATATATATATATATATATATAAAAGAGTCTGCTCACAATGGAACTTCCGATAGTGTGCCCTTGGGAGAAGGAGCCTGAGTCTGTTTAGCCAGCTAACTGTCTGGCTCATGTTAACAAACTTCTCCAATTGGCAGGGGAATCTCCCTTTCAGGGAGTGGGATGAGGGCTGGTTTAGTCACCTCTCCTTCCTCTGCTGGGATGTCTGACACCAGTGGGGTGGGGCATTGGGAATGTCTTCTAATAAAATACTCAGTCCCTCCTCGCCAACAGGCTTATCCTATTCCTCATACCCCTCTGGGCCATATTGTCAGGAATTCTGCAGCCTTTGGTCATGTATCCACTCTGGTACCTAGGTACAATAACAGCAAGCATTTTTCAAGTTCTATTCCTTTTGCTGCAAAACTAGGGCTGCCAGAATTTCTGGGACATAACTGGGATTTGGCCGTCGGAAACAGGGTTTGGATGGAAATCGCTGGAATGTCCGGGGAAATTTGGACCTATGGCAACATGTCATAAGTGTAGATTTTGGTGAACGTCTTTAAAAATAGCTCAAGAACTCAAAAAAGCTCAAAAATATGAAATATGGCAACCCAATCATATTTCAGTATTTTGAAATATGGCAACCCTATGCAAAACAATGTTAAGTATACCAGCTCTTTCCCAAGTAAATTAACGGTAGTTAAAAGTGCCCAAAGCTGTAATCTTATACTCACTTACTTGGGATTAAGCTGCATTGATATCAAGAGTACTTACTTCCAAGTAGACATGTATAGGATTAAACTTTAAATCTAGCCTGATAATGTCCATATAACTAGGAAGAAAGGCCTTGTGAATTGGTGGGAGTTAAAATTATTTCCAAATAATATGTGAAGATGGTTGTTTGTTCATAAGAAAGTTTTTAGGTAGAAAGATCAAGGATCAAAGTCAGTGTGCTAAGATTGAAATAGCCAGAAATATAATACCAAGACATTACTTACTGCTATGGATAAAAACCTATAATCTTTATAATGGAATGGTGAATGCTAATGGGAAGAAAGATCAATAAGAGAGGCAAAACCAGTCATCCTTTTGAGTTATTCTTTGAAGTCTGTTTTCTAAGCTACAACTGACATTATAATTGATACTAGATAACCTTGAAGTGTATAGTTTTACTGCGTTGCGAATGTATTCCTATGAATATAAATATTGCTGAATGTTCACACTGAACACCACAAAGTTCTCAAAACTGATCTCCTTTCGAAGGACGTGTCGGGAATCAGCTTCCCTTGCTACTCTATTCTTATGTGGGTGACTTAAATTACAAAAAAGAATGGTGCCCATATTTGCACTTTAGGGTAATAACATTTACAAAGCATTTGTGTAACAACAACAACAAAAATACAATAAATTTGTTCCAATATGCTGCAGATACACAATGCAGCAGACACAGCCCCAATATGCAACAACACACACTCCACCCCAACACATAGGGGGGGGGGGTCAACCATGACCTGACCCAGTGCAGAGAGATGAAGACGTAGCAGTAGTTCCAAGTAGTTGCTTGGCTTGAGGGTACACTTGTTATGAGTGTGGAGTTGATGGAGATAAGCAGGTGAAGAAGCCTTCGAGATGGCCTGATCTGAAGCCAACAGCAGGCTATCGGAGGAAGCATGTCCTTTTCTGATGAGCATGAGGGTGATGAGGCAGCAGAACGAGCATGCTCACAGGGCTATAGCTCAGTACTAGAAGATATCTGGTTCAGTCCTCAGCATCTCCATGTAGGACTAGGAGACACCCCTTGCTGGAGAGCTGTTGCCAGTCATTGTAAACAATACTGAGCTATAGATGGGCTGACTTTGTTATCTCGTATGCTGGAAAAGTCACTTTCAGAATGCTTCAGGAGAGCTCAAGCCACCACCAGATCAAACCACTTAGCTCCAAATGCAGCAATACAAGCTGCTCCTGCTACCGTTTTTTTATTGCATAAAAGCACTCTGTTGCTGAAGCTTACACTGATGTATGAATTTAAACTCTCCAAAAATGTTCTATTATTGTTCTATCAAGGGACAGAGATTCTTTCTGAAAGTGGAAAAAGCAGCAAAGCACATGGGTTTGCTCTTTAATAAACCAGGTTTTATTGAGAAGACGGGGCAGTAAAGAACAGACCAAAGCAAAGACAAACAGCTTATGTCCCTTCCTTCAATTGCCAGGAACCCTGTGGGATGGCAACGGATGTGACTCCTAACAGCCAGGGCACAGCACATGCTGTCTTTAGGGATGCACAGAAGTTCAACCAGCGTAAGTATTTCCAGGATTTACATGCTATCAGAGTTACACAGACCACACCTGGTTATTTAGGTTTATATATCAGTGGCCCTGATAATGCTTCCCTGCCAGAGCAAAGGACTAATTAATATATGGCAAGCAAGCAACACAGATAGCTCTAAGATTAGCAGATACTCCCTACAGCAGGTCTCACCATGGGATCATGTGGAAGCCTATTTTATGGATTAATATTCCCACACAGTACCATCTCAGCATGTTTCTCAGCTGTCAGAAACTAATATTTTTATGGGATAAACAGAAATAATCCCTTAAAGAGCCTGAGGCCCACTAAAAAAAATTAGGCATGAAGGGGCACTATTGCATACCACCAAAAATTCAATGAAGTCACCATTTTATTTATTTATTTTTTACTGTATCTGTATCCTTCCTTTCTTCCAAGTTGGGATTCAAGGCAGCTTACCTTTAAAAGTATCATTATAAAATACAAAGTAAGAAACACAATCTAGCTAAAAGCAACATTGAAACACATTTAAAACTAGCATTAAAGTACTGTTTGCCCTGACAGCAGACCCTCCAAGTGTCCCTATTTTGCAGTGACATCCCTTATTTAGAGAAGCTGCCCCAGTTTCTGATTTGATCCTGGGATGTCCCACTTTTCCTTAGGATGTCCCTATTTTCATTGGAGAAATGTTGGAGGGTATGGAGTTATCCGATCCCCGAGCCGCCTGAAGGCAATCCTGTATAGGGAAGGGTGTTTTTTTTTAAATGTTTAATGTTTTATTATGTTTGTATATATGTTGGAAGCTGCCCAGAGTAGCTGGGGCGACCCAGTAAGATGTGTGGGGTATAAATAGTAAAATTATCATTATGGAATGGGATGTCCCTATTTTCATCGGAGAAATGTTGGATGGTATGTGACAGCCACCAAGTGGCCAGCATCATCTGTGCCATAGTTTTCAATGGTCAGTCTGAATAGGAAGGTGGGAAGAAGAATATAACAGGAGCCAATTTAACCTCTCATGGGAGGAAATTCCGCAATACAGCTACACAAAGTGTCACCACCAACCATGCTGCTGATGTTGATGGGACTGAGAGAAGGTGCTCACCTGAGGATCTTATACCAGATATAGGTATAGGGAGATATGAACTTCCAGGAGGCCTGGGCCCAGTCATATTGGGCCTTATAGGCCATAATCAGCACCTGGAATTGTGCACAAAATGGATGGGTAGCCGGCAAAGTTTTTTCACCAGGGGACTAGCATGCTCCCTATAACTGGTCGTAGTCTGGCTGCAGCATTCTGGGCCAGCTGAAGCTTCCAAACACATTTCAAAGGCAGAGTGTGTTGCCGTAATCAAACTGGGATGTAGCTAAGGCATACATCACTATGGCCAGATACCACACACCTCAAGGAAAAGGCACAGTTGGCGCATGAGCCATAATGGCATGCTCCTGGCCACCACCAAAACCCGGGCATCCAGGTTCAACGTAGACTCCAGGAATACACACAAACTATGAGCCCGAGTCTTGAACAGGAATGTAAACCTATCCAGCACAGGTTGAATTCCCATTTCCTGATCTGCCTTCCAACAGACAAGGAGCATCTCTGTCTTGTCTAAATTAAGCATCATTTTGTTCACTCTCCTCCAGCCCCATCACTGACATCAGTGGTCTTCCTTGATATTCCTGTGCAGCTGTACAGGTTTTTATAAAGTCAAACAAAGTAAAATGGAAAATTCTTGAGCACTATTATTTCACAGGCATTTGGGGGGGGGAACAGTGAGGTGACTTTAACCCCCCCAAAAAACCCTACTTTGTGCTGTTTGAATATCCAACTTTGCATTATTACACTTTAATTTTTTTCCTTCTGTGCTCTTGACCAAGAATTTTAATATTGCTAATATTGTTAATTTTTAAATATACATTTACTAAGAAAAAACTTGTTTGCAGTGTAATGAAAATTAAATATGCTGTTGAATACCTGGCTGAGTCAAGTATTGCATTTTTGTTCACTGTGCTAAACGCTAAGAATTTTGAGAGTTATTGTTGACACTTGTACTGGCTGGGCTTTTATATAATAGTAATGCTTTGTTGAGCAAATAAGACGGAATCCTGGGAATGCATTAGCTGAGCTAAAAGAGGCTAAAAATAGTGTTCCTTCGAGCAGTAGGTTAATAGGCACACACAAATTCACTTTGACATCTGAAATGAATGTTCAGAGCTCTTCCTTTTGTCATAAATGAAACCATATTGTATCCATATATACAACCTCTTCAATTATTTGCCCTCCTGTTGTTCCAGTTGACAGAACTTCCCTAAACTAACTTAAAACGAAGAGCAAATGTAAAACCTGCCAGATCCTACAAAAAATGTTTTTAAAAACTATTTTGGTTATGCCCACAGTGTACGCACATGTGTTCAAGTGGGATGCATTCCCCTTTGAAAAATAATAGAGATAAGCTCTTCCCTCACAGCCATTTGTTTCAATGGATAAAGTATCCACAGTGGGCAACACCGAATGGACTTAAATCCATTGATTTCAGTGAGTCTAATCTGAGAAAGATTTAACTGGATATCAACCTACTTTGTTTGCTTGTCTTGGGCACAATCGACCACATGTGTTTGATTCTCTCACTGAACTTAGTCGGAGTTAGAACATGGATTAGTTTTGAGAGGATTGTACACCAGCTAGTTTATTTTCAGCAAGGAAGTAGTGCCAGCAAAACAAATGTCTTTCCATGGTAGAAGGGATTGGTGTATTGCTTAAGCAGTATTTTAAAATATTTATTTTTTTAAAAAATGATTTCTAATTTATTATGCTTTCCTATAGGCTGCAATCCTATACCCACTCACTTGGGAATCATACCATTGGACTTAACGTATTTACAATTTGCCATCGAATCTAATGCTCACCTTTTCTGGCCAAATTACGTTGTGAAAATTAAGGTGTGTGTTAGATTCGATGGCACATTTACATTCGCCAGCAAATACTTTTTTTGGTTTCAAGGTTCTGAAAATTGAGGCGTGCATTAGATTCAATGGCACAATAGACTCGAGTAAATATGGTAGTGGAACTGCACTTTTAGTATATTAACTCACCAACAATGAGATAAGGTGATGGGTTAGATTCAGCCTGCACTTTGGTACAGTTGAAATCCATGTTGAAATTTAGGTCCCTCTGTAGCTCTCTCTTCCCCACCCATTCAAAATCCACCCCAAAGGTTTAGGGGACTCCTAAGAACCACTTAAATGGTGGTAGGGTGACAGGAAAAGGAGTGTGTGTCAAGATAAGGAGGGAATTTAAGTTTATTTTTTAAAACCCACTTAATGACTAGCTTGGCCCAAAACAGACTTATCTCCCCACTACTGGTCTGGGTACTAATTCAGAAGTTGAACTACATTGTCAAGAAACCCACACCAAATTAATGCAAAACTATAAAAGTTTGTTTAGAACAACGGAAAAATGTATAAGAGCATCCTAAGATCTAGACAAATGTAAAATGCCAATTAAAATAAATTGATAAGTCAAGAGCTATTGGAGCAAACACACACACACACACACACACACAGAGAGAGAGAGAGAGAGAGAGAGAGAGAGAGAGAGAGAGAGAGAGAACTTCTTAGTGAATCAAAAAGACTTTCAGGCTTTACACCAGCCTTGACCCCCTTAAGACATGACCTGGATGCATGCTGTCAGGATAAAATATTCCAAAAGGGAAAGCAGAAAGAAGGAGGAGGTAAGGGATAGGGAGCAAAGGAAGGTTTTATAATAAATTTCTGATGACATCCCCTTGATCAGGTGCTGGTCTAATTACTCACAGGTGTAAGTTACTGCCTTCTAGAAGATAAGAGAAAGAGATCCGGGAAGGAGTTGGTCTTGATTTCAGACACCAGCTTCTCTCGCTCATTGAGGGGGCCCGAGTGACATTGCCTGGCCCCCTCAAAAAATACAACTGGGGAGTGGGGAGGGAACTGCCTTGGCCTCTAGGGGTTCGTGCCTATGGTCCTGAGATAAGGAGCAGCAAACTTCAAGGACTCAACATGCAGTCCCAGGCCCCTTAACCTGACAGGAGGAATCGGCAAAAATCATCTATCTCCCTCTTCCATTAGTGGATATGTCCAATGAATCAGGAGCCCTTTCATGAACAGAAAGACTCCTTTTATACAACTGGATAGACTATATATACAAAACTACTACATAGATAATCACAGTGCTATTTTTATAGAAAAAGAGGTGCTGGAACTCACTATGAACCCTTGTTCTCTTAGAATGGCAATGGCGCCCACCTGAGAGGTGCTGGAACTGAGTTCCGTTGAGTTCTGGCTAGAAAAAAGCCATGGATATATATTTATACAGTAGCACAGCTGAACAAATCTCAAGAGTCATCTAGTTCAACTATAAATGTGCCCAGTTTAGGGCTAGGACCAGGAGGACATTCTACCAACTTCAGCTGATTTAGCAAAGAAGGATTTGAAAACACTGTGTTGAATGGTAATAAATCTCATATGGATTACTACCACACTGTTTGAAAAGTATGACTACTCCAAAACATAGCTGCCATATTATTGTCTCACCTTCACCTTAGGGACTATATAACTCCTTTCCAAACTCTGCTGGTATGCAGTTTGTTTCCAGGCCTAATTTGTTGTGCTGGTGCACACCTTCAATATCCTTAATGGCATGTGTTCAGAACATTTGAGGAACCTCTTTCCGCTATTTGAACCTTTCCACCCAGGAAAATTTTTGGAAAGGAATCTTCTGGTGAGTCTATCCTCTGTTACACTGGGGTAGGCAAATCCATCAATCTCATTTTCTCATTTTAAATGGAGTTTCCCACATTTCTGCATCAGCTCGCTTTTTCTTTAAAACCCCAGAAAAAAATTGCCAGCATTTTAGTGCACATTTCTTCATCTGCCATTCTGCCCAATATAATGCATGTAGTATGCTTTCTTCACTGATAAAAGAACATTTATTATACACACTTTTCCCTAGCATATGAATTTTCATATACATGGCTTTCTTTTCTTTTTTAATGGAGAACTGCATTCAGAGAAGTGGAAATCATGAAGGATAGCTGCATGTTGGTTCATGCATTGTTTCAGGAAGTGCAATTTTCATAGCTTTGCATTATAATGTTAACTACAATTCAACTGAATTAAATTTGCCCATCTGGAGGCCAGTGGCCACTATTGAGCAAGCCTTTTAAATGGTGGACCTAAGTGTTCAAACAGGTGTAGGGAACCTGCAGACCACCATATGTCCCATATGTTTTTGACCTGCACCTCCCATCAACCCCAGCTAGCAGGTTTGCTAGCCATTGGAGTTGTAGTCCAGCAATAACTGGAAGGTCAAAGGTTTCCTTCATCCCTGCTTTTCAATCCGCTTCCAAACAGCTGTGTGATGAATCCAGAAGCTTGACCTTTTAAGCAGGCTGTGCAGATATTTCCTTTTGCAGAGGTTTCAATAACTATATGAGAGGAGATATGATGGCCGTCTTCAAATATCGCAAGGGCTGTCACATGGAGGATGGAGCAAGCTTGTTTTCTCCTGCTCTGGAGGGTAGGACTTGAACAAATGTCTTCAAGTTACAAGAAAGGAGATTTCAACTAAACATCAGGAAGAGCATTCTGGCAATAAGAGCTGTTTGACAGTGGATTTAACTCCCTCGGAAGGTGGTGGGCCTTCCTTGGAGGTTTTCAAGCAAAGGTTGGATGGCCATTTGCTATGGTTGTGTTAGTTGAAATCCCTGCATCGCAGGGGCTTGGACTAGATGTAAGGTTGCCATATTTTGAAGAGCAAAAAAGAGTACACATTTACCAACTTTTACTTTTAACTATAAAAGGGACGTGGGTGGCGCTGTGGGTTAAACCACAGAGCCTAGGACTTGCCGATCAGAAGGTCGGCAGTTTGAATCCCCGCGACGGGGTGAACTCCTGTTGCTCAGTCCCTGCTCCTGCCAACCTAGCAGTTTGAAAGCATGTCAAAGTGCAAGTAGATAAATAGGTACCGCTTTGGTAGGAAGGTAAACGGCATTTCCATGCGCTGCTCTGGTTTGCCAGAAGCAGCTTAGTCATGCTGGCCACATGACCCAGAAACTGTATGCCGGCTCCCTCAGCCAGTAAAGCGAGATGAGCGCCGCAACCCCAGAGTCGTCCGCAACTGGTCAGGGGTTCCTTTACCTTTACTTTTAACTATGGATCGCTATGACAACTCTACCCATGAAAAAGAGAACATATGGCAGCCCTACTAGATGATCCTTGGGGTCCCTTCCAACTCTAAAATTCTATGACCTATTATCATTTTTCAGAACCTGGGGAAAGTCTTGAGGCCAGATAGTCAGGCCTTGAGAAGCACAGTCAGTCTCTGAGCCTGAAGTTGCCCCACCATGTGGATAATTCGCATTCAGTGAAATAAAGACCCCTTTACTAAATAAGAACAAGGTGCCCCAGACGTCTTATTTATTTGATTCCTTCCCCGCCCCCCCTTCACTTCTGTCAGCCTGTCAAAAATTCAAGGTAATGAGGAACCTAAGGAAATCAATTCAGCTGTTGACTGTGCTATGAAGTGTGACACACGATGCTGGCACACCTGTTAGATTTTGCTTAGTTAACAGGTAGGTGCCCACGGCATGAAAATGATGTTCCTGCCACTCATTTTGTTTGCCTTCTTGGAGTGTGGCCCTACCCGTAAGTACATTTCAAAAAAAAGTTATCTGCAAGAAGACTATGAGGAGCTGAAAAGGTAGCTGTGTGTGCCCTTTCCTTGGCAAAATCCTTTCTCGGTGTCATGAAAACATCAGACAGACACAGTGCCTTCATGCCTGCTTGCCTGCCTTCTTTTTTATAAATGCTAATGCCATTACCGCAGGCCTCCCAGGATGTACTGAAAATGTGCTGAGCTTCTTTTACACAGAAGAACACCTACCTTAATTATTCATGGAGAAAAAGACTCAGCTGCTGCCAAAGATGCCGTGATGAAATAATCTGAGAAAGAAGGAACCTTGACAGCAGCATTTCCAATATATGCATCCCAATTCATGAATAATAAATTGATTTAAAGAAACACAAAATACTGCATTGTTAAGTTCCATTTTGTAATAAATAAGGGAGAGAGGGAAAAGGCATTGCTATTTAGATGTAGGCCGGTGCAATGCATCATTGACTGCTATTACCATCTGTCTTCCTTCTCCTTCCCTTAAAACACGTGGACAAGGCCATAGACAAGATTTGCTGGTTACTGGAAAATGCTCAGGTCTCTGGAACCAATTTCCACTTTATCCAGTGAATTCTGAAAACAAAGCCTGGATAGCTCAGTCGGTTAGAATGTGGTGCTGGTAACACCAAGGTTGCAGGTTTGATCCCCGTATGGGACAGCTGTGTATTCCTGCATTGCAGGGGGTTGGACTAGATCAGGGGTCCCCAAACTAAGGCCCGGGGGCCGGATGCAGCCCGAGGGGTTCGTTTATCTGGCCCCCGGCAACCCCCGCCGCCCGCTGCCGCCGCCCGCTCTTACCGGCGCGGCTGCTCATCTCTGGGTTGATGCGGTGCCAGAAATAGCATTTGTGCATGCGCAAAACATCATTTCCAGGTCCACGGAGGGCCGTGCACACATGCACAAGCTATTTCCGGTGCTGCGCCGTGCTGGAAAAAGCGAGTGCACGCGCATATGGCACGCGCTCCCCTGCCCTCCAGGCGATCGTCGCCGGAGGAACTGGCCCACCGCGCGGTGAGTCTGGGGACCCCTGGACTAGATGATCCTCAGGGTCCCTTCCAACTCTGATTCTAAATCAATTTTATTCTGGAATCAATGGCTAATAGAAAAACAAGCCTTCCTACAATTTAAGACTGCAATCCTAACAGCACTTAGCTGGAATTGTTGTATGGAACTAGTTAGTGGGATGCACTTTGGCGTAATCAGTCTCAGCACTGGGTACTAAAATGTTCTTGAGAGATGTTGCAAAGCTCAGTAGTAAATGGTGTGGTGCTCACCTGACCTTCAGTTGGTTACATACACCAGGAGGTGGAGGGGGGGAGTGGAGGTGAGATCAGTGCGGTGCAAACACTCCCATGTCATCCATGACTGGCAAACACCATATAATGACATGGAAGAATAACGCTTCCATTTGCTTCAAACGTTTCCGTATGATCTGCAAATGAGAGGTTGCTTGTGGATTATGCCTGACACAGGAACATAGTTTTTGTGTCAACACTGTACTACCGCTAACCTTGTTCCTATGCTTTTACTGCCCATTGGGAGAAAGCTTAAGTTATCAGCATCAGTTTGAGACATCAGGATAGGATCTGAAGTGAGTTCCCGAGGAAGGGGAAGCCAAAACAGGTCTTGTCTCCTTTCCACCCAGATTCCAGGTCTTATAGCCATCCAACATCCATTTACCACATATCATAAGGCACCTGAAGCACAGAAGAGCTTTCTCAGAGTATGGGGAAGGGAAAATGTTTGGGAGGAGCCGTTCTATCAGATATGAGTTTCTATTAAGTTATATCAAAGAGGCCAACTTCACTAAGTAAAATGGATCTTTGATTAATTTCAGTGAACCTTCCATTCTGGCTGATACATACACATAACAGAGCTCACACAGCTGCACATTTTTTTAAAAAAAGAGACTAAAACTTTTTGATACCCATCCAGCTGAAGATGTGTACATTCACAAAGGAAATGTGTCATTAGAGAATACTGAATTTTATGGGAGATTCTGTAAAACAGAAGTCATGCTGATATCAAGGTTTTGGTTAAAGGCCCCCCCCTCCCCTGCCCTGTGCTTGAAGTGAATCAAACACTGTGAGATGTGTAAAAGTTGAAAGAACAGAGACAGAGCTCAGGCTGGAAGGGGGGATGCTGTTCACAGAAACTGCTTTGCAAGTTGGAGTAATAAATGAATAAATGCACAACAGAAGTATGCCTTAAGACTAGGCCCTTCCGGTATACTCAAGACATGCAATAGGGAAAGAAACTCAAGACCTAATGCAGCCATAAGACAAAATGTGGAGCTTGGGGTGAAGCATACTCTGAGTAGTATGATGTCATTATAATATTTGCTTTATTTACCAATACACAAGAAGATAATGGTGGAAGGAAACAGAGTTGCAGGCAACACAAGCACTGATTCTGCATCAGATTTGCAAAGAGTAAACACTGTTGTGGCTGCCGAAGGCTGTGCCTTAACTTTAACTAATTCCATTTGAAAAATCTCTCTCTCTCTCTCTCTCTCTCTCTCTCTCTCTCCCTCTCCCTCTCCCTCTCCCTCTCCCTTTCCCCCTCTCTCATTTTCTCTGTTTTTTCTAACGTCTATAACTTCAGCTCTGCTTATATCAATCAACTTTATTTCAGCTTTAAGCTCATAACACAAGACAACACAAGAACAGTAGTTACACTCACACAGTTGAATTTAAAATTATTGGCAATAAAATTAGTGGTAATCAAGACTTAATAAGTATACAAGATAGTGTAAATATTAATTCCAAACAATTTCAATTTCCAATCAACAGTCCATTTTGTCTCTTGTATGTCAGGACGGAAGTTTTAAAAATTGCCATTTGTAGGGTTACAAACTGGTCAGTGTCTTGCAATAAAAAAGCGAGGAGCTCTGCTTATAGTTATCACTCTGTTTCTCCCCCAAACTCTGATGGTTGTCATATTCTGAAGGCTGCAGCCATAAAATTCAGCTCTTTTATTAAGGTCCTGATTGTTCCATCAGGTTATCAAGCAAAACTGCAGTGAAAGGTGCGATTCACAGTAATAAAGGCCGTCCAGACCGCAACAGTATGGATCTATATGGCCCATGCCCCAGCAAGCTAAGGATAAATTGCCCTGAATTTGTGTGAACTTTTGATATGCACAGCACAGTAAACAATTTTAGAGAGTACACTGTGGCTCCAAGCATCTTTGCATAGTGACACGGGGAGAAAATTTAATTCAGCATCTGAAATGCAAAAACAGATGTGCTCAATCAAGCAGAGAATTGTTCATAATAATATGTGTTCCATGATTTTGCACTTACTAAATATATGGTAAGTAGCCAAAGCTTTTTATCAACAGCCTTTGCACATCTCTGCGACTGAGCCTCAACATAGATAAAAGCACTGAGGCCAAATAAAACCCTTTTACAAAGAAGCAAAGAAGCGAAGCATGTAAGTCAACTTTTTGCAGGGTGTAGTAAGGAAACCACTTCAGTGAATGTAAGCGGATGTACTCACAGTAAGTTGTAAATCAGGGTTGTGCATTTCTACAGTTTTATGTTCCCGCTACCTTAATACTCCTCAGCCACAAAGAAAGATCACAGAACTTCAATTCCCCAGGCACACATCATTATACACATATCATACCAATCTATCCCTATCCACCTTTATTTTCTCGATGAGTTGTAAGCTCAATGCGAACTCTGCAACGAGGAGCCTTGTACTGATCCCAGAGAACTTGTCTGCTCAGTAGGGGGAGGAAACACTCGCCTGCACCTTGGCAAACAGTTAAAGTTTATTTCAAGAGATAGTTCCTTATATGTTTTAAAAAATAGTATCCAATTATCCATTGCAGAGCTATGGACTGTGCTGCTTCCCCATAAGGCACTGAACACAGATAAACAATGTACCTGCTTTAAGATGTTAGATCATTATTATTTGCCTTCCTTAGGCCATGGGGTCGTTCATCTTCATTGTTTTTACATTTTCCATGTCAGTGATTCATCAACATTTTGCTATCTTATGTGGATATTAACATCCTTGCAGACATCTCTGTTCAGTTTGCTGTGAGTAATTTTCTCCCCCATTCCCTTTATGGGGACATGTAACATCTTAGTTGGGGGGGGGGGAGGAACAGCCTGTAGTATAAGTCTCCGAAGGAGAGAGACTGAGATTTCAATATAGGGTGTGAAGTCAGTCTCCTGAGTAAATAACTGAGAGCTTAATGCAGGTTATATGTTGTCTGCTAAATTTTATATCCAGTGGCCCTCCAAGATTTGCTGGAACTCCAGCTTCCATCAGCGGCCCAGCCACTGTGGTCAACTGTCAGGGATCCTTCAGTTGTGATTCCTGCACTGCAGGAGGTTTGCATGAGATGACCCTTTGGGTCCCTTCCAACCCTACAATTCCAACCCTATGATTCTATGAGGATCTGCATGGTTAAATATGCAGTGGTACTTGATTCATCCCTAGAGACCCTGGAATATATTTCAGTTCAGTTCAGTTCCTTCTTAACTCAAATTCATAACGTTGGATTTGAAATATCCTGTGATCTTAGGGGAAAGTTCAGGAATTTTCAGTTCCCAGCACGGTGCAAGAGCCTGTATTTTCAACAGAGTGAATGTGAATTGAATGAATAATGTGCAGATAGAATGTCCTCCTATCACTGGATTGCGCCCCTGTTGTCCTGCACATGGCTTTTCGATTATAGTGGGAGAGAGACTTGGCAGAGCTTTTGCAGAGAGGAGAAATGATTTCAATAATGAATATTTCAAAGTATGTTGACAATTTTTAAAATTGTGGATAATTATCTTCTGCTAGCTGCTGCCGTCGTTTGGGCAAAAAGGAGCCTGTTTACCATCATCTAATGATGACAGACTTCCTATCGCTAGTATCAATTATTTATAACACTAATGGAAACAAAATAGACTTCATCTCTTTCAGATACTCTTCGATCATCCTGTTCTCAGCAAGGGGAGTTATCTCTTGGCCTAACGCTCCCCAGGAAGCCAGAGAGCCATGTTTTCTAACAATAACATGATTGGGGCTTATTACTCAAATGAGGTTTCCTGATCCCTGCGACTAGTCAAGCGTGGCGGCCGTGAATTGAGAAAAATGTGGTTTTAATGCGTCGTAGGAAACGGCTGTGTTTCCTCAGTGTGACTTTTATTTACTTTGAAAGAATGAATTTTGAGCGTGATTAGGCAGCCTTGCAATGCAGAAAGCAGTCCTCGTTGTTTGAAGTCGCTCCGTTTCCTGATGGCACTATAGCCCTGACATTTTCGGCTGGATAACTCAAGGGCAGAAAGCGTGTTTGGGGAGTAGGAAATGCCTAGTTCCTACTTTTGAGCTGCCCTCAGTAATAGGGTATGACATAGGTAAGCACTCAGGAAACCAGCATAGTGTTCAAATATGTACATTGTGAATCCAGGACAGACAGTGAGTTGGTTTGCTTCCTAGGATGATATCTACCAGAGAACAACTAAACGAACATACCTTCAGATCTCTGTGCAAGAGCAGGTCTTCTGATGTCTACAGCTTCCCTAACTCTGCACACCATCCCTATGAACCACCTCTCTCTCTCTCTCTCTCTCTCTCTCTCTCTCTCTCTCTCTGAAATTGGAATGCTGGCAGCAGAGGGGCAGTGGTGGTAGGCACTTCTGCCACACTGTTCTTCTGACAGCAGCATCACTGACTGACATAGAGCTGGGATGGAGCAAGGTCAGTGCTGTGCGGATGCACCGGCAGAACCAATCTGGCACTCCTGCCAGTTCAGCCACATGGGCCCAATCTCACTGCTCCTTTACGCCAGCTCCTCCCTCTTAACTGGGATGGATGGGGCAGGTTTCCCAGGGACCATAACACTGCACCCTAAGGAGCTTTAGGTATACACAAAACTTTCTGGTAGAAGTTTTAATCAAACCCATTTAATCAATGTTATTCCTCTTTCAATACCAAAACAGCAAAAAAATATTTAAAAATCACTGAAGTTTTATGACTCTCCTGTATAGAAAATAATAAATTTTGTATAGGGATTTGTTAGAAGATAATTCTTGGTTGCTAAGAAACTGACTGGCTGGTGGCATGCACCACTAGCAAAGATCTTTAAATAAACTTCGCAGAGCGCAGACTAAATTTTGTCCAAATAAGATTTTCCTCAAAAACTGGGCAGAGGATTGTTTCCAATAATGCCATGAAGATTATGATGAAAATCGCAATTCACAAAAGTTGCTGTTGCTTTTATTTGTTCGATTTCCCTGGACACAAAAATCATATACAGCTGAATGTTCCCATGTATGAGTCCAGTGAAGGGGAAATCTGAGAAATGGAAACAAGTTTCCATGATCAGAAGCATTCTTTCAACACTGCTCATCCAAATCCTTGATGTTTTTGAGGAAAATCTTATGCTAAATGCAGCCCTTTGGCATGTTATTGTGGCCTGCCACATGCTTGCCAGTCTCTGTTCTGCAACCTCAAGCAGGTCTGCATTCTACGTGGTGGCTCACAATTTAGTGGATCTTGGATTCTTTTCCCTGGAATAATATGGCAATGAAATATTACTGAAATGGGAACTCTGTTATCTTTCAGGTGTCTAAGATACTTTCAGAAATGAACATATGGAAATCGTATCGCCAGCAGCTTGGAACAAAAACTGGGATTAGATTAGAACAAAGTTTGATTTCTTTCATATTTATTTATTTGATAATATACCACTTGATTGTTAAAAAAAAAACCTCAAAGTGCCCCCCATTGTTTATGAAATATTATGCAATTTGCTACTTTACGTCCTTGTCAGAGTGAGCACATACTGTAGAATTTGGCATGTGGTCACAGGATTACAATACCCTTGACCCCCCCCCCCCCAAATCTAATTGCTTTTGAAGTAATCAGCCCTCCTTTAAAAAAAGAAAATTGTTTTAAAAACCTGCTGTGTTTGCTTCACCGTGCACATAATCTCCATTCCCTTCTGGTGTGTAAGCGGACTGTTATTGGTCTGGAATCAAGTACTTTAATCCAAGCAATGGCTCAGTTATTTGCTAAACAAACAAACAAACAAACAAACAAACAATGAATGTTAAGTATATGTCTGCTCCCTCTGGCAATTTGCAAACTTTTCCACTCGTGAATGAACTTCTGCCCCTTAGCTGCAAATAGAATATTACCTGAATACTGTGCAGGAAGGAAAGCAAAGTTAGTACCAAAACAGTTTAAGCATCACAAAGTATTATGAAGCATTAAAAAGGAGCAAGCAATACAAAATTTGGATTAGCTCAGATCACGGCGTAGGTGATGTGGTAAAAGGCAGGGAGCAAGACACACTCACAAACACACACATTCTGCACAGTCTCACTGTAACAAATACACATTTTGGTATGTTTGTAGTCATAAAAGTACAATTACGTAAACCCAAGCAACAGCATGGAATTGGTTCTGTAGGTGGAAATCATTTTATGAAACATACATCAAAGTTTTCGAAAGGAATTATGAAATCAACTGCAAGTGAACCGCACTGGGACAAAAGAACATCAAAACTGTGAAAGAAAAAGAGCTGCGAAGCAGGATGGGAGCAATAATTTGCAAATACTGAGCAAAGCGAGACACCATCTCGAATTCCATCACTGCTTGGAAACTTTCTCCCCAAAGGAAAAAGACTTTACATACGCAGGGCTATTTTGAGCTGGCAGCACTTTTATTTGTTATCTATTTGCTAAATATACCCACCTTTTTTTGCCAAAATTTTCACAATTGTTCACACATTCCAATAATGTGTTTCATTATTGAGGTACAAAAAGGGAAGAAAAGGAATGGAGAAGTGGGGAAAGGAAAATGATCAAATTCTAGTTCAAACTCTTTCATATTGTCACAACACAATGAAAATATTTAAGGTCAGGTGGAATGGTCAATACAGGAGACAGTGTGGGGAGCCAAATGACAGGTCAGCCAAGCCAAGGAGATGGACCAGGCTGTTTTTACCTCAGCTGCAGCCAGTAAGAATGGCAAATGATGGAGAAAGTTCTAGAAGGGAAGGAGACAAATAGCAGTTAGTCCCAGGCATCCAAGCCCAAAAAGGGGGCTTCACTGCAGAGACAATATTAAACAATCCATTAGACAACTTACTATATTACTATATAACAGCAGCTAAGTGCTACAAAATATACATATGGAAAGGCCCACAGACATCAGGGAATGGAATAGGAGAATTCTATTTTGGGCTGCCATTTTTGGCGACAGATTTATGTTTATCATTAAGTACCGTTCCACCCATAACATCATCCTGAACTAGTTCACTTCTTAGGAACCATCTAGCCATGAAGCAGAAAAAAGGAATGAAATGTGGTTTGATCGAACAACAACTTTGTGTTTGGGTGGCAGAAACAAAGCTTGGAAATCAAAAGGCTGCATACTACCTTTATCAAGGGGAAATGGCTATTGATTTGAGAACTGATTACCTGTGCTGGCTTTATGGTTTAAAAATCCCCACACATCCAGTTTGTATACAGAGGGTTGTTATTCTTCCTGTTCAATAACCATAAAAGCAGGCTGTCCCAGATCCTAACACTATTAGTCGGCAAATACAAAAGGTCAGAGGAAATCTCTGCAAAAGAAACAAACAAACCTGGTTATGGGAATTCAGCCTTGGCGTATTTAATTAAGGATAACCTTGACTGTCAGATGCTTAAATGAATCCTGAAGAGTTTCTAATCCATCTAAATGTTGCTTCCAATAAGCTGTAGCCCAGGAAATAATATTGCCTCATGTAGGATAGCTAATGTGCCATTCCTTCCTGCAGCATATTTATCACTGCCATAAAACCATTCTGGTATCTGGTTTATTTGAGAGTGCATGCTAGCAGTAACCCTGAATATCTCTTTCCATAGATTTCCATTTCTAAATAGGATTTTTGTTTCATTTTTTATTTTTTGAATCACACTACCCAATACAAATGGTTTGACCCCCCCCCAAAAAAGTATAAATCACATTTCCTTTGATGTACAAGAAATTTGATTTCTCCTGAAAGTTTGAAATAATTCCTGAATACAATATGCTTCCAGCAAGACTTCTGTGCTTGACTTTTTATTCATGCTTCACAGGAACAGTTACTTTAAAAACATTTCCACCACTACTTGTCTGTTGAGCAGAAGTCAATGGGACAAGCCATGTCATGTGAATAGCCATTTGGACTAGGCCAGAAGTGGGGAACCACAACTCCCATCATCCCTGGCCATTGGCCATGCTAGCTAAGGCTGGTGGGAGTTGTAGTTCAACAACATCTGGAAGTCCATTGTTTCCCTACTCATGGTCTAGGCACACTTGCCATCATTTTAGGTCTCCTCAGAGTTTATGTAAGTAAATGGAGGGAGAAATTATTTGAGGAGAAGCTCAAAGCAGACCACAAATTTGCTGATTGGAGGCTTTCTGGCGACTTTTCCCAGCATAGTTCTTTGGAAAGAAAATATCCCAATGACATTTGCAGAGTGCCTATCTGAAGAAAACGTCTGAAGGACTTTGTTTTTTATTATCCTTCAGAATCACTAGGAGCTAAAAGCTTCTACTGAATGTCAGCTTAAGTACCATGAAGTATTTGTTTACACAAGCAAGTCAGTCACAGTCAAATTGATATAGGCTTTCACAGAACCCACAGTAGTTTACAGAATTTGTTAAAAAAATAAAATAAAGACTTTGATGAATAGCATGGTGATAGTCTATGCTGTGTTGTATATAAAATCTCCTAATATTAGAGAAAATAAGTATAAACAGTAATATATAGTGGAAAAACGTAATGTATTGTACCAATAATTTGGCTTTATGGACCCTGTAGCTATGCAGGGTTGCAGAATAGATGTTTGCAATTCTAGAGAAAGCTAATAAATTACAGCTGTTGGTCATAGCTGCCTTAATTAATGAGTACATTTCATGGGATTAATGGCTCTGAGCCATGGCCTCAGCTAATGCAACTACAGTTTCATCTCAGTTTGGGTCAAGTAAAGTCTTTTTCCTGAAATGTTCAAGATCAGTTTTCTCAATTACAAACGATAATTTTAGGAAATGTAAGCTTTTAAGGTTAAATGATGAAAAAATTGGCACAAGGGCCCTGGGACTTATGAGGTAGGTCACAGTTTGAGGCTACATGTCAACTGAGGGCCAGAGAACAGCCATATTCCCCATTGTCTTTCATAGGCTAAAGTTTCTTCAAACAAGTCACACAGTGACAGCTTTTTTATCAACTCCTCTTTCCTTTGTTGCAAATGTTAAAGGCACAGTCCTAGTTTCTGCCCGGGCACTGAAGCACACCATAGTTTTTCCACTCACACCATCCAGACTCTCCCCAGGATGGAATTTACTTGGATAAATTTATCAGGTGAACCAAGTGATTACCTATGTGTCTGGCAGCAATTCCAGCTGCTGAAAGAATGGCTACTGCAATCCAGCCGTATTGATTGATGTAACTCCTGTTAGCCACATCGATTAATTTAAGCCACTTGGAATTTTCTAGGTGCAGGGAGGGAGAGTAGGTATGATAATACTTTCAATTTAAAAGCTAAAATCAGTGATTTCCTCATCCTGCCTGTTCACTGTGGCTTTTGAGGAAAGAAACTTGGGACTGATCTTTGAGAATTGTGTCAGCTGGTCCAAAATATCACCACGCTCGCCAAGTGTGTCAGAGGCATCGATAAAGTTGAAAACAGCTTAACATAAAAGTCAGGAAACCTGATCCTATAGATCTGGATCTGTTGTGTGATACCAGTAGCTGGGCACTGGAGTTTACCTTAGATGTAATGAAACAAGGCAATATGCTCCCACTGTCCTGTTTGTAGTATTAGATATGGCCACAACAGGGATGTGTATGCCTTTAAAAAAAGGTTGCAATCGTGCATGAAGGTGTCTGCCAATACTGTGGAATTGCATGCTAGTTCAATAGGTCTAAACCACCGAGCCTCTTGGGCTTGCTGATCAGAAGGTTGGCACGACAGAGTGAGCTCCTGTTGCTCTGTCCCAGCTTCTGCCAACCTAGCAGTTCAAAAGCACACCAGTGCAAGTAGATAAATAGGTACCGCTGTGGCGGGAAGATAAATGACATTTCTGTGCGCTCTGGCACTCATCATGATATCCCGTAGCACCAGAAGCAGTTTAGTCATGCTGACCACATGACACGGAAAGCTGTCTATGGAAAAATGCCAGCTCCCTCAGCCTGAAAAGCAAGATGAGCCCAGCACCCCATAGTCGCCTTTGACTGGACTTAGCCATCCAGGGGTCCTTTACCTTTTACCTACCTAGTTCAATAGGTCTTGGTCATGGGTCCATCTCAAAGTCTCCCAGTTTTGTCCTTGATTCCGAAGTCAAATTTCTTATGTGTTCTGTCAGAATAATACTGGGGCATAGGCTAGGGCTATCAGTCTTTCAGTCTTCAGGAATATCATGCATCTTACTGAATTTCCTGTAACACCAGGTATGATAATGGTCTTACGGAAGGTCTGTATTGAGTACCTGTCATTTCAGTTTAGACTGTTAGTTTTTTTTAGGTTGGGCATCATAAAAAAGGAGCACACTCAAGCTATTAACAAAGAGTATGGCTATTATTCATATAGATCGGCCCCCTATTGTACCAGATTATTCTGGATGCATTAAACTATTCAACCTTCATTTTGCCCTACGGCCATAAATGCAATAATGTTTGAAACCACCTTATGTAAAGGCTGTCAAACAATACAAATACAAAAGAGATGCAACCACACATCCACAATAAGTCAAACTCCTCTCTAGTGCAACCTTTATGACTCACAATGTCTATTTCATTGACAGACAATAGCTCATGAAGGGTAGTTTCCACAGAAAGTCTTCCTAAAGACATCTGCACAGTCTGTGCTTGAACATTAAAGATCCTATTCTACGGACCTGTGCATAATGTTTCATAAGGAAAAAAGAAGTTCAGTCTGAAGTAAGGTTGAGCCAAAGGTTCTCAGAAGACATCTATCTCCATCTCCCACCACCTCAGAAAAAGACCAGTGCAGCTTTTCTCCAAATATTCTCCACTGTGTTTTTGGGGTGGTATCCTGCACTAAGTCCAGAATATTGTGCAGGATGCAAAATGGCAGCCAAGAACAACAAAACTGGAAGAAAGAAGCTGTAGTGGCTGCCCCCCCACCAGAACCTGTGAGAGAATTTCTCTTCCTCCTGGACTGGAGATATTCAATGGAAAGATGAGGAGGAATATTCAAAGGCCATTGAAGCAGTACATATGGTAAGAACAAAATAAAACGCTGAAGCAGAAGTTCTAAGAACAATAAAATTCAACAAACTCTACAACAACAAAACTACCCACACAAATTCTAAAAACAACGAGAGCATTTCATTAAACATGAAATTAATCTTCCATAAATGATTTGGTTACAACTCAGGGCAAGATTTTCTAAACGAAAATGTCTTCCATGGGCACCTCAACTTCATCATGTTAGGTGCTTGTCTTACTTTGGCTGATAATTGATTTCATCTCCCCACCTCAGTTTCTCTGTTGACAAGGAAGGTGGAGAATTTTGAGAGGCCATTTGTTCACAGCTCTAGTCTGAAGGCTCGCTATCAAATTGACTATTGAATTGAAATTAATTGACTGTTTTTATGGTGAACCCTTAAAAGTAGTAGGAGGTCTACCTTTTCAGCAAGAAAAAATGGCAAATATGAAATCCTGCTCTTGCACGCACTACAGGACTGGCAAACACCTCCCACCATAGCTGCAACTTTGCCTATAGATGAACTAGGCAGCAAGCAGCAGTTGGAGTGTAGGCCTCATTGCCACAGATCTTTCCCCAAAGACACCCATTAGTTCTCTTTGTTTTTGTTCTGGTAGCCATAAATCCACACTCTCTGTATGTCTCATTGACCGTCAATGAGTCATTGGTAGCTAATAAGAGCAATGACATCTCTTCAGATGCAATCCTATACACGCTTACCTGGGAATGACTTACATCAGGCATCCCCAAACTTCGGCCCTCCAGATGTTTTGGACTACAATTTGGACTACAATATCTTACCATATGTACTGCTTCAATGGCCTTTGAATATTCCTCCTCATCTTTCCATTGAATATCTCCAGGACAGGGTTAGGCAACCTTCGGCTCCCAGATGTTTTGGGACTACAACTCCCATCACCCCTGACCACTGGTCCTGTTAGCTAGGGATCATGGGAGTTGTAGGCCAAAACATCTGGAGGGCCGCAGTTTGGGGATTCCTGACTTACATGAAATTCAACAGAGCTTTCTTCTGAGTAGACATTGACAGGGTTGTGCTGTCACTGTCTGCAACTGGCAGCCAGTGGGAGCCAAGCATTTTCTTTTTTCTTTTCTTTAAGAAAGCTAAAGAGAGATTCTGTGTCTGCCAAAAAGGTATATTGAGTGCTGACTGGCCACTCCTTCTTTGGGGTTAGAACTTTGGAGTGATGGTTCCCAGAATTGCTGAGAATAGCTGTTGCATTTTCTAGAAGTAATAAAAGCAAATATAACCCAAACTAACTATGGCACAGTCTGGATGCTTATAGTGATAGTTCTGGCTGGAAACCAGCAGTAAAGTGTTAGTATTAATGTATTCCAAGTATAACTTGAACATTTGTTAGTAAGCTAGTGCCAATTGTACAAATGACGCTTCAGCTGTGAATCTGCTTGTTTGCATTTTTCTTATGAAGTCAACATTACTGGATATTATTAATAGCATGCAGATGGACTTTGGTTTGCCATTTACCTAGCCCTGTAAATGACTGTTGTCAACTTGAACTGATTTTGAGATAAAAGTGGGAGAACCCTAAGAGTTTGTTTCTCAAAGCAGTGCAGTCCAGCTCTTAAACTGGGCACTTCTACTTGAAATATTTCAGATACACGATTTTAATCTTAACTAGATGTGTGTTCCTCTTTTACAAGTCAGCTGCATAAGTACTATGCAATGCACTAGGTGACAATAAGAACAGAAACAAGAGAAATGCCATGATAATTCAACAACTGTTCAGTTGTACATTTATTGTCCAGCTTGTACAAGTAGGCTGGATGATGAATGTTATTACAGTGAACTTTGTAGACGGACATTTGTCATAAGTGAAAGTTTACTTTTTGCCGCAATTCTCCCTTGGTTACATCCCTGTGGTAAAATTACTGCTTGAGTTAGAATATCATTTCTGTCCCTAGTAACTGGCTGTTACTTCTTAGCTTCATTACCTGCTATCAAAGAACAATTTTGTACTTAAGTGGCGAGTTCTTGTACAGGGGTATTTCAAAATTGCTTGAATAAGTTTCCATAGTGATTAAGTAGTGTCTTTTCTTAGGAGAAAGCCTGAAACTCATAACTCCAAAAGTGCCATAGAAATGGGAATTATGATGTCGGGGTGGGGTGGGGGGGACTTCACCTACAATCTGTGGACTATGAATAGGGTTTCACAATTGTTGCGATAAAATTATAGGGTACTGCATTGCATAATTATATGCTGGTTTTAATCAGGGACATTTTTTTTATGCCAGTCTGGCTAGTATGTACAAAAAAGCATGCACTTCACCCTGACTTCAGTGAGACTGAGGAGTGCATTGCTGGGATTAGGACTGCAACCAATGGGCATATTCCACCACGTGTTGGGCCAAGTTATTGTGCAACTTGCACTTTGGGGGCTCTAAGTTTACGAATGGCATCTGGCTTTAGCTGTGCCTAACATGTACAGCTAAGCAAGTTGAAACTATGTTTTCAGTATTGCCTGCCCAGGACTTGGAGAACAATTTGGAATCACAGCAGCAGTGCTATACTTTTGAGCCACTGGACATGGAGCTTTCAGCTCCAGTGCTGGAAATAAACATTGCACTGAGAGCACAAGGTTCCAAATGTCATTACACTGCTCCATAAGCAATCTGTGCAGCTCAAAATACTGTCAAAAACAATTGATAGTATATACATCAAACATCCTTATTCTATTTCTTAGCATACTGTCTTGTTCGTTTAATGAGCGCTAGATGTTTCACATGGTGAGCACTAGGCAGGGACATTGCCACAGTCTAGGATATTCCACTGCTACTGGACATGTGCATAGGGGGAAGCAGAATTGTTTGGGATTATGGCATGTGCAAAAGCATGGTGATGGAGCTAGCCTGTGTAATGCTACCATTATGCAAAACTGTGGGATCATGGAATTGTAGAGTTGGAAGGGATCCCAGGGGTCACCTAGTCCAACCCGCTGCAATGCAGGGATTTCAACTAGAGCATCCATGACAAATGGTCATCCAACCTCTGCTTAAAAACCTCCAATGAAGGAGAGTCCACCACCTTCTCAGGGAGCCCGTTCCATAGTCAAACAGCTCTTACTGTCAGAAAGTTCTTCCTGATGTTTAGTCAGAATCTCCTTTATTGAAACTTGAAGCCAGTGGTTTGGGTCCAACCTCTGGAGCATGAGAAAACAAGCTTGTTCCATCTTCCATGTGATGACAACCCTTTAGATAGTTGAAGATGACTATCGTATCTCTTCTCAGTCTCATCTTTTCCAGGCTAAACCCAACTGCAGGGCCGGATTTAGGTTTGATGAGGCCCTAAGCTACTGAAAGTAATGGGGCCCTACAAAGCAGGCGGGGCCCATTATTTACATCATAGGAGCCTACACAACACAAAACAATGTTGCTGTATGTTGGTTTTATTCTATTTGTTTCTTTATCATATACCGGTATTTTAGAAATGTACATCCAGGTTTTTTCCCTTTATTTTTTGGGGGGCCCTGCAAGAGAGTGGGGCCCTGAGCTATAGCTTATTTAGCTTATATGTAAATCTGGCACTGCCCAACTCCCTCAACTGTTCCTCATAAGGTTTGATTTCCAGACCCTTGATCATCTTGGATGCCCTCCTCTGTACACATCCCAGCTCATCAATATCCTTCTTAAATTGTGGTGCCCAGAACTCGATACAGTATTCCAGCTATGGTCTGACCAAGGTAGAATAGAGCAGTACTATTACTAGCCTTGATCTGGACACTATACTTCTGTCGATGCAGCCTAGAATGGCATTAGCTTGCTCCTTCCTTCCTTCCTTCCTTCCTTCCTTCCCTTTTCCTTTCTTTCTTTTGCTGCCAGTGTGGTGTAGTGGTTAAGAGCGGTAGACTCGTAATCTGGTGAACCGGGTTCACGTCTCCGCTCCTCCACATGCAGCTGCTGGGTGACCTTGGGCTAGTCACACTTCTTTGAAGTCTCTCAGCCCCACTCACCTCACAGAGTGTTTGTTGTGGGGGAGGAAGGGAAAGGAGAATGTTAGCCGCTTTGAGACTCCTTCGGGTAGTGATAAAGCGGGATATCAAATCCAAACTCTTCTTCTTCTCCTGCTGCTGCTCCACATTGTTGACTCATGTTAAGCTTGTGGTCTACTAAGATCTCTAGATACTTTTCACATGTACTACTGGCAAGCCAGGTGTCCCCCATGTTATAGTTGTACAGCTCTTTCTTCCTGCCTAAGTGCAGAACCTTACATTTGCCCCTATTGATAATACATCTTGTTAGTTTTGACCAAGTTCTCCAATCTGTTATAGTCATCTTCAATCCCGATTCTGTCTTCTGCAGCATTAGCTCCCTCTCTCAGTTTGGTGTTTCTGCAAATTCGATAAGAATCCCCTCAATTCCTTCATCCAACTTGTTTATCAAGACGTAGAACAACAATGGGCCCAGGACACCCTGTGGCACCCATTTCTCACTCTCCCCCCAGGATGACAAAGAACCATTAGTGAGCACTCTGTGGGTTCAGTCAAACAACCATCTACAAATCCGCCCCGTCCAGCCCACATTTTAGCAGCTTCTCTGCAATAATATTATGGGGGACTTTGTCAAAAGCCTCACTGAAATCAAAATGCACTCTGTCCACAGCATTCCCCTGATCCACCAAGTTTGTAACTCTGTCAAAAAAAGAAATGACGACCCAACAGGCCAAATTTCTACCTACCCCAGCAACCGAGGGGCAACCAATGGGGTGTTGCGGCTATCCAAATGGTCCCGCCCCACAACAGGGAGGCAGTTTAGGTGATCTCACCGCAACACGTGCCCTCCATGATGGAGGACACGATAAATTGTATTTATTTACATACAAATCCCAAATCTTCATTCATTTGGCCTCCACAGGCTATTTAGTCATTTGGATTTAAAGGAGGCAGAAGGAGGCTACAAACACCATACATTTAAAGCACATGTCTTCCTCCAAGGTATCCTGGGAACTGTAGATTAACTGTGCTGGGAATTGTAGCTGTCCGTGTGTGGTAGTAAACTACAGTTTCCAGGGTTCTTTGGGGAAGCAATGTGCTTCAAATATATGGTGTGTACACAGCTGGACTCTCTCTATGAATAGAAAGGTATTTGATCCAGTGGAGGGAGCTAACTGTAAATATAAGACGGGAGACCATTTTTGCTAATTTTCCCTCCCCCCTGTTGGTCATAAGCTGTTGCAAGAAAATGCTCCACCTCCTCCCATTAGTAGAGACCAGGAGTATTCTTTTCATGGACAGAATTCTGCACACAGGATCTTAGGACTGTACCCTGTATTCTTCCACCACCCCCAACAGAGTTGAAAATACACCAGGTTTTCTCTTTTCTTCTCAGCTCCCACCTTTGCTTTCCCTTTTCTTGAGAATGTGATGGATAATTCCACCCAAAAAGATTAGTGAAAAGAGGAAAAGTTGTGACAAGATTTTATAGGTTCAGATCTATAAAGAAAAGGTGGTTGGCTATCCATTGATCCTGACAAATTATATTATAAACCCTTCCAAATTACTTACAACGTGCTATGCAAGGCAATAAATACCTCTCCTAGAGGTAACGTACCATTTTATCTTTTTTCCCTCCTCCCATTAGCATTTTTTTAAAGAATAATTTCTTACTTTACAAAGGAGTTGATTTGCTGTATGTTCTCTGCAGGTATTGCTTACAAAATGCCATACCCTATGCAGTGAGACTTAATTATCCCTTGGTGTCATTCATGCTTGAGATTTACTAATGGGAAATGTCATGGGACTGCAGAAATTGTATACCATAAATGGCTGCTTCACACTGCCTAGGAAACAAAATGCGACTTCTACTCAACAGTCCCAAAACCACTTTGCTGGTTGCTGGAGTGGTCAGCTTCTGTAATCTTCCAGAAACACCTTATTCTCTCAAGCAGGCATAAGGCTGCTGTGGCGCTCTCGAAGTTTTTAGACTCCATCTTTCCTCATTCTAGAACAGGTGTGAAGAACGTTTGGCAAACCAGATGTTGCTGAATGACAACTCCCAACCCCCCTGGCTATTGGCTTTGCTTCCTGGGCTGATTGGAATTCTTATTCGTGTGGAAAGCCAAAGTATCCTTACACCTGTTCTCCACCATTGGCCATGTTGGCCAAGGCTGATGGGAGTGCAGGCTAACAGCATCTGGAGAGGCCAAAAGGTCCTCAGCCCTGCTGTAGAGAAAAGTTCAGAGCAGCTATCAGTTAGGCCATTTAAAACATGGATGCTACATGTTTAATAGGATCACCAGGAGTCATAATATTTGCCTCAGGGAACTTCATGGTATACCAGTTGAGCAGTCCTACTCCAGAATACTCAAAACATTGACAGTGAAGCAAGATGAGGTCAGTTCAGGATTGTAGAAGCTTGCTGGTATTTCTACCTGTTGTAGATGGTCTCTTGTCATTTTGACTACATCAGGTTGGTGAAGACTTAAATTGGCCAAAGTACAGTGAACATCATTTTTATGTTGCCTCTGGGATGGGGGTGTTTTGTGGGTGATCTTGACCAGAAATGGCTTGGTAAGCAAAATGTTTTGCAGGCAAGTTCTACAGAAAAATGACCATAGGCCTAAACCAGTGAGAGATGCTGACAAGGACTTTTATTCTCCTGGTATCCAAAGAACACACAGAAAATTAAATGGCTTACTTCTGGAGAAAATTTAGATCAGGGGGTGTACACCTTTCCTAAAAGCATGTGTGAAATGTTTAAGAAACATCGCTCTACATAGATCCCATGAGCCTTCATCTCTTCAGTGTTTCCCAAACTTGGGTCGCCAGCTGTTGTTGGACTACAACTCCTATCATCCCTAGCAAGGAGGACTAATCATCAGGGATGATGGGAACTGTAGTCCAAAAACAGCTAGAGACCCAAGTTTGGGAAACCCTGAATCTTTTTATTTCTTCACCTCTTGTATCTGCCCACAACCTAGATATTTTTCTCTTGGTCACTGACTTCCTGAAAGTATCAGTCAAATCAAAGGAAGACTGGGGCCATATAATATTCAGTAGTTGAATGCACAGGTTCTTGGTTTTTAAAAATAATAATAATCAAAGTGCCGTTCAAATTAATTTTCCAAATTCCTGATTTTCATCAGGCACATTGATTATTCTTCAAGAAACATACCTTCAATGTAAAACGGGCATGAAGAGACTCTCTATTCCTCGCTGATTTACAGGTAGGAGATAAAAAATTCCTCTCCGATATGCTAAACGCCTCATTATATTGCTACCCCAGGCTGTGATGTGAGGTTTTAAAGAAATAACAGGGAAACCGTGCTTTGGTATCTCTTTTCATGTAATCAGCAGCTCCTCCCCTCCCCCCCTTTCAAAAACACAGAAAGACAAATCTCCTGTCAATATGAGCAGGTGAGAACTGAAAATAAATAAAAATGATCTACTGCTTTTATTTTAAATCCTCTTTGAAGCAGCTTATATCAGAATTGTATTGAAGATTTTTCCTTGAGGCTCCATCAAGACGTTTTCGGTACTGCACTCAGAAAGAGAGTGACATTTTCTTCCCGGTTCTTCTTTAAAGTACTGCCTTGCCTTTTTTTTATGAAAGAAAGAAGAAACTTAAGAACTCGAGGACTCGCTATGCTGGATTAGTTAATTGGTCCATGCAGCACACTGCTCCGGTTTATGCTTCTTATGTAATGGCAAACCGCCCTGAATGATCCATATCGCTAGCTGCTGGCATAAGGTACCTAAGCAATCCAACTCTACGATGAATAATAAAGCAACTGGATGCATTCAGATAAAAAGTGGGGCAGGGGAAATGTGATCCCGAGCATCCTAGACTCAGAATGATGTGCCATCTCCTCCCTGCTAGCAACTTTGCCACTACCGTGGAAACAACTGATAAAAAGGGTGTTCAAGGCAGGTGAGTACCAGCAAAGCACTGCAACACTTTGTTGTGGTTGTTGATTTGTTTCCACTGAAAGATTTTCACGGAAAACAAAGGTACATGTAACATCTCTGTTAGGGTTGCCATAATTCAAACAGTGAAAATCCGGACAGAATTTGCTCAGCTTTTCTTTGCAAGATCACAAAAGAATTTGCCGTTGTTGTTTTTCAGCTATTTTAAGGGAAGATCTGCAAAATCGGCACTGCCGACACCGGCTGCCATACACCCGGATTTTCCTGGACATTTAACCGCCCGGACGCCGCTGACGAATTCGGTATTCCAGATATGTCCGGGAAATTCCGGACGTATGGCAACCCTCATCTCTGTTTCCAATTCATAGAGTGCAACTAGCCTGTAGGTGATTATACCATACATAACTTTTAAAGATAAAAACAAGGACAAACGGTTAAAAGTGACTATAAAGGAGGAAACGTAAAGGACCATTTTGGGCTTTCAGTTTAGGCCTAGTTTGTTGCACAAACCATCCTTCGAGGAACATCCATAATGGCAGCACAACATCTAGCAACTGGGTATGTGACATCTGGGTTTGGGGGGGAAGATGTTCCACAATTTGGTGGTTGCCGTCAACAGCAGGTGTCCTCCTCATTCTGAAGATGGAGCGGCGTTTGTATTCCAGAGCCAATCTGTGTGCAATTCTGCCTCCATGAACGATGTTAATATACTGTAATCACTGAATAAATGTATTGCTTTATAAACAAACAGAAAAGTTTGAAAAGTTAGGGTGGGGAACCATTCCTGTATATCCACCAAGAAACATAGGAATCTGCCATTGATGTACCAGTTCTGAAAATTGGTCCATCCATCTCAAAATTGTTCACACTGACTGTCAACAATTGTTTCTGACCGGGATCTAAACCAGCCCTACCAGGAGATGCCAGGGCTTTCTTCATGCAGAGCCATTGTTCTACTGCTGAGCTATGTCCAGTTCGCTCCTTGTGCTATTTGTCTCGCTAATGGCCAATGTATATCTGTGCATAATGATTTTGCTCGGAAAATTCTATTGTCAAGAACAATCATGACTCAGGTTATCAGAACTGAGGAGGGAATAAAAATAGCCATTTAGTTACCTCTCGGCTTACCTGATGGCTGAACTTAATACTAATCTGAGGTGAAAAATCAGTTGCTGATCACTATAATTAGATTTGAAAGGTCATTTCTATAAATAAAAACATATTTTGGACTACCGCAGCCAACAGATTGTGGAACAAAGCAGTGCCACCATTTCACCATTAATTAAACTAAAAATAGTTCAGCGAACTACCCTTACAGATAACTTCCCGTCAACCCCGTGGTTTATTTTCTGGCAAGTAACATGCACTTTAAAACAACTAAATTGAGCTAAAATAATTTTAGCAAAGTAGACGGATATGATTTCACTTCAATCATTATTCTGCAACATAATATGTATTAATTGTTTACAGTGGCAAAGCTGTGTATAGCATGTAATTGGAAGTCTCTAAAGCAACCATAGAAACAGAAGTGAAATGATACAATTTATAGGGTTGGCATATGTCCAGAATTTCCTGGACATATCCGGAATACCACAGTATGGCAGCCCATGTTGGCAGTGTCGTTGTTACTGATTTTCCATAAAGATAGCTCAAAAGCGGTATTTTTTTATTTATTTTTTGCAATTTTGCCCCCAAACGCTCAACAACTTAAATATGGCAACCCTAAATTTGGGAGACTATGTTTATGCACAAACTTACCTAGTAATTACAGCAAGGAAATAATCTTCATTTTTAATATGACATTCTGACACCATGTTTTTCATTCATTTCCTACTTGGCAGTCCTTGATCAAATTCCAATCAATTGCCATATTTTATTTTATTTTTACTGACACACACTCTCTTTCTCCCCGTGTGTGTGTGTGTGTGTGTGTGTCTATGAAATGGTACAGTAAGGCTACATTCACACTGTATATTTAAAGCACAATGATATCACTTTAACAGTCATGGCTTCCCTTAAATAATTCTGCAGTGTTTTTAGAAGGCCCTCATGGTACTACAGTTCCCAGAGTGGTTTGACAGTCAATTCCTCTTCACAGGGAACTCTCAGAACTGTAACTCTGTGAGGGATAAAGGGGAGTCCTAACAACTCAAATCACATGCTCCCAGAATTCTTTGGGGGAAGCCATGACTGTTTAAAGTGGTATCTTTGTGCTTCAGATGTGTGGCATCAGTGTGGCCATAGTGAACATCTCCTTTGACTGTTTTATTCTAGTCATCTCACAGGTGTGATATACTAACAATACAATCCTTTGCAAGTTGTGCAATACTCAGAAGTAAGCCCTACTATGTTCAATAGACTAGCAGCCTGAATATGGTAATGATTGAATTTTGATGTATTTTAATGTTCGTTGGAAGCCGCCCAGAGTGGCTGGGGGGACCCGGCCAGATGGGCGGGGTACAAATAATAAAATTATTATTATTATTATTATTATTATTATTATTATTATTATTATTATTATTATCATCATCATCATCATCATCTTTATTCTTTTAATGATTTTGCTGTATTGTCTTCTATGTGTGGCCTCTATTTGCAGCATCATTTCAAAATAAAATCCCACGACAGGAAAAGACTAATTGTTATTGATCAACAAATGCCATTGTTGCCATAACAAATATAAATAGAATAACATGCAAAAAGAACTCTGAGGATAATATTGAACAAGTGCTGAAACTGATAAATATAGGCAAGAGTTTGTTGTGAACAATTCTAATTGAATGCCCTGGATTAGGAGGTAGGTGTGACTAAAAGATGGCTAAATTACTTCAAGGCATGGTTAATATTTGTTGAATTGTGCCCATTTATCACTATAACAATGATAAACATTTTGGGCCAGATAGGTTTTTGAAGAATAAAGTTGGTTAACTAACAGTGCAAAAAAAAAAAAAAATGTGATTCCCCCCCCCCACTTTTAGATATGGCATTGATAAATTGCAGCTATCCTAGCTCTGCATTTAAAATGTATTCATATAGATATTCATTCATTTTTAAATGTATGTGCCATCTCTCTTTTCTGACGAACTCAAGGTGGGTCACAACAAAATGTTCACTTTAAAACGTCCCAATAGAAGACCTGAAATAGAGTTATGACATTTAAAATTGCCTGAAGCCACACATATCTAGTCAAATCACATAATCATCAGCAGGAAATAATAAACAGTAACAACCAACTGAATGCCAAGCAGAACAAACACTCTTTCACAGAGTCCCCCCCCCCCAAGTCATAAATACTTTCCATAGATGGCTCATTTCAGGAGTGAGTTCCAGAAACATGATGAAGGCTCTGCTCACAGGATGCTCAGTCTGGCAGTAGGCAGATAATGATAAGCAAATCTGTCACTTTTGCAACTTTTACCCATAATTTTCTTCCATTCTGGATTTTTTTAAAATCTCCCTAAATATGTTTTCTAATGCATATTTCCATGCACATTTTCTCTTGAAATATATACTTAAAATATGTATTTCATTTCTTCTTCTTTTTCTAAACTCTTTTAAATGCACATTTAAACAGCTGAGAATTGTGTTGCAACATTCAGATAAGTGTGAAATACAGTGGATAGCTCAGTTCTCATCTGCACATTAGTTTGAGCAAAGCAGATCAGGTAATTTTGTATATGGATCCACAAACATCATAATCCTCAAAATCTCTGTCCCCATATTAAGGATCTATACAGTGGTACCTCGGGTTACAGACGCTACAGGTTACAGACACTTCAGGTTACAGACTCCGCTAACCCAGAAATAGTACCTCGGGTTAAGAACTTTGCTTCAGGGTGAGAACAAAAAATCATGCGGTGGCGGCGCAGCAGGCCCCATTAGCTAAAGTGCTACCTCAGGTTACTGTAAGAACAGTTTCAGGTTAAGAATGGACCTCCAGAACGAATTAAGTTCTTAACCCGAGGTACACTGTATTCTGTTGTTCACATTCCATGCATTCCATGTGACAGTCTTATTTTCCAAACTGATTTGGAATACATGTTCTAATATTCCATACCAACCATAAAAATGTTGTCAGTTGGTTTTTATTTGATAATAATAAAAGGAGAATTCCCTGGATGCCTAGATCCAGGTTTGGGGCAAAAACAACTCCAGCAGAGATTTAAAATCACAAAACATGCAGCAAAGTAAAGCATGGAAATAGGTTAGGCCTTTAAAATATCCCCTTTTAAGTTGCTTCCAAAGCTTTTCCTTTCTTCCACTTTAGCAATGAAATAAACCACACAATGAAAATGGTTTTACTTACAAACTCTTCAAAGGTCAAATCATTGTCCTTTTCCATACAGCAGCAATAAAACACAGGCAGTTTAACAGTATCGAAATTCATAAATGTTTCTAAATTATGTGTATAAAAACACAAAGATAGTGTTCTTAAGCCACATAGTCTGGGCTTGGAGAGATCAGCCCAGACATCCTGCTTGGCAGGGGGTTGGACTCGATGGCCCTTGTGGTCTCTTCCAACTCTGTGATTCTATGATTCTATGATCCTTCCTCAGTTACATGGTGGAAAGAGGATGAACAAAGGCTATGCTAATCCTTCATCCCAAAATGAAGGGGTGTGACCTAGGTCAGTCTGGGAGGACTGCTTATTTTATTGTCTTAACCTCTTCATGCATTAATTAGAGCCAAGCATGCTGGTTATGAGAGGCTGAATTATCCCACAAAGATTCCATATCTTGCCTTTCCATCTTGTTTCTTTATTAGTGTTTTTAAAAGCTCAATCACATCTTGAATTTTTTTTGGGGGGGGGGGAGGAGGCTGACTACGGTAATTTGCTTGCTCCGGTTAGTTTTTTTTAAAAAAAATTAAAAACCTACATGATGTCCAAATATTATGATTAGGTGTAAGGTATTTGGAACTGATCTGTCAGCTTTCTGTATTACGATTATTAGGTAGTACTGCTACTTGTCAGGTCCTTTACCTCTATGTCAAAATCTTTAGGTGAATGTAATCAGCATTAATTTGAGCTTTTTTTCACCTTAGGTTTCCAGCTGGAAGGTAAATAATAACATCCAAGAGCCTTAGAGTTCTGATCTATCCCATGAATCATTTTGCTCAGTTCCTATCCTGCAGCAGGAGACTGGCGCCTATGCTTTTCACACATTTCAGAAATGTTCAGACATTTTCTGGATAGCAAAAGTCAGCACAGCAGGCACGCAACATTGGCATCCATCTCCGCCATGCAATTCCATGATTCTATGACCACAGCTCAGTAAATCCCATTGAGATCATCAGATTATGGAGAAGTGCCATAACTCAGTGGTACAGCATCTGTTTTGTGTGCAAAAGATCCCTAGTTCAATCCCTGACATTTCCCTTTAGGGCTGAGAGAGGTCACTGCCTACAACCCTAGAGAGCCACTGCTGATAATAATATCATTAATCATCATAATTTTATTGTGCATATGCCACCCATCTGACAGGGTTGCCCCAGCTATTCTGGGCATCTTCCAGCAAAATAGTCAGTATACCATTCAGTGTGGAAGTTGGCTTGGCTTTTTTTGGGGCCATGCTAAATCCACTGACCAAACCCTACATATACTATTTTCAGAAATTGTGGGGAGAACCCGGCACCCAGGAATTTTAGGGGATCCTTGCCTCCTGCAAACCGATAACAGTGTATTTCCCAAATCTTATTTGCACTAAAGGAATGTTAATTAAGAGAGCATGAAGGCATGATACCAGACCTTGTTGGGATAACTATTTAATTAAAAAGTTGTCAGGAACTTAATGCAAAGTATGCTGTGTGGAACTTAAGAACCCTCAAAGCGAAAAGTAGAAAGCAGGACAGGGCAAGATCTTTTTAAAACATGCATTCTAGCACTGACAACATCAAAACAGCATCTCTTTTGCAACTTGTCAGAAAGTGCTTGATTGACTTCTACACACCAGGATCACAGAAAGTTATTTTCTAGAAAATAGTGCTTTCAGCTATGAGCATTAGGAGGGAAAAATCCTTTCAACCTTGCACATCACAGCATTACCTTTATAACTGACATCCTAATTCCTTCCCACAAAGTGGTGGTAGCGAAGCTGTGGAAGTGGGATTGAAAAGTCGGTTTTAATTTCAAATTTCTTCATATGTCCCAATTCAGCAATGAAGGTGGTCCTGCAGAAGGCTTTGCCATTCCCTGTGCACAAACCCACCAGGTTTTTAAAAGAGTGAATCCATGTATTACCTAAACACCAACTTCTGGTCCTGCAATGGCTTTGGAAAATCTTTATTCTTTCTCTCCTACTACAAAGAGGAAAGCATGGTCAGGGAAGGTATTTAAGGGTGCAGTGTGTGTGTGTGTGTGTGTGTGTGTGTCCATATAATAGAGGATTTCACTTTTTGTATATTTAGGGATTTCTTCCGATGCTGCAAACTATTCATAATCCTAATTGATGTTGCATTTGCTACCTAAGATACACGTTTCCCAAATCTGTCAAAAAAAGTTAAGTTTCATTTGGAAGTTTTGAAAAAGTTTCTCATTGTTGATGCCTCAGTTTAAAGTGGAAAAGGCTGTGATCGCTATGCACATTAGTTCTAGGCTCTGTATATGCTGTTCTTTTATGTCTGAAGATAATTGAATCTCTGTGGGCAATTCTACATTACCATCATTAAATGCAAGTGAAGTGCTG
The DNA here is from genome assembly GCA_034641385.1 of Darevskia mixta. Lineage (NCBI taxonomy): Eukaryota > Metazoa > Chordata > Lepidosauria > Squamata > Lacertidae > Darevskia > Darevskia mixta. Next base: position 6,830,213 of record JAWWNH010000058.1, read on the forward strand.
GCACACAGGTATTTCAGGTCCTTCCTATGTACACCCAACCCACAGTGTTCAGATAGGAGACAAAATTCGCTGCAAAGCAGTAGGCCAGTCTGATGTCATCACCCCTAGCCAGTCACACTACCTGGATAGCATCAGTCTGAGGAAGGCTGAAACGGGCTCTACACTTGTATGGCTTTTAATCCTTTCCATGCACAATGGAAGAAAAAGAAGAAGAGAAGAAGAGTTTGGATTTGATATCCGGCTTTATCACTACCCTAAGGAGTCTCAAAGTGACTAACAAACTCCTTTCCTTTCCTCCCTCACAACAAACACTCTGTGAGGTGAATGAGGCTGAGAGACTTCAGAGAGAAGTGTGACTAGCCCAAGGTCACCCAGCAGCTGCATGTGGAAGAGCAGGGACGCGAACCTGGTTCACCAGATTACGAGTCCACTGCTCTTAACCACTACACCATGCTGGCTGTCATGGAAATCCATGGACATTCCTACGGAACTCTGTTACTAAAAGCTTCTGGATCCTATTAAGAGTAGGCTCATTTTTGCATGGTTGTGTGTGTGTGTGTGTGTGTGTGTGTGTTTTGTGGCCATCCAAATGAAAACCAGCTAGTTTCATCTTTTGCACAAATGTAATTCTTTCGATTTGTATGCACAACAAAAGTCCATGTCATGAGCACTTTCCGCTTGCGTTTTTCACAAAAGCGTGACCCGACACTCAGCATCAGTCAACAATGAGATAAAACACTCCCCAGTGCCGGCAGCAATTACACCACCCCATTTAAGTCTTCTCTATATGACAAATGTGCTCAGACTGCCACTTTTCTAATAGAAGTCAGGAATGTAGGTCATTAGCAATGTTACTTACTTGCAATGTTGATATTAGCACTGTGAGGAGGGTGCCAGCCAGCCCAAATGGAACATATGCTTTTGTGTTTCTGCTTAAAAGTCTAAGGAAGCTTCTAAAATGTCTTTATTTTCCACTTCGTCATTCAGATTTAATAAACCACAATGCACGTCAGTGCTTGGTATTATTTTCACACCTCTGTGTTGGTGGGTGTGTTGGGGTGTGTTGACCTGCAACACTTGACTTGTCCCTGGAGGAATGAAGAAAACCAGTTCCTCACTTCAAAGTAGGCCAGGGGAAATGGGAATGTGAACGCCTAGCTTCTAAGTCATTCTTAACAGAATAGGAAAACTGATTGTGGGGCAGTGGGGAGGAAGCAACACAGGAAATCTCAGAGGAGTGTGGTAGACTCACAACTTTGTGAAACAATGGTGATGGTGATTATCATTGATTATGTCAATCCTACACAGGTCAACAAGCAGCAAAGTAGTAAAACAATACAATTAAAAATAAAATTAAAGCATATTTAAAACAGCAAACAGTGAATGAATACATGAATGAATGCTAAAAGATGTTTGAAACAGCCACATACCTTCACAGCTGAAAATCTCAAGGTTGCATAGAAGTGTATCTTTCAGCCATCGAAGATTAGAATGAGGGGGGCATGACTTGGAGTTTAATATTTAAGTAATTTATTTTCCCTGTGAACACATGACACCTTAGCCACTAAGCTACATGGTTGATGGGATGTGCTGGTAGAAAGAAGATGCATGTATTTGCATGTTGGTTCCTTATCAAAGACCCTTTCATACATCACAGTATAATTTTCTACCTGTCACAGAGCAAAAGATAATCTGATTAGAAACACTGAAGTCATATATTTAGTTTGCTTATCATTTAAATATATATAAAGAGAGAGAAAGAATGAGAGAGAGAGAGAGATAGGAAGGTCCATATATTAAATCTCAAGTATACAAGTATCTTCCTCTTTGTTTCTGAAGTGCTCCAATCTGTTCCCAATGCCAGCAGCTAAAGCAGAGTTGACGTAACACTGCTGATGCTACCAGCACTAATAGATTGGATTAGAGGCTGGTGATGGACTACAAAAAAAAAAAAAAAAAAGGCTTGATGCATCAAATCAGGATCAGGCAAAAGAGCCTGTGGTTCACCACCCCTGATCTAAGCACATGGCAGGATCTAAATTATTATTGTATGTTTAATATCCATTAATATTTATTAATATTTATATTTTGCAGTGTAGCATTTGGGTGTAACTGTACTGTGATTCATTGAGGGCTTTAGGGTATATCCCATGCATAATTAGTTTTTAATATCATGGGTTGTTCTATTATAGATCATCCCTGTGCTTTTAATGATCTGCATTATGGTTGACGTATTTGTTTAGGTTTGTTCTTTCAGTGCCCTGAAACACGGTGGGCACCAACTGAAATGCACTGTGCACCTTACTGTTACAAGATTAATTTTTCCATACCATTTTGTAGCTTTGGGAGGAATTTAACATAGCACTGCATTCATCATTCCGTCAGGGCAAGCTTTTTGTTCCCACCCCTTACCTCTTCTTCTGGTTCTTCTGGGTTTGCAGCAAGGAATGCTTTGTTTTCCTTCCTAGCATGTCACCGATACTGTGACAGAACATTTTGGTGAATGTAACAGGTCATCTTGCTTGACCTTGCCAGTGGTGTGCAGTGTGAATTCACCAAGAGGCCACGCGTTTTGTTACTGATGTGTTATACGGGTTGTTTTGGCAACTACCTCTTGCCTTCTGAGACTTCTGCCTACATGGAACATAGCTCAACAACTTTTGCAAAAAAAAAGCTCAACTTTTCTGTCTGGATTTTCACTTTTTGTAACATGGCAACCCTGATGTTAACCTTTTCAGATTATTTGTTTTGGAGGTTTACATTTTCTCAGCTTCTTGAGCCTGAACATACCTGTAGACTCTGGATTGTGAGTGAATAAGTGAGTGTTGTTGCATTTAATTAGAAATGCCCTAGAATCATAGAATCATAGAGTTGGAAGAGACCACAAGGGCCATCCAGTCCAACCCCCTGCCAAGCAGGAAACACCATCAAAGCATTCCTGACAGGTGGCTGTCAAGCCTCTGCTTAAAGACCTCCAAAGAAGGAGACTCTACCACACTCCTTGGCAGCAAATTCCACTGTCAAACAGCTCTTAGTGTCAGGAAGTTCTTTCTAATGTTTAGGTGGAATCTTCTTTCTTGCCCTGTCCCTAATACTGTCGCAATTCAGACCAAAAAAGCTCTACTCCTATTCTGTGTATAGGAGTAGGGGCAACTGTGAAAAAGGAAAGGAGATATAGCAGGAAGACTGAAGCTCAAGAGCCATGCAAGTGTGGTTTACTCCTTTTCAACCGCTTGAGAATAAAAGAAGGCATGGGGGGGGGGGGACAAGGGAATCAAATTATTTCATAGTTGAATTGTGGTAGAACATAAAGGAAAGGTAGCCATTATGTATGAATTACATTCATTCTCTCATTTGATAGCTTTTATGAAGAGCTTGTCAATTCCTTGTCTAGTTTCATTTATTTTTATACTAATGGAATAATAATGCTGATTAACCTGTGTACTCTCTTGATTTTGTGCAGAAACCAAAAGAGAAAGCACCTCTTTTTCCCAATTTAGTTCATTTTATATGGCCTGTTTATTCTACTGTGTTGTTGCCTGTTGATTATTCAGCTGAAGGGGAATCGAGAGGGAGGGAGGGAGGGAGAAGAGCACATGTGGCATTTCCCTCCCCTCCCCAGGTTCAAAATGCTTCACATATATCATTTCTGCAATCCCTACAACAACACTCCAAGGGAGATCAATATAATCTCGACATTTCAGATGGAGAGCATGGGACCTCAGGTCACTTATTGAGCTTAATGGTAGAGGCAAGATTTGAAACATGGGCTTCCTGGTTCATACCTCAAGCCCTCTTCAGATGTTTCCTTCCATTCAGATGTTTGGTGTGTGTGTTTATGTTTGCTACCACTGAAGCCAGGATTCTGTATGCACAGAAATGGAAAGAAGAAGAAGTTCCAACGATAGAGGAGTGGACTTTGAAAATATTGGACTATGTGGAGATGGCAAAACTGATGGCAAAAAAAAAGAGACCTGAAAGAAGAAACGCTTGCAGAAGAATGGAGACGCTTTTCGGAATATTCGAGAAAATATTATAGTCAAATGAAATCGCAGGCAGGACTTGAAATAGAAGCAAAGGAATGAGAATGATAAAGGAATGTGATGTAGGGTACATGCTTTAGAGAACTATTGCATATACAGTGGTACTTCGGGTTAAGAACTTAATTCGTTCTGGAGGTCCGTTCTTAACCTGAAACTGTTCTTAACCTGAGGTACCACTTTAGCTAATGGGGCCTCCCACTGCCACCATGCCGCCGCCACACGATTTCTGTTCTCATCCTGAAGCAAAGTTCTTAACCCGAGGTACTATTTCTGGGTTAGCGGAGTCTGTAACCTGAAGCGTCTGTAACCCGATGTACCACTGTATGGCAGTAAATGGATGACTTGAATAGAAACATCATGGGAGTAAGGATGGAAATTCTAAATCTTAAGGGAATATTGTACTGAAATTGAACTGAATTGGTTAAAATGTTTGAAAATTAATAAAAAAATTATGAGAAGTTTTTTTAAAAAGTTTGATGAGTGAGAAGTGAATGCCTGAGGGGGAAAGTGGGAATGTATCAACTTGCCCCACCTCCAACATTGTGCATGCAGCTAGCAACAGTTTCTGTGCAACATGTGTCAAGGCTCCTTTCCCACAGACCGTTGCGCTATAAACATGGATGGCCCAGTGAGAGGAGACACTAGCGACGGCAGCCCCTCTCCCCTGCAATGTGTTGCTCCAACATGTGAAGGAAATGTCTGAACAGGCTTCAGCCACTTGGACCACTGCTGTTGTTACAGTAGGCTATTATTGCAGACAATTATTTTCGCCTCCTTCCACTGCACCATTCATTTTGCCGTCCCTTTCCCCCACTCCCACCCTTCTTCTCACCCTCTCTGCTCCCCAGACCATTATGAAATTAGGCTAAGAGCTGCGTGTGGCTATTGAGCTACAGCGCACCGTTTCTCTAGGGGAACTAAATGCTAGCACTGAGGAGCAGCCATCAAGAAGACCTCCCTGAGTTTAGAATGTTCTCCTTAACATGTGAAATAGCTGCTGGAACATTGGGGCTGACTTTGGAATCTTAAACACATCAACCCAGAAGTAAGACTTACTGCCAGACAAGTAGGTAGGGGATTGCCTCACGAGGTGGTCTTGTTCACCCTTTAGGGTTTTAGAGGTCATCATCACCTTGAATTGAGCCCACAAAGCAATAGGGAGCCAGTCGTGAAGTGCTGCTCTAATGTGCTGCCACCAGTACCGCATAAGTCACCTTTGACAGCTAATGTTTCTTTACAGTTTCTATGCACATCTTTAGGGCTTCTGGATCTGATATTTATTTCCTCTTGCTGCCAAGTTGCAGATAAGTGGTGGGATCATGGTTGGGCCCCTCAGGTCAGGGTGTCAGTCATGCTTCTAAATGATATCTATCTATCTATCATCTATCTATCTATCTATCTATCTATCTATCTATCTATCATCTATCTATATCAGGCATCCCCAAACTGCGGCCCTCCAGATGTTTTGGCCTACAACTCCCATGATCCCTAGCTAACAGGACCAGTGGTCAGGGATGATGGGAATTGTAGTCCAAAACATCTGGAGGGCCGCAGTTTGGGGATGCCTGATCTATATCTATCATCTATCTATCTATCATCTATCTCCAGGTTATAACTCTTTAAATGCACAAAAGGAAATTCTAAAGTGGAGAAACAAATTGACAGAGGAATAACTGTTGGCACAAGTTTGGTAAATCAATTATTTAAGAGGAAGCTGTTGCAAATGTTAAAAAACAAGAAGGTATTGGTTTAGATCATTCACATGCAAGGTCATCTCTGCTCAGTCACTGGAGATTTAAGCATCTCCTATGCTCGCACAGCACTAACAAAACTGACTGGAAAATGCACACATTGCTTAATGAGCAAACTGTGTTTCACCAAAAGACAAAAAAAATGTCAGCCTAAATGGCTCCTTTAATTATACATTACATAAATTCTCTTTATGCCCTGTCAACAGGATTCCTCTGCGTGACAGAGATGAGGGAATAGATGTGGAATATCCACAGCACAGGAGAAATACTTTGGGGATTTTCGGAGGAAGGAATAAACATTTCCAGTTAAGAACTTATTCTAAAGGGCTGCGTGGAGCTCTCTCTAACTTCCTCAACTTAGAGAAACTGTCACGGCCCCCAAAAAGGCATGTGATAAAAATATTAGCAATAAAATAGCAGCAGCAGTAAAATACACCTATCTGAAAACTGCACAAGGGTGTACAAATCAACTATCAGAACTGGAATGAATTCTGTATGTAATAGATCCCTATTTAATCTACTGCACCAAGTATATTCAACCTTTACGGACCCAGACCCACTTTTAACCCAAGCATACGTTTGGGGAGGGGACCCATTTCACCTTCATGCACACTGCCTAGGTTTGTGCCCCAGGCAGGCCACTTTGGTGCTGCTAACGGAGCAGTTTGACTTCACCCCTGGAAGAGCACTCCATTGTCTCTCAAGACAGCCAGATGCCAAGAACAACAGCATTTGCATTTTGATAGTGCTCCTGTTGCAACCCACCGTGGATCAGGTCGCGACTCACAAGTGGGCCCCAACCCACCAGTTGAAGAATTAGTTATTTCTTAAGACTAGTTCAACCATTATGGCTGCCACATGGGGACCGCTGTAAATTGATCCATCAGGATAGCACTCCTATAAACACTCTCCTGGGAGTAATTCTAATAGAACTTAATGGGATTTATTTCTCTTGCAGGATTGCCCTGCAGGAGACTTTAAAGATATGGCCTGTCTTTACCATAACATCATAAACTTATTGGAGCATGTTGGTAGAAACACAAGTTTTCTCTGAATATGCTTGCCCCTAAGAGTCTGAATCCAGTCCATGCTAATGCTAAGGAATCTGTTTCTGGTTTTTCCATCTCAAAAGGAACAATCCAAATCCAAGATGTGCTGGGATGAGCAAGTTAGGATCTTGCAGGTCCTCCGCTTAGCTGGCCAATTCGTGATGCAGCTGGGCTATGCCAGCATAACCTTCACATCCCAGCTCAGCTGGAGATAAGGTAAAGGTAAAGGGACCCCTGACCATTAGGTCCAGTCGTGTCTGACTCTGGGGTTGTGGCGCTCACCTCGCTTTATTGGTCATGTGGCCAGCTTCTGGCGAACCAGAGCAGCGCACGGAAACGCTGTTTACCTTCCCGCCAGAGCGGTTCCTATTTATCTACTTGCACTTTGACGTGCTTTCGAACTGCTAGGTGGGCAGGAGCTGGGACCGAGCAACGGGAGCTCACCCCGTCGCAGGGATTCGAACCGCCGACCTTCTGATCAGCAAGCCCTAGGCTCTGTGGTTTAACCCACAGCGCCACCTGGGTCCCTGGAGATACACTGGTGTAAACCCCTCATCCTGGCTCAGTCAGGACTTAGGCAGATGAACTGAGACCGTCAGATCTTACCTGGTGTAAACCCTGAAAAATGGGCATTCCAGGGGAGTGGTCAGGTTGAGAACAAACAAGGGGAACTTATGCTGGATCCTAACTCCGTTCCGCTCAGTCATGTGACTTGACAACCCAACAGAACTTAGCGCCAGCAAAAGGGGTGGTGTAAGTCTTTTAAAAAGACTTGTTTCCCCTTTTCCAGGCTTAGGCCAGAAATAGCCCAACTCCTGGATGGATTTTGGCTTAATTCAAGCTAGTGTACAGAAATTCTGCCAGTTTTGTATAGTTAGGATTGCTATGTAATGATGCCGTCTGAGTTATGGAGTCACGCCATGGAACTGTGTGAGGTAAACAAACTGCATTTGGGAATTCTTAGCCTACACTTCACCTTGGCCATATGGCTGGGGGAAAGATCTGTATCGTTTCCTGTGCGCCTTCACTAGCATTCAGTTCTAAAAAATGCATCACATCACACTGGATTTTGGTGGGGAGGGGACTCTCATTGACACAACAAGCACAGCAGCAGCCTCAGGCACTTTTTATCTGTCAAAATTTTTAAAGCACTCTTCTTAATTTAGAGAAAGTAAAGTCAAAAAGTGAAGGAGCTATGGTTGCCAGATCAAAGCTTCAAAAATATATGTAATATACTATTTGACTCAACAGCTCATACATAACAGGCCAACTCTGTCCTATGCCTCAGCCCACTGGCTCAGAAACAATGAACTGTAGTTTTGTCAGCTATCATAATATGAAGGATAGGTCTTTCAGTATTACCAAAAACAAATGATCTAAATGTAAGCAAGAAGATTGGTATGGAAGATTTGCAGCAGGGTTGCCAACCCTTTAGCCAGTTTGTGTATCTTTGCATTTAATAGCAGGTGGATATACAGGAACTTGCAGGTTTTCATGGTCTGATAAACCTTTTTCACCTGCAAATTGCTGAAGATCAGATTTCTGTGAGAGATGGGGACGGGGTTCAATTCTGTTAGCATTTGAAGCAAATTTGCCTAATTTGCACTTTCCAGAACAACCAGAGAAGTGAAACACAGCAATACTTCGAAATTCACACTTCTCTGAATTTTTCAGTGCAGTTCTCCTGGCAAGTAGTGTGTACAAACATGCATATACTAGGGTATTGTGTGCATAAATATATATCTACACAGTGGGGTAAATAACAGATCCAAATATTACAGGGATTGCTTTGCAGAAATATGCATATTGGGGAAATTGCATATAGATTCACATTAACTCCTACAAGTATGGGATATAGTTATTAAGCAATGTGAAGTCCAGGCCTGGTTAGGCCTTGTCTTGAGGTATCAAGGGAAACATTGGTGACAACAAACTATTTTCTCCTCCTCTTTCACAAGTTGGAACTACATAGGGGGAGGCAAGGAGGAAATCAATGAAAAAAATCAACTGCTACCCTTATGCCAGCAGAAAAAGCAATAGCTACTTGGGTTCATGGGATGAAGTCTTTGTATCCAGTTTATAACAGCCACCATCTCTGCCCCTTAGAGATGTTGGTGGTGGCTATTAACAAACAACACATTTCAATATAAATATTGAATGAAAAATAATGTTTCACAGGAGATGGCTGTAGGGAAATAAAGAATGACTTCACCTGAAGTTTCTATGCAATGCTTTGGTACAGACCTCGTTGCCCTTTAAATCCATCTTCGTTAAAGTCTATGCAGGATTCTGGCCCAAAATCTCTATCAGAATCTCTAGCCTACCGATTGCTGGGCTAATGAAGTGAAAACTCTGTACAGGAGCATTGGCTCAAGTGTAAATTGAATTCCACCCTGCTGTTCTTCCCTGGCATGTTGAGATAGCTCCAAATCTATTTGCTCCAGCATTGTAAAAAATGAAGATGATAATGACGTACAGCACAGGCTGATTTCAGAGATGGGTGAGTGAGATAAGAATTCTAAAATACTTTGCATAACAATATAATTGCCTCGAAGAGGTGTACAGGCAGACTCAACAATGTGTGCGTGTTGTTGTTTTTTAAAGAGAAATAAATAAATTAAGACAGACAAATCCCAAGGGTGTAGCAATTTTATAACTGCAGGGCAAAAGCAAATTTCAGTAGGATCTTGTTTCTCATGATCAGTATTCCATTTCCTACCTGCAGGCTGTGATAAACTCAGTGAAAGAGGGGGAAAGGGTGCATCTATAGTTATCATTCTTGAAGCTCAGTTGCTATCACTGATACTATAATCTCAGGCTTCATATTATTTTTCAATCAGGACAGTCGCGGAAACCAACCAAGCTTGTCATGGCTTGTGAAAACCTAACATAAGATCCATTTAACATCTGTAAAGACCAAAGAGGAATGAAGAGTCCATAAGCAGTCTTGAAATGATGGAGCATTACTTCAACAGCACATAGCTTTAGGGCTCTCTCTCTCTCTCTGTAATCATTGTGATGTCTACATTTCTCAGAGCCAAAGTACCTGTGACAATGGATGAGGAAGCAATTAGGCTTGGTTCGTATTTTAATGTGAAGCTACCCAGTTTGCACTTCCCAAAACATGGAAACTGAAGCACAGCTATTCATCAAAGCTCACTCTTCTCTTCAATTTGTCATGCCATTATAATATATATAAAATAATGTTAGAGGAAAGTTTGCAAAAAATGGATATGTAGGTGAAAACAGCATACAAAAAATGCATTTCTAATAGAAGAAATTGCTTGCAGAAATGTGTGAATTAAGAGAAATGTGTACTCAAATGATGAGCAATTCATGTGAGAAGTTTTTTTTTAATGTAGATGAATGTGGAGAACCAAACTTAACACTGAGAAAAAAATGAGAAATGGAGAAAAACAAAAATTGACAGATCTGCCTGCCCCTTCATGCAGGATATTTATTATTTTATATATACAGTTTTAAAAGAAGCTGTATTGATTCATGGGTTGTGTGTGGGAGAGAAAGGGTTGCTGTCTCCTTTTTTCCTGTGCCAGTTTCAAAACCTATCTAGGTAAAGGTAAATGTACCCTTGACCGTTAGATCCAGTCGTGAACAACTATGGGGTTGTGGCGCTCATCTCGCTTTACTGGCCAAGGGAGTCGGCGTACAGCTTCTGGATCATGTGGCCAGCATGACTAAGTGTGCTGCTCTGGTTCACCAGAAGCAGCACACGGAAATTCTGTTTACCTTCCCGCCAGAGCGGTACCTATTTATCTACTTGCACTTTGACGTGCTTTCGAACTGCTAGGTGGGCAGGAGCTGGGACCGAGCAATGGGAGCTCACCCCGTCACGGCAAAAAACAAAACAAAACAGGTGCACTACAGAAATCTGTATTTTCTTTTTCATTGGGTCTTCTAATAGCTTTGAAGGTGACATCTCTGCCCTGGAGATATGGCACATAAGGAAAGGTCTAACTCTTCTTTTCCATAACTTCCCATACTATCCAACCCTCTTCTCTCATGTCCACTAAAATCAAGCTTTTGGAAGCCCTGACATTTGAAATCAATGTCAGTGTGTAATAAATGACAGAGTCTACCATGGCTGTCATCACTGGTCAACAACCAAGAGGGAACCATTGACCTCCTGGAAATATTTGGGTTTAGGGTTGGGCGTCCTAAACAACCTTTGAAAGACAATGCTAAGTCATAATGTTCAATGGTACCATCAGAGCAGGACAGTGGGACAGCTGTCCAGAGCCCCACTCCATAGCATGCACAAAAGGACCCCTGAATGCAGCAAGGTTGGCTTACCACATTTTGAAATAAGTCACGCAACCTTATGATGATTGCTTTATGAAATAATGGAAGCCATTTTTAGACTATTTGAAGAAATATTATAGTATGATGAATTCACGAACAGGATTTGAGCAACAGAAGGAATTAGAGATTATTGTATTATTTTTACGATATAAGAGAGAGAAGATAGGGTGCAGCAAGGGAGAGAAGTAAAAAACACAATGGAAAATGGGATGGGAAGTCGACAAAACAAAACAAAAATCTATTATCTATTGGAATGTATATGTGAAATTTCTGGAAATTTAATAAAATTTATTTTAAAAAATGGAATGTGATGCATATTACCATCTTTAAAGGGATCTTCAGTAAGAGCATCAAGTAAATGGTCTAAATTTACTTAACTATGCTACTGTTTGAACTTAGCAGAAATCGAAATAGAGATTCCCACAGTCAACCATAAAGCTTGAGGATGTTGGATGTGCTGAATCAGCAGGCCTGACACACATAATCCTTTCTCTGAAAATGTGCTCTGAGTGAGAAGATGGGCACCTCTCTGCCCACATAACAAACCCAGTGATAATGTTGAAGTTTCATATGCCAACTCATAGCTAGGTGCTTTTGAATGACAAGTAAATTATGAAACATGATAATTATAGAGCCAGGTATCATCTAAATGTCATCATCTATGCAATTAGGAGTTAAGCTTAAATTTCAAGTCAAAAGCTGGGGAAAAGGTGTCAGAGAAGATGCTTTGATGCAGGCAGATGGATGCCTGCTAAAATTATCTGAAATTTATCACTTGCTCTGGGGTAATGTAACGAAATATTGTTAGATATTTCTATAGCATGCTGTATTGTTATAAAATAGATGACTTATTGAAAATAATGGATTATTTTACGTACTTCAAAAATGTTCACTACTGTAGAAAGTTGCATGTAGAATTTATAGGCTGCATGGACATTATGCATAGGATATCAACCTACAACATAACAGTGGTCAGCAGGTATCCTTTAAGTGTTTGTCTGAATTTCTCACAACTAATAGGAGCTGAAAATAAGCCCACTTTGAAACTTCCTCCAGTTAGTATTGTTCTCCAAAACTTTAGAAAATGTCAAATGTCTATGCTATTCAGTTCTAGAACATAAAGCTATTTATTACTTATAGGACCATAGTTGTGACCTTGAGTTAAGGGTGAGTTGGCTGAAGTGCCTTCTGCCATTGTAATGAAAAATTGGGGCCAATAAGTTCTAAAACTTATAGTTAGAAAATGATTCAACAGATTGATTTGAAACTTGGAAATGTAGAAAAGAAACATTTGAGGACAGTCCACACCAATTTTGGAGTAGAAAGGATGATAAATGAATTATTCTGAATGAGTTCAACATTTGATCAGTGACTGGCTTCTTCTTCTTCTGCTTCCTCCTCCTCCAACAACAACAACAACAATTCATTTGCCCAGGGTCCCCAACTGGGTTACAACAATTAAAACACAATGTTAAAAACAGTTTAAAACATTGTGCATATCCCACCACCAGACCTACATGGGTGGGTTGTAGGATAAGATTTCTCCATTTCTAATGTGTCTTTTAGGCCAGGTTTTCCTCACCACCAAAGTGGCAATATTGGAAGAGCGAAAGCAATCTTCATAGCTGCAAATCCTTCCATATTTTAAAGAGCAATCTGAATGTAAATAGAAACAGTGTGCGCTTATTAATCCGACCAAGATGAGAATCTCCACAGGACACTGTTCGATAGGGCTAAACGGGCATTTTTTAAAAAATGGATTTGATGGAAGGTGATACTGCTCAGATTTGCCTCATCGTTCCATCTGTAAGGAGAGATTTAAAGTAGCTCCTGTCCATTTCTGTAACCTTTTCCTCTCTCGTTTGCCACACTTTATTTTGGAGCAGTTCCTCTTCCACAGGTTCTAACACAGTTGTTGCTGTTAGTGCATCACTCTTATTGAGTCCTTTAATGCTCATGAACACCAGCAGTAGAAGGGGGGAAGATTATGCCAGGTTCCTGGAAAGAGTTGATGGAAAACAGCCTCCCTCCATCTCTGGATGTGGGTTCCACCCAGATGGATCTCTTGACAACCCAATCTCTGGATTTTGGGAAATAGTCTTTGAGGTATCATCCTCCTCAACCTCCTCCCTGAAGATGGTCCATAACCCAGCGTTCACTTTATTTCTCCATTGTCTGTACAGCTGCTGTACCCCACATTAGGTACCAGAGGGCCTCCACCTATTCCTTTCCTCATTTACCATTCACTGGTGATGATGGTGAATACGTTGTGGCTATGGACTTCTCTCTATCCTGCCACTGCAAACTGGCCAAAGAGTGAGATCAAACTGCAGTCCTGAAACAGCTGCTGGTGGCCCCTTATCTCAGCTGCCTCCCATAGCCAGCTGTTGTGCCTAATAGGGACAGGTAAGAAAATTGGTTCAGTTCACACATTAATGTGAATCTACCTAGTTCATAATTCCTGAAACAATATGTGAATCAAAATGCAGCTGTTCTTTGAAATTTCCATTCTTCCATTCTTTCCATTCTTCAACCCAGTTCTCCAGCCCCCAAGTGTGTACAAACACGTGTATACTGCAGGGTGGGGAAGTGTGCATTAAAATGTACACATTAGTGAAAATAACTCACAAATATGCATTATGTGTATATTTGGCAACATTGCATACTAAAATGATGTTGAGTTTTCATAAGGACTTTTTGAAAAATCACAAACTAATATACGGTAGCAATGCAGTGAACTAAACTTAAGATTGGAGAAATGAGAATCTTAGGGAAACCAGAAGTGATAGGCTTGTCTCTGCCTTATGCCTAAGTTTGCATCTACAACCGCAGGGTCTATCGACATACTGATGCCTGCATGATCCACTTTCCCTTAGGGCTCACCCCAGTTTGAATCACACTTCAGGAGCAAGTGGAAAGAGCAGCATTCCCTTTTCTGTGAAGCAATGTCCCATCTCTGCTTGCTCTATTTGTTTCTTTTATTCTACTATGGTTGTAAATATTACCGAGAAAAAGCTCTCTATACATGTCAAAACAAACTTTATGTTGCTAGCATTTTCCACCTTTGGAAAGAAATGTGCATGGTTATTGTATCATTTGTCATACTTGTTATTTCAAAGGTTGATTGTCTCACATAATGGGGGGGGGAGAATGCTGCTAGGTTAAAGACTAGCCAAATGAATAAACAAACAAACAAACAAACAAACAAGAAATTCCTGATGCACAACAATGCTCCAGACTGTCTGGATTGGTTAAAACAACAGCAACAAACAAATGATTAATCATTTGAGCCATTTTTTATCTATAGACCATATTGTTGTTATTATTGGTGTAGCAATTTTTTCAACTGGTGGAGATCCTTTTGTATAAAGGGTTTGTCTAACTGTAACAATCACAAGGACATTCATGGCTGGATATAGCTACAGGGATTTTAGATAGACACATGTAGTTACTTTCTTTCTACACACAAAATCCTAGGGCTTTGGATCAGTCCTACACAGAAAAGAAAGATGGTTTGTCATGCCAAATGTTGGTTTGCATAGGAAACTCAGCATTACTTTATTATTAGGACAATACTAATCAATGTAGGAGGTGTGTTGAGAAATACCCCTGCCACTCATTTTCGACTTGTATTGCCTTTCAGCAATAGGGCATTTATGACTTTTGCAGTTTTGTGTCAAATAAATTGAACTCTTTCTCAGAAGGACGTAGATGTGCAATTTGGATTCCACAGCTATCTTATGCTTTTCTAAAACCCATTTGTTCTGTTTTCTCCCCCTATTCTGTCTCTTATCAACAGTGGCATGCAGTGCAGTAGCCTTAACATTCAGAGGTCATAAAATGCTTATTAGATTACGACTGAAGGCCATTTCAGGACATCTCGCCTCCCAAGTAGCTGCGCTGCACCAATCTTTTCAAAACATCACAGGGATGCTGGGATGTAATTTCATGTCGGTGATCAGCTGTGTGCAAGCACTTTGCTCCAGCATTCTCAAGCTTTGTGTCATTGCAAGGAACTGTGGGGTACATACGTGTCTCAGAACACCCATTTCTTTACTGACATGCCTAAAGCTGTTGACTACTGTAACGAACCAGCCCTGCTGGCTGATAGAATGTTGAGTTTACCCCAGCTATTGAAGGGTTAAGTTACAGAACCTTTTGAAATGGCAGTTCGCTCCGAGGAGGCGGAACCTTGGGAGGTTTAAAAGGGGAGAACGGCTGTTGGTTTGAGGGGGAGTTGAGTTGAGTGGGAGTTGGAATTAGAGAGGATCTGGAGAGGGAAGAGTTGGAGTAGTCTGAGGGAGGTTTTTGGGTAGGTTTATTGATGTTTGAGAAACTAACTAAGATCTAAGCTGAAATGAAACCAAGTTCAACATATACAAAATACTGAAACCGTTATGCTTGTTAAACAATAAAGTCTTGTTCTCATTTACGCCAAGAAGTATCATCATCTGTAAAGTCCAGCGTGTTATAAAGAAGCTCAATATAGTGAACTCAGGGAGGGGACAAAACTGGAGATAGTTTGTGTCCTGGAGTTACACTAAGGAGGGGCTAGAGGGTGGAAGCCTTGAACGCCACAGAGTTGCTAGCGGTGGCTAGGCAGCTGATACAGCGGGGGGGGGGTTCAGTATAAAAGAAACCCAGGGCTGTAGGCAAAAGGAGGTTTTTCATCACTGTAGCCCAGAGCAGAAGTTATAACTGGTCACGCCAGCTGGATGGGAGCACTCACGTTACGGGGATCCCCAGAGATATAAGGGAGATCGGTCTAAAATCGAACCCCGGAGGGCAGAGTGTGAGGGGTTATAGATACAACCGGCGCACCTGAATAAAAAGCATTTATTGGTAATGGAGTGGCTCACAGGGAAAAGCGGGGTCCGCAACAACTACCACAAGCAAATCCATCTTGTGTGTGGTTGGAATGGTCCCATTGAGAATGAACATAATGCTGGATCAAGCCAAAGTCCTGTCTAGTCCAGCACCCTGTTCACACAGTGGCCACCATTGCCCTGGTGATGCCTGCAAGAAGGACCTGGGAAGTAAAGGATATGCCTATGTAAAAGGTAAAAGACCCCTGGATGGTTAAGTCCAGTCAAAGGTGACTATGGGGTTGCGGCGCTCATCTCGCTTTCAGGCCGAGGGAGCTGGTGTTTGTTCTGCAATTCACAATTTCTCCTCTAAAGGACATAATATATTATTGTTAAATACCATGGTGATTTTTTAAAAATGCATAAAATTAACACTGAAAAACTTTTGCAATAACTGAACTTTGTAAACCTTTTGCGGCCTGGGCAGTCTGGGTCGTCCTCATATACCTGCTGGGATTGACAAGGCATCTGACCCTCACCTGAATCTCATAGCTCTCCTGTAGCTGCCTCTGATTAGTTATCATTTAACTCTTGGGGAAGATAATTAGCATCACACATCATGTGCATGGAAGCTGCCAAACCAATTAACCAACTAGAAGAATTACTGTTAATAGCACCAGTTTTCCTATAACTTGATATTGCTGGATAGTTTTGATGAACTGCAAAACCATTTTTAGTTTGCTTTCTGTTGCCATCCTGGAACTTTTCTTTATTAGTGCCACTTTGTTTTGTACAATTCCTTGCAAATGAAGGAAAACAACTTTTCTGCTTGTATATGTTGATCATATAATTTTGGTTACTGAGGACAAACAAGATTGTACAAAAACAAGATTGGGTGCAGGCCTGGCCAAGACATAGGCATCCTGACTGTGACAAAGGTGACCTGTGTGCTTGCTTGCTTGATTAACAGCTGTTGGGAATTTCAAGATCCCTGCTCTCCCTTCTTATGGTCTTTGTACTGAACCTGGAGACTCCAATAGAGAGCATTCCATGTCAAGAAGGAGGGCAAGTGGGCACCCTATCAAATGACCGGGCAGGAGCTACACGGAGCAGGGCCTTTTCACTGGTGGTGCCCATTGTATGCCTCGCTCTTCCCAGACCTGCTCTCTTTTGGCCTGTATTTTGGAGCTTTACAATTTAGGAAGACTTTGGAAGAACTGGTTGACAAGTCTTATCAGTCATTGACGTATGAGTGGATTTTATTTGCTGATATTCTGGGCTTCTGGTGCACCAGGGTTTACACCAGGGCAATAGAGTTGGCCAGGATGCCAGAAGGGATACAGTTTACAAGCTTTCTCCATTATCTGCACAGCTGTTGGTTACCTGCTTTCAGCAATAGGGGTCGCTGTTTGGTAGTACCCAATTGTTAGCTGTCAGATTCTAGAGCTCCCTATTGGTAGCTCTTAGGCAATTCACAAAATACAGAGTCCATTCATAAAACACAGTGTTCATTCATAAAGCAGTAACCTAAATCTCCATTGCTACATATTGGGTGTATATTTCAGCGGCTGAATGTACAGGTTTATGGCCATGCTGTAGTGTAGTGCTTATGCAACTGTGAAGAAAAGGTGGCTGGGCTCATTGTCTCGGCGTTGGGGGGGGGGAAGAGGTGACAAAACTGATTTCCAATAAGTGCCCCCCCTTTATTTCCATAACAAGTCCTTGAGTCTGTATTCTGAATAGTGACACCAGGGACCTAGAAGGTGCAGGGCTTGTCAGTCCAACCCCTGCACAGTCTCATCAGGGATGACCTTAAGGCAATTGTAGCAATTGGGCCAAATTGGGCCCCGTGGGCCACTCCTAAGGGGGCCCCTGCACCAGGGCAATCTAGATGGATTTTATTTATATCTATAAGATTTTGCAGACTTTGGCTGTGAACTGGGGCCCTACAAAAAAAAAATTCAAGTTGCACCCCACTGCTTCAAATTGGGCAAATTCAAATTGCTTCAGCCTACTTAGCCTATACAGTGGTAAATCGGGTTAAGTACGCTTCAGGTTAAGTACGCTTCAGGTTAAGAACTCCGCTAAGAACAGAAATCGTGCTCTGGCGGCGCAGCAGCAGCAGGAGGTCCCATTAGCTAAAGTGGTGCTTCAGGTTAAGTACGCTTCAGGTTAAGAATGGGCCTCCGGAACAAATTAAGTACTTAACCTGAGGTACCACTGTACATAAATCCGGCACTGGCTTTCAAACTGCTGGGTTGGCAGGAGCTGGGACAGAGCAATGGGAGCTCACCATGCCGTGAGGATTTGAACCACCAATCTTCTGATCAGCAAGCCCAAGAGGCTCAGTGGTTTAGACCACAGCGCCACCCACACTATGATAAACTAGAACAAACCTATCACTTTTATTAACACAACAGAAGTCACATCCACACAATACATTTAAAGCACTCTTATACAACAGCTGTGTGAGAGTTGTATCAGGCCCTGCTCCCAGAGACACAGCTCCTGATGATACTAGGCTTCCTGCAGCCTGGTGCTTCCTAATATAGCCCTAGTTTCTGCCCTCTCCATAGCACTTGGTGGATTATTTTCACTCACTGATTCCAGTTACACTTCCAGATCTGATAGCAATCAATGGAACAATACATCCAAAGAATGAGAATCCCTAAAAGCTGGTTTGCTGCCTATTGATTGTGTCCATCATGCCTTGAAGTTGGTCTGTTGTGCTTTTCTCAGGTTTTAGTTTTGCCTCCAAAGCTCTCACAAAAGCTGCCTAACAAATCTATAGTCAGGTCTATTTCTCATCTTTTGTTGAACAAGAGAATAGCATTGTTGGCAGCATGTGCCATCCAACTTTATCTGGTTTGGTACATGATAATATGTCAGTAAGAGACTTTGGCAAAGTGCCAATTAGGGATTTTAGCGAGGGTTCTGTAGCCCACGTAATCCAGACGCCACTTTCAGTTTTCATTACATTATCTTTCATGGGAAAGAAAATGCATGTTGAATGGGGCAGCTTGATAGGCTGCCTTGTGTAGCAATAGACTATAAAGCTTTGCTGAATATTTTGCTAAGATTTTCAGAAAGAATTTATCTGAATCCATCTGACCAAGAGCTGATACAACATGGCCTGCTTTAACCAATGACGAGTGATGCTCCGCACATGCAGAGGAGAATAATCTGTTGCTTGTTTCCATAGAAAATGCCACCTGACCGATTTCAGGTGGCATTTTCTATGGAAACAAGCAACAGATCGGTGATGACTCAGTGGGCAAAGGATTTTGGTTACAATATTGAGTTAGCAGCGCGAAACAGATTATGGACAACAGGTTTGAAATTTACAGCACGCTACACTCTGACGGAAAACTATATGGAAATGATGTACCGTTGGTATTTAACTCCTAGTAAATTAGCTAAAATGTACAAATCAAAGTCTAAAACATGCTGGAAATGCAAAGAGAAAGAGGGCACTTTTTATCATATGAGGTGGTCATATAAGGTGGTAAAAGATTTCTGGGAAATGATATATAATGAACTGAAATAAATGCTGAAAATAACTTATCTTAAAAGACCAGAAGCTTTTCTTTTGGGAATTTTAGGTGCCGAGATTCCGAAGGACCAGATGAAATTATTTATCTACACGACCACAGCCACAAGGATCTGCTAGCCCAGAGATTGAAAGATGGTACAACAGTTGGGAGATCAATCATGGCTTTCTGGCATATAATGGGGCATAGCAAGTCTGAAGGTTAGAAGTATCTAATTGAATATCTTTCTTATGTTGTCCCAATGTGCAATTGCTCAAGCTACTTGAATTTTTCAGGCAGCCTAATCATTATGAGATGATGATGGTCATCAGATTGCATTATTTCATATTTAGGTTGAAGTCTTCCTAGCTAATGGGCCGGGCAAATGCTCTTTATATTGTAGTGTTTACTTAGCTACATTGTTGATAGCAGTCCACAGTACTTCTTTCACATTTATATCATTCTTAGTGGTATTGAAATCGTTCCGTATTTTCCCATGAGAAACATTTTCTGCAGCTTCTTCCATTTCCATTTCTAATGTTATTACTCTATTTCCTAATGTATTTAATAATGCAATTCAGAGTAAAACATTCTCTCTGGATAAAAATAATTGAGAAGACAATAGGGACCTTTTTAAGCAATTGTGTTAATTAAGAAATCAACATGACAGTGCATTTCTGCTCAGTTTCTCCATACTCTCTGGATTAGAAAAGTCACTTGGTATTCAGTCTGATAACGACACCTTGAGCATAAAATAAATTAACAGGAATGCATAGCATGTCATGTCTGGTGTATAATGAAAATAACTTTGCATCTGTACCCACCATCATTGTCATTCCTGGCACCAGCAGTCATCTCACTAACAGCAATGAGACTACTAGGTTGCTAAACAGAGAAAGGTGTGCAAGTGAGTTGCGTGTCGAGGTCCCCCATTCACCCCCAAAATAACACACACCACAGACAGTAATTATGGTTTGGTTTTTGGCATGATTTTGGCCACAACTTTATTGAAATACAAAACGATGTGAGTGGTTGCATAGGCATTGGTTCAAGCTATCTGCCCCCTAAGGGACAGAACTGACGACCGTCAGTATGGGAGAGCACTTATTGGGGTTGAGATTATAAGCGGGGTCAAGTCTCTATAACCCGCCCCACACATGCTCCCAGGAGCTCTTGCAATGTCCCTGGCCCCCAAGCGGAGGGATACGGACAAGCAAAGGTGAGCCCCTGGATTCCTTTAATGGAATTCCCCGCGCAGCAGCAACCGTTGGAGGGGCAGCCACAGCCAGACTTATCCCCTCCAGCAACGAACACATACAAACCAATGCCTAACCGCCAACCTTACAAGTTGTGACTAACTGCTATGCAGTAGGCGAAAACCAGAAGGCACCAGCCAATCAGCCAACTGGAAAAATTCCTACCAGGCCCCTGCCCCAACAGCAGACGACCCCATGACAGGCATAGCAAGATCAACACAGGGGCCTAATAAATTGGGAGAGGACGGGCGGGAGATCCGTTGCACGCAGCAAAGAGGAATTAACCAAGCGTGCACAGGGGTTATAAACCCGAGCAGACCCAGCCAAAATTGCAACATTTAATTTTCCCCAACAACAACCCAGGGCCAATCAGAATGGAGGCCAAAGTCCAAAAACTCCCTAGCAACAGTGGGGGGTGAATTAGCCGGCCCCCACCGCAACGCGCGCTCTCCTCGGAGAACCCGATTTGTGCATCTTCTTTCTGAATTTCCCTATAGTAACACAAGGGAAGGGACGCGGGTGGCGCTGTGGTCTAAACCACAGAGCCTAGGCTTGCTGATCAGGTGGTCGGTGGTTCGAATCCCCGCGACTGGGTGAGCTCCCATTGTTCGGTCATCAGCTCCTGCACACCTAGCAGTTCAAAAGCATGTCAAAGTGCAAGTAGATAAATAGGTACCTGTGATGACCTGGGAGTCAGACTCAGACGCTGAACCTGAGGGATCCCAGCCTGCACAGGATTCACTGCCTCCAGAACCAGCAGAGCCAGGGCTGGGGCCTGAGTCTCAAGGGGACTCACCTGTGCTGGATCCTCAGGTGCAGGCATCGGCTGAGGTTGATCTGGCTTCTAATGGGATGGAGGACTTATTGCCTGCAGGTGCTCCACTCCCCACCCAGTCAGGGGAAGCTGAGGTTGCCTCTGGGTCCGGTAACCCTCCAGCTTCTCCTGAGCTGCAAAGGCTAAGGGCAGAGAGGCGAAGGGAACTAAGTTCCCGCAGGAGGAGTGCTCGCCTCCAAGCCAGGAGAGGCGAGGCACCTGAGGATCGGAGCCGCCCTTTCCCTCGGGGCAGATAAAAGCCAGCCAGTCCCAGACCCAAGTTGCAGGAGCAACATCGGTGCTGCCTAGTTCCTGTTCCTGGTTCCTGCGTTCCTGACCTCAGCTTGGTTACTTCGGCTTCCTGACCTCGGCTTCCTGACCTCGGCTTCCTGACCTCGGCTTCCTGACCTCGGCTTCATGACTTTGGCTTCGTGACTTCTGGCTTGGACTGACCTTGGACTGGACTTGACCCCGCCTATCGGATATCCCTTGGGACCAGCACAGTTTGCTCCTGCCACACCCGCACTCCCCCTTCGTTGGGGTGCGTTCGGGAGGAACCTGTCGTCATGACTGACCAGGCGGCTGCGCTGGTGGCATTGGCCCAGGAGAACCAGGTCTTGACCCACACAGTGCAGCAGCTAAGCAATGCGGTTACGGCGCTTCAGCAGCGTTTGGACGCCTTACCGGCTCCTGGTGCCGGCGCCCCAGCTCCAGGCAAGTACCCAGTGGCCCTGCCAGAAAAATTCGATGGGTCCCCGGGCAGCTTTCCCATGTTTCTCGCCCAGGCCAAACTGTATATTCAGGGGCGAGCCCGGGATTTCCCCGACGACCGCACCAAGGTGCACTTCCTGATCAGCTTGCTGAAGGACCAGGCGGCCAAGTGGGCGTTGCCGCTGCTCCGGCAAGACTCCCCCTTGCTGACAGACTATACGGGGTTTTGCAACCATTTTGAAACCGCGTTCGCCAACCCTCAGAAGGCGAGTCAAGCCAATCGGGCAATTCGGCGGTTGAAACAGGGCAAGTCCACAGTGGCCGCCTATGCCACGGAATTTCGGCTGTTGGCGCAGGACTTGACCTGGAACGATTCCGCACTTCGGGACCAGTATCTCGAGGGGCTTTCGGATGAGATACTGGACCAGCTGGCCACCTTGGATCGCCCCGCCACGCTGGAGGCCCTCATCCAACGGAGTCTACAGATAGACGATCGGTTGGAGGACCGGCGCCAGGCCCGGGCCCGCCAGCACTCTGGGCTCCCGACTCCAGTGCTCCCCAGCAGTTCCACGGCCAGAGCCGAGTCACTGGAGGAGCCGATGCAGCTCGGGGCAGCACGGCCTCGCCTCTCCCCTTCGGAGAAGACACGACGTCGGGAGGGAAACCTGTGTCTCTACTGCGGGGGGAGTGGACACTACGCCCGAACCTGCCCCGAGAAACGCCAGCCGCAGGGAAAC
This sequence comes from Darevskia mixta, assembly GCA_034641385.1. Taxonomy (NCBI): domain Eukaryota; kingdom Metazoa; phylum Chordata; class Lepidosauria; order Squamata; family Lacertidae; genus Darevskia; species Darevskia mixta. The sequence continues at coordinate 6,853,229 of JAWWNH010000058.1, forward strand.
CGCCAACCCCAGTAGCCAATGGCCCAGGCTATCTGGGGTCCCAAGCATCGCATGATGGGCCCTCACCAGTGGAATTGCAACACCTCATGATCCCAGTGCGTCTATACCCCCCAGGCGGGCCCTGGATTCTCACCCACGCTCTGGTGGATTCAGGGGCAACCCGCTCCTATATGGACTCTGCCTTCGCCGCTCAGCATCGGGTGCCACTCCAGAACAAGCCAGAACCGGTGCAGGTGGAGGCAATCGACGGACGGCTCTTGCGGTCAGGCGCCGTTACTCGGGAGACCCAGCCCTTGGTCCTGTGCCACCAGCAGCACCGGGAGGTGCGTACCCTGGACATTGCCACCATGCCCCGGTTTCCCCTGGTGCTGGGGATGGACTGGCTGGAGTCTCACAATGTTCAGATCGATTGGGTCAATCGAACTGTACGCTTCCCAGACTCGGGTTCGATTGCTCAGTCCGAGATGCTTTCGGCCGCCTCCATGGGGGAGGCTGCGTCAACGCTCCCCGCCGTGTACCGGGACTACGTAGACGTGTTCGAGGAACAGGGGGCAGACCGGCTGCCTCCTCATCGGTCTTTTGACTGCGGCATAGACCTCCAGCCTGGGGCGCCTCTGCCTGTGAGTCGCCTATACTCTCTTTCGGAGCCAGAGCGTGAAGCCTTACAGGACTTCCTTCACAAGAACCTGGAGCGGGGGTTCATTAGGCCCTCTACCTCTCCCACCGCCGCTCCAGTACTCTTCGTTAAGAAGAAGTGTGGGGAGCTTCGCCTCTGCCATGATTACCGAGCCCTGAATAAGATCACCATCCCAGACCGGTATCCCTTGCCCCTAATTGCAGAGTTGCTGGAGCGGGTGCAAGGGGCGCAGATGTTCACCAAACTGGACCTCCGGGGGGCTTACAACTTGATTCGGATCCGTGCCGGGGATGAGTGGAAGACCGCATTCGGGACCCGTTATGGGCAGTTCGAGTACCTGGTCATGCCGTTCGGACTATGCAACGCGCCCGCCGTGTTCCAACGGTACATCAACCACGTGTTCCAGGACTTGCTCGACAAGTATGTGGTGGTGTACCTCGATGACATTCTGATTTATTCCCGTGACCCAGCTCGCCACGAGAGTCATGTCCGGACCGTGTTGCAGCGCTTGCGGGAGCACCGCCTGTACGCTAAGCTCAGCAAGTGCGAGTTCCACCAGCGGTCAGTGGACTTCCTCGGACACCGACTCTCCCCTGACGGTGTACAGATGGACCCCGGGAAGGTGTCTGCGGTTCGAGAGTGGGCGGCGCCGCGGAACCGCAAGGACCTACAGCGGTTTTTGGGGTTCGCCAACTATTACCGGACATTCATTGCGGACTATGCTCATCGCACCACCCCGTTGACCCGACTGCTGCGCCCCAAGACGCCCTTCGCCTGGGATGAGGAGGCTGAGGTGGCATTCCAGGGATTGAAAGCCTGTTTCCAGAAGGCGCCAATTTTGCAGCATCCTGATCCCTCTCGTCCCTTCGTGGTGGAGACTGACGCCTCCAGTACGGCTCTCGGTGCCGTCTTGTCCCAGCAACACGGACCAGATGCGCCACTGTTACCCTGCGCCTACTACTCCCGGCAGCTCCTTCCGGCGGAGCGTAACTATACCGTGTGGGAGCGGGAACTACTGGCCATCAAGGTGGCCTTTGAGGTCTGGCGCCATCATCTTGAGGGGGCACGACACCCGGTGGAAGTGAGAACCGACCACCGGAATCTGGAGTACCTCCAGACCACTCGCAGGCTAAACCAGCGGCAGATCCGGTGGGCACTGTTCTTCTCCCGGTTCCAGTTCCGGATCCGCTACATCCCCAGCTCCCAAAACCAGAAGGCGGATGCACTGTCCCGGAAACCGGAGGACATTGCAGAGACGGTGCAGCAGGCGGCCCCAACAACTATCATCCCACCAGCAGCTTTCCTGGCTGTTCATGAGACTGAGTCGCTGCTGGACCAAGTGCGGAAGCAGCAACGGGTCGACGCGTGGGCTCAGGAACGGATTCAGGAATTGGCCAGTGGATCATGTCCTCGATACCCAGAACTGGTTGTGCACCAGGGTTTGCTGATGCACCGTGGTCGGTTGTACATCCCACCAGGGCCTTTGCGGGCTGAGGTACTCCAAATGTCACACGACGCCCCGGCAGCTGGCCACTTCGGGAGGTATCGGACCACCCACCTGGTCAGCCGGGAGTTCTGGTGGCCCCGCTTGAAGGCCGACGTGGCACGGTACATTGGGGGGTGCGAGGTCTGCCGGCGAGCCAAGGGATCGACCGGGAGACCTGCGGGACTGCTACAGCCACTGCCAGTTCCCCCTCGTCCATGGCACACGGTCTCATTGGATTTCGTGGTAGACCTACCCCCATCCCGTCAGTGTACCTGCCTCCTGGTATTCACAGACCACTTCACTAAAATGGTGCACTGCGCCCCGTGCCCGTCTGTACCCTCAGCCAAGGAGACGGCGCAACTGTACCTACAAAACGTCTTCCGCTTACATGGCCTATCGGAACGTTTGATCTCCGATCGTGGTGCCCAGTTCACCTCCCGGTTCTGGCGTGCTCTACATCAGGCTCTCGGGACGGAGGTCTGCCTATCTTCGGCCTACCATCCACAGACGGATGGACAGACCGAACGGGCAAACGCGGTGTTGGAACAGTACCTCCGGTGCTACTGCAGCTTCCACCAGGACGATTGGGTCGACCACCTGGCGTTGGCCGAGTTCGCATATAACAACGCAGTGCACGCTTCCACCCAACAGACCCCGTTCCAGGCAAACTATGGGTACCACCCGCGGTTGTTTCCAAGCATACTGCCGGCATCCGCAGTTCCCGCAGTGTCAGACTGGCTACAAGAGCTCCAGTCACAGCAGCAGCTTCTGACGGAGCAACTGAGCCAGGCCAAGGACGCGTATAAGGCCCAGGCCGACCGTCACCGGCAGGAGGGGCCGGAACTCCGTGTCGGAGACCTGGTATGGCTCTCCACCCGCCACCTGCACCCCTCTCGGCCTTCGCGGAAGCTGGATGCCCGCTTCACCGGCCCATTTCCGATCGTGGACCGTGTCTCACCTGTGGCATTCCGTCTCCGGTTACCCGCGACCCTGAAGGTCCACCCGGTATTCCACCGGTCCCTACTCAGTCCGGTCGCCCCGCCAGACGAGTTCCACCCAGACCATCCACGACCGCAGCCAGTTTTGGTTCAGGGGGAGCCCGAGTATGAGGTGGAGCACATTCTTGACTCCCGATACCGCAGGGGGAAGCTCCAATACCTCATCGACTGGAAGGGGTATGGGCCCGAGGATCGGTCGTGGGAACCAGCGGAGAACGTCCACGCGCCTGTCTGCCTCCGTGATTTCCATGCGACTTACCCCAGCAAGCCTGGTCCGGCCCCTCGGTTGAGGGGGGGGCCTGGGAGGGGGGATGGTGTGATGACCTGGGAGTCAGACTCAGACGCTGAACCTGAGGGATCCCAGCCTGCACAGGATTCACTGCCTCCAGAACCAGCAGAGCCAGGGCTGGGGCCTGAGTCTCAAGGGGACTCACCTGTGCTGGATCCTCAGGTGCAGGCATCGGCTGAGGTTGATCTGGCTTCTAATGGGATGGAGGACTTATTGCCTGCAGGTGCTCCACTCCCCACCCAGTCAGGGGAAGCTGAGGTTGCCTCTGGGTCCGGTAACCCTCCAGCTTCTCCTGAGCTGCAAAGGCTAAGGGCAGAGAGGCGAAGGGAACTAAGTTCCCGCAGGAGGAGTGCTCGCCTCCAAGCCAGGAGAGGCGAGGCACCTGAGGATCGGAGCCGCCCTTTCCCTCGGGGCAGATAAAAGCCAGCCAGTCCCAGACCCAAGTTGCAGGAGCAACATCGGTGCTGCCTAGTTCCTGTTCCTGGTTCCTGCGTTCCTGACCTCAGCTTGGTTACTTCGGCTTCCTGACCTCGGCTTCCTGACCTCGGCTTCCTGACCTCGGCTTCCTGACCTCGGCTTCATGACTTTGGCTTCGTGACTTCTGGCTTGGACTGACCTTGGACTGGACTTGACCCCGCCTATCGGATATCCCTTGGGACCAGCACAGTACCGCTCCGGCGGGAAGGTAAACGGCATTTCCGTGTGCTGTTCTGGTTTCACTAGAAATGGCTTAGTCATGACCCAGAAGCTGTCTGCGGACAAATGCTGGCTCCCTCAGCCTATAGAGAGAGATGAGCGCGCAACCCCAGAGTCGTCAGTGACTGGACCTAACGGTCAGGGATACCTTTACCTTTAAGTAACACAAGGGTACACAAATGGTAGGCAAAGCTCACATGAATCACTTTGAGAAGGCTGTACAACTTCCCCCTTCTGACCAGTACTCCAGAAGCACATAAAAACAGATACACCACTGAGTAAGTCACACATTTTTTTATTCGAAGTTTCCTCATGTTGTCTAAAACTACTTGTATATTAGCATTATCAGGTGTCATTTTTCTTCAGTAGAATTGGTCTTTCTCTGTCACTTTCAACCTTATCGCTATGACTATACCACACTCTCTAACATTTCTCCGATGAAAATAGGGATGTCCTAAGGAAAAGTGGGACATTCGGGATGAAATCAGAAACCGGGACGGCTTCTCTAAATCAGGGATGTCCCTGGAAAACAGGGACACTTGGAGGGTCTGCAACACTCTTAGGGGATATGCATTTCATACCAAAACTAGTGCAGCATTGGAAGAAAAGAGTTGGGTTGTTTTTTTCTGAGTCTGCCCCCAATTTTCTGTGTTTCAAACCAGTTCCAGTACATTCCCCTCATTTCACTGCTTATTGCTCATCTCAAAATCCAGAACTCCACCCTGTTCTTTTCTCATTATCAGATCTCTACAAATATGTCATTTCCTGGGCCTGTGCTACCGGTAAGAAGTGCAAAGTGTCTAAAATATATCTTTTCAGTTGCCTGATCTCTAACATTTTTTTGATCTGTGCACTGGTGTGCAGTAATGACCTTCTGGCAGCATGTCACTGCCACCAAACAGTAAACATTAGTTTTTTTTGTAGAACCCTCTAAAAATCAGCATAGATTACTTAATGCAGGGTATCTTCCACTGATACCCACCTTAAAATGCAATATAGTAAGATATATATGGACCCAGGTGAGCTCCCGTTGCTCAGTCCCAGCTCCTGCCAACCTAGCAGTTCGAAAGCACATCAAAGTGCAAGTAGATAAATAGGTACCGCTCCGGCAGGAAGGTAAACGGCATTTCCGTGTGCTGCTCTGGTTCGCCAGAAGCAACTTAGTCATGCTGGCCACAAGACCCGGAAGCTGTACGCCGGCTCCCTCGGCCAATAAAGTGAGATGAGCGCCGCAACCCCAGAGTCGGACATGACTAGACCTAATGGTCAGGGGTCCCTTTACCTTTAAGCACTTAAATCAAAACCTTCAAGAACTGCATTGTGATGTGTAAACAAAACAACTCACTGGTCCCCATGTGAAAAGTTCTAAGTAAAAAAGTGCTACTTAACTGGACTGTAAATAGTGCTATGAAAGCAATCAGCAGAAGGGGGGGGGGTAGAAATGATTGATAACTATGTCATAATTGACTCATGCCTATTTGCCTTCCAAGTCCTGAAGGCTAGATGCCCCCGACATCCATATGAAGAGCAGAATCTGGGATACAAGCAACATGATTCTCTCCTGAAAATGAGCTTTCTATTACTTTTTCATACTTTGAAATGTCACTGTCAAATATTCACCTTCATAATCAAGTATAATTATTGGCCTGCTTTTTTTTTTATCAAAGCATTTGCTGCTTACTCTAGCTCGATCCTCTTTTCCCCAGTTTTAAGGAGATTGACAGGGGTGAACTATCCTGTTCCATAGGGGTTATTCGGATGCCAAGCAGTCTTTCATTTTGACATTATATTTTCTCCTTTTTTCACTGGCTTATCATGAGCTTTGCTCTGTTTGCGTGCCCTTTATTACTCTAACCTCTCAGTCGCTGCTATCTTTCATTATCCCTTCTGTACTTGGATATGTGCAGGGTTTAATTACTGGATGTTCATTCCAAGCCTATGATGATAAAAAGGCACCCATTCCCCAAATCCTGTGTTAGAAAGCTAGTAAGATATTAGGGAAATGAGGCAAATTTTTCACATCTTGAAACCACTGATTATACCCTTTCCCCATTAGGTTGAAATGACAACCTTTACTGACATGAGTAAAGCTTCTTAAAATGAAAGGCTGAGCCTCCTAAGCCTGGGAGCCTAAAGGGACCAGGGAGCCTAAATGGATTGTGTGTACAGAGGCCTGCTCCTTGTTTTCCAAGAAAAGTGGTTCTGTCCCCAGCAGGCCATGAACTAGGGCTCTGATCCCGCCTGCTCCTCAGGGGAAGAGGCACTGCACAGAGATAATCTCTCTGACCAGGAAGAAGATATGACTTCAGAAATGGTCTTTGATGACACAGCCTCCTCAGAAGTCCCATCACCAGAAAGGACTGTCAGACCAGCCTCCATCCAACCTGAGAAGGTAGAGCTACCATCCTTAGACTCCAGCTCCAAGGCTGCGACCATGTTAAAGTTGCCTACATGTCACCACATTTAAAAAAAACAACTCCTAAAGCAAACAAGCTCTGTTTAAGAGTAGAAGCCTCATACATTGTGGGGGGGGGGGGAAGCCAACACCCAACTTAAGGCTACACAAAGTTTGTTAGTGTAGTTGTTAGAGTAACATTTGGAGTTTACTTGTTTAGTTTCCAGCCCTCCACTCAGATATTTCTGTGGCGCTAACAACTTTCCTGCTCTGCTTATCTTACCTAACTTTCCACTTGGTCTGGCCATGCTTATCAGAATACAATTCCTGTCCACTGAGCTGCCTTTCTGGTTTTTGACGCTGCCTGGACCCTTCATGGATCTGGCTGCCTGGAATCAAGAGCCAGCTGTGACCTTCCTGGGATATGTCTCTCTCCAAGTAGAGATGGCTGCCTGAAATACAGCACCGCATCAGTTTACTCAAAAGGGCAGGAAAATAGGAATGGCAATTTGTCTAGAGTGCTCCTCTCGCTGTGCCAGTGGATTAGAATGGGACTGATGTCAACGAATGAAAGATCTACGTTTTCTGAAGCCTTCCTGGGTGTCTGGAATGTGGAGTAAAACCGACTTGAATATTGGGTTGCAATTTATAGAGAGCTGAAGTGTGTGTGGAAGGGGAACTCGCATGTATTCTGTGGCAGATGACATGGAGGGATTCTGGTTACTGATGCTGATGATGAGGTTGAAAGGGAGGGAAGAGACATCTGTGAGGTTGGCATAGTGCAAAAGCACTGGCAGAGTGGCAGAGCCAATCTGGGGCTCCCACTGATGTTTCTGTACCATGCCAACCTGATGTCTTGCCTCCTACCCCTCTCATCTTCTGGTAAGTAATAGTGATGCAACTGACTGGGTGACAGGTGAGTACCCCCCATCCCCACCACTGTGTCTGCTACACAAGTTATTATTTCTTCTGGTGCACCTATACGTCTGATTATTATAATGCAGGGGTGGGGAACCTGCGGCCCTCCAGATGTTGTTTGATTCACAACTTCCATCAGCCCCAGCCAGCACGGCCAATGCTCAGGGAAGATGGGAGTCTAACAATGTCTGAAGAGGCACAGGCTCTCCATCCATGCCATAAATATGGAAAAGTAACACGTGTTCTTAAAGAGCTTTCTGCACATTGCCCTTAAATATCCAAGAAAAAGGCCTTTGAAGCTTGATGTGAATCTGTCATCCATTCCTTCCATCTGGAAACCTTTTTGATTTCTTTACTGAAACAGCATCCTTTCTTGAATATGGGCCGGGCAAACATTCGTTCCATTACTCTTTCTGCTGTTGGTAGTTTGATGGCTCACAACTGAAGCTGATAAAAGAGGTTCTGAGCCACAATGGTCACTTGAGCCTCACATTCTCCCAAACTTTAAGCCTTCTTCTTTAGGGCAGGGATGCGGAATTTGTGACCCACTAAGATATTGGACTCTAATTCCCATCAGTCCTAGCCATCATGGAAAATTATCAAGGATGATGGGAGTTGTACTCCAGCAGCATCTGGAGGTCCACATGTCCTCCTTTGCTGTTTTGTGGGAGTGCAACCTTATCCGAAGCAGACTGAGCTTTACCCACCTGGGCAGATGAACCACTCACCAATGGTACCTCTGACTTTCTGGGACTGGGTTTGTTTATTGGCTCTCATCCTGTGTATTCCGTGCTCAGTTTGTGATGGCACTACCGAAGACACTGAATTGTATTTTGCTTAGACCTATATTAAGCAGATATTCTAATCCCTAGTTATGTTGTGTAGGTCTATCCTCTGAGTCATATATCACATCACTTGCAGCATGACACAAGACTTATCAGAGGAATTAAACTGTAGGAGTCAATCTGTAGTGCCATTCCTGAAATAAACATCTCTTGGGGGAGGAGAACGCTGTGATGTTTTGGTTGTCAATATTCCTTAGGCAATATCTTGTTACTTGATGTGATGTTGACTCCTGGAGGATACTGAGCAATGCGAGTGAGTTGACACTCAAAGGAAATGTTAGGAGCATCAATTGCACTGTGTCCTTTGATTGTCGAATTATATTAAATTGGACAGCTACTAAAGTGCTTGATTTCTAACCATTAGACCAGAATCTGTTTTCAGTTGCACAGGTAAAAAACAAGAAAGAATCCAGTCTTTATAGATGTACATACAGCTCTCTGGAGAGTTTGATTGTTAGATTTTTTTCAAAGCACACACACAAATGAATTGCTAACTCTAAATGGTACTCAAATCTAATTTGAAATCTGGCAAATAAAAAGGCATTCTCTCCCCCATTCCACTGTGTTTTAGATCACAGGAAATTATGGACACAATTTATGGAAAGATTGCTACAAAGAAAGGCCATAACTCAGTGGAAGACCACACATTTTGCATGAGCAATATCCCACATTCAATTCCCCATGTCTCCTAGTAAGGCTGGGAGAAATCCCTGCCTGAAATCCTGTCAAGCCACTGCCAGAAAATGTCAACAGTACTGCGTTAGATGGATCAATGGTCTGATTCAGTACAAGTTAGCTTTCTATGTTCCATTTAGGTTTTGATTAAATATTATTATCAGGGCTTTTTTCAGGGGGAACTCACCTCTCAGGTGGGTGCCATTGCCATTCTAAGAGAAAGAGGTGTTCATAGTTGAGTTTTGGCACCTCTTTTTCTAGGAAAAAATAGCACTGATGAAGATTATTATTTTATATTTACCTATAATCATCTTTTTCCCCTGGCAGGACTCAAGGCAGCACTGGAGGCCTCCATGCACACATCACCATTTTTAAACTGGGTTGCCATTGCCTACACATGTGGTGTTACTGTAACAGTGTCCCATGCCTCGTGGATCCTCACATAAGCACATCAACCTCTAACACCTAACAGATGATGGATGCCCATGAAGGTTTGAATTTGAGCACACAGCCACACTTCTGGGTCAGAATTTCAAGCTTACAAAAATGTATGTGCATCACTTCTCAGCCTTTTGGCTAAGATCAAGTGTAGAAATGTATGTGCAGTACTTATTTGTGCATGCATTTCCTGTTGTGGCACCAGGCTCACTGCAACTTCCTTTTTAATTCCTAGCAGCAGTAATAGTTATCCCCTGTAATATCCCACAATATGGGAAGTGCTGTAGAGCATCTGCTTTGCATTCAGAATGTCCCAGGTTCAATACCTGGAATCTCCAAGTAAGGCTGAAATCCTGGAGAGCTGCTACCAGACAGTGTGGACAATACAAAGATAGATGGACCAATCTTCTGACTCAGTATAAGGCAGCTTCCTATGAGTGAGATTTTATAATATACTTCAAAAATTAAGTGTATTAACTAGCAGAGCTCTTGTTATATATAAGTGCAGTGCAATTGAAGGGCCAGTTTGCCTCCATTGTTTCTCTCCTACAGATAAACACCCTATTTTAAGAAATCCATTCTTAATCTTCTATATAATAGATTAGCTTATTTATGCTTTAATAATATCTGTAAGGCTGTTACATTTTCTCTGGTTATATTTTTGACGATGTTGTGTGCTGTTTCTTATTTGTGCAACAATAAACAAAAAGAAATCCCTTCCTTGCTAACAAGCCTCCCCTCTCTATCACAGAAAAAGAGTGAAGTTTGTAAGAAATTCACACTCCATTTTTTATTAGATGCCAGTCCCTCTGCCTATTTGCCCCACCTCTAGAGCTTAATTTCATAGAATCACCAAATTGCAGAGTTGGAAGGGAGCCCAAGGGTCACGTAATCTGACACTGCGATACAGGAACCACAGTGAAAGAATCCATAATGGATGGGCACCCAACTTCTGTTAAAAAAAATCAACTCCAATGGAGGAGAGCTCATCACCTTCTGAGGTAGTCTATCCCACTTTGAGATAGGCTAGGGACCTTTCTTTTAGCTAGGACTCACTGGAACTCAGTTCCAGAACTTCTCAGGTGGGCGCCATTGCCATGAGCTCACTGGTCATAGTCAGTTAGGACACCTCTTTTTCTAGAAAAATAGCACTTGATAAGCTCATTGTGCCCATCTTCATTTCGCCCAAGGGAATGCTACCTGTCTCCTATAATGGAATCCATGCTCCTGGGGACATGCGGGAGGTCTCACCTCATGTGTAAGTTACTAGAACCAAGATTAGACTCTATGAGTAAAATACTAGTTAGGCAATGCTGCTCATGTGTGTGTGTGTGTGTGTGTGTGTGTGTGTGTGTGTGTTTAAATGCAGCTACCACCCTTCCTTTATTTCTCTTGCTGTTTGGCTCTTTAAAAGAACTCTGAACTGGTATTCCAGAAGAGGCTGGTCGGTGCTGCAGAGCCTCGGAGCTCACACACTTAACCTATCATCCTCACTAAGCTTTTAAGGAGGCATGGAGTAAGTCCTTGCCCGGGTCAGAGCAGGAAGTTTGCTAAAATATATCCTTCCTTCACGCATTAGAGTACTGTAGCGCTGAGGCCTCAAAGCCAGACAGTAACAGAAAAATTGGGGACTGGGAAGGGTGATTGTGCTCAGTCAAATAACAGCAGGCTGTTCTCACTCAAGGGGTGGAAGATGTGAGAGTGTATAAGATGTACATAAACACCTTAACAGAAAGGAAATAAAACTGGGACTTCTCCAAACTATTGTTAGGTGCTGGAAGAAAGTATCATTCTTCATCTCATCTGAATGGAGCACAGTAATCTGCTTCTCTGTGAAGTATATGTTTGCTGGAAAAATATGAATCTTTTGTTAAAAGAGAACATTCAGAATCTTGGCTTTAGGTGCAAATACAACAAAATAAATGGCAGGGAGTTTTCTTGTCTCTTCTCTCCCTTCCTCTGCAGTGATTTTTTTTTTTTTTTTTGAGTGCCTGTAAAATATGTCTGGAGAAGAATTCTCTGCTGCTCCTGAGAATTTCAAAGGGAAAGTCCTTTTAAAATGTAAATCTGCTAGCTGTTTAAAAAGAAAAAGAAAACTTCTGTATGTTTGTGTGTGGAAGGAAATAAGAAGGGAAGGATCTTATAGTATTAGTCAAGCTAGGAAGCAATAGGAATCTGTACATATGCAAATTGGCATAATGTAAATTCTCGAGCAGGTTCTTATCCTCCACTGAACAAAAAAAAACTCCATAAGGTTCTTTTCTTGGGTGGTTTATTGTTTTTTTAGCATCTGAATAAATGAGACAGCCAGACCTAAGGAAAAGCATGTGTGAAGCTGGGAAGTTATCTAGTGATATACAAATTAAAAATCCAGTCAGTCAAATAATCCATTCATTATTCATGACAAAGATCCGAAGCTGAACTTAGGAAGTTATTATAACATGGGTATTCAGGCAAAAAACAACAACAGATAGATAATGGGGAAAGATTAACCCTGCATGTAAGTTGCAAAGGGTTTTCAACGATCAGGTGGCTCTTAAAATCAGAACTGAGCTTCAGATCACTCAAGCTTAGACTTCCCCATTGAAAGCCATAGGGCGGAGTGATGGGTTGGGCAATCTGTTTCAACAGAGGGCACATGGGAAGGAGAAAGACCAGCTATTAGCCACCTAAACTTGAACAGAAAAGGCTCAGGAAGGAGGAAACATGCCCTATATTAAGTCTCCCACACTGGAGGGAATTAGTTATGTTAGCAATCACAAGACCACATCCCCTTGCAAAGGCAGAGGTCCTTGTAATAATAATAATAATAATAATAATAATAATAATAATAATGATGATGATGATGATGATAATACCTTTCTTGTCATTGTACAACCTGTGTACAATGAAATTAATGGGACAACTTTGTTGGATACATCCCAGTATTTCTTTCTGGATTTGCAACTGTACATATCAATTAGTATGTGCACATTTTATGCAAATCTGTGCCCTCTTTTTTGGTGATTCCTAGTGTTGCTGCTCATTAAAAATGAAAGGTACAAGTCTCACCTCTTCATCCTAGTGTCTTGGGTACAGAGATTCCAATGTGCAAGCTGAAAAGATACCCACGCTTTTGTAAAATCAACCTGAAATAGACCTTGCTGTTACTAATGGATGGCTAGAAATAGCCACTGATCTTGAGAATTGTTAGAAACGCTGGCACTTTAATTGGAAAGAGATTATTAATGCATGTAGCAGGGCAGGGGTTTTCAATTTTTTCACCTTGATGAGGGCACAATGCCTAGCCTTTCTGCTAAGGAACCACGGAGTGTCTGTCGCACGACTGCAAAGTGCTTCGCAAAGTACTCTGGGTGATGCTGTAAGGCACACATTCAATTCATATGAGGCATGATGGCAAGGCTTGGGTGTGCCAAGTCTGTCATCCAGTCTTTTTCAAAAGTTTCCATCCCATGTGAAAGGGGTCTCCATTTTTCTGCCTCGTTCTTAAGGTACTTGAGAATTTCTTTAAATTTTGGGTGATGTGGCCTTTTAAATTTACTTTAGAGTTGACAAGGTGACCATAGATGGTGCATATGTTTTTCTTTTTCTTTCCAGTAAATATTTCTCCAGCACTGTACAGCCTCCCTGGCTCCCCATACTTAACAACAACAACAACAACAACAACAACAACAACAACACATGGGAAGAATTCCTTCATGATATCTTTCCCTGGGCTTTAATTGAAGAGTGGGCAATTAGAAAGGCTGCTGAGAACAGCCTACTCGTAAGATAATGTGTACAATGGAAGCAAGGACATTCACAAACACCCCTAAGCCACCTCAAAACCATGGTAAAGTGTGACAAAACACCCTTCAGAGTGTCATCAAAATGTCCTCTCCCCTTTGATAATTTCCAAAAGCAGTTTGTTGTCCCATGAAAGCAGTTTGTTGGTGAAAAATGGTGTCCACGTGTTATTATTCAACATAAGGGGGAGGCCTCGGTGTCTTGACACACAAATTGGTGAAGAATGGTAGGAGAAATTTGGCACAGCCTTTTTGACAGATGTAGCCTATCATCTAATGAAACCTAGAAAGTGCATATTTTTAATGTTCTAGTGCTGCGAGACCTAAGCGGGAAAGAAACTTCCACGTCCTTAAAATTTCAGACAAAACATCTCTGCATAAGTGCTAAATATAGCCGTAATTAAATTTCATTTAAATTGCACAGCTTTCATTCTCCTGGATAAGAGTGCCACGTGTGATGTTCAGAGGCAGAAAGTATTTAACGCGTTTAGAGCACACCTAATTTAATTAATTTTGTACATATCCGATGGAAACAAAGGCTCCTTTATGAATTGGTTCTTTTAATATTATCAAAGGAAGACAGCATTACATCCGCATTACAGAATTTCTTGACACTGCTTGGGGAGCAGCAGATTAATGGTGGGAAATTGCAAGTAAAAACACACTTCAGATGTGCTTGCTTACAAATATCTAGCCGTTCTTTCCCTGCAGAGCCTGCCTCGCCAAATAGCCACAATTACAATGTTGTGTCTATTTTTACCACCCTGTTTACTTTTATACGTCCCATAGGATGCTTTTGATGAGTTTGTCAAACAGGATGCTGGGGGAACCTAGCATAATTTGAAAACCAATTGAGTGAGTGTAAAATGAAACACCCAGGGCATATAGTCCAGATAAAGTTAAGCACACTTTGATTTCCCTTTGATTTCTCATGCTTAAATCTCCCCCATTGAAATGGATGGGATGATGGTTGAATTGTGCCTTTAGTATTTCATAGATTGCTAAAGATGGAAACTAGAAATCATCAAGAATAATGTACCACTCCTCCGAGATTGCACCCACTTACACAGGAGTAAGTCCCATTGAGCACAGTGAGCCTGCACCCATTTGTGGAATGCTCTCTCCAGAAAGGTTCACCTGGTCCCAGTGTGGTCAATTGAGACATTTGGAGCCTTGATCTGGTTTGATTTGGGGCCATTATGATCTTGGTGTTCATCTTTCAGTCAGGTGGGAATGGGTATTTTTCTCATTAGCTGTTTGTAGTGGATGAACACTGTTAGAATTCATTATGCTTTCCCTTATTTTTCTGCTATTTATAGAATTTTTGGATTTTTAACCTGTTGTAAATGGCTTTAGGACTGTCACAAAAAGGGACATATAAATAAGTAACAATATATAATAATAAACATGTATAGGATTGTTTTGGAATCATAGAATTGGAAGGGACCATGCAGGCAATCTAGTCCAACCCCCTGTAGTGCAGAAATATTTTGCTCATGACTCTTATATTAAAAGTCTCAGGCTCTACCAACTGAGTCAGCCCAGGATGCTCTTGCTACATTTCCCCACTCAATAACATTCCCAAAGAGAGTTCGGATTGCTTGCATGTAGAGGAAAAACGGTACAGGAACCAATCACAGCCTCAGACACTAATTAAGGTGGAATCTACACACATATTTAAAAAATGCTGTGAAAATGCTTTTTAAAAAGTTTCGAAAAATACATTGAATTTTACATAGCTCAATGTAGCCACCTAGTGTCACATTTGTATGTTGCATTTTACAACACATTTAAAACATTTCATTTGCAGCTGTATAGCTGAGTCCTCAATGTCCAAACACTTCTGCAATAATAAATCAGAGCTTAGTTCTTGCTCATCATTATAATTAGATAGTAAATCCGCATTTAGGTCTCTAAGGAAGACCCTCTTTGTCCATTTCCTTAACTTCTTTGCCAGTGCAGACGGGCAATGTAACCCCGCCAAAAATTCTGAGAAGGAGATGGGATAATACACTGCTCCACTGTCCTGATTTAAGGGGGACATCCAGGAATTACGGAAGCCATCTCATCTTCTGATTGGATCCCAGAATGTCCTGTTTTTTGGTCCAGCACTCTGGTGCAAGTCAGCTGGCCCCTGCGAGAGCCTGGGACCAAAAAAAGGAGCACCCCAATTTGGATCACCCAGATGTTGAAGGGTATGAAATAGCAGAGTCTGTTTTAATTCCCCCTGTGCTTCTTCTCTGGAAGACAGAGTTCATCATCCCTGCTCTGGAAACACCATAAGAGAGGCAAAAGGTAAAGGACTCCTGGACAGTTAAGTCCAGTCAAAGGTGACTATGGGGTTAGGCACACATCTCCGCTTTCAGGCCGAGGGAGCCAGCATTTGTCCACAGACAGCTTTCTGAGTCATGTGGCCTGCATGACTTAACCGCTTCTGGTGCAACCGTTCTGGCGTGACAGAAACCAGAGTGCACAGAAATGCCGTTTACCTTCCCATCGCAGCGGTACCTATTTATCTACTTGCACTGGTATGCTTTCGAACTGCTAAGTTGGCAGAAACTGAAACAGAACCACGGGAGCTCACCCTGTCGTGGGGATTCAAACCGCCGACCTTCTGATCAGCAAGCCCAAGCGGCTCAGTGGTTTAGACCACAGCGCCACCCGCGTATATACCGGTAAGAGAATAGCACTGCTTTGTCCTGCTTTGGGGAAGCACCAGTGTCCTTCATGACATCTGTAGCCATACCTACTTTTCTTACCCTCCTCTCAGGCCTATTTGCATGCCTAGCAACCTACCGAAGACATTTTGCTGCTTGAGGCAAGCAGAAAACTACACCTCCCACCACTACCTCTGCTGCCGCTTTGTCTTCCTCCACCATCTGCCCCTTGCCTCCTCCACTGCGACCATTGTCCCCTCACCCCACTACCCAATGGAATTG
Organism: Darevskia mixta; assembly: GCA_034641385.1. Classification (NCBI taxonomy): domain Eukaryota; kingdom Metazoa; phylum Chordata; class Lepidosauria; order Squamata; family Lacertidae; genus Darevskia; species Darevskia mixta. The sequence continues at coordinate 6,869,330 of JAWWNH010000058.1, forward strand.
CTAGTGTGTATTTGAATTACATTTTATAGTTGAAGACTGTTTAGAAGCTAATTTCGGCATATGAATAAATACATAAATAAAATTGATAGGCATTTTACAAGTACGAAATAAAGTGTGAGCAACTAAAAAAGAGATGAAATATTGACACCAGAATCCAGGGGTCTGCAGTGATGGGAAACCAGTGACTTTCCAGATCTTGATGGACTCCAATTCCCATCAGCCTCAGCAGGTATGGTCAAAGGTCAAAGGTGATGGGAATGTATTCCAATGGCCCCTGAAGGGCCATACATTCCCCAGCCCTGGGATACTGTATGGAAAGCTTATGCCCAAACATCTGTGTGTATCCTCTGAATGTTTAAAATTGTCACCCTATTTATTCTTTATTTTATTTTTTGGATTGGGGTAAAGGAATCACTTATCACAATAAGGGGGAAAGAGAACAGATTAATTTGATGTTGTAACTCATGTTAGGCTCTCTGTAGGAGGCAGAAAATGTCAATTTTCATACCATCTATCAAAGCTAAGCCTGAAATGTGGCTGACAAATATCTGTGATGTAGGTGGCCAGGGGAAACAACTTTAAATTAGCTAAACAAATTTCCTGGAACGGTGGGTTTTCATGTCACCGTCTTCCTTTTCATTGCCCCCCTCCCCCTCCCCCTATTTTTGTCATCTGATCATCAAGTGAGCCCACATAGTCTGCTTTAGGTGAGCAAAGGGAAAATTTGAAATAGCATGCTGGATTCATTACTGATTTTCTTTTGAAGTTTTTACAATGGGGGAAAATTATACGGTATCATCTATATATGCATGGCATTTTACAACATGGGCTGTAAGCTGCCTTATATGCCGCAGACCAATGGCACATCTAGTTCAGCATTGTCGTCAATCCCTGGCAGAGTCTCTCCCAGTCCTACCTGACGACACCAGAGATTGAACCTGGGACCTTCTGCATGAAAAACAGTTATTCTACCAGAGAGTCAAGCTCTACAAAGAACCCGTTTCATGGGTTCCTACTCCAAGAGGCTTATCTAAAAATATACACTGGGGGGGGGGAGGAGAGGAGGAAATGGAGGGAGAGTAAACAGGGGAATCATATATGAATATTTTAATTGCACATCCATGAACTTCTTTTTATTTTTTAATTGGGCAGCCTCCTCCAACCTGATGACATCACAATCCCTGGCCATTGGCCATGAAATCAATAAGAATTGTGGTCCCAAAATCCGGTAGTCCGAAACCAGGTTGGGAAGACTGCAATAGGGTATTGGCTGTTCCAAAGTTCCAAAGTGGGCAACATCTGGCCCACAGACGTAATTCAGGATTCAAACCACTTCTTGAAAACAGAGCAAATGGTTCCAAGGGGTTGCACACACAACCTATGCATATTCAGGGAAAATATATTTAGCGGTTCTATGTACATCAAGTTTTACCTGATGGGGTGGACTCTAGAGACTTTCTAATAAGCGTGCAAAGGTCAAGGGCAGAGTCCTCTCCTTCATTGCCCAATTCATACCTGAAATGGGCTGTTATTTTAGCTGTTGAGAATATGGTTTGCTTTAAAAAAAACCAAAAAAAACCTTTTTCTTCCCTTTTGTTTCATTTCAAACAGTTCTTTGAAGTATATATGTTTTCAAATCATGCCTTTTGTAAACTTTATTCATAGTTTTGGGTGAACCTGGGGTTAAATCGATCATGTCAAGACCGAAAGCTATTCATACAACTTCACAAAACTTTTTCCGAATGTAAAGCATTTTGTTTCCTGCAATTTGTGCTAACATTAAGCATATAATACAAGCAATTATTCCTCATTACCGTGCGGATATCTGCTTGTGTCAGATCTCATTTACAGGTTTTCCAATTCAGATCTCTACTACCTAGGAGTTCAAAGTAATTGCTTGGAAAAAGCAAGCGCAAGAAAAGCATAGGACATGTTTTAATTATTGTTTCTGAGCGCACTCTCTTGATTCTTTAGAATTAAAAAATAAGGAGCCTGCAGGGAAATGAGAAACCAGCTGTCAGCACAAGAATAAATTCTGGTATTATCAAATGTACCTGCTGAGACCAGTTAGAGGTAAGCTTCAGAGGGCTTGAGGAAACAAAGGTTTTACAAGGCACAAACTGGGTATAGCTGGGCAGCAATCACCAACTTTTCGGAGCCCATGAGCTCATTAGCAAACTGGAGATAATGTGGTCACCACACACAAACTGCAGCCATGCACCACAACTAGAGATAGGGAAAAATTAGATGTAAGTTCCCGGTTAAAAGCAAACCTATTAAATTCACACTTTCCAAAACAATACACAAACTGAACTTATCTCCCTGCCTTCTAAACAAACAAAAAAACCTTTATCATTATCTTTTGCATGGAGTGCGTAGGGAATAGGTCATGGAGTAATTGTCAGAGATCGGACTCAAGAGGGCGGGATGGAGGAGGAAGAGGAATGGTGGAGATCACACCCACCCCTTCTTCTGATGCTGCAGGAGAAGAGGGAGACAGCCTTGATTTGTGTGTCAAGGCGCCGAGCCCTCCCCCATTTGTTGAATAATAAAACACATGGACACCAGTATTTTAGGTTAATGGGCAAATTAAGGCCACAACTTTATTGGTTATAGAATGTGAGTGGTATCGGCTTAGGCATTGGAATTGAACAGACTATCTCTGACTCGTGCCCACCATGCAAGTAGTCCAGTAAGGATCAACCACCAATAGGGGGAGCCCTGTTGATGTACATCAACTGAGAGCTCCCCCAGGGTCGCCGATAGGGTTGTGGCATGGCCCTAGCCCATACCCGGGCTTCGGACGAGATCCACACCCCCGGATCCCTTTAATGGAATACCCTTAAAGAGAATGGGCAGGTGAAGGCCACAACCTCCCCTCCTATAAACCAGGTTTTACCAATGCCTAACCGCCAAACCTTACAAAAGTTGTGATGATTGCTACGAGGTAGGCGAAAACCACATGGCTGGTGCCAATTGGAAAAATTCCTACCAGGCCCCTCAACGGAAACCAACCATTCTTTTTTTAATCTATACATTTCTAAATGATGGGATTTTCAACAGTGTCCTGGCTGTTGGACATCTTGGTTTCTGCACCAAATGTACTCTGCATTACGATGATAAGTCAGGACTATAAGGGTAACACAGCAACCTTAGACAACATCTCTCATCAAAGTACCATTTAAATTCCTTTAGCACCATTAAAACTTGATCTTCTACACCATTACCTCTTAATTGTTTGACTTGATTTGAGATTTCTAAAGAATTTCTTTTTTTATGGAGCATGAAGAATTGTTTTCAATTTAATTATTTTATTGCTATAAATATTTAATTCCATTTTCTTTTTGCTTTTAGCGGATCATGTGTGTTCCTTAAATTAGCAAATATATATCATTAAGCCACGGTACATACATAATTGATATTAATTTAACAAATACGCTAATAAGTATATTTGCGCAGCTTTCATGAGAAATATATTCTTGAGAAATCTTTTGGAGTATATTAGGCTCATAAATTGTTTTTTTTTAATATATATATATATATATATATATATATATATATATATATATGAATATGCACCATGGTACCGCTAGGTATTTCAGATCAAACTAATTCGTGCTATTGAACATTCAGAATGAGATCATACTACATTTTCTACTATATTTATGCACTCTAAGGAAGTTTAATATATTTATGAAGCCCGACAGCTTTACCAGAGACCAATGTCCAAGAGACTTCAACTTGCCCAAATGCATACGAAGGTTTCAAAGCAGGATTTTACTCTGTGGCTTCCATCTGCTAAGACTGAGAGTAAGTTCTACTGAAATTTGTGGCATTTCCTAGAATTAGAAATCCACCAAACACATCAGGCTACAGATGTCTCAGTAGGTGAGTCTAGAGCAGGGGTCGGCCCACGAAGACAGTTTCATGAGCCACCGCCGAACCGAGCCACCCGCTCGGCTAGTCCCCCCTGCGCGGTGCTAAACCAGCACAGCGCGGCGCGGGGATTTGCCGAGCGATGCCAGAAATCGCGTCTGCGCACGTGCAGATACTGGAAATTGCGTCTGCCCAGGCATGATTTTTGGCGTCTGGGCATGCGCAGAAGTGATTTCCGGTGCTGTGGACATGCGCAGACTCAGTTTCTGGCATCACGCTGTGCCAGTCTGGCCCACGGACGATCTCCATGGGAGTGATCCGACCCATGGCCTGTAAACCTTGCCAACCCCTGGTCTGGAGGGCAAAGCAACATAGAAATGGGAGATTAAGACAATCCTAGAGTTGGCTGTGCAACCTAACCATATTCCTTGCATGGAAATCTTCCTATGGATTTCCTATACCTGAAGCCTCTTTATGTTCTAAGAGTTAGCAGAGGTGACTGATGCTGAATGAACTCATCAACTTTTTATGTCTCAGGTTTACATCAATATCATTTGAAGGTTGTTTGCAAATGACACTGATTCTAGTCCAAGGTGGAATCTAGACAAATATAAAAATCGTTGTGAAAATGCTTTTTTTAAAAAAAGTTTTAAAAATATATATTGAATTTGCCATAGCTCACCATCTAGTGTCACATTTGTATAATGCACTTTGCAACACACTTAAAACTCTTTATTTGCAGCTGTGTAGCTGAGTTCCCAAGGAACAAAACTATCCAATGAGCTTGTTATGCAGTGGTAATCATAATACATGAATGAATTTGGTCCACAAACACCAGGAAATATATCCAAAGAAACATGTGTCATATCTGAGTCCTTCTAAATGTGTGCTTCCCCATGTTCTTTTTCCCCCCTCTAGTGAAGTACACATGGTTCTGCAACTTTATCATGCCTATAGCGTTCCAGGGTTCAGGGATCTGCAGCGGGTGCCTCTTAGCAACTGAGCCAGTTTTAAGGCTACTTCCGTACAAAGTGCTAAATCACTCTGGACCTAAGAAACTGCCTCCCCCTCCATTACCCAGTAAGGGCGCTGCAATCAGCCAATGGGACCTTGTTTTGCCAAAAACTGAGGATTATGAGCCTGTTGTGGCACAGAGGCTGGTTTTTTTTTAATGGTGTGTTGTGGAATGCCCTTCCTTCTGAAATAAAATAGGACCCATCAATATTGGCATGCTGCTGGCTCTATTTAGGCAAACATTCCTCGGAACTTGAGCTTCTGACCTTGTTTTAAATGTGTTTAACTGTTCCCATTGTTACGCTTTTTAAATGGCTTGCTTTATTGTATGTTTTAATGCTGTTTTACTCTTTACTTTTATTTATAGATTGACTTTATAGTTGTAAACAACTTAGAAACCATTTTGGCATGCAAGCAGTATATAAGTTAATTAAAATAATTTATGGTGGTGAATAATGATGATTAGCCATGTGGGCTGATGTAGGAAAACATAACTTGGGTAGATTTGATGTGTGCACAGGCTGCCCTTTGGCTCCTAACCAAGATAGTAAAACATAGGAATACTGCATACTCAATGTTTCCAGCAACCTGGCTGCAACAGGAAAACTAAAAAATCAAAGTCTTGTAAATAGCCAAAATGTATGCATTTTCCTGGTAAGCTTCCATTTTGTTTCTGCACAGCTTTTGTAATATGGATGGCATCCAGTGGTAGCTTTGTGCTAGTAGAAGGCGCTTCTACTTGTCCGAGGTGGGGCCCCCACTTTTCACCTCCCTCCCTTGCCTACTACTGCCCCCTATGCCATATCCCACACTGTTCAAAAAACCCTCACAGCCTGTTTTGGGAAGTGATGGGGTCTGCAGGGCTATGTGGCATTAGCAAAAACTGGGTTATTTGCCTTTTCATGAACAAAAGTGTCTTCCTGTAACACAAAACCACAATGAGATGGAACCCTATATATACATGTGTAAATAATGGCTAGATAGGTACATTTCAGATAGAGATATTTGTAGAGAATAAAAAGCCCAGTAACACCTTGCTATACTGCCTGACGGGGATCAATTGATTAGTTGATTTTGGATTTGCTCACTTTCCTTGGAACAATATACTGGGCTTGGCAGGATTACAGCCTGTTCCCCTACATCATCCGCTAATTGAAGGGGGAGGGAAGCGTTTACCCTGTTATCTCCCTTGTGAATAATATCCTTGAGTGTAGAATCATTAGGAGCTCCAGAGTCAGCTGTGAGCAATAAATTACCTGACTACAAGGTCATAAATTGTAGCTCTAGAACTCACAATAAGGGCAAGCCTTGCCAAAGTGCTAGAAAATGTCAATCCCATTTGTTGTTGGCTTCCAAAGTAAAAAGAATTAAAGATCTGTGGATTGGATCCCGAGGTATGCTAACTTAAGGAATTTTGCAGAAATGATGTTTTCTATGCCCTCTTTAGCGCTGTAGCCAACAATACTGTCCCCCTCACCCTCAAAAGAGTTGTGTTAGCTTCTTGAGCATTGTAGGAGGAACACAATAGGCTGATGCTTCCTTCCATGGATGTATTAACTTATCATTGTTGTTGTTGTTTAGTCGTTTAGTTGTGTCTGACTCTTCGTGACCCCATGGACCAGAGCACGCCAGGCACTCCTGTCTTCCACTGCCTCCCGCAGTTTGGTCAGGCTCATGTTTGGTAGCTTCGAGAACACTGTCCAACCATCTTGTCCTCTGTCATCCCCTTCTCCTTGTGCCCTCCATCTTTCCCAACATCAGGGTCTTTTCCAGGGAGTCTTCTCTTCTCATGAGGTGGCCAAAGTTTTGGAGCCTCAGCTTCAGGATCTGTCCATCCAGTGAGCACTCTAGGATGATTTCCTTAAGAATTGATAGGTTTGATCTTCTTTCAGTCCATGGAACTCTCAAGAGTCTCCTCCAGCACCATAATTCAAAAGCATCAATTCTTCGGCGATCAGCCTTCTTTATGGTCCAGCTCTCACTTCCATACATTACTACTGGGAAAACCATAGCTTTAACTATACGGACCTTTGTCGGCAAGGTGATAGCATTGTCATAGAAAAGCCATTCCTGGACTCAGCGTTGGCTCCTCTCCTGGATGCTTCCCAAGCAGTCTCAAACTGCATCTGCACACCTCTGGTCTCTGTTCTGCACTCATTATTCTGTGCGTTCTTATAGACTAGGGGGCAGGAGAGCTTGTCACAGTGGGAAAGGGAGACTTCCTGGATTCTTCAGCATCCTTTTAACTCCCCCTCCTCTGCTTCAGCCTCAAAGTCTGAACTGCTCCCTGTCACTGGCTCTTCCTGCTCCCTAAACCCTGTCGCTTCTTTGGCATCCAGGCCCTCCTTCCAATCTTCTCCCCCTGACCTCTCCTCAGTGTCCCACTACCAATCCCCTGGATCTGAGCCTTCTTCATCTGGGTTTCCCTGGCTGGTGCCTTCCACCACTCCTCTTTGTCCAGCCAGCCCCTGACATTAGGGTCTCTAGAGGTCCTAATCCTGCCCTGCATCATCTTCTCATAGCGCCCAACAAAATGGCTATGGGAAATCCACAGGCAGGATCTAGGTACAACAGCACTCAATGTGATACCTAGCAACAGGTTTTCTGAGTGTTGGACTGCCTGTGGCAGAACATAGCCATCGTGGCGAGTAGCTCCTGATAGCCTTATCATCCAAGAATTTGTCAGGTCATCTAAAGCCATCCAACTTGGTGGCCAAAATTGCATCATTACATCTAGTGGAAGCAAATTCCATAGATATATGTGCTCTGTGAAGAAGTCTATATCAACTTTCCCCACACTGGGCACCTGTTTTAGTTATTTAGGGGCAGTGCAATGGTTAAAGTGTTGGACGAGGAAGAATGAGGTTCAAATTTTGGCTCAGCCATTGTCAGGGGGCTGTAAACACCTCCCATGGCTGGTTGCCAGGAAGGTACAAAGACAAGGAAAAGTTCTTACCACCTGCTTGGAACACAGTCTATTGGGTAATGGCATTGTCCTGAATGAATGTCCACCCCCTATCTCTCCCACTTCCTCATTTGTCATCATCATCTCCTCTACTAGTGCTGCTAAGTCCCCTCTGTCTTTGAGCTCTTTGTTCTCCTACTTTCAAGGCTCGCTGGGTTCTGGGAGATGGTGGGTCTGGAGTGCTTTCTAGTTAGTGATAACGTGTTAGCCAGCTGCTCTGGCTCTGCCTGCTCCTCTTCTCCCATTATTTCCCAACTTTTCACCCATCATCTTCCTCTGAGTTGTGACCTCCCTCAAACCCCTGATGTAATTCTGAACTGTCTTCCTCTTCTCTGGAAGGGTCAGGCTGGGAAGGCAGTCTCCACCATTCCTCCTCTGCCCAGTCCCTGACAGCCATGAAGCTTCTTGGAGAACACCTTAAGCCATTTACACCTGCTCAGCATTACCTACCTCACAGGGCTGTTGTAAGGCAAAATGTAATACATATAAATGAAACACAGCAGCCAAGAAAGCAAATGAGAAAGGGTCAGGGCTCCTATTCAACAGGGCTATGCATGTCTTTTGTTCCTCGGACATGTTCCTGGTCATTTCCTATGCTTGGGAACATATTAATGCTATTATCTTGAACAGGAAGGGTAGATATGCAGATCACATAACTGCTTCCGAGAAGGGGTTAACATTCGCAGAATATCCTGTGAATTAACTGTCTTAAGAATATTAGTAGTAGCACAGTGGAAGTGTTTGCCTTATGCTAATATTTAATTGGTCTCAACTTTGTCTACTGTGTTAAACATTTGATGCCCTCCTTTATATTGAATTCTGGATTCTGCTGTGACTAATTTACTGTTTGCTTATAGGAGCGGAACATATGGTCCGCCTATTAAGCAATGGTTTTTGCTACACCTATTGGTCTGGAATGATTTCAGTTGCCAACTCATGCAATAAATTATCACTGCCAGAGGTAGATAACCTGTTTGGGGCATAATTTCTCTCTAAGAAAATGTGAAAATGGCCAGCATGACACTAACTGTTGTGACATTAATTTGATTGTTGAACTGCAGCATGATGACTTGTTTCCAACTGACCTAGAAAATGGACGCACTTCATTTGAGCATCCGTTTCAAACTGAGATGATAGCCAAGTATCCTGACCATACCACCTCCATGCCAAAATTAACAAAACTTGCTATTAACAAAACCAGGGCAATGTCAAACTTTGTTGCTTTAGGGTGACAATTGATTTGCTTCTCGCATTCATTTGTACGTGCTATGGTACTGCAAAAAAGAAGTTTTTTTCCAAATGAACTTACCCCCCACTCCATTAAGAACACAGAAACATTATGTACATAGGAACCTGCTGGATCAGGCCAACCCAATGTTCTCACAGTGATCAACCAATTGCCTGTGGGAAACCCACAAGCATGACCCAACCACAAGAGCACTCTCTCATCTCCTGCAGTTTCCAGCAATTGGTATTCAGAAGCATATTTATCCAGCCATGGAGGGAGATCATAGCCATCATGGCCAGTGGTCACTGACAGCCTTTAGTTCCACGAGTTTGTCTAATCCACTTTTAAAGCCATCCAAGTTGGTGGCCATCACTGCATCCTGAGGGAGCAAGTTCCATAAACTCACCGGCCTGTGATTCCATTCCCTCCAACATGTCTCAGACGAAGATAGGAACATCCTATTCCATCCTCTCCAACATTTCTATGGTGAAAAGTGGGCTGTCCTATTCTATCCCCTCCAACTTTTCTCTGATGGAAATGGGGACATCCAAAGGGGAAGTGGGACAGCCTGGAATCAAATCAGAAACCAGGATGGTTTCTGTAACTCTGGGACTGTCCTTGGAAAATCAGAATACTCTGAGGGTCTGAAATTTCCTGCATCCTTCCATGAACCTCTTAAAAAAAAAAGGTGCTAGATTGGCTACTTTCCAGTCCTCAGTTATGAGAAGTGATCTGAGGGACAAGTTATGTATTTTCAATAGAAGATCAGCCATTTCACATTTGAGTTCATTGAGAATTCTCGTGTGGATGCCATCCAAACCCAGTGATTTGACATTTTTTGTTTTGTCTACTAGGCCTGGAATGTCAACTCTTGTCACCACTACCTTCCTTATTTCCACAGATTCACCTCCTGTAAAGATTAGTTCAGGCACTGGGATCTGCCCTATATTTATCTTCCAGGACATCATAACTACATTTTCCCATATCATTTGTGTCAACATGCACCATGACTACTGACTCCTCCCCAGTGCTATCAAGCAGGCTATTTAGGTGACAGGTGACATCTGCAACCTTTGTGCCAGGCAGGCAATTCACCCTGCAGTCTACTTGCCTGCCCAAGTATCTACTGTACACACCCGTTGCTTACATGGATGGATTACAGATTGTTGCCCCATGGTTCCAGGATAAGGGGAGGGTTTTCCAGAGCAGCCTGGCACCTCTTAAAGTTTGATACTTCAGGCATGTACCATCTGCTGGGTTAGGCTGGATCTGTACTTTAACCTGGATTTTCAAGAGAGAGATGAAGGACATTCTGATTCCAGAACTGATGTCTTCTAGTTTCCCTGTTGACATTCTGATTATCCTGATCATTATCTGTGCAATAGGTTACAGGTGGCATGAATGAAACAGGTTGCTGGGGAGGAATCCAGCCAATGGGGCGTCGTAAAATTGCAGCAACGCGAGACTATTTTAAGCCCATGCGAGGCTGCTGAGCATCCTCTTTGGGGCCTTTCACATCGGAACACCCACCCACTGCTCCCAATATTTAGGGCTTGTGTTGACCTTGCTATGCCGTCGTGTGTCGTCTGTCATTGGGACAGGGGCACGGTAGGAATTTCCCCCATTTGGCTGATTGGCTGTTGCCATTTGGGTTTCGCCTGCCGCGTAGCAATTAGTCACAACTTGTAAGTTGCGGATAGGCTCTGGTTCAGGTGATAGGCGTGGCACGGTGCGTGGCCATGCCTATGCAAATACAGGATATTCCGGTACAGGAATCCAGGGACTCATTGGTTTGTCGTTCCCGAAAGGGTACGGCCTATGGCCGAGTCCTGGGGACATCAGGATGGCTGGATGGTAATCCTACCAACAGCCGTCCTTGGTGTTCATTCTTGTCTGTCCTATGAATATGGCTCTGGGACAGTTCTGCCTGCAAGGGTGCAGGGAGATAGTCGAGCCAGAACCTATGCAACCACTCACTTGGTTGTAATCAATAAAGTTGTGGCCTAAATTCTGCCAAAAACCAAACCAAATATCTGTCTCTTGTGTGAGCTTATTTCGGGGAGGGTAAAAGGTCTAAACATGCAAATAGCTAATTTATATTTGTTTTCCCAATCTAAAATTAACTGCGAGGAACAGAACAAAGAGAGGGAAGGACAAGTGTCAGAAGAGATGCATGTGCACAAATGTGGTTACTTATACTTAACATTGGCCATAATTGGGGGTGACCAAAGTTAATAAAGCAGAGGCCTTGTGAAACCACAAAGTATGTAGATGTCAAAATAAAATCTATGATTCTAGAAATACACAGAGCAAACTTTCCCTTGGATATATGAAATTAGAGCAGCTCAACGCCCACTTTTGTTGGAAGCCTTCTACAAAGGAAGTATAAAAGCAAGTTCGTTTCCTGGGGAAACCACATCTGCAATGTATATTTGAGGGGGGAAAGAATCCCTTTGGTGAAAAAACTTCTCTTTATATGCTAATTGTCTCAGTTCAAAGAATAGCTCAGTTGCTCAAAATGTGAACAAAAGTGGGCAAGTGGGGAGGGAGAAACTAAAAAGCAAGATTTCATGGCAAGCGGCGGTAAAAGAATCAGCAACCATTCTTCATAGCTGAAGGGGAGAGCATGCACAGGAAGAAAATTAGATTATATTTTGTCACCTCAGTGATCTCTGACAGATAAGTTTGTCAAGTAAATGTACAAAAGCAAATATATCTTTAAGGGGCATAAACAATGTACAAATGGCTACTGCTGGTGATTCTTCACTTTCTCTTGGAAGTTAATTTCTTGGAGAGTTTGCTGCTGTCGTTTCAACTCAGTACATAGCAACTTCTTAATGTGCTAATGCTGAACAGGTTAGTAGAACGAATGAGAACAACAAGTCCACCCCCAACAATCCAGTGTAGCATTTCCCCCCCTTTGTTTACAAGTTTCACTACATTATGTTGAGAAATGGTCTCATGGTTCTTCATTGCACTGAACAGTGAAAATCAGCGTCCAAAATAAGGCAGAATTAGCACTGACATTTTCTGATCAGAGATGCCTGAAGAAAGGAAAGCTATCACTGATAACCAAATCAAAACTGTCATGGATCTGAACTGCTGTTTTTTGTTTATGAAGGAGCTCTATTAACAGGAAATAGTTTTACATGGGCCCATAGTTCTGAAGACACTTTTTTAAAAAAATGCCCCAATTAGGGGTGTATTGCAATGATATTCAATGATGAGGCCTTGTACAGGCCTTTATTTTACTCTTACATACCCAGCCCTCCTCTTTCTTTCTTTCTTTCTTTCGTTCGTTCTTTCTTTCCCTTTCCCTTTCCCGTTCCCTTTCCCTTTCCCTTTCCATTTCACTTCTCTCTCTCTCTCTCTCTCTCTCTCTCTCTCTCTCTCTCAGACACACACAAGTGTCTACAGCAGTGGAGATCAGGGTCTTATCAGTCACATCCAGTTTTCTTAAGCACTGAGGCTCAAGTTAGGACTCTTCCAGATGATCTGTTCACTGAACATTCATCCTGATTTGCTCACACACAGCTTGTGTGTAATAGAATAGAATAGTCTGTTAAAATAGTCTGCTTTTCATTGTCCATTCATTCTGTCTTGTTTTACGGCAGGTTGTACACCAATGGACATTCATCCTGAATTCATCCCAATTTGCTTGGGCAGTGGTTGTGCAACTTCACTCATCCCAAACTTTTCAGTGCATCTCCCCATCACTTTCCTATCAGCAAGAAGCCCAGGGTTCTTTTAAGTGGATTTGTCGTGCCAGGGCAACAGAACATTTTAACTGTGCAAACCTAAATTTCCAGTATGCTCTTGATGCCTCCCACAAACTACTGACTGGAAACAACTGTAGATATCAGCTGTGTTTGTTACACATGTATCTATAATACACAAAGGAGTGCAAATTTTATGTTAAAAATGGCTTCGTTGCATAACACATGCTAATCTCTATCAAAAGCCTTTTACATTTAGAACCTCCACTGTGCACAAAATGCCAGCTTCATGCAATTTTTATTTTATTTTAGCTGAATTTTGTGTGTAATGGCAATCTAAATAAGCCATTAAAGAATGTTTCTGTTCACTTGGGGGAGACGAGTTTAGCGTATTCCCCTTGGCATGTTGTTGATATACAACTGCTAGGGAGTGATACATCTCCAAAGGTAAGAAACCCGTTTTATCATTTCGGAAATAATAAGCGTCAACACATAAAATAACAGGGCCATTATATTTAATAGTCTGTTGACATGGATTGGCAGGAATGGTGGCAGCTTCTTAATGACCTGAAGGTTCATCGCAGAACACATCACTTCAAAGACTCAATAATTGTCATGTCACATTATAAAACTGGCAACAATGAAGGGGCCGTGTAAATGAGACAGAATAGGCTCAAGCTAAGTGACTCATGGAAAGCATATCCCTTTGCTTAAAGGTAATTGTTGCTGTGCCACTGAATCACTACTTACTCTCCCCTCAAAACGTTGTCTGGCTCCCACCCTTCAACAAGTAGTTCTTTATTGATCATTTTAACATGTTTTCCTTAGTCAGCTAAATTAATTTCACATATCTGGGAGTGCGTCTACAGGGGAAAAAAGACTAAGAACACTAGTCAGATCCATTTTGGAGCTAACTTTTGTTGTATGAAAGATTTAGTCAGCAATCACTGTTTTAATCAGTAACAGGGAGATGAGGGCTCCCCGTTTGCCTAAGAGATATGGTATATTTCACCCCTCAAAGTTCCATAGATTCCTCCAATGGGGAAAGTGGATCACATTGAAGCTCTAGATGCACAACAGAGCAAACAACCCCTCTGGTTAGCGGCTAGCAGTATTGCAAGATTTGAGGAAGTGCAGCATCTGAAGGATAATTATCTTCTGGTCTGGAAGGGGCTGATTATGTCAGTTTGTTGAAAAATGCAGACCAAACCAATTTTTTCTCCATCTCTAGCTAAAAGGCATATGGCCAGAATCCACAGAGCAATGCACCTAGTGACATGCACTCATGGAAAATTTGGCCTACTGTCTCTTGAACAGGATCCTCTCGTGGAACATAGCCAACATCTTAGCAAACCAAAGAGGGGGCTTTCTAAAGCATTTTGTGATATTGCATGGAGATCTGAGGTTCAAGCTCCTGCACCCTTCCATTATCTTCACAAGAATTCAGCATTTTTGTCTACTACCATACCACCTGTAGAGATGGCCCAAGATATTTTGCTGCCTGAGGCAGAGCAGCAAATGGTTCCCCTTCCCACCAAAGGGCACAATACCCAAAGCCAGCCAAGCTATTTTAGCACCTGAGGCACAAAACCACAGGCACATCTATCTCTTTCTCCCCTGGCAGTAAAAACACAATAATAGATAAATGAATAAACTGATGCTTTTTCATATCACCCAAGATTAGGCGGCTGAGGCCGTTGTATCACTCTGTCTAATGTTATGGCTGGCCCTCCCCATCAGTAATGTTTGTGGCATGTCTGTTGTCTATGACAACATCTTTCTGTCCACTTGTTTTATATTATATTCATACTAGTTAACGACAAGTAAAATGATAAAGATATTAACCAAAGACGTAAAATCAAAGATTAAAAAATGAACACAGTAGCAGAAAAGCAGATCAGTAATACCCTTGACAATTTTGGCATTTCCCCAAACCCTTCTTTAAAAGCCAATTTGGACCATGTACCCGAAGACAGGCAAAAATTGAACTAGACAGTCCCTGGCAAGGGTTTTCCACAATATTTAAATTACAGAGTTTTTATGCATTAGTATATTGTATAGTGAGTGTTTTCTCTGTGAGACAAAGAATTAAAAACATAATTGGTATAAATCAAAAAGGCAATAGATGTTCTCATTTCTCTGACAGATCCATATCTTTCAGCTTTTTTTGCTAATGCATATCCTCCCTATTTTTATATTCCATTTATGGTTGGTGGTTGGTTGATGTTGTGCATTTTTATTACATTAATCCCAAAACTAAATTAATCATGAAAATTGAAAGGTAATACAATTTGTAAAGAATATAGGTATTGTTTGTTTTCAAAGCAGGGAATAACAAAAGTACATTACAGGAAAATTGCCATTAGTGTAGCAATTCCCCCCCAATGTCACCTGCACATTTCTTTTTTTTCCTCTTTGGCAAATATTGAAAATATTATGATGCTAACATACCTACCATCACTAAGAATGAATAATAATAATAATAATAATAATAATAATAATTTATTATTTATACCCCACCCATCTGGCTGGGCTTCCCCAGCCACTCTGGGCGGCTTCCAACAGAATATTAAAATACAATAATGAAACAAAACATTTTAAGAAACCTGGTCAAGTTCATCCACCTTCAACCCATGTCTGCTGTCATTATGTTGCTCACCATCTGTTACTTCCACTGATGTAGCTGGGGGATGACAGTCTTAATTCTGCCACTCTTCCTTCCATAGTCCCTTTGGGGAAGGTCCATAGCTCAGTGGTAGAACATCCACTTTGTATGCAGAAGGTCATAGGGTCCATCCATGGTATCTCCAGGTAGGGCTGGAAGAGACTCCTGTCTGAAATCCTAGTGAGTCACTTCCAGTCAGTTTAGACAATACTGAGCAACGTAGATGAACCATTAGGTCTGACTTGGTGTGAGTCAGCTTCCTATGTCTCTAGCACAATTTCTGCACGTTGTATCTATGCAGTGTGTACTGATGATGCCATGATACAGCTTAAGTAGGCATGATGAAGGAGGAGAGGGAGACTTAACATGGGGCTTAAGTTTTGGCTAGAAGCCCAATGTTTCTTATAATCCTCTGAAATATGAGGACTATAGCTCAGTGTTAGAGCAACTGCCTTGTATGCCGATGGTCCTGGGTTCAATCCCTGGTATTTCCAGGTAGGGCTGGGAATGCTTCTTACCCAAAACCCAAGAGTCATAATAGACAATTAGATGGACCAATAGTTTGATTCATTATTGGGGATTATTAGGTTGTACTTGTTTTTGTTTTTATTATGTATTCTGTGTTTTTATATTGTGATTTTATGTTGTGAACCGCCCAGAGACCTGAAGGTACAGGGTGGTATACAAATTCTAATAATAATAAGTAATAATAAGTAATAGTTAATAATAATAATAATAATAATAATAATAATAATAATAATATAAAGCAGCTTCTTATGTTTCTCATTTATTTTCATGATCTAGCACCATGGTCACTGTTTGTGACCCACAAACATCATATAAATCTGACAAAATGTGAACCACAATGGGCTGAGTTTGCGTTATGGTAATGATCACAAGGTGAACCGGTACAGAATACCAAACCATAGTCATTGCAAACCAATAAAGCTGTAACGAATATTTTTGTTTTATCCAAATCAATTCTTAGCCCGTTGAGCTAAATGCACCGAGTATCACATTTGTCACCAGTGTACCGGATTGAGTCTAAGTGCCTAGCCGAAGATAGGAGTGATTGATTTTGTTAAATGAATCAAGTTACATAGAAGTTTGATTATTTTAATTTAGTGAGGGCCTAATACAATTAATCATAAATACTCCATGTGCCAGCCCAACTATTTATACCATCAAATCATACAGATGGTGATTTGAACCGTATCTGCAGCTTTAATTCTAATTGTTGTTTTCCTTTTTTTACCAGTTGTGGTTCCACGCTGTGAGATTCACTCATTTGGAAATACCTGGTGTTTTAGCTAACAGGAAAACAAGGACAACAGAAGCAACAGGTGATAAAACTGATAGTGTGCACTAAAACTCATGACATGAAATTATTCATCTTGCTGTATACATTCCAAATGTGGGAGATCAATTTACCAGCTGACTGTTGTGTGGTCCCAGGTGGCTTTTCAGCCATTTAAAACCATATGCAGCCATTTGTCTATACACAATGCATCTCACAAACGAAACAGATTGCAGATATCCTGCTGTGGTTAACATGCAATCAATTATTTTGTAACTTTCTTTTTCATTGTAGGTGTTTCTGAAAATACGCTTTTAACTAGAGATGAGCCAAGCTGCTTAATTTAAACACACACAAACACACAACTTTCAATGTTTGTGCCAAGAAGAAAAAATAGATTCCCTATGAAAACAAATGGGAATGCTTGGAACTTTATCAAAACTCTGCAATACTTTTAAATAAGATAAAATAAAATAAAAGCTTTAGTTGCTTCTGAAAACATCCCAGAGCTCAGAATCACAGAAGCATGGTTATCTTTGCATATGGGGAAAATAATTTGGGTTACAGCCTGATATAGGCAGGAGTAGGGGAAGGAAATCAATTAAAATAGTGTTATAGTAGTCAAACCCAGACAATGGGAAAGAACAGAATGGTGTAAGGGTATAAACAGGAGGAAAAGAACTATTTTAAGCAATATTTGACAATTGAAAATGCCAGGACATCTGAGAAGAAAATGGTAAAAAAACAGAGAGGAAAATTAAAATAAAAAATAAAAAAGAACACAAAGTTTTCAAAGAAACAGAGAAATGATAACAGCTCAGAACTTAATCATTACCTTACTAAGACCCCTGCACTAGTCCCTGCAGTCCTATCCCCTGAATCAAAGTAGGTTTTGATACTCGTCTGGGAGAGAAAAGCACCCTGGAAGAAACACTAGAGCAGCAGCAGCAGCTCACTCAGTGGGGCAGCAAGGTTGGCGGTTCGAATCCCTGTGACGGGATGAGCTCCCGTTGTTCGGTCCCTGCTCCTGCCCACCTAGCAGAAAGCACGTCAAAGTGCAAGTAGATAACTAGGTACCGCTCCGGCGGGAAGGTAAACGGTGTTTCCGTGCGCTGCTCTGGTTCGCCAGAAGCGGCTTAGTCATGCTGGCCACATGACCCGGAAGCTGTACGCCGGCTCCCTCGGCCTATAGAACGAGATGAGCACCGCAACCCCAGGGTTGTCCGTGACTGAACCTAACGGTCAGGGGTCCCTTTACCTTTACCCTTTACCTTTATCATGCCACTTACTGGCAGGGGTGCCAACTTGAATAAAGTATTGTGGGGGCCCAGGTAAGCACCGCCCCACAGAACCACATGACACAGGACACATGAACACACACCATTCGAATGGGAATGCCCATCAACTTTGTGGGGGCCCACCCCCTCAAATATTTTACTGTGGGGGCTGAAGCCCCCATGGCCCCTAGGAGTTGCCTCCTATGCTTCCTGGGATGACCAAGATGACAAGGATGCTGGGGTTTTGTGACTGCACCAACAGGGATGCTAGATTGGTTTTATGGATGCATCCAGACAGCCCCCACCTTGCTGGCACCTTGACCCTCCCCCTTCCAGGAAGAGGTAGTGATGCTGCTGTAGAAAGGCTATTGCTCCGGTGTGCCCCACTGCTCCTGCCCACAGGAGTGTGTGTGTGTGTGTGTGTGTGTGTGTGTGTGCACGCATGGGTGTGGTTGAGCTCTAAATCTCTTTGGACCTTTACAATGTGCCCCACTTGGCATGAAAAGGGCAGGGCTCTTGGTTCATGAATGGGGTAGGCCTACTTTTAATGAGCTTGAGTTTGTTTGTTGAAATATAATAATGCTTTTCGTTGACCTACACCAAACAGTTGCTTGTTGAAAAACCTAACAGACCATGAATTCAACGCTAAGTAATTTGTTAAGATTGTATGACATTACCATCTGACATTATGTATACTCTATTACCAAAAAGAAAAAAGAAAAAGAAAAATCCCTTTGCTTCAAGAAAAACACACAGAGAACCTAATTAAAGGGCGAAGCCATATGTGCACACTGTTTTGAATTTTAAAAGATTTATGCTAACAAGATTAACTATAATAATACTTGCATTGTATTGTATTTAGATGCTGGGTTAGTGATTAATGATCCCCCTCTCAACTGTAATAGATCTTTGAAGTCTATAATCCATCCAGTTTACTTCTTCTCTGAAGATAAATAATTGAAGTTTCCTATATATGACTCATAGCAATAGTTACATGCTTTGGTCATCTTAATGTTAAGAGGCTCAGACAAATTCATGGAGGAGAATTGCTACCAACCCGAATGACTATGTTACACCTCTACTGTTGGAAACAGCGATGATTCTCCTGGGAACTACAGGTGGGGAGGAAGCTCTTGAGCTCAGGTGCTGCAAGACATCTTGAGGGACTAGACCTCAAGATGTACGTTTTCTTTCTGAATTATTTAATTTCCTCTTGTTTCAGTGGACGAAATGCTTGATTAATTACAAAAACAAACAAACAACTGGCATGGAATCTACTCTATTTCCCATCTACAAAATGGAAATGAAGGTTTCATACCACCATAATTCCCATCTAATGATTGCAATTATAATATGGCATTAAACCACTTGAACCTCCCACCTCATATTTGAGGTGCAAGCAGTGATCCATCGGTGAGGGGATATTGATTACTCTATTAACCTTATAATTTCAAGTTAAAATGTGTATTTATTTATTTATTAGTTAGCTTCATTAGTCACATCATACCAAATACATCTCTAAACAATCTTCAGCATCCGTTTAAAACAATATTCAAACACATCAGAAATACAACAAATTCACATAAAAATTCAAAACCAGTATAAAAAATAAGTAGGAAACAATTTGATCACATAAAAAGCTAAAACAATATCAGTTAAACCAATCAATCAACATCAAATGGCAGATTGAATAGTGCTAAAATAATGTTAAAATATATTTGAAGGCCTGAGAGAATTTTTTAAAGTATTTAAAGTATTTGGTGCTGAAAAGACAGGCCACTCTTTTCTCAGTTATGAAAGCCAAAGTGCTGTAGTGGTTAGTGTGTTAGTGTGTTGGACTAGTGCCTGGGAGGGTTTAAAGCCCCACTTGACCATAAGGCTCACAGAGTGACCTTGGACCAGTCACTGCCTCTCAGCCTAACCCACCTCACAGGGTTATTGTGGGGATTTAAATGAGGAGAGGGAGAACGATGTACAGTCGTACCTTGGAAGTCGAACGGAATCCATTCCGGAAGTCTGTTCGACTTCCAAAATGTTCGGAAACCAAAGCATGGTTTCTGATTGGCTGCAGGAAGCTCTTGCAGCCAATCAGAAGCCGTGGAAGCCCCGTTGGACGTTCAGCTTCCAAAAATAGTTCGCAAACCGGAACAGTCATTCTGGGTTTGCAATGTTCGGGAGCCAAAACGTTCAACTGGCAAGGGGTTTGACTTCCAAGGTATGACTGTACACCACCTTGAGCTCCTTGGAGAAAAAAGATGGGATATAAATGTCATTAATTATATAGTTAGTTAGTTAGTTAGTTAGTTAGTTAATAACAAATGGGTTGTTCAAACACCATCCAACTGTCCATTGGGAAGACATTTTCTTTTAACTGCCTGAGTTTTACTTTCCCTACTTTAATTCATTACTTAACACACATCCACAAGGTTCGTAGTTTGTTGCTTGCTCAGCTAAGTGATGCATTCAGTGATGTTCTGAGATGAAATGCATTTGTCTCCAGGAGAGCAGCGTCCGAATCCACACTCAGCCATGAAACTCACAGGATGACCTTGGGCCAGTCACCATCTCTTAGCCTAACCTACCTTACAGGGTTGTTGTGAGGAAGAAATGTGTGTGTGGGGAGAGAACTATGTACACCATCTTGATATCCTTGGAAGATAAAGGTGGTATATACAAGTAATAAATAAATAAATTTCAGGATATGTCCTCTGCTACTCAGTGTGGACAACATACACTGTTCATTGTCGCAGCCCAGAATGCCAAACCCCCAAATGACAGGGGAGCGCTGTGATAATTAGGTCCATGAACTTCCCTTTACACAGTCTCCAAAGTAGCAGAAAGTGAGAGTTCCCTCTCTGGTTTCTCAGGAAGGAGATATGGCCCCTTCTCAGGTTCTGTTGCTCCTGAATTTCCAACAGCCCGAGTGGACCCTCCAGTATCATCCCACAAAGCCCCAGGGGCTACATTTCAACCCAGTCATCACTTAGCTCCAGATGAGCATATCAACAACACTCCTAGCTCCTTGCTTCTCACTAGATCTTGTAAACCTTCTGACCTAGTTCTGAAGATTGCCCCACAGGGAGCTTTCCATGGTTCTGAACCTCAAGATCTTGCCAAACTCAACCAAAAGAGGTTCCAGTCTGGTGCTAATGTCCAATTTCATGACTTCCTCTTCTACTGGTTTAGCTTTGCCTTGCTTAGTTGCTAATCAAAACATGAAGCTTCCATATCAAGAATTGTTTACTAGTTTTGCTTTCAAGATTCATATGCTCAAAATGAAATAATATATTGCTGCTGCAGCAGCAACAAAAACGACTACAATTAAACATTTATTTAGCTCCACCAATGTGCTAGGACGGTAATAGGTAAAGGTAGCACAGAAGTTACAATTGCTTATTTTCTATACTAAATAGACAGGATTTGGGTGGCAGATGATGACAGGGATTGATGAAAGACTTGTCAAGTTGGCTTTCGGGTAGAGCCAGAGGTGAAAGCAAGATTCAGAAAAGACTTGAAATGCCACATTTAAGGTCCTCTTATTATCTTATTTATGACTTATTGGGGGGGGTGATGCAGCCAGAATTAAGCAATTAAGGCATATCCAAAAGGGGATAACAAAGAGGGAAACAAACTTTGGCCAAGAAAAGGTGGGAGGTGGCAAGCAAACAGTAAATGTTGTTTTTAAAAAAGGAAAAAGAATCTGAGGAAGGCATTCCTAAAAACATTAAGACCAACAATGAGTTATCTAAATACATTAGTAGCAGGAGACTTTCTAGAGAGGCTGTTGGAGCTTTGCATGACAAGGAAGTCAAAGGAGTGCTAAAGGAGGATAAAGAGATTTCAGAGAATGAATGAATTATTTGCATCTGTCTTCATAACAAAATATGTAGGGTAGATTCCAGCGTCTGAACTAACTTTCACAGGGAAGAAGCATTTCCCCCCTTAAGGGCACCCCTCAAAAGTGTGTGTGTGTGTGTGTGTGTGTGTGTGTGAGAGAGAGAGAGAGAGAGAGAGAGAGAGAGAGAGAGAGAGAGAGAGAGAGAGAGAGAAGTAAAATATGTATCAACACAGTTCAGGAATATTTCTTATTCATAAACAATCTGGAGTGGAATGTTCTAAAACAGATGTTTGCCAAGATGGCAAACATCAGTGCATTTGCAGGAGGGCATAGGCAAATGTGCCAGGGGGAGGAGAGGGTCCCTCAGAACTTTATCACCACTAGCTTGAGAGACTTCCAGTGGCAGAGACCAGCTTTATACTTTTGGTTTCAAAAGCAGCAGGCAGGTTTGACACTGGTTTGCCCCTAGACACCCTCCTAGGGTTCCATGTTGGTGTTATGAAGGAAAATGTTGAGTCCTTCCCCGCCATAATTTGTACTTCCACAAAGTTTCAGAAGAACGTATAAGGTGAGTATGCCTTTATTTATCGATATTGCAGTTTTACTGACAAAAGTACCGACATAGTTTCTTATTTATGGCATTCTTAAAGTACTTCTCACTTTCCAGAGGACACAGAGGTCAGGAGAGAGAGCTGCATTAATGGGAGACAGTAATTCAGAGAACTTAAAAGTGAATTCACATTTCTGACTATCCTGTGTGCGATCAATGGGCCCTACTTCCACACAAGGTGTCCACAATCTATGTGTAAGCTTCATAATAACCTGCTCAAGAAGCATGAATACACCTGGGTTTTTAATACCATTGCCTTCTGAAGACTCACGCTGAAAGTCTATTATTCAGCTGTGCAGTGCTGGGCTCTAGTCCAGGTTCATTATTTGTATGCTAAGGGTCTGTTCAGTAAAATATGAGATATTATGATGATCAATTGGGTGATGGGAAGTCGACTGCAACCAGAAGTATGCACCAAAATTTAAATTAATAGCAATAAAAATATGCTGTGTAATGTACCTAAAACCATTCAGAAGACGTATATGATTATGCACAGTTATCTCAATGATACTGTGCTCTCTTTATACCTGCTTATGTGCATTGGCATATTGCTTCACTTCATTGTAGAGTCCTACTCAGAACCAATTTGGACACCATCATGACCCCTGCGTTTCGAGTCTAGCTCAGGAACACACACTTTCAAAGAGTTCTAGCGCAGAGCTACCTGTTTCAAGTGGCAAACTCCACTGTGGCAAGCTCCACAGTTAAGGCCTTGCGACTAACATAACTCATGGAGAAGTGTTCGAGAATTATGATGGGTGGAAGTGGACGAAAAGTATCTGGCACAGAATTAGCCCACAGAGGAAGTATTGCCATCAATGCATGAGGACTGTAGCAGGCGGTGTGGGAATAGGCCAACTTATCAATTAAAATTATTGAATTGTTTCCCACGACCCAGTGCTTGGATTGACATAACTGCTGTTATCCTCAGTTTTTATATCACCATCTCTGCCAGTCAGGTTCTCCAGATCAAGGTTACCTGGGCAAAGTCTGCCAATGAAACAGCTGGGCTTATACATCTGCAAGGAGCTATCCTCTCATTAGAGATCCTCCTCAGATCAACAGAAAGCTTAGAGCAGAAGTAGCTAATGTGGTGCCCTCCGGTTGCTGTTGAACTACAGCATCCCTGTCATCCATAACTATTGACCATTGGGCCATACTGGCTGGAGCTAATGAGAGCTGTAGTCCAACAACATCTACAGCACGCCACATTGGTTACTTCATGTTTATGGCATGTTTTATCATTTTTACAGCCTCTTTCTATTGATTGGTACCAGCATGCTGCCTCAATAAAGACTGGTGTAAAGGGCCATTGCGGGTTGGCAGCATAATAGGTCTAAACAACCAAAGCACCAAGCCAGATACAGCCGCCCACTCAATGCACTTCCACCTGAAATTATTGGACAGCCTCTCTTCCTTTGTAGTTCAAGGCAGGCAGCAAAAAATGGAGGTTTTTCAAGCTCCATTTAGGCTGGTGGGCCCCATTCAACTTAGTGCATTACAAGTTGAGCAGCCGTGGGCTATGGTATGTTCGGGTTCAGTTCACCTCTCACGCTGTAGATGGAAACTGAATTGCTCAGCATGCTGAATTGCATGATACCAGCGCACTAAAAACTCAGGGTTTTTTCTGTTTTTGCTGAATAGATACATGAATAAATAAATTGCTCCTTGTTTTTCTCTACCTCCCAAACATGTGTCTTTCTTGTGTCTTAGTATAGTATGAAAATGATCTCCCAGATAAATTTTTTACAGAGTGATTAAATATTTAACACTTTGCAGCAAAGGGGACCCGTTGTATCTCAAAATGTCAGTTATGTCTCATCCCATCTTTAATTCTCAGATAGTTGAAATGTAATGAGGCACCGCAAATTTAAGGAGCACAAGTTTAAGAGACAGCTTCCTTTTTGCCACACTGTTCTTTCTTTCTTTTTTCCTTTCTTTTTTTGCAGGCTGTAATGAGCTACATTAGCTGAACAGGGGAAGCTGAATGGGTAATTAGTGTACTAGACCTAGTGAAATTAAAGCAGTACAATTCCACTTGCATTGCCAAGAATACAAACCATGCAATTTCAGGGCAGAGAGCCCTGCTAAGATGACTGTGCTGCTTATTATGATAAAAGAGATGAAATATTAACATCCTTGTATCAACAGGCACTTAAAAACAGAGAACAATCATTTAGAATAACACAAAATTGTGAGGAGGGAGGAGAGGAAATGCCCTCAGTTCCACAGTGTATCTAAAAGAAAGCCCACACAATGGTCACCCAGAAAAAGTGACCGACTCACAATATAATAGTAGATACTCAGGTGCCTATGTTTGTTTACAAATCAGTGGTGAGTTGTTCGTATGTATCCTTTACCACATGGGGGAATTTGGCTTTTACCACATGGGAATGTAGGAAATTGTTTTATTCAAGCTCACCCCATTTGGTCTTCTGGATCAGCATCTGGCCCTGTTTGGCAGCAGTTTCAGATGGTCTTCCCCATCTGTATCTGAAGATGCCCTGGGATGAAACCTGGGACTTCCTGCATGCAAAACACATGTTCTACCACTGAGCCGTGGCCCTTCATTTGCCAGTGACATCACTGCAAATGTCACTAGCTGTCTACAACAAACAACAAACTCCTTTGCTAGGCAAAGGCGACACAGATACATGCCAAGGAGCCTACCTGCAATTTCAACCATTATAGCCAGCAACTCCATTGCTGTTGGCTTCCAGATGTTGCTGCACTACAATTCACCCCCAATCTGCATACCAAGTGAGTCAGGGGTGATGGGAGTTGAGGTCTGCTAACTTCTGGAAGCCCAAATATTCCCCACTCCTGGCCTGGTGGTTGAGAGGGTGACTGCATATTAAACCCCTGCCACCGCCCAGAATGGCTCCAGCCAAGAGAATCACCTGGCCAAGAACACTGAACATGACTGAATTGGTGTCCATGTATGGAGCTCAAGCAAGGTAAGGGGGCTAACTTTCAAACAACTGAAGGCATTCTAAGCAAGGGACTCTCCAAGAATTCCGAAATCCTGTATCCCTTGCTCAGAAAGAGGAATGTTAGTTGTCAGGCACTGCAGTCCCTCAAAAGTTCCCTAGAAATATTCTTCCATTTACTACCTCATCTTCTTTGCATAAGCCAGGGACATTAATTGAAATCACTAGGGAAGGAGAAGGCAGCTATATCACCTTCAAAAAAAGTAATAATAATGCAGTTGTTGCCTTTGCTAGGAATAACTTTGAAAATTTCTACTCATTAGCAGCATTGAAAGAGGAGAATGGGTTCATATTAGCAATACCACACTGCCCTGGAACCAATAAAAAAATGCTAAGGTTCAATAATTACAGATATTTTTAAACCCTCACAATACCAAGGTATTTTCATTTTCATGTCTGTATATACCTTTACAATGCACAACCCACCCCCACCCTCAAAGAAGCAATCTGTCTTACACACCTCTTCTTGAATATAAGGGTGTATTTTTGTCGGCACATTTCTAGCTGTTTTCCAAATGCCAGAAAAGGAAACTGATTTTCAACAACTTAGTTGGTCTGCTTTTTTTTTTTTTTTAATGTTTAATTCTCAATACACATAAACCATTGATAGCGTTTTCAGCAGGCCTGAACCAAAACTGCACCTGACTTTGGCAGCCCTGAGTATGGATGTCGAAAAGGGATGTGTTCTCTCTATTTCAGAGTAGCGCTCTGTGCAAGGGCAAATGCCTTTTGTCACAGGTAAGGAGGAACTTACCCCAACTTACCACTGTTCTGGAAGCATGGAAAACAGAATTGGTGCAGTTCAATGCACCGTGGAGAGGCTGTCCGGTTAGGCAACAGGGTGGCAGTTTCCCTCTCTTACCAGGTTCTGCTGCTGAAGATCCCCTGCCCTCTCTCACAGTGTGGTAAGATAGGTTGTGGATTCCCCATTTGGTTGCGGTAAATGGGTGCTATCCTATGTTTTGTGGTGCTACACAGCAACTAAAGATGGGGCAGAAAATTGATTCAGTTTGCATTTATAGGCAAACCTACCTCATTCATGATCAGTGGCGTAGCAAGGTTAGGTGGTACCCGGTGCAAAAAAAATTCTTGTCACACACACAACCCACATTGAAATCTAGTTGGACTCCCAAGAGACTGCAACCTGCTCGCAGTATAAAAAGACTGGCTGTGATCTACCCATTGTCATTGCCAGGAGTTGTTGAGCTTTTTAAAGGGAAGGATTGACCAAAGTTGTTGAGCTTTTGGGGGGGTTACAGAGTTTGGGTCCTGATTTGAGGGAGCTTCTCTCCTTCCCTCCACCCTCCGCTTGTTTGCTCGACTGCCCCCTTCCCATCCTCTCCCTGCATGCCTCTTTCAGCAGCCTGGGAGCGCAGGGCTGTCAAAACGAAGGAGGGGAGGCTGCCAGCAAAGCGGCACAGCTCCCCCCCATCCCTCAACGACTCAGGGTAGGCGGGAGTCGTGAGTGGGCAGGGCACCAAATGTCACCCCCCTCAGAGATGACATGCAGGGCGGTCCGCACCCACCTTACTCCACCCCTGTTCATGATTTCTAAAACAATACATCCATTCTTTGAAATCCACACTTTTTTTGAATTTTGCAATGCAATTCTTCAGCTGAGCAATGTGTACAAGCATGCACATACCAGCTTGACTGTAGTTGTCTGTGCATTGATAATTTCTGGGGTGGATTACTGCAATGTGTTGTATGTGGGGCTACCCTTGGAGTTGATCTGGAAGCTGCAGCCGGTGCAGAACACGACAGCGATGCTGCTTTTGAGGGCTCATTACTGCCAGCATATAGCGCCTTGATTCCGGGATTTGCTCTGGCTGCCAATTTTCTTCCAGGCCAAGCTCAAGGTGTTGGTGCTAACATCTATGTCGCTATGCAGCTTGGGGCCAGCAGAATGCATCTTTGGATGTGGCCTCATCGAAAGGGATTGCCTTAAAGATTACAGTAGTTTAGAGGAGAAGTAGCTGGATAATCTTTGGCACTGGGGATAGAGGGGAAAGTTTGTGTGCTTTGAGAAATTTGCCACTAACAAAACTGGGTGACTAATTGGATATGAGAAGAGAAGGACAAGTAATTTCTAAAAAGTTGTTTTAATTTACTAGGTAATTTTAATCACTCGCTTATTTCAGTGATTTGCCAAAAAAGTGACAGTGTTAAAGAAATCTATGAAGATCTGCCTGCCAGATGCTTCCTTAAGTAGTTACAGATAATTCTTCAGAAATAACCACTTTGCTGAGGGTACTATTAAAGATTTTTGTATAAATTACCCAAACTCTAGATGTGTTTAATTCTTTCTATACAGTTTGGATTACTTTTCAGAAGTATTACTAAGCCAAACGTTACAGGGCAATTTCCTTGGCAAAACAGATATCTTTTGAGAATGAAAGCAAAATGCAATTTCAGTGGTGTCTTTCATTATGGATTTAGAACACAAAACCTTTCATTAGAGCTATATTATTTATAGGGAAAATATTCAACAGTTATAAGAGGCTGCATGAGTTGTCCAATTGATTAATATGAAGACCTCTTGTATACTGGAAGGCGGTTGGGTGAGTACATAATCTTGCTGAGTTAAATTACTTTATCAGCCCTACATTTCAGGCAAACATTTGCTTTGAAATGCTATAATGCAAAAGTCATTTCAGTCACAGAACAAAATATTTTCTGTGATTAAGACTTCCTATTCCCTCCCCCCCCCCCGCCACGTTACAATCTAATGTATTTTAGGGAATGTATTTGGGGTGAATAAATGTACAAGCATGGTTGTATTGTGTGTGCTTCTGTGTGGCAAATGAAGGAAGAGACATAGGAAAAGATAGTCCTTCATATTTGCAATCAATTCCAAGAGAATAAATTGGTGCCTCCTCAGAACATCCCACATATGCCCTTGCAACACTTTTATCTTTTGCAAACACACCCTGTGTTTTATTGACAGTGATTACCTAACGAACAGTGTGCTTGCCACATGCAGCATGGCAGAAATAAAAGCAGACAGTATAAAGGAAGTATAGAGGAAGATGTCAGGGCAATAAACCAGAGCCTATCTACAGGATGGTAACAATATAATAACTATCATTACAGCAATTACGTCTCATTGTGGTTGTCTTTATCTAAAGTGCAGCTCACAACTGCTCTCTCAATGTAACTCTGTTTTGTCCATAGCAAGAGCACGCCTGGAAATGTTTTGTCACAATCTGAATTGGCCTTGAGAAATGGGGCTAAGAATGAATCAGGTCCTAGATCTTCAACCGACAACAATGTACTACAATTACGATAAGTGCCCCTGACATAATTCGCAGAACACTGCTTCCTCCCCATTTCCTCACTAGCAATTCTTGATGACTTAAGAATTTTCTGTCCAATTCTGTTTCTAAATCGTTGCTCTCTGGGTAACTATCAGGAATGGGTGGGCAACCTGGGACCCTCTACATGTTGTTAGACTCCAGTTCCAATCAACTGCAGCCAGGGAAGATGGGAGTTGAACTTTAGCAGCATGTGGAAGAGGCAGGCTCCCTGTTGTAGGGGATATTGAAGTACTACCAGCCCCAGTTAAGTTTTCCAGATCCTTGAGGGGAAGGGGAAGTAGTGGCAGTAGAGACAGTGACAGGAGCTTCAAATTCCCTGGAACATTTTGCAAGTATTCACACTGAGAATGCTCAAAACTTCAACCTTTTGTAATCATGTGCATGAAACCCCTTTCAAGGTGAACCCAAGGATGCTCATGTATCCCTAGTTTTAAGTGAAAATGAATCTTGTAATGGGGAGTCCTGAATGATCACCACCTTCTCAGAAGACTAGCTGACTTCTGATGGAGCATAATGGTTGCTGAAGGTTTAAATTTTGAGAAGGAGATGGAATCATTCATCTCCTGAAGCTCTTTTCCATGCAGGAATCTCAATATTAGGGCTGTGGCCTTGAACTGTGCTCTGCATTTGATAAGGAAGCAGACAGCTGTCTAGAGTCATAATTATAGCAAGGATAAAACCTGTCTTATGTTAGAAAGTTTTTTGCATGTGTGTGACATCCTGAACAACTACACAGTTAAGTCATCATACCCTTTACAAGAAAAATTATAATAAAATAGCAGATACATCACAACTTATACTTAGTGGAGAAATATTGATTCAGTAAGCACAAGTTGTCATCTGTTGGCATCTTACAAATCTGCAAAACATGCAATGTTTTGGGTGGGGTATCAGCACTGGATACCAAATCAAATACCGAATAGAAACAGGACACTTTGGAGGTATTTGGACCTCCTCCAAAGTGAAGTGGAACTTCTTCAAAGTGGTCCTAAGTGGCCTCATCCTGAAGCTTTGCACCTGCTTCAAAGGTGGTTCAGATTTTTTTGAACCCCCCCACAGGAAAACTCTCCATAAACACAGAATGCCAGGCAGGGGGAAGTGGTGAGACAATTTGGGACCAACAGCTCTAGTTTCCAACCAGAGAATAAATTTACTAGGTATCTCCAGTCACAGTGCTTTGGGGGAGAGACACTGAAGTCGAGAATTGAGAGACTTGTGTTTAGAAGTTAGAGTTGCATTCATTGCTCTGCTTACTTTTGCCTCTGGTCCAGAGGCGGAGCAAGGTGGGTGCGGTCCGCGCCGGGTGTCATCCCTGAGGGGGGTGATATCACTGCGCCGCCCCGGGGACGCTCGCCGTGGGTGGCGCCCCCCGGGACACTCAGCGCGGGCAGCCCACCCCCCAGGACATGCACCCCCAGGACGCTTGCCCTGCCCCCTGTGATGCTAGCCCCACCCCCTGGTGCATGCCGCTCCAAGTCCCGGAGCAGCTAGCTCCGCCACCGCTCTAGTCCCCACCCACCATTGTATGTGCCCTCCAAAAGGTGGCCTACAAAACAACCTTTCAACCTTGGACTGAAAAAAGGTCCCCCACGCTGGTTTATGTTAAGTGTCAGTTATGGGTATTTCAACCTGACAAAATAATTCTGCACCTAGATGTGAACCCAATGGTTGTAAAAGTGTCTATGTGTGTGCATGCACACGTGTACTTTCCCAGCAAATTGGGTAATTAATCTCTATGCCCTAAGTTAAGCTTATTCGTTCTGCATACCTTGTCAATAGGAAAAATGATACCATATGGTTCCTTTCCAACCTTCATCACCTGGACCAAGAGAGATTAATACTAACATAAGAAGGAATGGTGTGATGTGGCTCAAATGACATTGGACTAGACCACTGGGAAGTAGTTTCCATGCTGCTTTAGTAATGCATTATTTACTCCTTGCGCTGTGTATAATTGAGTAAAATCATTATACAAGTAAACATAGATAGAGTTGGGCTGCTAGCTTCCCCAAATGTATTTTTAACCCCTTCTACATTAGATTGAACTGACTAATAAGCCTATACACTCCTATGTATATGGCTCAGGTGGAGTGTAGCCATTGAATAGATTTTTTTAAAATGTCTAATGTGGCAATAACTTTACTGTGAGCAAAGTAATGAATGCCATATCAGTATTCTGAATGAATGTGACTTACTTTGATTGGAAAGATGGAGAAACACAAAGTTGAATCTTGGTTTTCGCCTTCCATGGAGCTAGAAGACTCCCACTTTCTTTTCTCCTTTTCTCCTGGAAGAAGAAGGAAATAACAATAATTTTGAACATGCCTTCTGACTAGTTATGCATAGGAGATGATGCATCTCGCTTAACTCGTCCCCAGTAGAAACACTCAATAGGGCTTTCTTGTGCACAGACATGTACAGAATTGCACTGCAGCTTTTTAAACTTGGAAACATATGCCTCATTCCCTAGTCCAAAAAGGTGATCTGCATCTTTCATTTAAATTATCCCATGTAATTAATGAAGATTATAACCTACAATTAAAATGCACATGTCAAAACACTGCAATCAGACTCCTAAAAATAGCTACCCCAAAACGATCAAGGAATTCCAACCACATTTTAGAAAATGGTTTCCTGAAGGATGACTTGAACAACTTTCTGAATTATATGAGTGAGATGATGAGGGAAGGTGTTTCATAAGAAAGGGGCCACTACCAAGCAGGCTGTGGACCTGGTAGTCATTAGCTGAATCACAGGTGGCTATCTAAAGCAAGACATCACTTCCAGAAGCTCTTAATCTGAGGGGGTACTTGTGATAATGAAAGCTAGTTGTGTCTCCATTCACGCTTCACAGTTCTTCTGGCTTGCTTCTGGTGGCACAATATGCACAATTGCCAACATCTGCCTGGTGAAAAACTGGTGGAGAAGCCATCCCAAACATTATTACTAAGAGTACAGAACAATGTGAGTGGTCTGCATGGAGCTGACTGCTTGCGAAATTGGTAGACACCTGGACTGGTAGTAGCTGGCATGCGTTGAACCATTTTATATAATGGCATAAATCTCACCACTTTTGGCAACAGTAACTTTTGGCAAGAAAATAGTTAGGTCATATAAAGATGCTTCCAAAGACTGTTTGGTACAACGTACATTGATACTTATTTTCTATCTGATATGCATGAAAATGGGATTTGCTTGACTTTCAGAGTTAAGTGCCTTATCCTCTTAGTGTTAAAAAGCAGAAGTTTCACTAAGTTCAAAGACCACATGCAGACTTTGTCATATAATTTTTCAATTTCTGTACTGCCTTAGCATTTTGATTAAATATCCTGTGTCATCTTCAGCTACTCCCCACCCCCAAAAACAATGAGTTTATAGGATGTGTTGTATCTTGTAGTGCTACTTTGAAGTTATACCTAATCAGCATCTATAATGTCATTCATTTCAGCTAATATATAGCAGTTCTTAGAAAAGATTTAATGTAGTGCCTACATTGGCTGTAATTGAAATGTCCAGGAAACTAATTTGGTGAAATGGAAAGGGATAGGAGCCAAATTCTGGATTATTTCATTCTTTAGTACAATTTGTGCTTTCTCTCCCCCCCTCCCCCCCCGTCTCAGATATAATCAGTAACTAATAATAACCTATCAACAAAATATCAATAATTTAATTTATACTCATAATTTTTATGATGGATAAGAATGAAAGTTTTACGGCAAGCAAAAATGCAATTAATAGCAGAGGGTGTGCTGCCAACTTTTATTATGTAAATTAGAGGCACTACACAATTATTTAATGCTCCTGAGTGGGAAATGTTCTGTGCTGGAGAGAGAGAAAAAACTGAGTTAATTCTGCCTTAACTAATAACTGTTGAGTTTATGTGCAGTCTAATATATTTTTGGCTTGCACCAGATGTAGGAGGCTTGATAAAAACAGATTGGCCAAGAAATGGCTTCTCTGGGGATCTGTCATGAGAATCGAATCATGAGATGCTAATACATCTAAAAAATCATAGTGAGGATGATAATTTCAGCCCAACCTTCTGCATGAGCCTGCAACAACTTTGCTTGGATAAGCACCTACAGGAAATATGTCATGGGTCCTTGAGGAATACTGGACCTCAAAAACTACTTTATCAGGGGCAATCAATGTGGTGTTCTTTAGATGTAGTTGGACTCTACCTCCCATCCATCATGGCCAATGATCAGGGATGATGGGAGTTGTAGTCCAGTCCAACCTCAAAACATTGCCTCATTATCCAAACTGTAGGCAGTGGCCTGTCACTAATGTTCCCCAGCAGGAGTCAGAACAGTACTAAGACATTTTGTCAGAGCTTTATTTTCAGCTGGAACGCACCAGAATTCAGTTCTGGCACCTCTCAGGTGGGCACCATTATAGGATAACAAGGAGGCATTCGTGGTCAGTTCCGGCACCTCTTTTTCTAGAAAAATAGCACTGCATTTTGTGACTGTGGTGCAGCACACACCCTAAAGCAAGGTATCTAGAATTCAGGGCTGGTCAAGTTCCATTCCCCTTCCCTGCCAGTAAAAACAAAACAAATGTAATGACTAACAATTTGCTACTTTTCCATGAGACCCCAAATCAGCTGACTGAGGCAGCTGCCCCAACCTTTCTGATGGTTGGGGCAGGCCTGTTTGACATAGCCTCCTCTTTCACATTCTTGAGATAATAAGTTTCCAGCTTTAAACAAGCAATGCCCTGGTATCTGTAGTCTTGCCTTGGGGTGTGAAATGGGACCAAAAAGGTTTGTTTATGAATGCAGTACTACCACCAAAAGCAACATCTCTCCCCCAAATGCATATTCTTTCTTTGAATATGTTTAATATTAAATATTTGCTCCTTAAATGACAATTGGATGCAGGGGCATCTTAGCCATAGAGGCTAGTGGTGCGGGGCACCACGGCACCCAGTTCTGGAGGGCGCCAGGGAAGAGGCGGAGGCTGGACACGGTGCCTCCCGGCATCAGCTCACTGCCCTCGCCTGCCTCCACCATGCCGTGCCGTGCCACGCCTGGAGCCTCCTGCCGGAGGAGCCGCCCTCCAGCTGCTGCCCGCCTGGAGGGAAACGTGGGGGTGGGGGGCGCCAGAGCGATCCTTGCACCATGGCGCCAGATAAGCTTAAAACGGCCCTGATTGGATGGGGAGGGGCTCTACTTTTGCAGAACAGGTAGCCGAGTATCTTATTTGTCTTGCTGAGTAACTGAAATATCCATGGAGAATGTAGAAAAATCAGGATTTGTTGGTTGGTTGCAGCTCAATGTTAACATGTCATCATGAAATACTTTTTGCAGCTGAAGAAAATCGAAATAATGCTGCTCTCTTGTTGGTGTGTGTTTGTGTACTAAATGAGATAGAGAACTAGAGGTTGGAGAACTACCAAATCAGCAGCCTTGATGAAACAAGGGGTGAAGCCTTGCAAGTTGCAAGCAAACAGTATGACATATATTGTGACAGTAACTATATTTACAAGCCACTGATCTGAACATGAAAATTTTAAATTGGGTGTGTGTGGGGGGGCAACTCAACAGAGATGGTTTCTCTTGGATTTGGAACACTGCTCTGCACAGACTTGCATTCTTCCTAACATTTATTCCTCGGGAGTATTACCACGAGTGCAAAAGTGACACTTTGCTAATTAAAGCAAAATGCTCTGTCCTCAGACAGAGAACTTTTTCTGAGACTCAGAGATTTATAAATAGTTACTCTTCAAACTGGTGCGGTGAAGTCGCAAGAAAATGCAGGGTTTGGAACATCAGTGTAACGGTTTGACAGGGATATAACTTACGGCACAAACCGAACCGTGCCTATTCAGAGCTCCCATTGAATCCAAGGTCTGATAAAGCAGGATCCTTCACCATGTGGATTTTACCCACATTCAGGTGAATGCAAGTATAAGTTGCGTGATGGCCTTTCGTGTGCAACACGGAAAATCTGGGACTGATGGAAGGATGGGGATGTTGGAAGTGGAGCTTTCATACACCTCTGTTTCCACCACATGTGTAACATAGAATCATAGAATCATAGAGTTGGAAGAGACCACAAGGGCCATCCAGTCCGACCCCCTGCCAAGCAGGAAACACCATCAAAGCATTTCTGACAGGTGGCTGTCAAGCCTGAAGCACAGAAACATGATAGCATGTGAAAACCTGCACTTTCACCCTTATGTGATTGCCAGTATGTATCTGTGGGCACTGTGCTGGTCCCGAGGGATATCCGATAGGCGAGGTCTACTCCAGTCCAAGGTCAGTCCAAGCCAGAAGTCAGGAAGCCGAGGTCAGGAAGCCGAGGTCAGGAAGCCGAGGTCAGGAAGCCGAGGTCAGGAAGCCGAAGTAACAAAGCTGAAGTCAGGAACGCAGGAACCAGGAACAGGAACTGGGCAGCACCGATGTTGCTCCTGCAACTTGGGGCTGGGACTGGCTGGCTTTTATCTGCCCCGAGGCAAAGGGCGGCTCCGATCCTCAGGTGACTCGCCTCTCCTGGCTTGGAGGCGAGCACTCCTCCTGCGGGAACTTAGTTCCCTTCGCCTCTCTGCCCTTCGCCTTTGCAGCTCAGGAGAAGCTGGAGGGTTACCGGACCCAGAGGCAACCTCAGCTTCCCCTGACTGGGTGGGGAGTGGAGCACCTGCAGGCAATGAGTCCTCCACTCCATCAGAGGCCAGATCAAACTCAGCCAATGCCTGCACCTGAGGATCTAGCACGGGTGAGTCCCCTTCAGACTCAGGCCCCAGCCCTGGCTCTGCTGGTTCTGGAGGCAGGGAATCCTGTGCAGGCTGGGATCCCTCAGGTTCAGCGTCTGAGTCTGAATCCCAGGCCATCACAGGCAAGGCACCACCCAGCAGTAAACCACCCAGACTTTAACTGTGACAATGGGATGCATTTCACTGAAAAAGGCAAAGTTTCTCCCTGATTTTCCTTTTAAGATGTGGGAGCAAGTTTTGATAAAGAAACTCAGCCAATATCTTGGTCCCGAGAGAAACACAAGAAAAAGGAAAAGTTGAGAAGAAGAACAGAATAAACTTGAGAAGAATAGAAGATATCAATATGAAGTTAACACCAGGGAAACTGTAAGGCAGAAAGCAGAGAGGCATAAGCTCAGAGTCTAGGTTGCAAAAGGGACGTTTCTGCTCTGGAGCACCAGGGGAATGGTTGTCAGAAATCACAGGAAACATAGCAAAGACATGATTGAAAAAAATGAGGTTTCTTTGTTTCTGTTTATTTATTTTTACACTTGCAAAGTATTTTAAAAAGTTGTACTTTGAGTCACATATCAAAAAGAGGGCGTGGGGGACGTCAAACTAAGCATTCAACCGCCACCCACACAACCCAAAGATATACCGGTAGTTCAGATCTAAATAATAATAGTAAAGTTCTACAATCCATGAAGTAGAGAGAGGCTGAAAGTTTCTGGTGTCAATGTAAAGGAAGACATTAGCACAACCATAGTGATGATAATAATAATAATAATAATAATAATAATAATAATAATAATAATAATAATAATTTATTTATACCCCACCCATCTGGCTGGGTTTCCCCAGCCACTCTGGGCGGCTTCCAACAGAACATTAAAATGCAATAATCTATTAAACATTAAAAGCCTCCCTAAACAGGGCTGTGTGGGTTTTTTGGGGGGGTGGGGTGGGCTGGCTGTATGATGTCTGAGTCCTGTTAAAATCTAATGGAGGATTCCATTGTTGAATTAGCCAAGCAAGGGCCATAATAGCCCCTACGTTTGGCTCATTAGTGTAAGAAAGGAAGCTGCTTCGTGCCAGAGGACAAGTAGATGGGCTCTCTCTCTCACCTGGCTGGTAGTGAGAAGGACAAGAGCTAGAGTTGTGTTGTGTTGTGTTGTGTGAGAGAACTGGGCTGGAACTTCTAGTAGAAGCCAGAAAATGAGAGCCATGCTTGATTTCTGCTTCAATCCAAGGCTGTGGCTATGGGGAAGGAAGACTTCTGAGGTGTTAAGGCTGTGAGCCCTTCCATTGTAGGTTCGGGTTGAATATATGTGGAAATAAGCCATATATCATAAAGACAGCACAGTCTCTACTGTCTCTCATTCCAAGGAAACCGGAAGCTGGGTAAGCGCCTGGAACTCCTTTTGGACCGCTCAGAGATTGGAGTGGCGTGCAACGTTATATTATGGAGTGAGGCAGGTACACTTTGTCCTGTAGAGTTTTTGTTCTCGTGCTGGATAAATAGCCACCAGTCTGCCATGAAAATCTCATGTCTTTTTTTGTTTTGCTATCTAGCCACATGAAGTTTGTGCATCAGTTTTTCAACAAGTGCTGTCGTATTTCAGATACTGTTGTGCCCAAGCCCAAATGGACCCAGCCAAAATGGCCAATCGTCAGGGATGATGGGAGTTGCAGTCCAGCAATCTCTGGAGGGTGGCAGCTTTCTCATTCTTGTAGCAGAGCCATCAGTCCTGATCACTATCAAATAAATGCCTAGAGCTGATGAAAGTTTATTTCCCAAAGGAAGCCTGACCTGTGCTAATTCTTATAACCCTGGAGCTTCCTTAGCTGAAGCTAAGCAAGTTCATTAGCTGAGAGATATTTTTGCTTTCTGTTTATTGCATGCTGTAGCCCAAAGACTCGGGGTGGGTTACAGCAATTTTCTATAAAAGACAATTTTCAGTGTTGACAAACTTGACAACGCACCCTTTCACTGAACTTTGATGTCAAATTATCCTCTTCATTTACCTCGCTGGATTCTCTACCTTGACACATCTCCCTAGCGATTCAGCAGTTCTTCGATGTTAGCTGCGTTGCTAACTAATTATGGGTTTTGATCTTGGAATATGCTCTAAGTTTCTAATTTCTTTTCCATTAGAGGCATGGCGCTGCCTTCCCCTGCACTTCTTCTAAGAATGAAAAGTTCGGCAAACTTTCCTGGCAGTTAATATAGTTGAAATTATTTGGATGTGCTTCCATATAAGTAGCTTTCTGGCTGGGCTATGAAACGTCTCATACACTGGGAAAGAAGAATGCAGGAAAGTCTTTTTGTTTTCTGAACATATCAAAGTCTCAAAACTTTTTGTTTCAAAAACTCTTTTAAAACGGTGGATGTTTGACCTGTGCTGGTAGCACTGATATGGATATTCCTGAGGTATAAATAAATAACCACAACAAATGCTCTTCGGATACCCTGCTTGCTTTGTAAGAATTTAAGCTTGAATTTATCCAAGCATGTGCCTTTGGTTGACGTGTCCTAAATCTCTTTTCACGTTCGCACAGGAAGTCAATGGAATGCCGTCTCTGGTCCTGCACCAAATATAGTATTGCAGGTTTGGTCCCCATATGGGGCAGCTGCATATTTCTGCATTATAGGTGGTTGGACCTCAGGGTCCCTTTCAATTCTATGACTTCAAATGTGGCTGTTCAAATGTGCCCTTCACTGAGTAAGAACTGATAAGTCATACATGGAGGAGTGGGGGAGAATTTGCTACTGGAATGCCTTTTTGACAGCATCTTCATGGCACAGCCATCTTTTTACACTTCTCTGGCTCTTTTAATGCAATGCTGAGGAGCCTCAGGTCCCGGAGGTAAATGCAGCTCTCCTCTTTATTTGGCCCTTGGAACTTTTCCCAGGCTACAGCCTCTCTCCCCAGCTACAAACCTCACTGGTTGAGTGCTTTTGCCGGGGTGAGAGATTGTGTGGCTATGTCGAAAGGCAATCTGGGCTGAATTCTGGACATCCTAGAAATAAGGACAGGAATGCCATTGCTAGACTTGGCATAGTTCTACAGCCACGAGGCGGCCTTGAAGACAAACTCTTGTGCTTGGCATTTCGGCAGCAGAGCTCTTTAGCTGTACAAAATGTTTAACCCTCTGGTCCTAAATAAATGCCCCCAAGAGCAAGTTACATTGAAATCAATGGACACCACATCCACAGAAATGTGATGAAGGTAGGCCGAGCTGCTGTCTTTGGTGCTAATGTCTAACCACCTCTGAGAACAGCCGTCCAAATATTTCCCAAGCTATCAGTTATTTTATAATGGCTTGAGTGCAGTCCTTTACCTCTGAGAACATAGGTTGTAAAGCCTTGAGTTCAACTGCAAGGCAAAAGTGTAATGAAATGTGTGGGCTGGCTTCAAAAAACGCATCCTAAGCCATTAAGATGTGGATAGACAGGGCAGCAATTTTATACGCTTAGAGAAGTTAAGCATATGAATTCTGCTAATCAAATAGTTCTGCCAAATTCGCTTAGACATTGCTCACACTTGGTCAATGCTACTTTGGAGATCCATTTGTTAACAGCACTTGCCAACTTTTATGCTCGTCCATAAAAAAAGAGCTTGCATTATCTGTCCAGATCACAAAAACTGCATTTGACTTTGAGAAGTTAATAGAGAGAGAAAAGAATGTTTATATGATCACTCCCCTGCTAAAAGAATAAAGTCATATTCTGAAATGGCAAAGCAATATTGTTACATTATTATTTTTTAGAATTACAGCTTGTTACTTGTGTTTGGGCTGGGTGCTGCCTTCTTCTGATATAAATGGCGGGCAGGGCGGGGGGGGGAGAGACTTCAAACCATATTGGTTCCCTGCCTCGTAGGTGATAGTTATGGCATGTTAAGTGTTTTTTGAAGAAAAGAACATGAAGCCTAATAATGTGTAAAGGGGTAGGTAACAGACAAAGAGGATGATTGCAACAATTTGCAAATCAATGATTCATATGCAGCAGGAGGGTGAAATTCATAATGAGCAATAAAAGCAATGTAATGCTTATGCATGTTGCAGGAAGTGTAGATAAAAATTGGCTGGGACTTTTGGAAGTATTTCTTACTACAGTGGTATCTCGGGTTAAGTACGCTTCAGGTTAAGAACTCCGCTAAGAACAGAAATCATGCTCTGGCGGCGCAGCGGCAGCAGGAGGTCCCATTAGCTAAAGTGGTGCTTCAGGTTAAGTACGCTTCAGGTTAAGAACGGACCTCCGGAACGAATTAAGTACTTAACCCGAGGTACCACTGTACAAACATTCGGGGAGTCTTTCCCCTAGAAGGTACACGTGGCTAATCAGTCGCACCGTATTGGCATTTTAAAATAGTAGAATCAATATTTAAAGAGAACACATATATACTACAGTGCAGTTCTGTGTAGGCAGTGATGTATCACAGCTTGAGGAAAAGACATATAGCTATTTATTATTTACTAAGGTTGTAGTTGATAAATCAGTGGGAAG
Source organism: Darevskia mixta (assembly GCA_034641385.1). Taxonomy (NCBI): domain Eukaryota; kingdom Metazoa; phylum Chordata; class Lepidosauria; order Squamata; family Lacertidae; genus Darevskia; species Darevskia mixta. The sequence goes on from JAWWNH010000058.1 coordinate 6,909,329, forward strand.
CCGGTTTTAATTGGCAAGGGCGAATTTTAATTGGTGGCAGAGCTTGAGGGTGAACTTGTTTATTTTCTGCAGCACTTTTGACTCAGATGCATATTCCTGCAACAGGGGGATGAAAAAGGAAATATGAAGGCTCAACTAGAGGACCATTAAGTATGATGGGTGTTAAATCTGCAGGTTGTTAAAAATGAATAGATTACTGAGAGATATATGGGGCAGGGCATACCAGCATAACTGAAACTCTGCCCCACATTTCTCTTTTTTGTTACGAGACTGTGTGAGCAATAGGAAGTGTATTCAGCAGCACTGTATTAAGGAATAACGTGGCTGAGTTGGGGGGGGATCTCTGGATCAGTAGTGTCAATGACCCACACCTGCAGGATGCCAATGGCAACATGGACCTCCCCAAACCTTACCTCTGCTTCACCCATGTCTTTTCTGGAATACGTAATGCTGCTGGGTGTCTTTCATTAAAATGCTAACGGTTTGGACATTATATGTATTTTCAAGTTAAAGAACCAGTGTGGTGTAGTGGTTAAGAGTGGTAGACTCATAATCTGGGGAACCGGGTTCGCGTCTCCACGCCTCCACATCCAGCTGCTGGTTGACCTTGGACTAGTCACACTTCTCTGAAGTCTCTCAGCTCCACTCACCTCACAGAGTGTTTGTTGTGGGGGAAGAAGGGAAAGGAGAATGTTAGCCGCTTTGAGACTCCTTCGGGTAGTGATAAAGCGGGATATCAAATCCAAACTCTTCTTCTTCTTCTTCCTCTTCACCAAGATTAACATTTGTTGTTTAATTTAGATAGATTGTATGCAACATCAAAACCCTCTTGCAAAAAGAGTTGTGGTCTATGAGTGAGGGGAGGGGAGCTGTATCCAATGCTATTCCTTCTTGGAGTAGACCCACTGAAGTTTATAGATATGCCTAATTTAGGATTATTAATTTCAATTGGTCTGTTCTGATACAACCCTAGGTTTTTACTTGAATACGCTTTGATACAGGTAGGGTTTGTATTACTTGTGGAAAGTTGAAAATGTCATTATTATTTTTAACTGCATGTGTGAAACATGCAGTTAATGTTTATGGGTGCATTAGAGTTTATTTTATTTTAATTATTTAGCTATGTGTTTTAAATTCATTGTTTTGCGATATTTTAAGCTATAAATAGTTTTGGGGGTTTTTCATTGAGTTGATGTGGGATACTTCCTTTTGCCTGTTTGGACAGGCTGAATAATAAATCTAAAACCTGAAAAGAAAGCAGCTAGGATCTGCTAACATCAAAGAAATTTGAAAACACAGATTATCTTATGATCTGAGGTTGACAAGTTTATCTCCTACGTAATATATTTAAGATAAGTGTAGACATCATTTGCCCAGCCTCTTGCAGCTGAATATATTCTCATTATCTACCTCAATATTTTTTCAATGACTTTGACTTCTTGACCCCAATGGAGCAGTTTCCCCCCCCCCTCTATATATTAATTATATGGTGTCCTTGTGATTCTGTTCTAATTTTATTGCTGTTCAGTGTCATTGAAGGTTCCTTGCCTTTTATTTCTGGGAAGGGATAAAAAGATCCTCCAGTTTAGCTCAGCAAGCTTTCTCATACAAACCTCTTTAAACAGATCAATTATTTCAGCCTCCCTCTGTATCATTTCAACCAGCTGCCCCAATCCAGAGTCTCATGTTTGCTCCACGAGAGTACACAGATTCCCTGCTAAACCAAGTTTTCCAGTTCACTTCACTGGATAAAGTGGCTCTGCAAACATAGTCCTTTAAGTTCACAGAGCTGCCACGCACTGAATTAAACAGTGGTCCGTCCTTCTCTCTCAGCAGTTCTAGAGGCATCGGTTGGTTTGTGCACACAGTGCTCTAGAAAGGGGGATCTACTTGCGAGCTCCACACATTGGTTAGCAGTCCTGTTCATGCAAGGATGTCTCAGCAGAAAGAAGGGCACAATGTGCCCATTTAATTTCCTGTGGCTACAAGAGATCACTAGACGGCAAAGAGGGTTACCTTACCAACACAGCTACAATTTGAGATCTCCCTTTAAGAGTTGAGCTACACTGGTAGGTAGGTAGGTAGGTAGGTAGGTAGGTAGGTAGGTAGGAAGGAAGGAAGGAAGGAAGGAAGGAAGCTAGGAAGGAAGGAAGCTTATTTCTGTTAATTTAATTAGCCACTAGGTAAAAAGGTAAAGGACCCCTGGATGGTTAAGTTCAGTCAAAGGCGACCATGGCGTTGCAGCGCTCATCTCGCTTTCAGGCCAAGGGAGCTGGCGTTTCTCCACAGACAGCTTTCCGGGTCATGTGGCCAGCAGGACTAAACCGCTTCTGGCACAACGGAACACTGTGATGTAAACCAGAGTGCACGGAAACACCGTTTACCTTCCTGCCACAGCAGTACCTATTTATCTACTTGCACTGGTGTGCTTTCGAACTGCTAGGTTGGCAGGAGCTGGGACAGAGCAACGGGAGCTCACCCCGTCCCGTGGATTTGAACCGCCGACCTTCTGATCGGCAAGCCCAAGAGGCTCAGTGGTTTAGACCACAGCAGGAATAGGAGGGCAGCGTGCAGTGAAGTTCACCCTTTCACAGTTCCCATGAAAATTGCACACTCAAGCTGATATTAGCCCTAGAAGCCAATTGTTCCAATAGAAGTTCTAACAGAAGGCTAATACAGGTAGCAGCAGGAGCGGGGATTTTCAGTGGGACAGCAGCGGGGATTCCTATCCCCCCCTTCAAAACTCTCTACCTGCCACACTCTCAATGCTGCACAGTTGCCCCCAAAGCAACGATTTCTTGATTTCTTTATTCAGTGCCTTAACACATTTAATATAACATGTGGTTTGACTCCAATTCAGAATTTTGAGTATCTATTCCAAATTAAGTGAAACAGGGCCCAATCCAGCCCAAAGATAAAACATGGTTAACTCCCACTGATTTCAGTTGTGAGATTTAACCGAGTATGCTTAACTCCTCTGCTGAGATCAACGGGATTTAACCGTAGCAAGCTTATACTTGTTATTTTATGGCACAAGTTGGTAAGAAGCACCCTTGGCTTCGCTGCCTCTATGATGTCAAACTCAAGTGTTCAGCTGTAAAACACTTCTTCTTTTTAATGTGTGTTGCTTTTACATAGTGCCGCTAAAGAAAAAGCCCGCTAATGAAAAACAAGACATTGGGGGGGGGGGATATTATCTAAGGCTATTAGACATCTCTCTTTTTAAACTTTTCATTACAAATACTGCTAATTACAGGGCTTCTCTTCTTGAGAGCCCAGCTGCTGTGCCTGATTAAGAAGCATTTATAAATCAGGAAGATGGGGGTGTTCTTAGTGTTTTACTTAGGGGGGGGGGAATTCTAAAAATATTTTTTATAAAAAGAGTTAAAAAACCAAATACTTAAAAGTGCCATAGTGATAGCATGAGAGGCTGTTGAAGTAGATATAATATGTACTCCCCATGGAAATATGGCAACCAGCATAATGCATCTCTTCACTGGGAAGGCAGATAGGTTTTCCAGAGTTATTTCCAACTTTTAAAATAAATTTGACCAGGGGGGCTCTTTTCAACCAACTGTGCTATTTCAAAGGTTTTTCTTCTGTGGGCAGGGTATGGGGGAACAATATTCACAGGAAGGTACAAAGTTGTGCTGTTCAGTATTGCAAAAAACAACAACAACCCCTGAATGTTTATTAACACCATTATTAACATATTATGGGTTTTTAAACACACACAAATCTTAAGAGATATAGGTGCATGTCTGAAACACAGGAGGGTGTGTGTCATGACTACTTTCCGCCAAAATAGCACCTCCTTTTTTCAAATCAGCTTTAGAAGACGTAGAAGTTTTAAGGTGTATGTGCAGATAACATGGAAAAACTGAACAGATATTCCCTGCTGTTCCCAAGTGATGTGGGACTGAAACGTGTATATTTTCACTGAGAAATTGGTGCAAGTGTCAACCATCTATGTGCGTACACTGGGCAAAACCCACTAATCAATGTTATCTGTACTGCTTATTTCCTGGGCATCCCTCCTATGTGGTCTCCTCTTCCTCCCTGTGTTTGACTTTTCAGAATCTTACTGGACAGCAGGATTTCCCCTCCGCGGCCAGTTGTCCAAGCCCTTCAAATACAGCAGATCGCCACTGCGTAGACACTCTGAGGAATCCCATCTTCTTGTTTGACATCCACAGCTCCGTTTTGAAGCGGTGGCATTGCTGCCACCTTGGAAACAAGGCCTCGCTGTTGTTTCTGACTGGAAGTCGTTGCGTGGTACTCTTTGAGGCTAGGGCGGCCAATTAAAAAGAAACTCATCCAACATAACAGGACTAGGCAATTGTTTGGACACCTCTCCAGATTCATCTGCTCTAACAGTGGAGTTAAGGTCCCGGAGGACACAAGCAATTTTATCCTCAATTTTGCAAACAAGTCACAGAGAGCTACCATCGGTTAATTCACTTCCTTTGGGACAGGCTATAAAAGGCCCCACATTACCTGGAAAAAGCTCTGCTGGGTGGCACATTGAGGCTGCAATGGAGGTCTTCTTTGCTGCCTTCACTGTCACTATGTAGGCTCAATTATGAGCTCTCATCAGTATTTGATTGCATTCAACTGCATTCTTCACTTGCGCTCAAGCTGTCTCCCAGCTTGTTTCCTCATCCTAAATTCTGGAATATACCAGAAGCCAAAAGGGCTCCACAAAGCTGGAGTGTGAGATTATATTTTCTTGAAAGTACTTGACAAACCTATGAAAGGTAGAATCTTTTATTTCTTTAAAAAAAAAAAATTGGAGGGGAAAAACAACTTACAAACAGCTTTGATGGCAAAATCTGAATAAATTATCTAGAAGAAGGTAGGATGAAACAACACAAGCCTAAGAGATTTATATGTCAATTTGTATTCAGCATGTTATTTCATTTTATTTCTGCATAAAACTTTTTACACAAGAAGTAGCTCAAATATTGCCATCTTCTGCCGAAGGATACCATGCATTAAAAATCCTAAACTATAATAAAACATAGCATAGCAGTTAACTGAGCCTGTAATCCTAACTCCATTTACCTGTAAGTAAGCCCCATTGAATTCAATAGGACATACTTCAGAGTAGATACGGTGAGGATTGTGCTGTGCTTCATTTTTATTTTATTTTATTTTTTACTCATTCATCTTTCAGCTGTTTACATACAGCCTAAAATAGGTTTCCTCAACCTTGGCCCTCCAGATGTTTTTGGCCTACAACTCCCATTATCCCTAGCTAGCAGGACCAGTGGTCAGGGATGATGGGAATTGTAGTCTCAAAACATCTGGAGGCCTAGGTTGAGGAAGCCTGGCCTAGAACTCAAAATGGAACCAAACTCATAATCCATGTTCCGTACCTGAGCTTCTAACAAGTTTTTCTGGGTGCATCCATGCTCATTTACACACCTTTCTGCCAGTATGTATGCCAGTCTGCCTTATCTGTCTAAGCAAGTACCCAGCATTCTGCAACACTGAAGTGTGCCCAACTAGACACAACACAGAGAACAGTTGCACAGATAGAGGCTGGCTCAGATCTCAGTGACTTTATATCACACTTTACAGGTCAAGAAAAGCCTCCACTACCATTGCGAGCAGGCAAAACCTGCTATTGCAAGGGTTTTACCATGTCACTGAGTATTGCCGTGTTTAGCACTGGAAAAACAACATCAAAAAACTAAATAGCAGGTCTCACCATGAACAGTTATTCAGAGCTGAATAAGGAAAATGATCATTCTGATATTAATCTGCCATGATCAATAGCACCTCATATGGCAGGGCAGAGCTGCAGAGCTACCTTTCTGTGACTGGTTTTGCTGCAGCTTACCTGAATAGGACAGGGTAGGATGGCAGGGTTTGTTTTTATAATGTACCTGTAAATGTACCTGCCCAGTAAGCAGAGTGTCTTGCACTATGTTATACTGAACTGCTCAGCAAGTAGCCCAACAATTTGGGTATCTCCTTGAGGCTGTCAATTATTGAAGCTAAAACTACCTATCTTTCTATCTAAAACTTGGATTGCGATGGAAGAATGAGACAGCTTCAAGTGATATCAGAGGTCCACTAAAATGAGGTCAGGTGTTTAATGTTGCTCACCTGTGTTATATATATAACACATGCTTAATTCATTGAACTCTCTGCCTACTGAGTCTTTGTTTTACTTTGCTACTTTTTTATATCGCTGACTATTTTAGATGTAACCTTTCTTCCACCTTTATTTCTTACGTGGTTTAAATGTCCCACCAGTGCCAATGTTCCCTGCTTCTGAAAGAACAACTGCAAGAAATGCTTACAAGTTTTTTCACATACACTTTCAGTATTGTTTTTTAAGGTTACAGCCTTGTTTACCGGTACTAAAATCAATAGGAAAATTTCATAAAGCCTCAGTTGGGATTGTCCATTGATGTACTTTGGCGTAGGCCTTATGGATCTGCCTCTGGCTCTCAAATTGTACCTGACATTTCTTTCTAGAAAGTTTTCGGGTTGTGAATTCTGGTAAACTGAAATGTGCTGGGCTTAGAAAAGTTCTTAATCTTTCTCTCCTTTTTAATAACTTTACAAAAAATAAAAAATAAAGCTTGTGGCATGCTGATATATCATTTTCTCACATTTTGATTATAACAAGAGACACCAAACTTATGCTTCAGTGCTTAGATAATGTATTGCAGTTTACTTCTCAGTATGGTTTTTCAGCATTTCGATTCCCCCCTCCCTCCCAAAAATGGATTTTCTATTACTGTTATCAGTTGTTAGTCTCCCACCTAGACCTTAAAGGTGGGGTGGCTAACCCCAGTCCAGGCGCCTCATCCAGCCCAAGCAATTTCTTTCTGGCACATCAGAATTTGGCAGAGGTAACCAAAAAATGTAAGCGGGGAATTAAACAAGGCACAGCATTTGGGTGGGTGGAGCCTAGCACCCTGGCATATGCAGGTCACCCCTACCTCAGTCATCATATCAACTGTTTGATGAGCACAGAGAGGAAGATTACTGTATCTCCCCTCCTCAGCTGTACATAGCAGCAGTGTCTCCAGTGTGCATGACCAAAGATGGTGTGACCACATTCAGAGTTGACACCTGACCTCTGGAGGCTAATGCAGGTTAATGCAGGCTTTTGGTCAAAAAGCTTAGTTCTTTATTATATTTGTATCCTGCCCTTGCTCCCAAAGGAGCCCAGGGTGCCAAGCATCAAAACGTTAGTAACCTCTGCTTTGCTGTTTTGGACCATCACTTGAAAGTTAGGAGGTGTCATGGACTGGCTGGATGCAGAGGAGTGGTGGGAGGGAACCACCAAGGGAACCCCCAGAAGAAGAAGGCTCATAACCCAGGGATGGTGGTGGGTGGTCAGAGAGAGAAGACTGGGAGGAGGATGTGTCAGGAGCTGAAGAGGTAACAGGGTTTAGTGAGCAGGAAGAGGTTGTGACAGAGGGCAGCTCAGAATTATAGGCAGAAGCAGAGACTGGAGAGAAGTGGGACAACCAGGGAGTCTCCCCCTCCTGCTGTGACCAGCTCCCCTCCCCAAATAGGCTCCCAGAACATGGAGAGGAATGAAGAGGGCGGAGCAAAGAAAGACAAGATGAAGGAGACTCAGATTGCTGGGGAATGACCTGATCAAGGAGCCTTGGAGAATGGTGGGGACCTTCAGTCCTTGCAACTGCCTCTTTGGGGCAAGACCTACTGGTAAGAGTTGCTGTGAACACTAGGTATCCACTGATTTGGTTTCTCTGAATAATCAATTAACTTCACTGACATCGGGTGTTTTATTGCATCCAATAAAAAATACTTTGGCAACCCCTCCTACCATTGAACACATTGTGTCCTGACTACATGCGATTTCAGCTTTACATGCTATCCCCAGAAAGTGCCCCCTGTGTAAGTTGAGAGTTGCCTGTATTAAGAACAACAGATTACATGGATTTTTTTAAACACACTCACAATTCATACAGAAATGGGGTGAACTGAACTGAAGATGGGGTGGGAAAACGAGAAACAAAAAATTGAAAGGTTCATCCATCCCTGTCCACGCATGTATATTTATCCTTGGCAACTTAAACGGTAGCTTCTATGTCTAATGTAGTGTCTTGAGCCCCTGGCCTCCCTGCAGCAAGTCAGTATGTCAAGTCCAAAGTCCAAGTCCAGGGGTTAAGCCACACCAGCAAAGTCCAAAGGTCAAGAGACACAGCTCACGGTAAATCCAAGTAGCCAAGTCTGAAGTCCAGTGATCTGAATACAGTCCAGAGCAGGGGTCAGCAAACCTTTTCAGCAGGGGGCCGGTCCACTGTCCCTCAGACCTTGTGGGGGGCCAGACTATATTTTGAAGGGAGAAAAAATGAGCAAATTCCTATGCCCCACAAATAACCCAGAGATGCATTTTAAATGAAAGCACACATTCTACTCATATAAAAACACCAGGCAGGCCCCACAAATAACCCAGAGATGCATTTTAAATAAAATGACCCATTCTACTCATGTAAAAACACGCTGATTCCCGGACTGTTCATGGGCCAGATTTCAAAGGCGATTGAGCCGGATCCAGTCCCCGGGCCTTAGTTTGCCTACCCATGGTCCAGAGTCAAACCCAAAACAGAGTCCCAGCAGCATCCAAGCCAAGGTCTATCAACATGGGCAGTTGAGCAGGCACAGCACCTCAGCTCTGCTTCCCCATTGTACTTTCCATGATGTTTGCAGCATCTGGGCTTGATGAGGCAGGTGACCCTCACCTGTCCTCAGCCTACTCCAGCTGAGGAATCAGGCTCCTCCTCACAGAGCTAGTGAGTCCCACCTGACCAGCAAGTAAACTGGGCTGTGAGCTCTTGCCTACCTCCCTATACCTCAGAGCCCACCGTGTTCATGGGAATGGGGTTCCCTCTGGCTCTGGGTCCTGCTGCTCTGGTTTCTGTGCACTGACCTCCATCCCTTCATCACCCTGTGAGTACTTCCTTCCCTATTGCTTACTTGCCCCTGTGTGTCCCAGGCCTGGCTAAACCCGTCGCCGGGATCCTCTTCCGCCTCTCCAGTTCATGACATGTAGCCACCATGTGTTAAAAGCAAGAGGCATAGCTTTTTGCTACACTAAATGAATCAGGCATAGCTTTTGGTAAGGCATAGCTTACCAGAATTACCTCAAATGGAATGTTTTCCAATGGAAGTAGTTCATATGTTATAAGTCACTATGGTATGGAATCAGTAGATACATATATATGTTTGAATGTCTCAAGTGTCCTGAATATTTACTTCTTATAAAGAAGGCAGGGCTTTCTTTTTCTAATATTTGGACTTTCTGGGAAAGACTACTTAGGACAGCTGCAGGTATCACCAATCTGAAAGGAAAGCCATCTCTTTAAATATCCCAATCGCACATCGTGGAGTGTCTGATTTTAAAAGTCTGTCATTAAACGGATTCCCTCCATCCAGGTTCCACTACCAGAAATGTGCCTCTCTGAGAGAAAATCACTTCAGAGAACAGACTTCAGGGAGATAAGCTACAGGTGGAAGGAAGGTTCAAAGTCTCCATTGCACATATCACGTTTGCTTTTGGGGGGGATATATTTCTCTCTCTCTCTCTCTCTCTCTCTCTCTCTCTCTCTCTCTCACACACACACACACACACACACACACACAAGCTTAAGACACAGTTGAGAAAACACTGCTTTTAAAGAGATGGGTTAGCTGCTGTCATCATAAATAGTTTGGCTGTAAGACTTTTCAATGATACCTAAGCCCACCAAGATGTGAGGCAGAATATGAATAACTCTGAACGCATGGTAAGCAGATTGTGAATTGGATGCCAACCCAAAACAAAATGTGCAGGAGAGAGGCCGTGATTGTTTGTTCCTGTGAAAGTCGCAGGTCTGAAACAAAGGCCTGAGATGTAATTGTAATGTATGGGGAATGGAGAATAAATTTGCACAACAAGAGGGTTTGTAGTACTTGGAGCTGTATATGTTCCCAAATTAAATGGTTGTGTGAATACAGGCCCCTACTGTTTGTTTTAATTATAACATTTGGTGGAAACGAAGGGAAAGGTTAGCAATTTAATTTAATTCAACAACTTGTTCCATCTTGCATATCACTTGGTGACAAGTGACATTGTTCCTTGTTACTTCCCTGCATTTAGAGGTTGTAAAGAATGCCACAAACAAGAAAACTACAGGTATGGGCCTACACAGAGGATGCCTAAATCCAGTTGGAGGAAAACCGAATGAGGCATAAGGAGCTGGACTGCAGCAGAACTGCAGACAAGCTCACTTTCAGTGGTCTGCTCGTGATGCAAGTGTCCAATATCTTTAGGAATCATCTGTTCATTCTCCCTTTTAGTACTCCTTGCTTTTTGATAGGCAGAGCATCAATGAGGCAATATCCCTTTTGTCAATTTCTCATTTCAGCAATTAAAATTAGCCAGCTCAGTGGTCTGCACTGTACATTATGGGGAATTTCCCAAAGGTTTTAGTCAAGAATCAATCAACTTTTCCTTCAGTTGTAGTATTTTCATTACAAGACCAAAGTATTGCCTACACAATCTTTCTTTCTCTCTCTCTCTCTCTCTCTCACACACACACACACACACTTGTATATATATACAGGTGAAACTCGAAAAATTAGAATATTGTGGAAAAGTCCATTTATGTAAGCAACTGTTTTCATTAGCTACTGGAGTTTAATATATGAGATAGACTCATGACATGCAAAGCGAGATATGTCAAGCCTTTGTTTGTTATAATTGTGATGATTATGGTGTACAGCTGATGAAAACCCCAAAGTTGAAATTGTTAAGTTGGGGTTCTCATCAACTGTACGCCATAATAATCACAATTATAACAAATAAAGGCTTGACATATCTCGCTTGGCATGTCATGAGTCTATCTCATACATTAGTTTCACCTTTTAAGTTGAATTACTGAAAGAAATTACCCTTTCCATGATATTCAAATTTTTCGAGTTTCACCTGTATATAAAGGTAAAGGGACCCCTGACCATTAGGTCCAGTTGTGTCCGACTCTGGGGTTGCGGCGCTCATCTCGCTCTATAGGCCGAGAGCCGGCGTACAGCTTCCGGGTCATGTGGCCAGCATGACAAAGCCGCTTCTGGCGAACCAGAGCAGCGCATGGAAACGCCGTTTACCTTCCCGCCAGAGCGGTTCCTATTTATCTACTTGCACTTTGACGTGCTTTCGAACTGCTAGGTGGGCAGGAGCTGGGACCGAGCAACAGGAGCTCACCCCGTCGCAGGGATTCGAACTGCCGACCTTCTGATCAGCAAGCCCTAGGCTCTGTGGTTTAACCCACAGCGCCACCTGGGTCCCATATATATATATATATGTGTGTGTGTGTGTGTGTGTGTGTGTGTTTTACACACACACACACACACTTGTATATATATATGTTTTCTGCTCTTCTATCACTCAATAAAATTAGCCATTAGAGATTGTCATGTATATATGTTGTTGTTGTTTTAAGGTGCTAAAATACAAGTCTACATATGCCTCCCCCCTTCCTCTCCAGTGCTTTTTGTGAGAACAGTTTCTTGCAGCCAACCCTGGCCATTTGGATGAGAAAAAAGTTCCCTCGGCGGTTTTTCTGACAAGCCAAACTTATCCAGAAGGTGGCATGTGAATGGAAAAGCCTTTGCAGTGTTAGCCACCCTGTGTCAGGGGCTGGACTGAGGAGGAATGGTGCCCCCCCCTCCTTCTCATGAACCTTCCTGAGAATAGGAGGACAGTATAGATTTAGAACAGTGGTTTGCAGAAGGACATAGTTCAAAGAATGTAGATGCGGAAAGCTGGGAAATATTTGAAGAGGAAGCAGAAACACTGGGGTAGACACAGCTGAAAGACGCTGTGTCTTTGGAGAGCATTCCTGAGCCCCCCTGCCCCAGGACTAGACATGCAGTGAGAGTAGCTGAACAGAAAGCTCAGAGTCTGACAGCCCAGACCAACCGGTGCAGGGATGATGTAGGATAAGAGAAATGAAGGGGGGGGTGGAACTTGGAGCAACACCATTATTAGGGAGGCTGCATTCCTTCATCATTCTCTGTGAATTATTGAATAAATTGCTTGGTGAGAACTTTTATCGTTTCTCTGATTCTGGGCTGCCACCATGGGAGGAATCTGATTCCCTGAAGCCTTGACAGAGTCTTGACAGAGCCTTGACACCCTAAAATGGCATTCTGAGGTTCTCTAGACTAGGTGTGGTGAACCTATGGTCCTACTGATATTATTGGTCTGCAACTTCTGTCAGCTTCAGCCAGCATGGCTGGTGATCAGAGATGGTGGTGGTTTTAATAGTCTAGCATCACCTGCTCTAGACCTCTGGAGGTTACATGAGTGTGGTTGTTGTTTAGTCGTTTAGTCATGTCCGACTCTTCGTGACCCCATGGACCAGAGCACGCCAGGCACTCCTGTCTTCCACTGCCTCCTGCAGTTTGGTCAGATTCATGTTGGTAGCTTCTATAACACTGTCCAACCATCTCGTCCTCTGTCATCCCCTTCTCCTTGTGCCCTCAATCTTTCCCAACATCAGGGTCTTTTCCAGGGAGTCTTCTCTTCTCATGAGGTGGCCAAAGTATTGGAGCCTAAGCTTCAGGATCTGTCCTTCCAGTGAGCACTCAGGGCTGATTTCCTTAAGAATGGGTAGGTTTGATCTTCTTGCAGTCCATGGGACTGCAAGAAGATCAAACCAGCCACTAAGCAGAAGAGTGGACACCTAGAAATTTTACAGTTCTTGGAGCTGGCATCAAATACCTAGATATACTTGTGATATTTCAGTTCTGCTTATACCAAGTGAGATGGACAAAAAAAAAAAAAGACTCCTGGGTGTCTCTGAATGACAGGAAATTTATGAATATGACTCTGCGGGTCACAGAGTTGCTGAGCTCTAGTTATATGGATTTTAAGGTGCAGGAAAAAAACTATGGTAGGGCTTGGCCCCGTCTTGCCCTAGTGACCAATCTCCCCTGTGTAGCATTAAACCATAGTTTAGAGTTATGACTGAACACAACCATTGTGTTTTCTTGTTGGTCTCCTTCACTGTTGAATCTGGCCTCTTTCCAGCAATTGGCATGGCAAAGTGGTATGGCAGCAATGGGAGGGCAGTGTGGGAAGAGTGAGCATTGGGGAAAGGCAATTCATCTCTCTGCAAATGAGAAAGGAGGCTTTATATAGTGCACCAAGCTAAATGGCAGAGACAACTGTCTTGAAAGGCAAATCAATCACAAGAAGGTATGTAAATGGAGTGCTTAAAATAACATTAAAAATGTAAGGGTCATTTATGGTAAATCTATATATAAACTAATGCACGAATGCTTACAGTAAATTTTTTTGGTAATTTACATTGCAAATACCAACCTTTAAACCAAGATTTAATCCTGCGGATTATAATAGGCGAGTTAACAATTCTCTGAAACACAAAACATATATTTGTTTCAAATTAATTCAGCTCCTTGCACTGAATGGAATAATATAGAATGAGTAACAATGAATGATGATGAAAAATCCAAATTATATCATGTAATGAATTGCAACCCTGCCAGGAGGAACAAAGGAAAACACTCAATGAATTTTAAAAAGATGTGGCTGGTTGTTTTTTTGAAAGAAAGTGCGGCAAATACAAAACAACATAAATGTCCTGATTTATCTCGGGGCATAGTGCTCAGGGATGTAGGTTTCCACATGCATATCCCCAGTTGGATTGTGGTGTGCAAATACAGAGCTGTATATGCAGAAGACAGGGATTCCTGCGCAGAAAATTCACCCTTTAGCTATTGAGGAGGAATTCTATCCTTTTAAAAAGAAAAGAAAAGAAATTATTATTATTATTAATAATAATAATAATAATAATAATAATTTATTATTTATACCCCGCCCATCTGGCTGGGTTTCCCCAGCCACTCTGGGCGGCTTTCAACAGAACATTAAAATACAATAATCTATTAAACATTAAAAGCCTCCCTAAACAGGGCTTCCTTCAGATGTCTTCTAAAGGTCTGGTAGTTGTTGTTCTCTTTGACATTTTTCGTAATACAATAATATAGAAGAAACGAATGTGAATAAAAACAAGGCCTCTGAGCTCATCAGCCAAAAAGGACTCTTCACACTGCTCAACAAGATAGGAGGCCCACCTAAGCTTCACAAGATGTTAATGTCCTTCCACCAGAACAAGTGTGGCACCATCCAGTATGACGACTCGTCCTCAGACACCTTCCCTACAAAGAGCAGCGTGAAACGGAGCAGCGTTTTTGCCTCAACTCTCTTGGGCCTATTCATCTCTCTTATGCCTTCAGCTCAACTGGAGACAGTGTGTACTTCCACTCAAGGAGCGACGGGGGTCTGCTCAACCTGGCACATCTCTGTGCCAAGACAAAAGTGTTGGAGGTCCTTATCCGAGATATGTAGTTTGCAGAGGACACAGCCTTGACAGCGCATGCCAAGGATGTTCTACAGAGGCTCCTCAACAGTTTTGCTGACGCTTGCGGGGAGTTTGGCCTTACCGTCAGCCGGACAAAGACCAATATCCTGGGTCAGGACATCACCAGCGTTCCACTCATCAGCATTGGTGACCACACGCTTGAGGTTGTAGACGATTTTGTCTACCTGGGCTCCATCATAACCAGCAACTTAATCGACGCTGAGCTGGACGAGCGTATTTGCAAGGCATCTACGGCAATGGTTCACCTCTCCAAAAGCAGTGACCAGGGAAGGAATGACCGCAGCACAACCGCCACCAACAAAACAAGTCTCTCCCGTATTCGTGTCTACAGCCACAACAGGCACTATAATTCTCAAATAGTTTGAATTCACCCGCAAAGGTGCACTCCTTTGGGGGTCCCAAGACAGACAGATGCCAACAAAAAAACAACTTTGGTAGGAGATGCAACAGGCGCCGGCTTCCACAGGGATCCGCACCCCGGTGTCGCTCCAGCAGTGTTGGCAGCTTGCCCGCCCCGGGCACTGACAACCCACACTACACCACTGCTTAACCATATTGTGCTTTATATGTTGTCATTCATCCTTGCACTTTCTGGCAAAAGGCAGGTAAAAAATAATACTTCTACAGCTACTACTAGC
Organism: Darevskia mixta; assembly: GCA_034641385.1. Lineage (NCBI taxonomy): Eukaryota > Metazoa > Chordata > Lepidosauria > Squamata > Lacertidae > Darevskia > Darevskia mixta. Next base: position 6,924,405 of record JAWWNH010000058.1, read on the forward strand.
AGCAACAACAACAACAACAACGTGTTGCAATATTTTTTTTAATAATATTTATTCATTTTATAAGAAGCAAGAAACAAAAACACATACAGAAACAAACAATACACAAAAAAGATTTTTATGCTAACTTAACATTTTTCCACCATCTTGGGGTGACTTCCCCCGATCCCTCCATCTGGATTTCATTCCTGAGTCTTCATTGGCAATTTCATTAACAAATCAGCCATTAATCCTTTCTTAGCTAACTAGCAATTTAACAATTCTTATTCACCTAAATCTTTTACTTGAAAATAGACCTGCACCCTACTTATACCGAATACCTATAATAACTTCCTTAAGGGATATATAAAAATTAAATATTACAGTGCTCTAGGCCAGGGGTCAGCAAACTTACAGAGCCGCGGGCCAGTTCCTCCAGTGCCGATCGTGTGGCGGGCAGGGGGGCAGGGGAGCGCACGCCCATACGCGTGTGCCCACGCTATTTCTGGCGCACTTCCGGGTCGGCGGAGTGCGAGAAATAGCTTGTGCGCATGCGCAGGTCTCCGCCGACCCGAAAGTGAACCGGAAATTATGTTTGCGCATGTGCAAGCGCTATTTCCGGTGCACTTCTGGTTTGGCGGAGCACCAGAAGTAGCTTGTGCGCATGCGCTGTGCACCGGAAATGATGCTTGCGCATGCGCACAATCTATTTCCTGTGCTCCGCCAACTCGGAAGTGGGCTGCCGCGCCGCACCGGTAAGAGCAGGCGGCGGCAGTGGGGGTCGGCGGCGGCCGGATAATTAAGTCCCGCGACATCTGCTCTAGGCAAAACAGTTAAACTTCTGTAACTAGACTAGTTTTACTGAATTTTTCACAAATATGGACATCAAATATGGACCTTAACAAAGGTGATACTTTGTGCGAACTTTCATACTCATGAAAAATCATATTGATTTAATAAGGAGCATACCTCCTGTGTTTTATAATAATAGACCACTGAAAATGCATTCCATGTTAACTATAAAGCTTCTGTGGTTCTATAATACAATGAATGTCTGCTGATCCAATTCCTTATCCCCCCCCCCCCCGAATTTTAAAACTGTATGAGAACTGAACAATAAGATCAGAAAGAATAATGTGTGCTACTAGGCTTTGATAAATGGAATGGGATTATTAAAGAGGCACTGAACATTTCCTTTTATTTGCTATTCTCTTTCTACATGGCTTAACATTAAGTAGAAAATACCCAGTATTTTGCAGACTATAAAAGTCAGCAATAAAATTGTGCTTTTCTGTAAATTGTTCACATTTACTGTTGTATTAATCAAGCAGGAGCTGTTTCAAATGTAAGTATCATGATTGTTCTTCCAAAGAGAATGGACGTGGAGAGTGGTCCAAGATGTTCACATTTTAATATCAACCTCTCTAATTGATCCTTCCCGAAACAAGAAGCAAACGGAAACACAGGTCTCCTTTATAAGTTCCTCTTCTCCAAGTTTTGCAATGCAGTTCCCAACTTTTAAAAAATGCATATATTAGGAGAAAGCCTGCACAAAATTGCATCTATTAGTGACAATATAAAACAAAAGTTAAATTAGGGAAAATTGCTGCGAAAATGTATATATTAATTAGGAAAAATTGCATACACCAATGTATATATCAGGAGAAATGGGAACTGAAATGCTGATGATTTTTGATGAGGACTTAAAAAAAAAAAAAGCAAACTGATGCATAAACATGCAGAACCAAACTTAAGACTGAGACCGGCCCATGGACCCCTGCCGCCTGCTCGGTCGGCTCCCATGCACTGCGCTAAACTGGCGCGGAGCAGAGCAGGGACCGCCTTCTGCGATGCTGGCCGGCTTCCCACTGGCTGCAGGAAGCTCCTGCAGCCAATGGGAAGCTGTGCATGCCTCCTCCGCGCCGGAGGAGCATGCATGCGCACTCTGGCCTACCGCGGCATCTGCAGGATCGTGAACCGGCCCAAGCCACCAAAACTTTGTCGACCCCTGTTCTAGTGCATTTTCCAGTTGCCAACCTTACCACAAAAAAGCCCAATGTTTAAAGCTGTGTTTGTTGCACAAGCTTTCCCAAGTGTTTTAATCAACTTTCATTGAATGAACCACAGATTGGTCAGTATGTATGCAGTTGAATCCCTCCCCTCAAATACTCCGTTGCATAGAGTATGGTGCTCATAACCCCAAGGATGCAGGTTCAATTCTCCTATGGGACAGCTGCATGTTCCTTCATTGCAGGGGTTCGGACTAGATGATCCTCTGGTCCCTTCCAACTCTGAGATTCTACGATTCCATGATTCCATGACCCACGCGGGGCAGGATACACTACAAGAAGAGAATGTTGCTTGAAATTAAGCAAAGAAGACATAATAGTTTGTGCAATCAGGCCCACAAACAAAAGTGCTTGGAAGAAGAAGGGTGATGGGTGGGACAAACTGAAGACTATACAAATCACTCTAGTTATTACTGTTTCGAGGACAGACTCACAAAAGCAGCTTCATGAGTCTGCTATAAGTATACACATATATGATTCCCTGTACCCCCAGGATCCATTAATCTGTAACAAAAATTGTTGTTGTTCTTTAGTCATTTATTCGTGTCCGACTCTTCGTGACCCCATGGACCAGAGCACGCCAGGCACTCCTGTCTTCCACTGCCACCCGCAGTTTGGTCAGACTCAGGTTGGTAGCTTCAAGAACACTGTCCAACCATCTCGTCCTCCATTGTCGTGAAAATTCAACCTTTTCAGGCTGTGGAGTTTTGGGCCCCACATTAGTGAGGTATATTTATACTGCAGACCTTGAAGTATTACTGTTGACATTTCATAGAGTTTACATTTATCAAAATAAATGATACAGGTTTTCTGTATGAAAATGACTTACCCTTTGAATAATTCAGAAGTATTTAGAAAGTTCCCTAAATATCGTAAAGATATATTTTTTGAACTTCTTTGTTGTTAGCTGCTACTCATCCGCTGTTTAAGAGTTTCTCTTTGCAAAATTATCTGCTCCGGTTTCCTTTTACATATACCTATATCCAGCATGGATGAATGTAAAGGGAATGAAACTTAATGAAACTACCACATAAAATCTGAACACTGTAGATGTCAGAAGCTTCCAGGCTATATAATAAATGCAAACCAATTTTCACTGAATTGTATTAACATTTTAATTAAAAATGATATAGATAAGATTCTCCATGTGCGCGCATGTGTATGGACACACACATGCACACATTGCTCTTATTTTTCTTTTCTTGTGACCAACTGTTGAGAAGTTTTTAAATTAAAAAGTAAATAGTATAGAAAATTAATTACTGTTCTACTTATCTCCAAGACATTTTCCATTGGAGCCCTTTGTTATTATAGCAGAATTTAATATGACCTTTATTTTTCCTATTTAAATTTTATTGACATTTCCGTGTGTTTTTTCCTTTTACTCATAAGAATTATGGCATACTGATAAAATGGCAAAAAGGGAAATGTTACAAGGCAGCAGAGGCCTAAAAGTTTGGGGAAAGAGCACCATAACTGTTCAACTTCAGGTTATGGAAATATAAGCAAATTTGCAACTCCAGAGGCACTGAGGTTCGGCTTTGGTTTTGGTTAGGGCTTCCGTTGGAAGCTTTTAGCACCGTAATCTCTAACCTGCTATTTAAACACAATAAAGTTTAAAAGGCTATTTGCATGTTTAGCAAAAGGTCTGAAGATATGGTTATGCCTTTTAAGAAAAACCGTAATGAGATGCAGGCTCTCTGGTGCCTATTTTGCATGCTCAAATAAACACTTTAGTGATTCTGCATATTAATTAGATTTCCCCATAAAACCTACATGGGTATGTCTTTGCTCCTAAACATAAGCTCCAGGACATATGGATAGATCATTGCTGTTTAGGTCGTTGGACTTGTGAAAGCCTTCCATGTGTGTTGGATTTATTTCTTCTGGCGTAAAAGTTATGAGAAGGATTTGTGGCATTATCTCACGCTCATCATCTCAAAACTGTAGGGCAGGTCTCTTGGGTATTGCATCTCACGCTATACCATGACCTATACCCTAGCACATTTTCTTTTTGTTGAGAAGAGCATGCATGCTGAGATCTTTACATTTGCACTAATATCGATTATCTACCGCTGACACCGTCACAGTGAAACCATGTGGTGTGGGAGCAGGCAGTGATTCAAGACAAGGAGTCCCATGTTGGATAAGATTAGGCCACAACTTTATTGATTACATCAGAACAGCATTGGGTGTGTAACCATTGGGTGTGTACCAACCCACCTGCTGACTGATATGCTGTTGGTTGACAGCCAGGATTGACTTGTTGTTGTGGTCCCCACACGACATGGACCACTTCTGGCAGACCTCACCTGGCCATTGGTAAGGGGCAATTTGACCTCTTGGCTCCCAAGCTGGGCTTCTGGGCAGCAAGCACCATCCTCCAAGATCCATTAAGAGGATCATGAGGATGGGGCAGGGTGTCCCTCCTCTGTCCCTCCCTACTAAGGATCCAGCCCAATGACTCTTTCACAAAAAGAGAGTTGTGCTGATTGCTATGAGGTAAGCAAAAAAGCCACAGGACCCAGCTAACTTGCCTGAAGGTTGCATTCATCCTGAGCCCTGACAACAGTGACTAACTGTTGCCCGTAGCAATGCTGGATTCCTCCTCAAAAACAAAACCTTGGCATTAGAAGGTGGGTGGGTGTGAAATTTGGGTGAAGAGTGCAGTGCTGGAGCCAGGGATGTCCACCTTTGATACTCCAGGGGCTGACCTGAAGAGTGGAGCGTGGTCCACCCCTAAGCCCCAGCATGAACACTGAATGGCTCCCAAGATCTCAAATCTCGTCCTCCTGCATGTCCTTGAAGCACTTCCCGCCATGGGAGGATTGAGATGCCAGCTGCTTCCCACCACACTTGCCAATAAGATATATGCACATGAGATCTGTGCACCTCAGTTTTTGATAGATACCTGTTGTACAGAAAGAAAAGCACACATGTTGTGCTTTTTGTCTTTGCTTTTGTCCCATGACTATACACATGATCCTCATACTACTTACAGATCAGAACTGAAATGCTAATTATTATTTCAGTCATTTTGCAAGCACGGAAGTATTTTTTTTAAAAAAATCTGCTTGACAGAAGCACTGATATCATTGCAAGACAGAGCTCCTCTGAAATAAGTACAAATGCACATTCAGAGACTCCCTCCTACATAGCCTTGCCCTACTGCACACACAGATTCTTGAAATGTGTGCCTGCTTCCCCTGCAGTGCTCAGGAAGTGACAGAGTAGAAGAGCCTATGGAATTTCTTCCGTCTGCAACAGCTATAGCGTGAACAATCTGCTGCCTCGAGGCTTTTCATCGCCTGTTCTTTCCCCTCTTATTTCCTGTCGCTCCTGATCCCACAGCTTAGAACAGCCAATCTGCAGAAAGGGCTGCTGCTGATCTGTTAAGTTTTGCATTGCTTATGAAGCTGCTCTAATGTTAAATTGGGGGTTGGGATTGGGGACATAGTCCCAGAGAGGTTTTCCATAACTTGAACCAGAAGGTGCTATTAGTAATTAGCACTAGTCGTTCTTTTGCCAAGGGAGCAGCGGGTTGGGAATGG